>JAMYCR010000015.1:4094634-5344634 GCA_028830335.1 Eucera pruinosa | reverse complement strand
TATTCCGCGAGTACCTTTACCCTCCCGCGTGACTTCTCGCTGTCTGTTCGCGGATCGTTTCGTGTCTCCAAGGAAATCGGATCGATGAGGCGCGAGCTGTTTTAATAAAAATTGCGATTAACAATTAATTCGTTCCCATGGTGTTTCACGGAGATTCCAGCTTAATATAATTTCCGAGTTCGCTTGCTCCATTTATGGGAACGTATCGGGTCCCTGGAGGCGTTGAAAGATATCGGAAAAAGAAAATAATATAAATTGTCTCATTGTGAATTCCTCGGGTTGAAAATGTTTCCCCTGTCTCAACGTGATATCGACGCGTATAGCAGTTTGATTAATTCAGGGATCCACGAAAGGCTTCGTAGAGAACGACGAAACAATTCGAGTACTGACCTCGCTTGTAGGATAATTCTGTGAGCGTACACCGGCGTCTCGTCCCTTCCTAGCAGAAAGACGATGTCAGCTGTATCTTTGTCCTCGGAAAGTCGAGCCAGGTCCTCCAGAAGTCTGGGTACACCGGCTAAACCTGCCTCACCAGATACCCCCGCTGCTCCTGGTGCCGCCCCCACAGCAACGGCTCTAGTTCCCATGGTGGTTGAATCGAAAATTAGCAACTGTGTGGCAAACAGGGCTAGAAGTTAATTAATGAGATACGATTCCCAGTGAAAGTTTCACGAATTTTACTCTAGAGGTATGCTATATAATCGGGGGATTCGCTGTACAGGGTAATTCAGAAGCTAGGAATTTTATTTTCTCACATTTTCCGATTGCGCTACTCACAAGGAACGTTCGGCATCTCGAAAATTAAAAAAATCTGAAACATTGCACAAACGCTGTTCGAGTGATCCTATTAATGGATCCATTTTATGTTTTACCGAAGAAGTAATCCTAGGGGTGGAAACACCTTCTAAACCAAAATATGTTTTCATATTATTGTCAATATCTTCAAAGCCATATATAATGTGGAAAAAAGTTCAATTCAAAGTTTTATGGCATTTGATGTCCCACTGTGAAAATGAAAAACCTTTCTTCTTTAAAATTTTTCCGCCCACACCCCCAAATTTTTTCAAGTTCTATATGTCATACTATGGGGTATAAAATTCCATCAAACTTTGAATTTTACCTTTTTATTGTATCATATATAATTTTGAAGATATTGATAATAATATGAAAAGCTATATTAAGAGGGTCGCCTCTTTGCTAAAAGAAAAAAATGGATCCATTAATACGATCACTTAAACAACGTTTGTGCAAAGCTTCAAATTGTTTTGAATTTTCAAATTGCCGAATGTTCCTTGTTAGTAAAAGTATCCGAAGTTAGTTAAATTATACTATTTTCGACCACATCGCATATTTTTTATAAGATTATTTTTTTGTGATATAATATTTTAAGAACTTTTTTTAAATGCATGTTCGTTTACGAAATTTTAAACCAATATTTCTCTGTTTTAAGACGCTCTGTATAAAAAAGGACGTTCTACAATTACATTGACTGCTAACAATATCCAGTCAAGTTATAGTTCTATTTCAAATTAAGTTATACATTAATACAATTTTTGATTACAAAGAGTTTAATAGTAAAATAAAGTGATATTTCATAAGTCGTCATTAGACTGCAGACTTTTATGCAATTTCATTTCTTTAACAAACAAAAATGAAGAAGTGGAGGCTAAATAGAGTAGTGTCATCCTCTAAGTATTAAAATATTTTCACTAATTTGACTATTTTACATATATTATGCCCCGCATATATTCTGTACCTTTTCACCTATTTAATTTTCTCATAAATGCATAAAAATCCGCAGTTTAATTATTATGTTAATCCGTTAATCGATTCTTCAACTGAAAATTCTTTAAAAATTGATAAAGGAAAATCTGACACGAGTAAATATTATTTGAAATATCAATAATTATTTTTGAAAAGTGATCTCATTTCACAATAATATAAATCATTTTAGTTGATTACTTCATTATACAATAGCCAATAATTTGAAGTTATTAATACTGCATTGTGCTACATTCGACTAATATGAATTAGCAAGTAGATAGAATATATTAAATATATAAACGTACTAAATAAAACAGTAAGATTGAAGAATTACTTTTTCTTTCCGCTCATTACGCTGCCTTGACTCTTGTAAAACTTATTCAACCCTCGTACTTTCTAAACTTCTTAAAACTACTTACACAAAAAGTAAACAATGCAAAAAGGCATCTCTTACAAATTTTATACCTAATTAACCGGAGAAATTTTATATTCACGGCTTCTTACAAAGTCAAAGTGTCTCCCCGTAAGAACTTCCGCTCATTAACCTTTCGTTAGTTGCCTGAAACAAGCCGCGAAACCACCCCGTACGCTCCTTTCACGTTAAACCGATCGCGCGACAGTTGCCGCTCTGAAGGATTCCGGCAATTTGCGATAATCCGAAATTAATGGGGCCGTGAACAGGAATAAGCCCGGTGTGACTGATGACAGGCAGAGAAGCGTGAATGGCGGGCGTGTGTCATCGTCTCGAACACTTTCCGGTCGCATCCGGTTGACGAGATCCGCACCACCACACCGAGTGTAAAGAAGAAAAAAAAGCAAAACCGATTAACGTACAATCGGCGCTAATTGCGCGATTAATATTTGATTTGCACCGCGTCGCGACGCGGCGTCTCCCTCGTTTCGTCTCTCTTGTACTGTATTCCTCTCTCTCTCTCTTTACGTGTCGTTCAGGCTGGTCGATCGACGCGGAGGATTTTGTGTCACGGCGGCTGGCTGATTCCCTTTTAATTAGTTCGGGTTTTGTAGTTTTCGATCGCGCTCCCGCGCGAGGGAGGGCACGCGCGATTCCCGGTCATTTGCCCTCCCTGGATTTTCTCTGCGTCCCATCCCAAGGCATTCCGTCACCGACTGTGTGATTCGATTGAAAAACCATGCGACGCAGGTTTTGTTTACTCCCGGTTACGAGCATCTCCCGATAAAAAAAATGCAATGCGGAGCGTAACTATACCATCGCTACAATTTTCGAAAGTTTCAGGGCTTCTATTACTGATCTCTAAAAATGATAACTGGGGTAAATGACCCACGTACAGTCACTGTTCCTATGACTGCCACTTGAATTCGTTTATTTAATAGCAAAATGATATATAAAGAATCGTAAGTAAACAAATTTTGATACTAAATTTCACTAACATTTATTACATGATTCCATTCGACATTGGTAAAGTGTGGGTCGATGAATTTCCGTTATTTTAAATCTGTTGGAAATAAATTGTAATCACGTCATACATATAACATAACATGTGATTTCACGCTACGTAATAGCATTGTGTCCGTACCTTAATAGTGTAATTAATTAAAAAAAATACAGTCGTACACTCATTAGTATACTGTGGATTTGTATGCATTTGTGGGAAATTTAAATATTCACGAAATTAAACAACACGTATGATATGCCAGAATATGCAAGATATCCAAAATAAAATACACATGTGTATTATTGTATTCGCAGGGTGGAACAATTCTTTACTTAGATCCCGTTTTTTGAATTTTATTAATAAAAATGAGAATTTGCACAAAAATGCACAGTCATCATTTTTAACCCTTTCGCTAGTGGCACATTGCAATTAAAGACTAAAAGCATAGGTAATGGTAACGTTTATTAATATGAAACTGATATAGTATACGAATGATTCCAGAACTTATATCGCGTTATAAAAAAAATATACGTATGCTTTTAACAAATGCTAGTCGAATTCTTGAAGACGTATATATACGTCCATAGTACGTAAGGGTTAACGCTAGATTAAGTGCTTTTACAATTAGTAAAAATTTTATTTTGCAAAAACTGTTAGAAAAGTACATATGTATGTATATACGTACGTACACGAAGTCTACCTCGATTTATATCTTTTTCGATTTATGTCGGTTACTTTGGAACCAATGATTACGCAAGTTCGGGGTATGACTGTATTGCGATATATCGCAATGGTATCACGTGATTGCGAATTTTTACGCAATTTTCTGTTTCCACAACCACATTTAAAAGAATAAGACTTTAAATACTATAACGTGTGCTTTACTTTGGATATTTTACATACTTTTGCACATTGTACGCAAAATGTAGTTTTTTGAAAATTTCACTTTCCTATAAATGCATAAAAATCCACAGTCTAAGTATTACGTTTAAACGATGAAACTTTACGCAGTTTTAAACGGCGAATATGAATTTTATGGTAGAAAACGTTGAGCGATATTCAAGAATTTGTCACACGAAAAGTTTTACAGCATTTAATGTACGATTAACGCATATTTTTAGCATATTTAGAGGTCGGAAAATTCACATAATGTTCTCAAAATTGTGCAAAGTAGTTCGAAATGTAACGTACCTTGAAAGGTATAGTAAACGTACTGTACAAACTTTTATTAAAATTCCAAATCGTTCACTCTCTCTTTTTCTGCGAAACAATCTTAAATAGTAATTTTCTCTGCCACTCACCAATGAGAATACTCTTTATCAGATAAATCAGATGCGGTTTCGTGTTTGAATAGTTTTCGGAGGAGATTAACTGCGCACTCGGTTTCAAATCGCGTACAAACTACGACTATGGCTTGTCTATTTTGAATTTACTTATTCGATCGGTTCTTATCCCGTTCAATGCCGTTCTGTGTATAAATAAATAAACATTACCCGCATGAATCGCGCGGAGATTCTAATGTACGTTTATTCTGGAACCCGCCGTTACTGTCAAACACGAATTCCAAGTTTTCAGAACCATTCAAACTGACCTATTCCTATTGAATTCTATTCCTAAAAATTCCCAACAAAAATGATTCACGATGTGCCCTACGAAATAAAGAAGGCTCACCTGAGGAACGCGGAATAGCGCTTTAGAGACTCACCTCTCACCTTGCGGACGATGCGAAAGAGAAGCGTTCGAAAGAAGAGTCTAAGCTTGCCGTGGCGGGCAGAAGCGTTGTTTCCGTAGCACACGTGGACGAGTATTATGTTTGCACGCGAAACACTGCATTTTCAGCCGATCCACGGCATTTCACATTCCCACGGGGTGAAACATTGTTTCCTCAAAAAGTTCTCTCCGCTTGTCCCTCTTCGGTTGCTTCCTTTCTCTCTCGGCTCGTTGTTCTACAACGCCAATGTAATCCCGCGAGTATCACACCATGAAAAACACGGCGAAAGTGAAGGAAAACGCTGGCTCCGTTTCGACCGGAAGTTTCGAGGTTCAACGCGAGGTATTTCTCCGGCACGAGACGAGTTTTACGAGCGCTGGACCAGGCCTGCTCCCGCCGCCTTCTTCGGCCCTTCTCCTCTCATTCTCTCTGCAGCGCTCGGATGAGGTACCTGTTTGCACCAACGCCACTTCCCTCCTTTCTTCTCGTTCTCGCGTGGCCAATGCTCCTGCAAGATCACTCCTCCTCCAGCCGTTGTTGCCAGATCCTCTCTGGAGCACCGATCACACGATCAAAAAGGATACACGCGCTGCCTCATTCCAGCTAGCAACAAATCGAGGGCTAACTTGGCCCTCGATCCACGCGATTTTCGCCAGCTATCCTCGCTCCAGCATTCTCGCTATTTATCCACATTCCACCCTTTGTTCTTAAATCGTGGCAAAGGGAAGATCCACTTGTCTCGTGTTCCATCGTTCTATCTTTTCCTCGCCGTGCTGCTCCTTGTTTCAGAGACAGATTTCCACGAGTGGTTTTGCTCGGTCGCGCAATATTGCCGCAATGCAGTGGCTCCTGGTTTTCCCGACAAAATGAGATCGTCCTTTTATTCGTGACGGTCTAAGGATTCAGACGTTCCTTTCTGAGTCGGTTGGGATTCTCCTCTGGCTCCGGATCGTGATTCAGAGCTTGGAACTTGAGCTTCCGTTCTTGATCGCATCCGGTTCGGGTTTTTCTTCGATTTGGTATTCAGTTTACCTATAGTTTGCAAACCCTATATTTGTTTTAGATGCTCCGAGGGTTGGAAATCGAAGTTTAGTCGAGAGTTAATTTTATATCTGCGAACCAAACTAAATCAACCTTTTTTTTTCAAATTGAGTTGTTTATATCTTTTCTTTGGCTTATCAAAACTATGAGGATTTGCTTACTTTGTGTAATAAATAAAAAAGGCTCCATTGTTAGACTTACATTAAATAGGCTACTGTCTTAGGTAATTTTAATTTTTGATTTTGCCCTGTTGTAAAATTATAATATGAGATTTGGATAACCATGGCTCTAAAGAACCTAATTGAAGTTAAACATGAAAATTGTGATACTTTACATTATTATGTTGGGACCTTAAAACTAACTGGAATACTTACTAATTTCTAGTAATTTGATAAAGATTTCAAATCTTTTAGGTAGACTATATAAGTACTTGGTATTAAAATATTAAAAACTATTAGATTTTCCATGTTAAAGATTCCAGACTATCGAGTTTCAAAATTCCACAAATGAAGTTACGATGAATTTCATAAATAATTTTATTATTAAGGAAAAATAGAAAAATACCTTAAAAGGTGATAGAAACAAATTGAATATTATTTAAAAACTTATATTTTTCGTCTTTATATATAAGCTATAAAGAGGCTTCAAAAATATATGATTATCCCCCTGTAATTAGAATTTTATATACGTTTAGAATGAAATAGATAATGTTTGTGATACTAATTAAATAATTATTGCAATTTAAGAATTTAAAATGTAGTATCTAAAGGGAAACGATATTATTGTGCTGTTATGTTTCAAATCCCTAAATTGCAATAGCTATCAAATTATCACAAATTGTATTACTATAATTCAATAGAAATACAATTATCAAGAACAGTCATTTTTCAATTCTACAGCATCAAATTATCTTGGAATCTGATTTGGTGGTTGGTACAATTTGTAATGCTGGTTTCCGTTGTCATTCTGCCACGAGATGCTTTATCTTCCCATGCTTCTCATTTAAACTTCCATCCTCCGTAGTAGCGCAATATTACACGGTGAGAATGATAAATCGCAGGTACGTATTACACCTGTCCTTTACAAATGTTAATGATCCAAGCCAAAGTTCCTAGCTGTTCTTTCTCATCTTGGTTTCATCGATCGATGGTAAGGCAGACGAGTCGCTCTGTTGATGTAAAAATATCGATCGTTGGTCTAACGATCGCGATATCGATCGAAGGATAAATACACTAACATAGGTACTGAAATATCGACTGTGCGAAAAAATTGGAAAATTTGCAATGCCCCCTACAACCTAGTAGACCGACGATTATTTTCTTTTTTCATATGCTGAAAAATGTAATTCAGGAGCTTCCTGGAAAATGAAAGATCTATGGACATTTAATTGTCTTCAATTAAGCGCCACCATAGCCAACATTTTCCCAAAATTTCGTTTCAACGTTGCAGCAATTGATTTTAGAACAGTATTTATTGTTCCCGTAACACGATTTTTTCACGCAATTTACCCAATTCACCATTTTGTCTTATGGGAGCTTTTTCCAAAATGATTACGGGTTATTATGGATTTATGGGAAATGTAAACTAAATGCATACATTACGCAAAGATTTATAAAATATTCAAGGTACAGTAACAATTGTAACACTTAGAGGGTGAAACAGCCCTCTAATTAAGTGCCATTTCTTTAATTTTAATTATAAAAGTATGGACCTGCATAAAAATCCTGCATAAAATTAAAGCGAACATATCTCTGATTATTCGACGCGGACTTTTGGCAAATCTTTGATAGTTAATTTTTCAAAACTAATTCAAATTAAATTTAATCGAGATCTAACAGTATTTGGCTTATGTTAATCTACCTCACCAGTTATTGAAAGAAGAAGAAACAGAAGAATCGTTAATTCAACGCGGATTTCTGTTAAATCCTTCAATGTTAATTTTTCAAAACTAATTCAAATTAAACTTAATCGAACTCTAATTTGGACACGCCAAATTTTCTCACTGCTACGTACTTGATAAAAAATCGAATTATATCAAATACCAACCTCAATAGACCATTTGATTCTGCCATGTCCTAAATTCAACGTCTATCGTAACAAATATAAAATTGGAACAACAATTAAAGTTAACATCGAAATCAACAAGATTCATGATTTCCTTGAGTTAAAATTGCCGACCAAATAGTATAATTTAACGATACCGTCGCTAATAACTTAGTTACTGGTGCAACGTTAAACTCTCGATTAAATAAAGAAAAAAATATTAGGCTTATGTTAAGCCTTTCGCGACTATGGACGCATATATACGTCTGTAAGAATTCGACTGGCATTTGTTAAAAGCATACGTATATTTTTTTTATAGCGCAATATAATTTCTGGGATTATTCGTACGTCAATATTACGGTACAAGTGGTTATGTAGAATATTCAAATATTTATACCTACATCATTTTTATATTAATAAACGTTATCATTACCTACGCTTTTACTCTTTCATACCGATGTGTCGGTAGCGAAAGGGTTAATCTACCTCACCAATTATTAGAAGAAGGAAAAAGTTAATAATGGTTAAACGTTTTAATAAAGGTACTACGGTGTACAGAATTCGTACAAGTATTTTTAATTAAATCTCGCTTACACGCGAATATTACCGTGTTTACCATTAAAACAAGAAGCCATCCTGTTTCGCGTTAATCACTCCAATTTCAATTAAAACGCCGGGGAAAAGCTTCCATAAACAGTTTCTTTGCTCGATATCTCGATCGATGTTTCACAGCGGCAAGTTATTTTCTACACCGGTGGCCACGAAAATTCGCTCTCCTGCACGGCACGGAATCGTACACATAATTTTATACTATAATATGGCACACATTACGAAGCTGAAGTGTCCTTTCGTTGGGCGATGAGACGCGAATTTTCAACGGTAATATCCGAGGCAGTTTTTCTCCCAACGCTGAAAATGGAATATCCCTGCTTGCAGTAATAATCGGGGAAAGATCACTTAATGGCCCTCTAGGATAAGAGCCACCGCCATTCGCACCTCCGTGAATTTGCTGCTAGCGCCTAACAAAATTGCCGCATTATGTCGTTTAACGCCCTCGGAAATACAGCGCATCGAGAACGAGAGAGAATAAAAGTTAGCTGGCTGGGCTATGGAGGGTGGTGGCGACTGGGGCGGACGTGGTGACTGAATGAAGCGAAAAAGAGACGGGAAACGCAGCAGCCGGGGAAGAGAAAATTACACGGGATGTCCGCGTGATAGAACGATGTGACGCGACGCTATAACACGGAGAAAGGTGTCAGAGAGTGCGAGCACAAGCATGGGCCGAGGATCGTGCTGCATAATAGATGCGTCGGCTGCGCTTTAGTGCAAACAGGAACAAATTCCTCGGTGCACTCGTTGCAACAATTGAATCGGTAATCAAGCCGGCCTCGATAATCGAATCAGCCTCTGGTACACGCGTAATTGAAATTTTGCAGCCGACCACTGCAAATATCCACCCTCTCCCGTCTCTTTTCCCTTCTCCCTGGGTTGTCAGTCGCGAAATTGCCTCGACGAGTTTTCAGCCGATCGTTTCAGCGAAAATGTTGCCCATGGCGAATCGTCAATCTTACAAATTGTCACTGCAATAGAGATGGGAGGGAGGGGAAAAAGCATGCGAGGGAGATAGGAAAAATCGATCGTTGTTGGATGATCGATAGCGAAGTCGATGCCATACGCAACGTGCATCGTTTCACCGTATAAAGGGTTCATTTATGCCAATGGGCCGAGAACGAGCCGAGTTAGTTCGTTGCCAGAAAGAAACAAAACATGCAATGCCAATTAAAAGAAATGAGGAGTGAAAGATACTACGTATTGCCAATGATGCGTCCACAGCGAATCATTAAAGATTTGTTGACAAAGAGTTTTTGATAAACCGCGGGCGAGACTCGTCGGCGGCACGGCCGTAAATACTACCCCTGAGTAGTTTCCGGTCAAACGCGATAATATAAAAGAATGCTTCTGTTTTTGTGATGCAAAGTGTTATTGTATAACTATAAAACTTAATAGAGAATTTATAGACAACACGGAGCAACGTTAGCTAATAAAAATATTCCGAAAAGTGAAAATCAGCTTGGAGAAATGATAAAATTATTGTAAAACGAAATTTCATTTACACGTTGCGAAAATCTCGTAGTGTCCGCATTACAACACATCAAAGTAATATGTGGATGTAGAGATATTAGAAAATATTAGATAAAGTATCGGTTTTTCCTTGCTGTTTTCTTTTGAATAGTAAACGAATATTTTTATTCATTTCCTTTCCCCATTTATTTCACATTATATTTAATTTTCCTATATGTTTTTCGAATTTATCGCTTGATATACAGTATTCATTCGAAGAGTTTCATATTCTATCGCTACACCTGCTTTAATTGGCGATACGTTGTATTTTTTTCTGGCAACGAACTAGCTCAGCTCATGCTCAGCCTACTGGTATAAATGGACTATAACTCGACGCGATGCGTACATACATCGAAATCGTATTTCCAGCGTTGGAAAGTTTTTGCGATGGAGCGGCTCCAGTATGTCAAAAACAGATGCGGTCTCGAGTCGTTCCAGGCAGAAGATCGCGTGATATTTGACTATTTGGAGCGTCAGGATGATGGAAGGAATTTCTGAGATCGAAAGGAAGGCAACTTGAGACGTTTTTCATATTTCTTTATTTATTTATTCGATATACGTGATGCAGATCTTAGTACATATGTACATAGATATATAGGGTGCCCAGATTTTTTCGCAAAACTTTGTCAGTACATTTTATAACTCTAAATAAGCAAAAAAATGTTATTTAACTATAGGACATTTGAAGATTCATTAAAAAGTTATAATAAAAATATTGGATCGATTATGTTTTTGAAGTGCTGTTTTATAAGAGAGTTGTATCGTGTATTTTTTTATACCTGTGAGTATATAATAGTTTATTCTAATTTTGTGCATCTTTTCTTTGTTGTACGGTGAAATGTTTAAAGTAAACACGTTATTTAATAGTAACGAGTAAAAGGGACATTGAATGCTTTTAATATATTAAAGTACAAAAAATGTTGTCTCTGTCATTGTTAAGTAATTCGGGAATGAAAAGATTAACAGTACAAAAGTATTAGGCGCATGAATTGATTCAGTGCCTTCTTTCACAAACTTCAATTCCTATTTACAGAGAATCAAATACAATTTTAATGTCGAAAATAAGCTCCATTGTTTTGTATAATCTTTTCACAATTATCAAGCGACTAACGAAAAACTTCTTTGAAACTAGACAGTGGATTCGAGTCGACTGATTCATTCTAAAGGCACCGAATTAATTTCTTCACTTAATACAATTTCGAAAGAGGGAATTGTCTCGAACGAGTATAATAATTCCTTACATATAACCTTTATTTTACAGTCGGTTGCAAATTTATGAAACAACCAAAGAAAAGACGCGGATCTTAAAAGAGTCTTCCTACAGAATCCGACGGTATTGTAAAGCAATCGAAAGTTTTGTAACTTTGAACATGTCGATGCTTCCGTTAAGAATCTCCCGTATTTAATTTTTCTAACGTACAAGGCCGGAAATGGAAGGGGGGAGGGTTTAATTATCGTAGGGCAGAGAAAAATGGGCACTTAATTAACGCGGCTGACCGGATCGGATGTTCTTATTCGCGCAACGGTGTCACAGGCGAAAGAGTTCTCTCCGTGCGGACTTCATTTCGAGAAGCGTGAATAAAGGTAAGCCGGGAAAGGGAGAGACTCGCCCTTCGCCACTGTTTTGCGTAAATTGACCCTGGCGAAGGAAGCATTTCCGTAAACTACTTTCATTCCGTCCCTTTTGTGTCGCCCCGGCTTTGCCTGAAAAGATCCTGCACATCTATGGAAAATACACGGTCGGTGAGTCGCGCGAGCCATTCGCGCGCAGCTCAATATCAATTGTACACAGTAATTATTAGCAACGCCATTGTTGTTGACTAGGGGCCGCCTTAATAATCGGCTTACCGAATACTGCATCGTTTTGTACCGTTGGAGAAAACCGACTCTTTCGTTTCGCACGATGGTGTTAGTATTCGCATACCGTGGCAAGTTCTATAGAGGCTCGGATTGTGGAACAGGATTTTTTAGAACGTGGAAATCGGGTTTAATTAGAGGAAGTTGGGAGCGTGAGATAAAAATAAGGTACACGAATCAATTGAGGGGAGTTCTTTGAAGGCGTTGGAGCGTTTTTTTTTTAGAAGTAACGGGAAATTAGGGTAGTTACGGGAGTCCAGGCCTGGAAAAAATTTGTGGTCAAACGCGATAGTATAAAATTAACTAAAATATTAATCGTAAGGTTCTAGTGGTGCAAAGTGCTATTGTACAAATATAAAACCTAATGAAGGATTTATAGAATGTATGAAGCAAAGTTAGTTAATAAAAGTATGCCTAAAAGTGAAGATGAGTATATAGAGGTATGTTTTTTTTTGTTTACTTATATACTATGCCAAATTTGGAGAATGGACCAACATTAATTTGACCAACTGCGCCGACTGTACTTTTAATTCTTAATGAGAATCTTTCTTGCTACGATTTAGATTTCGTTTCCACAACATAAAACTTTTAGAGACGCGCCTTGAGCTGGTGAAAAAGCAAACTGATTAATTCTGTGAACTGAATATACCCAGGTAATAACATTGCGAAAATTAGATGCACACGTTAATTCAGTGACTTTTCACGAAATTGAATATTTACAAAAAAAAAGTCGTAGACAATTTTGATACTTAAAGTAGGTAACTTCCATTATTCAATATTAAAAGGTTATACAGAAACGCACCGAATTAATTTGTACAACCTAGTATGTACAAGAAATAGAGTTGATTAATTTGTTTTATGAGAAGGTTACTTAATGATAGGAAACTTAATGAAACTGGGCTTAATTAATTAGTATCTAAATGTTAACTTAAATGCAACAGCGTGCAAATATCTTTTGTACTGTATTTTTGTAGCTTTCGTACCCTCTGCCGTTTTGTGTGTTGAGAATGTATACCTTGATAAACAAGGAAGTAGAAACACAGCGCAACAGTGTCCCTCTTCGCTAAAATTTGCTCTTTCTAAACACACGCTGCTCGTTAATGCGCTCTCAAAATTCTCTTTCTGAACCTTAAACTCTTTTTCACCACTGTTCACCCTTAAGAAGACCCAGCCCTACATACAAACAAGCACACACTCGCAAGTGCCACTTAGCCGCATCGACGTATGCTTGCATCCTTAAGAATTCTGGCCTCCAAACATGCGCAACATGCTTCATTCACGAATGCATTTTTCAAATATTTTCTGCTATTTCTCAATCATCAATTTTGTCTGATTCCTTCAATCTTAAACCTATATATATGTATATGTACATGGATCGTTCCATGCCATACTGAAAATAACGTTTATTGCAAATATTGTGTGTTTATTTGTTTATTATTGTAATTAGATTATAATATACACCACGAGTGTTTTACGTATTTCCTTTGACTTCGATTAACACCTTCGTTACAGCGACATAGACTCCGATGCAAGTTTACGTATTGTTATTGCAGACACTACGACGACTTTTGTCTTGTAAATTACTCATTGTTTCATCAATTAATAACAAATACAAAGCTATAAGAGATAATTTAGGACTATTAACACTTTAAGTACAGCTTTTTTCCGACAACGCTTATAAATGGAAAGCCTTTTAGCAAGCTTTTCGATTGCAGTTTTTATTAAGTGCCTAAGTACAAAAATAATTGTATTATTATCCTTTCATTTGTACGTTTAATAATAGTTTAATGTACATAACACCCTCTTCATACAGAGTAAGTATTGTTTCGTGTTTTCACTCACACGATAAGCAAACCGGTCCGGTTTACGTGCAACCTGCACTTGAATTTACCCATACATAAAGTGCTAATCCATACTATTACACTTAACCAAATTTCCGAATTAGCTCATTTGCATCCGCAAGATATACGATGATCAATATTGATATTATTAATGTTTATGATGTACCACTATGTATCGATCATTTTAGAGATTACCATACAAATTAATAAAAGGTATAATATTTGTTCTAACTTTATTTACCGTGCATACATATGACACTATCTTTTCTTTTGATTGTTACACGTAATTTTCAAGGAAAAGTACAAAGTCTTTGATGTATAAAGTTGGTCGTGTATTTAGTGCTTCGCTGCAAATGGGTTAATACGAGATTACGACGAGCAACTGTAGCCATATTTAGTATATAGTAAAAGAAACGTTTAGAAATAGGTAACCGTGGTCACATATTAGTAACAAAACGAGTTAAATAAAAATGATCATAAAAGTTGCGATACTCAAAGAATGTATCCTCAAATTTTAATACTTTTAAAACTCTTGTACGACAAGCTTGTCTTATATTTATTTTAACCTATCAAGCTTATTTTTGATCTACTCCTGGTATATCATCGGTACTCTGTCATCCCCTGCTCCATAATAATACGATCGTACTTTTCTCCACCGAGGAATGCTAAAAATCACTGCTAAAAGGATTTCAGCTTTACGAATCACGGTATTACCCTTTCTTTGCACAAGATCAACTCGAGAGCAACTCTTGATCTCAAAGCCACCCAGAGCTCACCCCACTTACGTCGATCTCTAATTCATTTACACGGTACAACAGCCCCGCGCATGTTATCGGGCCGCGATAAATGGTTGCTCGCGGAAGATTGCAATCTCTATTTTGCTCCGGTGAATTAAATCCAGAAGCCTGCTGAAGGTTTTTCAAGCAGTTGCACCGCCAGTCGAACCGGGAACTCGTGCATCCTATTCACCTTGTGCCGGGTGCCGCCGCGCACCAGCATCCCCCAGCAGTTTTTGCGTGGTGTAAACACAAAACTCGCATCACGGAAGAGCGATAGGGAAAGGCGTATTGCGGACCTTCCGTCGTGTACACACCTATCCGCCTTGCGAACGCAGGCGGAGGGTTTTTCTAAAGACGCGACACAGGGAATGTGTAATACGCGGAACAATGCTCGACACGCTTTCCTGCGACTCCCACTTACATTCACGTATCCGTCCGCTCCATTATCTTTTCAGCAACGGTCCACTTTGTACCGTTTTTCCTCTCTCTTTTGCAACCCTTTGCATTTCTCCACGGACCATTCCTCCTCCCCCCTCCCCGTCGTACGGCGCCGCTAGAAAGTAGCTTAATTCTACTTGCCACAAAATGTACAAATGATCGCGTTACGCGAGCCGCGAAGCATCGAGCGCGGGGAAAATGCAACCGAGTACGGCGTGGATTTATCAGCGGCGTAAATCAGCCAACGATACCGTGAACGTTTAACGCGACGCAGGAATTTATGCACGGCCATCCGGGACGGAGAATTTATATCGCACCGATCGGATGCCCGCATCCAATGGCTAAAATAAAGCGATCACGCGTAAATTCGTTATAAACCGGCTGGTTATGAATTCGCCTGTACGCGCGGTGTTTCGGGATAGGAAAAAATTGGAATTAATTTTATGGAAATACGCGCGGACGCAGACACAAGGGACTATTGTCGAAATATCGTTAGAATTCGCGATGAACGAACGGGATAGGCTGTATTATGTTTGGCTTTACAATTATTTATTTCAACAGTATTGTAGGAATAACATTTTAATATTTGGATATCTTTGGGCGTAACTGATTTATTATTCGCTGGTACAATATTGATATTATTGATGTAACATTATTTATGGGATTCGGAATACGGTTTGGTTCGTTAACCGGTTGAAAATTTTAAGGACAGATGTAGCTAATTAAATGGAATGAACTATACAGGGTATCGTATTAATCGTGATGCAATCGTGAAGCGAGCGATTCTGCGGGAAAATATAAATAAAAAATATACAGTAAAATTTGTTCGAACGATAATTGAAGAGTGGAAATAAAAAAGACTGAAACTGCCAAACTTCGAATTTTGAGGAACACAATATTTAAATACAATACAGGAGAAGTTCGAGAAACAAGCTTATGACAACTTGCATGTTCTTAACAAAGACAGTATATCCATTCAATTATATACAAATGTGATAACTAGACTGCGGATGTTTATGCAAATTCGTATCTCTTTAGGTAAAACTAAAACATTGGAGTTTAATAGAGACCAGTTTAATTTTCTAAATGTTGTAATTTTTACTGCATTGTAAATAATTTATACATTTTTACATACCATATGCATCCTGTTCTTTCTTGCAAACATAAATTTGCCACAAATGCATAAAGATCCGTAGTCTAGTTATATCTGTTTACAATAAATTCAATAATACATATTTTTTATTCTCTGCATGCTATCGGCCGGTTATTCTTATCAAAAATTGCGAGTCTCAAATTGATCGTAGTAAGCGAATTCCACTGTATATTCAAATAATGGATATTGCAAATCATCCCCTTGAAACGGCAGCCTAACTCATAGCAGTAGCGCAAAATTCTCATACCGACAGACAGCCGTACCAGTTGGCACCCTTCGAAGGCTGATAGTTAATAAAGGACTTAACAGAGATGTAAACGGGAAATTCAAACGGGGGAGAGCGCCAGCGTGCGTCAACGCAGGTTTCCGTTTTTGCGCGGAATAGGCGTCGTACAGGGTTGGACAGCTCTACGGTATCTCTACAGGACCTATCCCATGGTGTGACCATGTGCGTGCAAAGGCCCTCGTCTCTATACTGTCACAGCTCCTACTCACACAAAGGTATGGACGAACGTGTTTGCGAGGTCCCTCCATTCTCCTTCGTAGTCCATTATGCTCCCATGAATGGAGTCCGCGTTCGAGTACGAGATTCGAATCGGCACCCCGACCATCGTCGACACTTCGCCTCTGTTCGAACTGTCAATGGTGAGAGAGCGAACGAGAGAACGACACGGGAGGAACGAATGGTTTCACGACAATGGAAACTCACGCGGCACGTAGAGTCGGTGGCTCCGCGTTTTTTTCTCCGCGGCACCGGCCGGTTGTCAGTCTCTCGGCTGACACATACTCGAGAAAAAAGGATATTGATGGCTGCAATGAAATAACGGCCGCAGCCGACGATACTAAAGCTGCGAGAGAGAACGTTTCCGTACGAGACGCAGTTATTGATGCCCGTGTCTGCGAACTCTATCTGTTTCACGATTGGTCCAATCTTCGAGATATATAGAAGAACCTTGATGTTTATAGCAGCCTGTAGCATACAAAACTGTTGTAGTAACACAGCGAAACGGTGGAAAAGGCATACGAAAAGAGAGGAAAGTAAGAAAGGTAATTTTGAGCTTTTGAAGATCACAAGTTAGAAGGTCGAAGTTTGAAACCTAAACCATTCTTCAAGATCTTTCAAGGAGAGGTTCTGAAATATGAGACTGGCTTTTTAATGAGCTTTTGTGCGATGATATATCTTGAAATACTGAAGCTAATTACTATCCGTCCGCGACAAGAAGGCATAGCGTGTTTACATTCGTACAGCGTCTTCGACCAATAACGATCACTACCTGTGTTCATAGGCGAATCAGCGGACTGCAGCAAAAGTGAGAATGTAAACACGCTGTGCCTTCTTGTGGCGGGCGCAGTATACTAAGCTGTGGATCTTTATGTGAAGTTATTTCTTTATAAACAAAATTGAGGAAGTGGAAGCTAAGTAGAGAGTAGTTTCAATCTCTAAGTATTGAAGTACTTACCTCCTCTAATTTGATTATTTCCTGTATTTTTGTACAAAGCGTACCTGTAGTACTTACACTCGATTTTGGGTGAAGCTTAACATTATTAACTCTTTGCACTTAATTGGCTTTGCTAGGAAGCTGACGCAGTGCGTTTCTGCACTTAATACTTATTATCTCGAAAATCTTGAGCGCAAATTATTAGTCGGTTTCTTTTTCGCCGGTAAAAGATAGAAGAAGTAGAAAGGTATTATTACGAAAATTTGGGAACGGGTGAAGGTGTAGAAGAATTTAATTTTGAATTATATAAGAACAGTTTAATATGACAATGTAAGTGATTATGATTCCGAGGCTATTAGTAGTGAAAATGAAAGAATTTCAAAGTGTAAAATTCGGATTTTACTTAAATTGCAATAGAGCAGATTTATTCATAAGTATTTATAATTTTTCACACAGTAATACGGACATTCGACAAATATAGTGACAGTAATAAGGACATTCGACTTGGTTGTACATTTTCAATTACGTAATAATTAATTCATTATATTCAATATATAAAAAAATGTTCATAAATGAAAAAGGTGTTGAATAACATTATGCTCAAAAGTGGAACGATTTTCAGATTAAATACGTTCTAAAATAATTAAATAAAGTTACTGCGATACGCTTAAAGTAGCGATAATAGGGGCATCTACCCTCAAAGGAAATCACACGGCTCCATGTACTTCGACAAGCAGCATTTCGTCACACGATCGTACGTTTTCGCTTATTTTTTCAATTGAAAACGACTAAAGCAGTCATACGATCGTGTGGCAAAAAATCGCTCGTCTGCAATGGACCTGAGGCGTTAGGCACCTGGTTTATTCTTCATAACACGAATCAATTCTTCTTAAAGAAATACCCTATCACAATGTGCGCACCTTGCGCCGAAAGTATTTATTGCGCACGAGCGACTGATCGACAGGATTAGAGTGTCGGGACGAATCGAGCGACAAATGAGTCATTTGCTGTCGGAACGGCAGCAGCAATTGGATTTTTGTCAAGTTCGTCCCCTCTCGACGCGAACTCGACAGCTTCGAAGCTTCAATCGTGCAGCCTGTCTCCTGGCCAAAGTGACTCTTATTGCTTTCTTTTAATTTGCGACTGCTCACACGTGCGGCCGAATACCCCCCCTCCTTCATTCGCGCGAACTGTTCGACAAAACTCCATACGTACCGACGTTCGATTGTCGGCTAACGTCATAAGGGCAGAGGGAAAATGGGGCCGATGTCGATCGGCAACCGGTGCAGGCCGTCCTCCGAAACGGGTCCTCGAATCGTCGAAACGTATAACGACCATTCGACGGGGTAACGAAGAGCAAGTTCACCACCCGCGGCGACCAATTACTCGAGGGGAGGGCAGGAAGAATTTTCAGGGGTTCTCGCGGACGTATTGTGTCTACAAGATCGTTATTTCTTGTCGACTTCGAGCGTAGCTCTGCCTACGACCACGCTGAATACCGACACAATTAAGATCCCCGACGGAGGTAATGGGGAACGTTTATTCTCTTCTTAATACTTCAATATCCTGAACACCGGGGCTTTCGTATTTTTCTCCTGATCGTCCCTCCGGCTCATTGAGAGCAACTTTATCGTTTGTTATCGATTATATCCCCCTATGCACCATGTGATCCTTGTCGTTGTCCGTTTGGTTATTTTGGCTACCGCTTAAAAGCACCGTTTGCAAGCAACTATTAGAAATCAATACTTGCTAGATTACCGCATCCCGAATTGTTTCCTTTTTTTTTGCAAGTCAGCCATTCTATCAGTAGAAGAATAAATATTGGATATTGATTTTAAGCAGGAATGGGGATCGATTCCTTTTTTTTTTTTTTTTTTTTCTTTGAAAACAATAAATATCGAGTTGAATTTTAATAATGGTATTTGTACTGTAGGAGCTTTCAATATTGCAAAGAGCAGCTAAAATCAGTGACACGGATTAAAGAATTATTAGGTGTACCCATGAATTCCGTTCCCGTTTTTACGAAATTCAATGTTTATTTATGCAAAATCAAATGTAGTGTCAATATTTATTATAATGTGCATTATTTTGGATTACTTTTTCCTGTTTATTGAATAAGTGACAGATTTATATTCGGTTATTCGTACGCTCTTGTGTGTTTCATTTTCCCAAGTAACGTAAACTTTGTTTAATAAAACTAATCTTCGTACGTTCATTCAGATAGATTGAAGTTTACTTATGTATAATGTATTTTTGTTTTGTAGCATTTACATATGGACGTGCAAAAATTTATGAAGTCATTTTATAATGTGACGAGTACGAATGAATGAGCTAATAAAATGTGAAAAAATATTGACTTTGTGAAATTACGAGCTTCGAAATTTGATTTTTAAATCGCTACATAATTTTCATTCCTCATTGCTGGATTGCGGATATTTATGCATTTATTGGAATTTTAAATGTGCAATAAAGTGTACAATACATATAATTTGCAAAAATGTATAAATTACTCAAATCGAAGAATCTTTTTATTTCTGATTATAAAAAAATGAATTTGTATAAAGATGCAGTCTACACATTGCATAATATTATTAACCCTTCTTCGGATTATGGGGGCCGCAAAGGTCCCACATAAATTTAAACTTAGCATGTTTCAATGGATATCGATACGATTGTTTGAAAATTAACTTAATCCTGTATTGTCTCATCAATTTATTAATGCTACGTGGCAATTACTTTGCGCTTATTAACACGGCGACGACATTAAAAAGAAACATAAACTATGGTGCTAGAATCGAAAATCCGGAGAAGGGTTAATTTACAATTAGCTTCAGTACCTTAAACTTTATCATTACGCGATTAAAAAGTCATAGTTACAATCTGAGACTTTTCTTTACTATCAAATCGGGCTCTATCCAAACTTAAAGCCCCTGATGAATAACAGCCCACGGAAAGGTCTCGTAAATCAAATCTATTATTTGAGTAAACCTAACACCAGTCGCAGCGGAAAAATCCGTGCTGATTCAACACCAGGTTTATCCAAGATACGACAAACAATGCGTGCTTCCGCTCTGAAAACTCGTTGCTCTGCGAAGGTATAGCTGCGAACGATTTCCATCGGCATTTTCCCCTGCAATTCTCTCTCTCTCTCGGTCGAGCTAGTAAAACCGCTAATGCCACATCCATTATAACGTCACATTCGATTTGGCATATCCGCGGAGGTATTCGACAACACGAGCACCCTGCGCCGCGGGCTGTGACGAAGGGATGCGTGTACGCGCTCGAATTTCAGTGGCGCAATTTCAAGAGTACGCACGCTGCTTCGCTACTCTCATTCATATTCATCGAAGCTGATCGGCGAGGCGGGTATTTATGCTCCGCTGCTGGACGGAATTGGCTGTCGATGGGTGGATTCTAGATCTTTGATCGAACGCATTATTGGGGAAACGGGTGAGATCGACTGTAGTAGTTTGCGTAAGTTATTGAAGGTAGGCGCGTAAAGAGTGCATTTGACATTTATTAGAAATTATTTGTTTCGTAGCTGTATATAGTTTAGTACAGCCATAGCTGCATAAATCACCGTTGCATCTAAACATCAATGTACAAAGCTCTTAAGAGAACATGTACGAGATATTCCACACGCCAAATTACTGAAATAGGTACAGAATTTTCACAAAATGATTATAATATTTCTATAACATGACTTACTTTGAAAATTACTTTTATTAATTAATTTAGAATAGGTACGGAATATCCTGAGCTATAAGATTCTTCTTTTTTTTAATAACACGGCAAATACACTTTTTTCAAGTGGAAGATTTCTCTCAACTGGTCAACTATTGGTGTCGTCGTCATGAATATTCTGATTTTTGTAACGATTAACTAACATTATAGAAATACTTATTAGTTAGATTACAAATTTTTGTGGCTAATTAAAAGGATGACATGGTGCGAGTAACATTATACATATTACTGTTTTATCCTTAGAAAATCACTTTAACGACCAGAGGGTGTAGCCCATAGCCCTTATCCACCCTATTAACATCTCGCAACTAACTGAGTTAATTTCCCGATCCCTGTAATACGAAGTTAGCGCTGTAAAACGAATTATTACTTGTAGATTCACTGTTCATATACAGATAACGACCATCAGGTTATAAGATAATGCAATAATAGTTGCTACCAGTGTTATTGATAATAAGTATGATTCTTGTATAACAGTATCACCTACTTTATTAATTTTTTTACTTCTATTGTACAACTGTATTGTAAGAAATTTATTATAACGTAAAATATGATAATTTAAAGTTACGTTCAGGCTATCATAATAGGTATTATTCTTCGATACATAGTCATCTTAACATTAGAACTACTAAACCAGTCTAAATGACTGGTTACAAATTTGCCATAAAAATTATATAAACTTGCAACGGTGCATTTTGTAGAATATTCCGTAATTTTCTACATAAAATATTAATGGAGATTTATTGTACTTCAATCACATACGCTTTGCAAATATCTATCATGTCTATTTCTTTGGTACAAATAAGTATACTTTAATCGTCCGTAGTTCTAGTGTTGAACTGTGCTTGTTTCCTTGTTACGAAATCCAATAAGATAATAGGTTCACCTTATACCTCAGCTGTGCTGCACTTCATACGTAGTAAATATTCAGTAATAGCTGTTGATAGTCCCAGTAGCGAAAGGTTTAACACTGTCGCATGGAAGCTAGAAAGTTTATGAGAAGTTTAAACTGAACACAAGAAGCACTATTAAAATTGTAATAGAATATTATAACAGCAATTATATACCTCAACAATGATGAACTCCCACAGATTTTAAAAAAACGGTAAAGAGAAAGTACAATACGTCTTCTCAATTTGCGTCGTTCCGTACTTACGTCAGTGACGCAACATCTGATTGAAAAATGTAGTTTCGTATCCGCGCGTATAATTTCGTCGAGATGTTGAATATACATATATATTATGTGTACAAATTAATTCGCTGCCTTTTCACAAAATTCAATGTGCGGAGGAAGTGGTCCAAATATGGGCTAGGGTCTAAATATGGGCTAGCTAGAATATATGGCTTATTAAATGGCATTCTGTGTCAGGAATGGTACAGAACTACCACTAGAGAACAATTAAAGTTGTACAGAAGAAATAGTAACCATCGCTTGTTGTATTAACGTATTCTGTTGCAAACAGTGTCATTGTTACGAATTTCGCGATCGTAAAGGTTTTCACAGGTGTGCTTGTTTCATTGTGCTAATAATTATCTCTTGAAGTAAGAATTCATTTGGAAACAGTACTATATTGCTAACATCCAGATTTTTCTTTACCCACTTTCAACGAAAAGAACAATGATCTGAAAAAAAACAATAGTTTTCATTTTTATTTTAGATTACTTTATGAGTGACCCATATTTGGACCACACTTTCCAAAATTAAAATGTTCACTGTTACTTTAAATTTGTAATTTGTAACAAACATTACTTTTGTTCAATATATTTCAATCCTACATCAGAAAGCTAACATGTTATAGATATAAAAATATATGTAAACCATTAGGTACCTTCTATAGGTTAGGCAATAAACGCTAAAACAAAAGTGGTAGCCTATATTTGCAGCCTATATTTTTCTCAATAAGTGCGTGAAGTTTACCTAGACTTGTGTCTTTTTCGACTTTCGTCGGCTACTTTGGAACCAATTAGTACACAAGTTCCAGGTACGACTGTAAACCTTCGGTTCGTTCAATAGAAATTTTATTTCCGGTGGCTATCGCGTGGCTTCGTTGCCCCCCACCCTCCCGTCCCCTGTTAATAAACTGATTAAAACTCTCCCAATATTCAAACGTGCAGGCGTGTCTCGCGTGAAAGTAGATATCAGGCCGCGTACATTGTACATGCACGCGTATGCATGTATAGCAGGAACCAATGAAACGGTTCACGTCTGACGCCTCCTCGATCGAGGGGATCCCTCGTTGCCCCAAGGCAATGTCCCGATTGGATCCCACATCTACCACCATTCTCAACCGCAGATAGTAATACGCTCTGTGCACGTATAGACACACAGGTCTCCGAATACGCTCGACAATGCCAGGTATTTAGCCAACCGACCGTTAATACGAATTCGCGTGGCTGACTGGCTGGCTGGATTGGTTCGCTAATTATCCCCCGGGTTAACTTTCTCGCGTTCGCCTTCAGCTATCCGGGAAGCGATTTTATATCGAAATCGACAAGAAGCCGAAACAGTTTCGAAGTACTTTGTACGCCATTCTCGTTCGTTGCAAATATCGCACAGATTTACGCTTGTGCATTCGACGATTCTTGCGATTGACGATGAGATTCGGCTGCTATGTGCAATTTAGAAAATTGGTAATTGGTTATTATACTGACCCTGGTAAAAAGTTTTCGGGCAAACGAGAAAACGTGGAGCTAACTAATTGTAAGAACGCTAAAGTTTTTGAGGTGCGATATATTGCTGTACAAATTGAAAAACATATGGGAAAGTTAAATAAACCTGATATGAAATAAATGGGGAAAGGAAAAGAAATACAAATATTCGTTTATTATTATTAAAAAGAAGACTGCAAGGAAAATAAATCTACAAAGAGATAAACAATAGTTTACTTAACATTTATATTACCTAATATTTCCTAATATTTCTACGTCCACATATAATTACTTTGATGTGTTGTAGCATTAATACTACGAGATTTCCGCAATTTCTAACAAAAAGTATCGTTTTAAAAATAGGATGAATTATTAGCTTATGATAAATATTAAGCTTCTATTCGTTTATAATAAAAAAAGTGCTATTAAGCCTCTCTTTGTTTATGATAAGAGTGACAATTCATTTCTACACATCATCAGTTTAAAATGAGTACAACTTTCTAAGCTTGGTATATTTATATTTATTTGGTTTATAATTAAACTTATTCAATAATAACTATATGCTTGAAAAAGTAATACATTCTTAATTAATAATTTATATTCACATATATGAGATTGTATTAATATGACATTTTTTGCTATCTCGGTCTCCGAGTTTTGATTACACTCTTCGAATGACAATTTACATTACACTAACAAAAGTGGCAACCCCGATTCCCACTAGCTCATAGAATATTTTAAGGAGGAAAAACAAAATTTGTCCACTTTGTCACTTACGAAACCCCCTCAATTATTATCTTTCCTTAAAGTTTCTCGCCTCCATTTCTTTTGTTAGAGCGAGTTCGATTCAAATTCCATTTTCCATCGAAGAAGCGGCATAGCAACCCGTTGATAACAGTTCACGCTTTGTAGGTGCAATTAAACGTTTAATTGCACGGTCGTTTGAACAATATCCGTGTCTGCCTTTGGCAATATCTCGGTTCTTTGATCGAAAGACACGGCTGTTTGTAATAGTCGATTGATAAAGCCGTTTACATATTCTTCGCTGAAAATATCCCGGTGGCCAAGCATGCTGATTGGACAGTTGCAACCCAGCGGTAATTAACAGAGGTAATTATCGGGGAGTGGCGGTAAAAGGATCGGTTGTTAGCTCGAACGAGAGGATTCTGCGTAAGAATCGTCGCAACGAAGACACTTCCCGATATAAAAAACCTTCTTGCAAATCAGCGCCACTCGAATCGAGTTGATAGAATTGATTATCAATCTTATTGCAAACGATTCCGGATTGTAAGATCCCTGGTCCTCGACGAGCGACGCCTTGCACAATGCCAGTCTACTCGCTTATTGGCCCCGCTATAAACGCTCGAAAGAGGAAGTGGTCGCGTGTTTGTGAATCTGCAATTCCTTTCGCGTCTACTGGTGCGCGATTAGCAATCGCTTTGCGAACCGGAGGAGCTCGTCGCGACCCTTCCGTTCATTTCTCAAACGATCCTTCGTCGTTTTGGTTGATAGTCGTTCTTTCGTTGGTTGGCAGAGAAACACAGGCCAATGCTTCTTGATGCGTATAGTTGGTAAATTCGATGTATAGGAAGTTGCAAAAGTTTATTAAAATATTAACTCTTCCGGTACGGCGAATTTTAATCAAAGAATATGCAGATGTGGCCAAAATACTGAATTGCATTGCGTTAATATTATGTAACGCTATGTAATTTACAGGTTACGTTATCGCGTACTTAAATTTGTTCAACTTTATTTTATTTGCCTATTACTATTCGTACATGAAAAGTTGATGGACGCTCCCGTTAATAGAACAGCTTGAAACTGAAAAGTTTGTAAATCCAAAGACTTGGGGATTAAAATGCTTAGGAATCCAAATACATGGAAATTCAAGCACTTGGGAATCCAAAAGCTTGGACATGTGAACGCTTAGAAATCCAAAATCTTGAAAATTCGAATTTCTTTAATCTCCAAGAGACGCTTTATAACCCACAAAGGAAGAAAATAAGAAAGATTGAAAATGAACAAGTTATGACTTTTTTAAACCTTTCAGTCTTTCAGTGCCCCCCCCCCCCTGTACATGTGAGCACTGTAAATTATTTAAGAGTTCCATTACAATGTTTGCCATGTCTGGTTCAGTGTGAATTAAAGATCATATCACGATAATCATGCACTTTTCGTTTCTTTATTTTTCATTTTAACAATGTTAACTTGAAATTAATGAAAAATAGAAGGAATAAACCATAATATTTTTATCATTTATTTAAAGAAACTTTAAGTATCCAACAATAGCAGAACTTCCCCTAATTTCGAATTTGGTTCCTACCAAATGGTAGTTCTTTTGCAGAATATGCAGGTTAAGAGTTAAGATGTTTTCACTTTAAAGCTCGTTTGGTGCGAGCACCTCGTATGTGTGGGTCGCTGTAGGACTCTGGGTGTGGTCACATGAATAGATATCCGGCAGTAAATGATTTACCTATTTCTGTCATAAGTTTTGTTATTGATATGTTTGGTAATTGCCAAAGTAATAGGAAATGATATATAATCCCTTAACGGTTACGTTTCTTGTCAGTTCACTAGTCAGGAGTGGTTAAATTTCATTGCATAAGTTTACAATTTGAGAATATTGTATCGCGTTTTCTACGTTTTTAACGTCGCGTGGAACATATTCATCAAAGTAGAGAATGTCGAGGGCAACATGGAACAGAAACTCAAATTATTAATACATAATATTACAAAGCTATGGCAACTATTAATAACAGCACAAAGAAGCACATGTTATGCGAGCCCGTGGCATTCGCGAGCATTTGCATGTCACGAGATAATGATTATCCTTCGCTAATCAGAATTCGTTGATACGTGTGATAACGAAAAAATTTTTTTGTTTTTTAAACGACTATCTCTTACCTCGGTACAAACTATTTAAAGCGAAACTTCTTTGAAGATGTTCAAGGTTATGAGGAGTTTTGCAAGTCGCGTTCTTCAAGTCTGACTAAAATTTTTAATTCAGTAAATGGAATCTGAAACACCGCAAGATTATTTCTGTTCAAATGAGTTTCAGAACATTGTTCTATGTCTTGAAAAATACTTTCTGATGAAAAATACTTGGTATCATTTCTGCTCAAATGAGTTTCAGAACGTTGTTTTATGCCTTGAAAAATACCTTCTGATATGAAGTCCAAATTAACATTCAATTCTCAATGGGATACACCTTCAATGGCTATAAAAACTGCATTGCAGAGGCGTATTTAGGTATGAGCTTAGTAGGTTATAGCCTAGGGTAGAAATTTGTTTACGGAGCGGCGGTATTTGGAGAAAATTTCGTTTTAGGTTCTTCTGTACAGTCACGGTTAATTCGTACCATATTTTTGGAATATCAGGCTGTATCGAACCCGTATTAAAATCATCGCTCATTTATCAACACAACACGCATAGTTCATCAATTTTATTATAAAGGAATAGTTTCTAATATTTGATCATCATGCAATCAGCACGGGATCGTCGTTTAATCATCGAAACATTCGCTTCGTTACCGAGGCAATAAGAAATAGTGTCGGCGTTCTGCTGCTGTTGTTAAATGGACACACTTCTATTAAAATATACGTAATGTTGTGAATTTATCGATGACAGTTTGATAATGTTCATGCGTCGTGCTAGTAAGTGAGCGATAACCTTTAAGCGTAACTTTTTCAACAAACTTTTAATCGCGTTATGTGAGGACAATAGCGCAATTTTTGATACACATTATAGGAGTGCCGCTTTATAAAGTGTCCTACTATATTTCAACGCAATTACCATTTGGTACATCTTTACACTTTCTTTCGCAGAGGGTGTCTGATACATTGAAACAAAATTTATATCCAGGTAGTGCTATATACATTACGAGCTCGCTATATCGATTCCATCATCTATAGATGCGTACACGGTTGAATCGTGTTCGTCAGGTTTGACTCGTGACAACGTAAATCTTTGACATATCCATCTCATTTCGATGGAACATTAACGCGAAACGCGCAAAGACGATCAGAGGTAGAGAGTACAGTTCAAAGGGAGATCAAGGTAAAACGTCGCCGCGTTACGCAAGGTGAAACACATAGAAATAGGCAAGCTACGCGAAAGAGGAAGAGCAACAGAGGAACGAAACGCCCAGCGACGAAAGAGGCCCGGGGAAGGACGCGAGGAAAGAAAAAGGGTATTTGGAAAACGATGCTCCTGTCGTAAAACGCTGAGAGAAGTGAGAAACGCAAACGTCAAAGCCCTAGCACGCATCCTTTAATCCCTTAATCCACCGTTGCCTTGCGAGAATTCTCTCTTCGACACCGGAACTGTGAATTTTCAAGATCTACCGGTGCAACGGCGTCAAGGCAACGATGTCGAAAGAGAAAGAGGGCAAAAGGAACGGAAAGAAACGGGGAAGGCAAGAATCAGAGAAAAGGGGAAAGAGAGGGGGAGAATAAGTAATGGAAGGGGGGAAAAGGAAAGAGACATTTTACGGTTCAGACTTTTCAGGGCTGCGATGCGGGAATTACCGACACGCTGTTTGAAATTAAAGCAAGGGCGCCAGGGCAAAGGGTTGTAGGGTGGCTCGCGAACCTACACACACCTGTCCGATGGAGAGAGAGAGGGAAACATGTATGGGTAAAGGTTCTTCAAGATATTCCACAGCGGCGATGTAAATTTTTCCATCCAGCAACCCTTTCATTCGACGCCTTTACCTCGCAAGAATGAAACGAATTTAACCTTATACTTTTTCCTTATTTGTCCGTAACTCGCCTTTGCTTTGAATTTTTCGCCTTTTCTCCCTCTACTTCTGTGTGCGCCCCCCCCCCTTCTTGCCCTTTTCCGCTCCCTCTATCGTTTCACCCTTTTCCATGCTTTTCCTGAACTATATTGCATTCGCGGACCCGCGCCCGATATGAAAGACGAAATCTCTGAGGGCTTTTGCGACACGCTTTGCAAATAAAGCCACGTGGTATTATGTTACCAGGGATATATGAATTGCCGCGATCGAGGGACCGGGCAATATAGGTGAACCTTAGTTTCGCTGCAAACCCCGTATTTCTATTTCGCTTTGCAGCGGCAGACTGATTTTCAAGCTTATAGCCCTGGCTGAAAGTTGGAAAGAACGCCATTATCAGACGAAAGAAGGCTCGAGTTCAAAGAAAACAGCCGCAGGATCATAAAAGCGTCGAAGGAAAATGACCTACAAGAAAGACGCTTCCGGCGTCGTGCGCCAGAGTCACGCCAACTTTTTCCAACATAGAACTCCGACGTGTATTTTCATAATCGATTTCGCGTCGAGGGTACACACGAAAACGAAAGGCGAAGGAGGGACAATCGCAGAGAACATTCAAGCTGGATCGATGTGCGTCCGTTTCCCTGGCGGAACTTTCCAGCTACGACGCCATGGAGAAACCCGAACTTCTCTTGTTCCCGGTGAAATATTCTACGAATAGAACTGGTTGTACTGAATCAAAACGAACAAGTGAAGTAGTTGTTGGAATGGTTGCTTCGCGATTGTGACTGCTTCGGCGAATATTTTAGATTTAACGGGTGTTTAACTCTTGCATTGCAGTAGGATATTATGGATATTCTACTGCTGAATACGCGTACATCAAGACTCGAGAATTTGATGATGTAAGGATTTGAAGGTTTGAAAATGCAGAGGTTGAGAAGTCGAAGATTTGAAACTTCGAAAGTTTAGCAGTTTGAAAGCTTCAGGATTGCAGTATTTAGGAATAGAGAGGATGAAAATTTATAGGTGCAAAAATGTAAAGGTGTAAGAACTCGAAACTTAGGGAATTCGAAGATTTGGAAATTTGAAAGTTTAAGAGCTTGAAAGTTTGAGAATTTCAGGATTTTAGAATAGAGGGTTTCGTGTTTTTTGGAATTCGCAAGTTTAAGCATTCAAACGAATCGTTCGTCCTTTTGATACATCTGTGAAATCCTATAATTTGTTTAATAGAAATAAAATTGCAACTTATGCGTGTTTAAGAGCAATTTTATTTATATAGTCAATGACATTTCTTTTATGAAAAGTTTTTGAGGAAATTTTCTAGCTTATAGCTTTATATTTTATGAATTTTCACCCTATTTTTTATTCCAAAATATACCCTAAAATATGTAACTACAGTAGAACCTCAGTTATCGGAACAACTATTATCTGAACCCTCTTTCATCCGAATATTCTATGATTCATACTGCATGTTTAATATCATATGTATGTATGATCCATGTAGCATTACCTTCTCCTGTCGAAGTTATCGAAGTTAATGATGAAAACAAAATCTTTTCACAATATTTCGGTATGGCATGTATACTCGAAGCGTTCAAAACTATAATAATGTTGTTGAAACCGAAATAGATAATGTTGTCAGTTGAAATCGAACATGAAATTATTAAGAAGTTGAAACATGGCGAGTGTCCAGCAGACTTCGCACAAAGATATGATATTGGTAAATCAACGATTATTGGTATAAAAAGCGACGAGCGATCAATTGAAAATTACCTACAAAATATTAATTATTTGTATGTTAGTGAAACCCGAAAAAGTTTAAGATTGACTGAAGTTTGTTTACATCGTTATTATTTGTTTATATTACATCATTGTCTGTATCACGTTTGGTGGTATGAAAATACAAGGTGGCAGCGTACTGACAGATAAAAAGAATTAGTAATGGAAAGAACTAAATATGTGTACTATTTTTTAATATAAAGGAAACTTTGAAGTTAATGATGAAAATGTTCGAAGCGGCCACCATCTTTAATTATATGAGACTATTTCTAAAATTACTGACTACATTTTTACAAGAATCCTTTAATTATCGCTAATCTATTGTCAATTAAAACTTAACCGATTAATATTATTTCTTTAACGGGTTGTGTGATTATCGCACTTTTCATATTGTATTTTATCCTGCATGTTCACTATATTGTTACTCATGATCAATCCGATTTTATTAATTCTTCAAGAAGTAAACTTTTACTTTGTTCGATTTTTCATGTTTACAATTTAAAAAAAAGAGGGACTCTGATCCCGATCAAAAATTATAAATAATTGAACTCTGTCAGCATCCCGTGGGCTCCCTTATGTATAAAATTTAATGTAGGAAATACCGCCGTTCTATTATACGAACATATTTATGTTCCAATTAGTTCCGATAATGGAGCTTCCACTGCATCTGAAATGTAGCACGTGTATGCAGACTTTTGTGACTGACTGTAAGCGATTATCACCTAGTTAATCTCTGTTTAGGCCTCATATTATTACCTTTCCCGTGAAAACGTAAATTTGCACATGCAACTGCAATTCGGTAATTACAATCAGCCTCAACTGTGCTTCACATATTCACCAAATTGCTAAAGAGATGAACACGCTACGGCAAAAATACATGTGACCAGCAGTTATTTCCATGATACGAGAATTCGATGCTGGGACGTGATGAATTAGCTGCATCAATTACCGTATTCTGGGGTTACACTTCAGCCTGTGTTCGGGTATCGCACGTCCAGACAGCCGGAAACGAACGAACGAAACGCGTGTGTGTATACACGTTCGACAGCGAATCACGGGAAAAAAGTCGACCTGTGCACGCTCGTATTCGCTTTGCGTCGCCAGCGTGTACACATATATTTAAAGGCGAGGCCACGAGGCGCGCGATAAATACGAGGGCACAGGTATCCGTGAATACGAACCGACGAAGAAAACCGTTGAGCAGAGGCATGGTTCTTTTTAGTAATTAAAAATTACGCGCCGCGGCCGGTGTGCGTCAAAGCGCGCGGCTTCGTTAATATATTCAGCCCGTATATGCCTTTGGCCTTGCAAAAAGACGCGACAAAGTTAGTGCCTATTTCCCTCTACCCCTACCGCGCTTCTAAGGGAGCTACCACCCCCTCTTCATTCATACCTCTTCCGCTTTCTTTCTTTCTTTCGGTCGTTCCACCCCCGGATTGACGATAATCTTTCCTGATTTTCCCCAGCATGAATTCTAATTTCTTCTGCTGGTAAAGAGTGGTGAGTCGTCGATGTGCAAATCAGCCCTGTCGGGTAAGACCACCCCTGGTCTACGTGGACCACCCACACAGACCTGATGGATTCTTTTTTTTAACTGCAGGCGAATTATGTTACTGTTTAAAGGCGGAAATCGTTATGAGGCTTTGAAAAAATAAGTTCTTTTGCGTATTTTTTTAATGTTTGAGTTTGAGATGATCTTCAAAGCTACGGAAGCTTGATGTGTATTTTAAAATTTGGACACTTACACTTTCACACTTAACGAATAACTGATAAGCGTTTGAATTTTCAATTATTTGTAACCAGCAAGCGTTCGAAGTTACAAGCTTTTAGATTCATAAGTGTTTAATTCCTAAGTCTTTAAATTATAACCATTCGAATTTCCAAACATTTGAAATTCCAAGTCTTTGGATTCTTAAGCTTTTGGATTCCCAAGCGTCTGAATTTTCAAGCGTTTGGTTTCCAAAGCTTTTGAATTCCAAAACGGTTAAGTTTCCCCGTTTGTATATTACTAAACATTTGAATTTCCAAGTTTTTGGATTCCCAAGTGTTTGAATTTCGATACTTTCAGATTCCTAGACATCTTAATTCCCAAGCCTTTGGACTTCCAAACTTTTCAATTTCAAGCTTTTGTATTAACGGAACGTCCATTAACTTTTGAAGTCGTTCGAATAATTATGAGCGGTACTGTAGAGTGTCCAAGTTTTACTTTGAGCTAGTGTATTATAGTTCATGGTGAAGTATTCGACGAGAAAATAACTTGGATTTTTAACAGGAAAAATATGAGTGCACTTTTCAATTTTTACATGGTTCCAGTTAATACACACTTTTTCTAACACTTAGTATTTATTTTAACGTACGTTCACTTACCGTTTTTTGCAATGCAAAAGGCAAATTACATGTAACAATTATATCATCGCAACAATAAGTATTAGACATGGCAAACAAAAATTTCGAAGAAAAGTAAACAAAAATCTCCCATTAAGTATATCCAAATAGACTGCAAAATCCTTAAAAAAGACAGGAAATAAAGTGCACTGCCAAATGATGATTTGTTAGAATATTAAAACAATGTAGTTATAATGGATGAATTATAATGGCTTGATGAAAGTTATATGTATATGCCATATGTAAACTAATGTATTAACTAAATTCGTTTATAGTATATTGCGTCTTAAGAAAATGAAATACATATGGTGTTTTAAGTACCTATAATCATTAGACTGTAAATTTTTACACGAGTACATATTTTTATAAATAAAGCTAAAGAAACGAAAGTCAAACAGAGGGTTATTTCACCCTTCAAATATAATATCGTGTAGCTGCTTTACTTTGAACATTTTGCAAATTCTTGTACGTCATGAACACAATGCGCCTTTTTATACATTTAAATTTTCTGTAGATGAATCAAAATATACATTCTAACAATTGTCTACTATTTCTCTGTAACGCTTTACTTCCCCGCAAGCTATAGATTTCTATTTGAAAAGATTTCAATCTTTTGTCAAAATACAGACATCGAGTTATTTAAAAACAGTGAGTTACTTACAACTTCACATAATAATAAGTTTTAATCTTGTAAGAGGATTTATTTTAAAAGGAGCCACGTATGAACAGTATTATTTTTAGTGGTAAACAGCGGACTTATGCATTTATTTAAGTAGTATAGTATATAGTATATATTATCTGCAAAAACATACAACGACATTATATAAATAAAGAGACAAAGGCTCCAATTTAAATTATATCTAAATAAAGAGTATGATATTTTCAAAATTGTTGGCATCCTCGTCATTAACTTCAGACAATGATTTGTTTCATAAACTAAGAAGTGTTAAAACAACAGTCATTTGTCTCTTTACTTATTGAACGAAATGCGTATGAAACATTTAAAGTAAAGAAGACGATAATCACGGATAATGTTATCAACTTTTTGAGTTTCAACGGGTCTCGATGATTAAAAATTTCAAGTATACCATTGCTAACAAAAATAAACTAAATTTTTCGTACGATTATTACCAATCCAAAAATCTCACCAAAAAATGTTGGGTACAATAACTGATGAATACAGCCGTATTATGTCAAAATATCGTCACGTGAATTTGTTTATATCCGGTGGGTGACTTGACTCGGTGAACGTAATACAGTGTTGCCTTGGATATTGACCGAGGTTCGGGACCGACTCTGGCCAAAGTTGAAGGGAGGTAAATCTTTCAGGAAATCCTAAGTGTCTCCTTGCTCATAGAGAGCGAGTGAGATAGAGATACACAGCAGGGCTCATCGAAATTTCATGGTAGGTGTAAAAACATATGTATTTGGCCACCGGGACAGTTCCGAAGCCAGTTCCAAGAACTGGTGAAGATAGCGACCGGCCAATATCCAAGGGAAAACCCCGGCCAATATTCAAGGCAGTACTGTATAGGGTAAATGACCCACGTACAGTCACTGTTCCTATAACTGCCACTTAAATTCGTTTATTTCATAGCAAAGTAATGTATAAAGAATCGGAAGTAAACAAATTTTCATACTAAATTTGGACTTCTGTTTACGTAACAATACATAGACATTGTATATTCATTTACACTTAATATTTATAACGAAATATTAGGAGGTAAATGTGCTGTTGAACATTAAAACGTGACCAATATAATTATAAAGTATGGAACGTGTCATAATTCAGTAAGGCGATACGTTTACTATATATCTTATATCTGATACACAAACTGACGTGTTAATATATGTAAAACGTATTTCTATTTAAATGAAAAGTTTCAAGTGACAGTAAGAAGGACATTGGACTTTGTTGTACATTTTCAATTACGTAATAATGAATTGATTATATTGAACATATAAAAAATTTTTATAAATGAAAGAGATGTTGAACAATATTATGCTGCAAACTGGAACGATCTTTATGTTAAATACGTTCTAAAATAGTTAAATAAAGTTACGCTATAACGTTAAAGTGGTAGTACGTGGTACATTTACCCTAGATCGTGTCAAATCGATCCAAACAGAGTTGAGCGATTCTTTTTTAATTGTAAGCGAAGTACGTGAATGACAATGCGGAATTTGTACATATAGCGATCTTTGATTCATTGCTAATTGAGTTCTACATACGGTGGGATTTTTTAGTATTCTATAGCTGCTGATACTACATACACCCCCATTAAAGTCAATAGCTGGCGATGTGTCATACCGAACTTTATTTGTAGACGAACACGCGAAACCACCATGTATGCTCCAACCAGACGGCGTAACTTCATAGCCAGTAGTATCAACCTGGAAAAAATGGAGCGGTGAGAATCGAACATGTGTTTCACGGTTTTCGGTTACTGTCCTCCGTCTCAGGTTACACGTTAATCGGTGCCTCTTTTTTCGGAGGCTCTCCCGGTAAATTTCCAAGCACCCTTCTGTCACTACTCCAAAAACTACACGATAAAAAATTGTAAGACAAACATTCACCACTGTTAATATTATGAAACAGTGATTCAAGCTCGTATCGTGGTTTGGTAAATACGAGAACAAGTGGTCCTGAAAGTTTTGAAAAAGTGCTACGAAACTACAATTTATGCTAGTATGGGGATGCATACATCAATAAAAATTTCACTATTAAACTACGAATGTGTATAGAACGTAGCTAAAGGAATGGAACTTAAACAGAGATTTATTGTAGTCCTTATTCAAACACAGAGTGAGCCGCCTGAGGTAATGCATAAATGCTGCGGTTGTAAGGAAAAACTCTGCAAGCCACATATTTTCACTTTCAAACATATTCTGCGTTAACTTTTTTTTAGCAGTGTTTCCGTGTTTCTGTTTGTTGCGCGGTCTCGAAGAGCATATAAAAACGAATACGTTACCTTTCGCTGTTTTTTTACTGGAATGCAATACTACAATTTTTTTAAACGGGATGTTTTAGACTTCTTTCCCAATTTCGATGAAACATTAACACTAGAGAATGATTCATCTGTAATTTCTTATAAAGATTGTACGAACTTGCAACGGTGCATTGAAGATTTGCGAAGATTCTTTGTAAATAGTGCGAATGAAAATTTATTTCCCTCGAATTATGTATTATTGCAAATAATCTATCATTTGAACCACTTTGTTGCAAGTAAATATATTTTAATCGTCGGTAATTTTAGTATTAAACGATACATGAAATAGTATTACGCGAAATAAGATAAGAAATTAAGTTATTCAGAATTACGGTTGTATCACTTTTTGCACATTTATAATATCCCATAAATACATCAAGCTTACGCAATCTCTTCATTACATTTTTTCTCCTAATTACAGAAGTTTTTTGCAGAAACGAGTAGCAGTGTTAATAGTAGAAGACTTAATTCTTGAATTTATTTTTCCGCCATGTTATTGACATTTCAATTAAGCTCAGAAACGCAGCCAGGTTGAATGGTAATTTAATTTCCAGCAAAGATTGCCGTCGCAGTAGCGAGTAAAATCGCTTTCAGTTTAATTCGCAGTCTAAAAACGTATTCAGAGATCGCTTTTATTCACAGGTCTGTCACTGAAACTTGGCTGGAATAATAAACAGTCTCCCAGAAGTAAGTAGTCGATCCATCCAGGAGGGCGCGGATTATTTTCCGGTGTCGTCATAAACCTGTCCACAGCATCGTCCAGCAATCGTCACCTGCAAATGTAAGTACTTATGTGAGTTCGATAAACCATACTTTATTCTATTCGCATAAGCTTTACGGAAATAAGCCATAAGTAAGACTCGGAACACGTGTCTCATACGAAAGTAAAAGGGGGAAGTGTGAACTTCGTTGTAGTACATTAATGAGTTCTATAGTTAGATATCAACTAGGCTGCGGATCTTTATGCGAACGCAACTTTTTATCATCGAAACTAAAGGTGTAGAATTTCAGTACAAATTGGTTCGGATATTTTACATACTTCTGCACATCGTATGCAGTTTATAGGTTTTTGCATGTCTATGTTTTCTATAAATTCATAGAGACGAGCAGTCTAATCGTAACATACGAAATGTGTATTTCTTGCGATTCAAATAGATGTACTTTTTTTTTAGCATTATTTTGTTAACAGTAAATTTTCGTTTTCAAATTTTATACTTGAAGTTATAGAAGTTATAAACATTTTTTTTAACTATATATATATATTGACTTTGACTGATGTAATGATGTGACTACGTAGAAGGTAAATCACCTAAATAATCAAAATAATCTTCATTATTTTCTAAAATTTTGGCCCACTTTCCAACCATAATTGATCGAATATAAACGTTATAGACAAATTTAAATTAGGTTACTTATTTTCTTTTTTTCCTTTTACTTATCCTTTCATTTATCTTTTATTAGTTTTAAATTAGTTTTATGGAATATGGTATTTTATATTTTGCATCTTATTTAAATGATGTATGTATACATACTTGAATATGTAGATAAATAGATTAACAAAAATTATTATTAAAATGGGGTACGTCTGACAGCACTGAATTAATTCGCGCAGTTAATAAGAATGAGAAATGAGAATATCGGTTTTGTCATGAACTGAGTGGGGAGATTCTAGAACTCATCTATCTCTGTATTCTAAAGGCGGGATAAAAGTATCGGATGGGAATCGTAGAAAAACTCATTGACGAAACCAATCTTCTGAAAATTCTTCTAAACATAGATTCTACTTTTTCATTTAGTACCGAAGTAAGGGCAGGATATTTTCCCAGATATAGTGCAGCGAGTAGTAAGAAAATTCAATTCAATTCCTCCGCGTATTTTATGTTCCTGAAAAGAGGGACATTCCTAGAAATATTCTGTTTGTCTCCTTTATGTTATTATACATTTTTCACGTTTCCTTGCTATATTCCTTTCAACGTATATCTTTTTAGGGTGTTATTTACACACAAATGTCTCCAATATATGTGTACGTAGTTTTTACGATCCATCAACTAGTACTCTATTAGCGATAAATTTCCGTCTTTATTTCAACTATGTTGGTTTAATTCAATTTTACCATTAATCGATGGACTGCGGAAATGTATGCAAATGTATACTTTAGAGAAACGCATGTAACAAATGGTACTTTGACAGAAATACATTGGCGAATATGTAAATAGGGAAATGCACTGAAATTCAACAAATCATACAATTGTGGATTGCGATCCTATCTGCTTCTATAATATTCCGTTTCAAAGCATTTATTTCATTGATTAAAAAAGCCATAGATATTATCATTGCTCGTTACCTATGAATGTAAATCAAATAACATTTCGCGTATGCCTTTTCTCTATTTATGTGCTCATCACTGTATGTTTCATCATTAGAGGATTTCAAAAAGGCTTGCAATGAGTAATCCATTAGTTTCAAATGGGTTGATGAACATTAATAGGTCATTATTTACAATCCTCGGCCATTATGAATAATATCTAAAACGATCAATCACTCTGAAAAATATTGATTAATTTATCAAATTAACCGGACATTATGATTGAAGTTACATTTCTTATAAACAATTTAATTCTAAAGGAAATTTTTGTTCTCTAATATCATTTAATAATATAATATCATTATTCAACGCATAATAGCATTTAATAACATATCATTATTAAATGTATAATATCATTGAATAATATAATATCATTATATATATCAATATCATGATATCATAAACAATAATATTATTTTTTCTTTAATATTTAATTATTTTTATTTAGGAACGACACATTAATAAAAAACGATACATAAATTTGAAAAATCCAGATTACTGTGTTGACACAAAAAAATAGTACTTACGAGGGTTCAATTACATAAAATTCTTTAGTAAACTATAAACGATGCTAATTACTAGAATAATTGAGTCTCTTATGGTATTTAGAATTACATAATTTCTTTCCCTAACCCGAATCTATCTGAACCACATGATAGTAGTATTCGTATGGACCAGCCAGTGTAATAAATTATGATAAACTACATTAAATTGATTATCTTGACCGATTCCGTTTGTCGTTATTAATAATGGTTGGGCATTATAAATAATGTCCGTATTAATCATTTAATCTGTATCACTACGTTATCAAAAAGAACTGTTCAATTTCCATAACAAAGGTAGTAGCAGAAGTTTAAAAAATCGACGGTTATCCACAATTCACAGGAAACTCTACTAATCGATCGTTACTTTGGTCGCGCGTTACGTTTTTGTTTTCCACAGACACAAAAAACGAAAAAAACAGCGTAAAAAGAGAGAAATTTATCTACCGTTCACGGTTCTCCCCTTTATTTTTCCCGTCCGTCGCGCGTTTAAAAACTCGCGCGACAATAAATTGCAATTGATGAAATTCATTGCGCATTCTTCTGGCGGATTCAATTGGTGGCACAATTTTATTCGAAATTTACGCATCGCTGAAAAACTGGCTGGCCAAAAATACGAGCCACGATGTTTCCCTCTGCTCGTTCAACGATTCACATTCGATGGTGCTCGCTGTATGATGCCCTGGGCTGGAAAGGGCACGCATTTTTCCCATCGCAATGATTTCCTCTCATCGATTCCATCCGTCTCTTTTTCACCCATTATTCTGTATAATTTTTTTTTTTTTTTCGAAAATCATTCACGATATATCGAATACACGTTCGTGCAGCAACGCATTGATTACTCAATATGCGCAACATACCGGTTGGGCGTGAAAACTCGATAATGATTGCGATTTTGGACCAGAAACGTACAGAGAAAAAAAAAGGGGGATAAAATAACTTTACATCTCGTGCAATTTAAATTGCTCGATAGTGCACAATTTACATGAACTCACTTCAGAATAGTAAATAAAAGGTCTGAATAACGGTTTCATTTAAATAGACCATTGAAACTTTATGGAGAGCAAAATGTGAATGGGGCTAGAAGGACACACATTGGTTCAATAAAACTCAATGGTATAATTCGAGTGAGAGTTGCTATTAAATTTCCTCCAATTGTTCGATCCTCCACGTTAACGGACTCATATTTCTGATGTAGATTTTAATTGTCTGTCTACTTGTCATTTTTTGTACGATCGTTTCGAAATGGTCGAGTTCCAGTCAAGATGGCGTCGTTAGTTTTCTTCGATTAAATATTAATTATGCAAATTAAATTGGTGCCTCCAGGGGTGGATTTTAATTTTCGCCACTATATCACATTTTTGCAGCCGCGTAGTCAAATAACCATTTTACTTGAAATAATGCAGTATGTAAGAAATAATAAATATTTGTTCAATTGAATGGAACTTTTATACACAATTAATACTTTACAAACCCGTTTAAAGAAATGGAACCCCAATACAGATTTGACCGCGACAAGTCTACTGTCCGACTTTGATTTTAACATGCTTTCGTAGGATGATAGACTTAAAGGAGTTCTCATAGAACGTTTAAGGCTTTAAAGGAAGAAGCATCGAACCAAATTTTGTCCACGAAATTCTTTTCTTTTTTTTTCTTTCGAAAGGGCGTTCTTTTGATTTCCTTGATTAAAGGTAGGATTAATCATCCGTGGGACGTTTTGCATTGGAGATTATCGATTCCTAATAATCTGGCCTAACATCTGCTATTAAAACTAACTTGACATATAAACGAGATTAACGTCGTCAGGCTTACCGAAAATTTTCCGGACTAATGAAATTCGTCGCTCGGTTAAGTCACATCATAAGCTTCATATTTATAGTAACCTAAATCTACGCTGGGAAAGTCTCTATCGTACCGCTTTGCGGTAAGAGTGATGAACGATGCAAAACCAAAGTTAACATCGCAAAGTTGCGGTTTAAAGTTAGCGTCTTTGAGAGAAACTACTGGTTGCGCCACTGAAGCAGCGTGATTTTATTTACCTTCACTTGTTTATGCATGGTTTATGCACCGTGCATGATTTTAATTAATACGTTAATAGCCTTTTATTTTTACTTTTTGCGCCTTGTATGTTAGGGATTATTAAAAGGATATTATTGACATGCTTTGAAGATCATAGAAAGATAATTTGTATATTTTAGCATGGGTGAAATTTATACCGTGTAGTTTTAAGGATGAATTTAACGGTCCAATTTAATTACACATATACTAGAAATTGCTTACTTTAGAAAACGCATTAGGATGCCTCTAAAAGGGTTAAACTAAAAAATGAAGGCTTATTAAATAAAGCATTAATAGAGTTTAGTTTTCATTTTTGGTGATTTTTATGTAATAATGGTATATTATTGGAATGCGTGCAGAGTGTAAAGATTATAAATAATTTGCAATGGCTACAAAAAGCATTCGTACACCACTGAATTTTGAACTTTCAACGCAACTTAGTTAAGTTCGACTATATTCAATTTTGTATCATTTAATAGTACTATTAAGTGAATAAAACTATTAAATGACAAAGACCTTAATATGGTTGAATTTAATTAAGGAATACTTAAATGCAGAAATACTGTGGTGTGTCAACACTTTTTATAGCCACTGTATGTCTTCCCATGTACGCTGGATTTACAGTTGTTCGCGAAAATATTCGAACACAAATATAAATTTGACATTTATATTCCATATTTTAATTAAATATACAAAGGACTGAAAAAATGCATTACGCTATGATAGAGTACAGCTTTTTGGAAAATAAAAATGTGAAAACATTTCATTTATTATATATGATTGTTTAAATGATGGAAGAGGAACGAAGAAATCGCTAATTTGCATGTCACCAAAATATTCGGACATAATATAAATTTAAGCTTAAAAAATAAAACAATTTTTTATGAAAGTATAATACCTGATTAAATACACTTTTGGCTCAATAATATGTTTCGAGCAAAAGGAATTATCAAAAATATTTTTTTTTAATGATTGGCGTTAATTATTAATCGCCTATCAGACAATTTTATAATGTTTCCTTCCCTTTTAAGAATTCCACGGTTTAGTTTCATCCATATTCTTGGCCATACCGATTTAAATAGGATATTGTTTGAATTTTCTCTAGTTTTCCAAGTTTTGCAAACCAAACTGACCGATAAATAAACTTTTCCACTGAAAATTGAATCTGTACTTTTTCTTCATTTTCAATAAATATAACAGCAATATTGGAACTACCGGGAAATGTATAAGAAGCCGATCAGAAACGCGTGAAAAGTTAAGCTGCCTTCTTATTGTTGCAATCCATTCAATTCGCATCTCAAATTATAGCTCTTGATAATCCATCTAGAAAACAACCCCTTTCAAAGGCGTGCATAACCGGTCCTCCAAACTTATCTGCAAAATAAAAGTACGTCAAACAACGGCGCAAAAATAATCGTTTAAAGCAAACACCGATGAAGAGCGAGTTGAATGAGCGTTACGAAATTTCCTATTAGCGGAACAGCAATGACACAGGTCCGGTTTTCGCGCTCTTGCAGCGTCGCGATACGATTAATTGCCTGTGTCGCGATTTTTAAGCGGTCGCTAATTTCCGCGGACAAGAGTTACAGAGCCATTGCCGGGCCACGACCCCTCGGTTGCGATCGTTATATAATGTTTCGCCTTAATTGCGGATTCGACCCCTGACGGTCCGCGCGCCGGCTGCCTGGCCTGCAACTCCCGCGCGATACACTTTTAATTGCGTCCAGATTTGCAATTCAGATTTTCACAGCCGTGGTCCGACGCCTGACTCCTGCATATATCCGAAATTCGAAATTCGCTCGAGTGCTGACGGAAGACAAAATACCCTTCACGCATCCTACCAGTTTAGGGGGGGGGGGGTGGTTTTTGATTATCTTCGCCTTGCTTTGGAAAGTTTTTCTGCAACTATTAAAATGTATGCGCATCGGTGTCGTAGAGTAAGTAGTGTTTCTTAACTATTTCTACGTTATGAGCATTTTCTTTTGTTATATATGGTAAATGTCCCAATTACTGTCAGTGTTGATGATGACCGATAAAAAATACGTGTCAAATGTTATTTCGAAAACTACATTCTCATCGAGTTTTGGTAAAATCGGTGATTAACACTTGGGAAATGTTCCTTGTTAGAAGTATTTTTCCTCATTTTGTATAACTTTTTATCACGTTTCTGCCAGGTTTTGGAACCCAGCACGATAGTATGAAATCAGTTCGAAGGCAATAAAGTGGTCAAATAAAGAGCAGAACTTTTGCACACGCCCAATATTAAATTCATAGTAAAGAAATCCAAGTCCTTTTTTTACACAATCTTAAATATTCCGCCTTTAAGTAGTTAAACTCATTCATACAGTTTTCAAATGTACCGAAGACTTCGAATACTTCCAGATAAACCCAATGATTCTAACTTACGAGACGTTAAAACGATTTCCCATCGCCAAGCTGATATAAAGTGCCAATAAATATCATTTCGTGGAATTGAATATTTCCAATCCCTCGAATTTATATCTCACCTACCCGAAGGAGAGATAAGTGAAAAACGACGCGTAGCTCCTTCTCCAATAAAAGAGTTCTCGTCGGCGGACAGCGTTACGAATTTACGTTTACGATGATAAAACCAGGAAAACTTCGTTAGCAGGGCTAGTCTGCGGTCGGTGTTTACTACAAGGCATTAAAAGTTTCACGAAAAACAGCCGCGGCTCGGAAGTTTCCTCGTCTTCCCATCACGATGAAGTGTTCTCCCAGAAGGAACCCCGAAGAAATACCGTCGGAATATCTGGGTTATGATCCCCGTAAAAATGCCACCTAAGTGGCTTCGTGAACATGAGCCAACTATGAGCAAATTGAAACTTTGTAGTAGAATATTTCTTATTTAAAAAAGGAGCCAAGTTGAATGAGATTCAGTGAGGGAAAGAAGCTTTGTTTCTCCAATAATTGAAATCGATCGTGACTTTCTGTTAGGTCGTTGAAAACGAAATTTACAAATGAAAATGAAAATTTTCTAATCGCTAATTAATTAAGAACAGCACCTCTAATTTTTTTAAAATGTCGCGTACAATGTGACGAGTTCCGGATTCAAATCAAATTTTTAGATCATTATTGTTGATCGCTTGTTTCAGACGATTATAATACAGAAATAAAAATGCATCTAAATATATGGCAAATAAGTAGTTTTATTTCGATTCAGAGTTTTTTGCAGCGAAGCGAAAGGGGATGAACGAAATTTTCGTCTCACAGAGGTTTTCGAGTTAAAAAGGTTCGACTTATCTAGACTCAACTGTATTTCAAAACCCATAAAAAGAAACGTCAAGCAATGTATAGGTCCTACGATACCATATAAAAACGTATATAAATATTTCCACGGGAGCAGTCATTCAATAGGCAAACAGAGCTTCCTTAACGGAATATTCCCATTGAGGGAGGAATCAGATTGGCCAAGAATCAGCGTACAGAGCACGCCTGGATTCTCCTCATCGTCGATCCACCCTTCGGAGCTTTTAAAAAGGAATCGTGTGCTCTATGACCGGTGTATAATTTCTTTCTGTACTCCTTATCGTTTCTCCAATATATGCCCGGCAGATGCTACCGTTCGCCGATAAGATGACCAAGACTGCACGGGTATCGAGCACAGAGCAAACGGGGATGAGAGATCGATCGTGCAGCCGATTCTCTCCTTTTGAAGGAGCCGCCGTTAACCTCATACAGGCTCTTCGAACACCGCGATACGTACTCATTCTCCGACAGTGTGTTGGCAGTGCAAAAGGGGGCCAAAGGCGTTCTCTATCGCGGCGGGTGTTGCCATGACACCATGAAACCTCCACCCCGCTTCTAAATCTTTCCGACCCGCGCCCCGTTTCACCTCTTCCTCTTCGTTCTTGCTGCTCGTGAGTACACACTGCCGTGGGCAACTACAATTTCTTGCTTCAAATTTGCTGGAATCACTCGTAAAACACGGAGGATCCACTTTCGAGCTTCCTATTTATTGGGCCGACACGCGTTCTCGCATCCTTCCGATTCGTGCAACGTTCAGCTACGATTTTTCTACTCCGTTAAGCCCGTTTCGTTTACCGAGCCATGGCTACGGGATTCAGTGTATCGTGATACCTATCTATCTACTTTCGAATTTTGTACTTCGTGGCTACCATAAGCTATCCTTTTCCCACTCTGTCGACACCTATAAGATCGCGTGCATAATTTTCGTTGAACGTTAAATTTTCAATTAATTCAAATTACAATGGGATCCGCTTATTATGATCATTTTGGGACTTACAATCTCTGGTAAGAGTAACCTAACCGCCTGATAACATTACGAGGAGGATAAAAAATGTTTGTTGCTGAATTCATTTTATTGCAAACAGTTTTTACTAGGCTGCAAAAGTTTATGCATTTATGGCAAATTTAAATTTGCAAGAAAGAGCAGATTCCATACGGTACATAAAAATATACAAAATATTTCAAGTAAAGTACAACGTACAACATTTAGAGGATCAAACGGATCTCTATTGATGTCTGTTCTTTCAGTTTTACTATAAAGATACGAATTTGCATAAATATTCTCAGTCTAGTTATCACATTTGAACATAGTTTAATGGGTATTACTATCTTTGTTAAGAATGTGCAAATCAGTATAATTTACGTAAAGCAAGAAACAGATTCGTAATTTTAACACATTTTATAAATAATAATGAACTAAATATTAAAATAAATATATTTTGAATTTCAAATATTGTTTTGTTTATGAACTATTTAAATTTAAAATTTTTATAAATAATAATAATGAATCTTTAAGCACTAAAAGATTATAGATTTTTCGAAAAGGACAGCTAGGAAAATTTGTCATGTTGTTATAATTTATTCCAACTCTATAGCAAGTGCACTTATTTTGCCTTTGTCGAGTATACTTGCCATCGCTTAAAAATAATTAAGAACGCAAGTGCACACTTTCAAATGAAATAAAGCTCTTAAGGGGCTAAAATAACGTAATTTAATACGAGAATTATCAAGATTATGAACAGCTATACTACCCCTGGAAAAAAGTTTTCCCAAAATAATGCTAAGTTTTCATAAGGATCACCGGAAAGTGTGTTGGAATTGCTGATAAACGAACAAGTAAAAGATTCAAAATGTAAAGGGTTAACATGTTTCGTGGCTGTAATGGAAGTTCGTTCGGAGTAATCAATCACTTGTTGAAAGGTGCAATTAGACTTTTAATTTGTTTGCAAGCTTATTATGCTGGCGTACTAATGGTATCAAGATCCAGATCTTGTTTAAGTTAGAGATCAATTTCAAAAGTTAACAAATACTGATAAATTTTATGTGATAAGAACCTACAGCAAAGGGAAACATTAAGGGAGTGCATCACCCTATGAGTCTAAGAATATGTATATTAAGCTTGGGAATTCTGTTTGTAGATACTTACTAAATAGAAATAATTTTTTATTTATTTAATAAACGAGATGATCCATTAGTGTATATTAGCCAAATTATACATTATATCGATGTCTTAATGCGCACATTTTGTATGTCCACTTTTGGTCAAATTTGTATTACGATATGCACTAAATAGGTGTTGATCGTCACTTATGTTGTATAAATACCATATATATCTGCCAATTTTGCAAAATATGTTGAAATAGAATTTGTATTCGTTGTATATTCTCTGGTGCACAAACATTGTATGTCTGTGGCAAAATACATATAGGACATATGTTTTTGGCTATGAAAGTTTAAACACCAATATTTATTACTTTATTTCCTTTATCTCAGTTTATATATCATAGTTTACTTTCATTCATCTTAACAATACATTTAAATGTCAACGTTGATTTTTGTTAATACTAGGTAGATTTAAAAGTGTTAGTTTGTTACTAATTTGATTTTTACAATGTACGTTTACATACCAAAATTTATTGTTTTATTTTATTATTGCGATCAACGTTTACTCTACACCTAATAATTTATAAAATATTTACAACATAAATTGCAGTATAGAGATACGAATTCTTTTTTCCTCGGTTTTTCCGCGTATGAATAAGCAAATTATTTATTTGCCATTACTTGCCTACGCCATAATAAGCATTCTTAATCTTGCAACCGCTTTTGTATCTATTCGCGAAGAAGTTTTCGAAAGAAGGATCTTCGCAAACGTAACTCAGTCCAGTCTCTCTTTCGTAACGAAAAACGACCAGAACGTATGAAATGTTATGCGAGCGTTGCCATCGAGAATTTTACCAGCGTACCCGATTCCGCGCCATTACGCTTGCACAGCTTAAAGCCACGATGCAAAATCTCTTTCTGGCAAGGACTCGAAACATCCCTATCCATTCGAAAATACAGCCTGGCTCAGATCCAACAGCGTCCTGCTCTCTCTCCTTTAGTCCCTTCCTCTTTGACGCCGCGTCTTCCGATGTCGTACATCCTGCCTCTCTGCACATTTCGCAGTCGCTCCGGTTCTCTACCTTCAAAACTTTCCCGTAGCAACCCGGCCTCCGTGTATTTTTTTTATGATACAAACAAGCTACGTTCAAGTAGCGACCGATTGTAGGAGTCTTGGATGGAAATGTTTTTATGTATTGGAATGAGCGGAAAGTTCTGATGCTATCTGTTTGGTGAAACTGAAAAGCAGTCTTGGATTGAAGGGTCCTACCCTAATAATCAAAGGATAAATTCTGAAAAATATTGCTTACAACTGGAGAAGAAAGTAATATAAAATGATATAGGGGAAATAATAAAAGGTGATATAAGGAAATATATGGTGATATAATAATAAGGAAATATACAAGGTGTCCCAGTTAAGTTTCTCAGCTGAAATATCTCGCTTATTTTTTATAATATTCAAAGATGTTGGTTTCGAGAGGAGCATCATTTTTTTAAATGTATCGAAGTTAGCGGTAAACCTTTTTAACAACTTCTTTTATTTAACTTTGCGGACAGGAGCAATATTTAAAAATAAAGTATCACGCATTTTGGAAAGAGGAAAAGTTGTATTTAATTAACTTTGTTTTAAATTTTAAAAGAAATCAGAATTGAATTGGCAAAAATAAAGATCTTAAATCTTGACTTTTGAAGAAACTTATGCGTATCTCCATAGCAATGCCAACGGGGTGCAAAGGGTTAAAAGTTCGATTTGTAATGTTGTTGTATAACTGTTCAACAATTGTCGCACTTTCTTTAAAATTCTTAAATCACAATATTCAATTTATTTAGTGTCGAAAATTGTGTGTTATTTTTATAAATACTTATTGTGAGAAATACTCATATGAAGACTCGTTTAAAGTACCCATTTAAAGGTTAAAACGTTCCAAATCAGTCCCATAATTATAAAACTGTTTTGGTATTTAGTTTCTGATTTATACAGGCGTTCTTCTTATTTTGTTAAAAATTAACTTAACGCAATAGGTACTTTAATAGTTTTGAGTTCAAATATCTTATATAAAAATATAAAATTACACTTAGAATACGGTGAAAATAAAACAGTTTATATTCTCTATCAAATAAAAGCAGGAAGACCAAAGCTAATACCATAAAAATAAAGAGTTGAAATGACATAGTAATAGTTCAATACAGACATAGCTATTTATCATAAATACATTCAGTACAACCAACGTTGTTCAGTAAAATGATTAAACATTCAAACTTCTTGCGGAATTTATTAATATATTAATAATTTCCCCTATTCGAATTGGATAATTAAAATACTCCACTTTAACTAGACTTATCAAGTTCTTTCGCTGTGGTCTTCAAATGTGTTCTATTCTGTTCAATATTGGATAAATCAACGGATCACTTCAACTCCTTTACTATTTTAGAAAAAGGTTTGTGAACACCTCCTTTTTGTTTCGAACTGCAGATAAATTCGGTTTTGTTACAGAGGACAAATATCGCGAAATGGTGCCAATCTTAATGTAATTTTTATTTGGAAATAAATTCCATCGATTTCCAATTTTCTTTTTTACAATAATATTAAGCTCTGAAATCAGTTTATAGCAGGGGTAAACATATCATAAAATGAACTGGAAATATATATCATTTCCCTGTTTTTCCCCGTATTGAACGTTTTAAAAGCTTTTGCAATTTTTATCGAAAGTAAGCACACCCATCATCGCTTGCTAAAATGTTTACTCTACGCGGATTTATCCGGAGCAGCCGAAAAACAAGATTTCAATCCGATAGGTAATAAATTGCAGCGCATGATCGATACCGCATAGGGAGACTGCGAGAGCTAGCTTTTCTTCCTTATGAAAATTTACCGTTGTGTACGGCTGGATTTATCGGGGGTGGAATTTACAAGCTGGCGCGCGCGCGGCCGCCAGCTAGCCTTTCCAAACGATAAATTTCTTGGACTTTATCCAGCCACGTTCATCCGTGTTTGTCTTACGTTTAAACTTCGGCCGTTTCCGCTGAAACAGGGGTAGTCACCCCCAAATTCTTCTTTTCGCGAGCAGGTCTCTTCGTAAAGTTTAATTAACCGGGAATAAGATCCAAAATTATGCCTCCACTTTGATCCTTAAAAGCGCAGCTGAAATAGGCGTGGTGTTGGAAGGTAAACCTTTTAAAACGTGTTTAAACGTACACGTTCGGAATTCTTTTTGTCTGTTTTACACCCTCGTTTCCTGGCGAAGCGCGAAATAAACGAAGATAAGGGGCAAATACGAGTACGAAATAATACAAGCTCGTTAGAGTTCTTTGTACACAGCAACCTGATGGCAAGTGAAAGGAAATTTACTTTTTACATTACGCAAGAACAGAATTTAGAGGATTAACCCTTTGGCGATCACATCCACTACCGTCCATAAGTATTTGGGCACTTGGCATTCTACGCAACGACCCTCGAGTAATATATGTAGACATATTAAAATCCATCTAGTAATATCTCTTCTACGGGAAAAGAGAAAGAAAGGATATGGGTTTTTAGTACGTAATAAGATAGATAAAATGTTTGTAGAAATATATTTAAAGATAATTACAGTAAGCATATTAAAAGTTATATAAATTAATATAGGTATATATGTTTTTATGACGATATATTTAGAAATGGGGAGAGTAGGGGTATTAAAAGTTGTGTAATTAAATAGGTATACAAGGATATATCTGGGGGTAAGGATAGGAAATGTGTTAATAGTGACATAAAATAAATAAGTATATTAAATATGAAGAATAGTGATATAAAACAAAAATGTATGTAAAATATAAGATAGTAGCAGTTTATTGGAGTGAGTGCATGAACGGGTGAATGAATGAGAATTCTTTTGTAAAACCATGTTTCTTTTTCAAGGCCGAAGAGGCTGAAAAATAAACTCAAATATATATAGTATCTCTCCTCGACACTAATACTCCTCTTTGATCTACTATGCATCCTTTATTATTTATACCACCACATTATCCTACAAATCTAAGTCGTAGTGATCTTTTCAACAGAATCTGTCTGCTGGTTAATAATTATTGCGATCGAATTAATTTGTTTGCTCGTAATGTTAACCTTCAAGCGATGGCCACCTTTTTAATATCACTAGTGTTGACGTGTCGTCAATTTGACGTATCCTTAGATGGAGGTATATTTCACTGATATTAACACACTATTATTTATTACTATCTAGATGATTTTATTATATTTATAACATTTTATAAACATACTATATTTTTTATAGATATAATTACAATGACGATTTTTGTTTCTATAAACTTAACAATAATACAACAATAAATTTCATATGTTAAACAATAATTCTAGTTAATAATTGACAGAATGAAAGTTAACTCAGTCGTCCTCATAGCAATTTGTGCAAGTTATTACCAGACAGATCGCAGTAGTTATGGTATTACGGTGCCAATTTGATGTGAAGTCACGACTATTATAGCGATAGGAAGTCGTGAAGTTTTTGTTCAATATCAAAGGAATTTTATTGTTGATAGATACTTTGTAATGTATATACCATAATATCGTAATTTTTAAACGTGTTATTCTTCACCGCGGCGTTTGAAATATGCTATTGTTTGGGATAAACTGTGAAACGTGTTAGTATTCGTGGATAAGTATGAAAAATGCTAGTTTCCCTTGATAATCATGAAATGTGCATTTTTTCATGATATAATGGAACATGCTAGTCTTTATAAGAAATTGAAACGCGCTACTCTTCGTAACGCACGTCTATGCCTCTATAATACTGCATGTATCTCGAAGTAAAATGGATGTTAACCAACAATGTTGGCACGTGGAGAAACAAAAACGCGTGGGTTAATTGTGTGTTAAAAATAAGATCAACAAATGGATGAAAATGCTATACCGGTGCAACGAAACCGCTTACATTGCTCTCGCTATGTTTACACCTTTAGCACTAAACTACCGACGACTAAAGTATACTAATTGGTACTAAAGATATAAAAATAGTAGTCCATGTGATTGGAGTACAATAAATCTCCATTTATATTTTGTACAAAAGAACGTAGGATACGCAAGAAACTGCATTGTTGCAAATTTACATAGGTAACTTTTATAATAAATTTGTAACCAGTAATTTTGACTACCTTGGTAATTTCAGTGTTAATGAATGATTGATCGCCACAAAAGCTGTACAAGCTTTTAGAAGTTGACTAGAAACACATATATGAATCATTCAAAGGTTCCAATAGTAAACCAACATTAATAAATTAAGTTTCAAGCCATTTGGAGTCCTTGCACCGAAGCGTCAACCACGATCAATTTTGGTCTGGTTTCAGATGAAGCTCTTTAATTTATATCAGTTGACGTCAACTGTGATCTTTATTAATTATAATTAACCTTATACGATTGTGTGAGATAGAAATAGTCATCCATTTCATATAGTTATTCATAACAATATAATTACCATTGCTCTAAAAAAAGTTTGAATAGGTAATAGTAACCAGACAATTTTTAATCTATGTGTAATATAGTAAGCAGAAAAATACAGTTAAAGTTTTAAAGTATACTTAATACTCAACGAAAAAAAATTTGTGTATTAATTACTTAATTCTCCACAAAACACAAATTAAAATTCTGCAGGCAAATCTAGTACGACATACACGCTCGAATGAAAAATTTCAAATGAAATATCTCTTGCTCCTAAAAGCTTTTATCACGTTCCGTGTTGTACGGGGATTTCCTTCGTTTGCTTAGGGATTTCTCTAATTATCAAATCGTGTTAGAGCGAAACCGTGTTATAGAAGTGCCGAGTTATACGGGGGTTACTTATATCACGACCTTCTAAACCTTTTACTAAATACTACCTGTGTTATAACAAATATTGGTATCTACATTTCATGTACCTATTTCTGATAATACGAAAGTGTCCAAATACTTACGATCGTATGCGAAACACATATGTATGAGCCCTTAAGTACTAAAATATTAATTCCTATTTTGAAGACCACCCATCGGTTAATCATCCATATTTAAATCATCATTTGCAATACTCGGCAGACTATTACGACAGATCATCAAATATACATATAGGTCACGAAGGGGTTAAGCCGGCAGGTCCGGAGGAAATTGAAAATTTCAAAGAAAGGTAGCTAGTTGCGGTTTATGCGGGCTGATAGGTTCATCGATTCGGACCACTTTGACGATTAAGGTAGCAGCCATTTTCATCGGTAAGATAAACTCGCCTCCTAGACCTTCTTACCCTTTGTTAGCCGGTGTACACGGTCCGAGGAAGGGACAAGTCGTAAGGGCGTTCCGAGAGCGGCTAAAGAGTCGAAGAAGCGGCGGGGGGGAGGGGGTGCACGCAGGGGATGGAAACAGAGGCAGGCTTGAAAAAAAGGACAGGGAAAGGGGTGGAAGAGAGAGACAGAGACCGGGCAAATGGAAAAGAAATTCCCATTACTTTGGGGGAGAGACGTCTAGTACCCTTCTTCTTCATCTTCCTGCCGGTCTTCGTCTTCCTATGTCTACTCCTTCGTCCTCTCCTTTCTTTCACCACTTCCTCCTACCGGTACGCGGCCACCGTGAGCCAAGGGAACACGATGCACGCATGTGCCGGGGTCATTCTATCGATTTCTCTGGTTCGCGTGGTAGTCACGAGGAGGCGTAGCCGGAGTCGCGCTCTCGCTGCACCAGCACGCCACCCAAAACAGCCTCGCGTATCGTCGCAACCGGGTTGCCTTTTCAAGGTTAACCTACACGTATATGTATACATACACACAACGAACACCACCGAAAGTGCCGGTCTTGAGTGCTCCTCCACCCCCGCGATAGAACTCACCCCCCTCGCGATTTTCACGTGCGTGTCTCGGATAGGAGAAAGGAAATTGAACCGGTGATATTTGGGACCGATTGGTGGAAAAACTGAAGTCGTCGCGCCGAGTTTCCAAGAGTTCTTCCTGTGACCAGTTACTTCGTCCAGTGTTTTTCTTTTTTTTTTTTTACCGGTGAGTAACCAGCTGATTTTTTCACACTGTAAAAACGCGATGTATTTTATTTTAAGAGTACAGATATATCACTTCCAGTAGAGCATTTCTTTTCTTTTGACTTCTATCTAAAGCGTTCTATTTAAGAGTGCGCGACTTTCAATTGCCCGTCAAGCGTCCCCGCGACGGACCATTTCCGCCAATGACGGTGCCTATTAAAATTCAATGTAAAGATTCTATTTTGTCAAAGATTGTCGTTAGGATCGCAAGGCTGGCAGAAGAAATAGCCGGCTGCTATTGCCGCGTTTCTATAAGGGTGCAATGAGCGATGACGATTAAGCAACGGTTAATTAACGCGGTCGCATGCATCGGCTAGATGATTTTCTTCGTACTCCGTGCAATTTTACTGTTGTATTGTCTAACGACAGTAATTTCATTTAAATAGGCACAATCGATCAGGAATAGTTGGACGATATCACGCAAACGCTCCCCTAGTTGATACTTAGATATTCTCGAGACAGTCGAGGGGAATGACCACGTACGTCCTTGTATGTGATTTATAATAGTGGAAAGTAAAAGGAAAAACTTTAACGGGTTTGTAGATCGCTAGGTATGTACATACTCGCCGCGTATGAAAATTTATTTTAATTTTATCAGATCGTTACGGAACTATCATGTATTAAAATAAATCTTACAAGTAGGTTTATGTGTGAAACACATTAAGGTTTTATATTGCTGCTAGATTAAATCGCATGACTTGCTTTCTCTTTTCATAAATCTCACGTTAATTCGATACAATAATTTATAAATTGGTCCTTTAAGCGAACATTAACATACTTGGTCGACTGTTAGCTTATCATTTGTTTGTAAATTTATTGGGCGCTACATGTACATAACGTAACATGTTTAGCAGCGTGCTATTTCTAAGTAGCTGAAAAGGATATTTATACAATACGAATCGCTGACTTCTATTGAAGCTATCTACTTCACTGATTTGCATATCGCTTATTTGCTGCAATGATACAACTCCTAATTTGCCGGGCTTGAGTTCCTGTTTTAAAAGGAAAAGTGAATGAAAATTTACGGTACTCAGGAACGATATTGTAGTGCTTCTGTTTTCGTTTAACATCTTGTTATAACCATTTGTTATTTCAACGTAATATTCTTACAAAATTATAATGATTTCGTTTTCCGGAATATCTTCACTTTTAAATTATGTCATTGTTGCAACAAATGAGCGTTATATTAGATCTACCAATAAGTAGTGTATTATTTTTTTAGTAATGAATTTATATTATCAAATGAACAAACTTGTTCTCAAGTAAAAATTTACAACTTGTCCAAAAAATGCAACAAATAGCAAGAATTACATTAAATTTATGACAGACTAGGTATTTAATTTTTATAAAAATGAATGCTGAATTAAATGCAAGAATTGGATTATTTATTGTTATGCTTAATATTATAATAATCTATAAGAATGTATTCAAAATATGTCACAATTTTAATTGGTCGTTACACAGGAAAGAATATTATTAATAGAAGTTAGAAGTTCTTGGTGTATTTTCTTATTTTCCTTTCAATCATTGTATATGCATTATTGCCCATAATTGTGCCGGTGATTATGAAAGTGGTCTAAGTAAAAAATCTAAACAATTGAATTTAACACATTTTGTATTAAATTGATTTATACCACAAAAATATGGAAGCTTCTTTTCCCTTCTCTTTTTTGGCTTAAACCACTTTTATAACCGCTAGCACAATTATCAAAAGGAGTTCGAATATCGATAGACGTAACTTGAATAATTTAGGTATTGAATACAATTAAATACAATTAGAATCAGTTGACAATGGGAATGAGTGGCAATTATTCTAATAGAGAGTTATTTGTGCTGACAATGTTCTTATAATGTACTTCATAAAATGCAATACTTATTACACAAAAAATTGGATACAATTTTATTATCCGAAACGGAAAATAACAGTTATAGAAAGAAATAGGACGCTGAAAGAGGAACCGCAAAATAATGAAAATGACAACGAGTATATTAATAATAAAAGAAATGGTCATATCAATAGCAGCAATTATTAATAAATTATGGGCGGTAGCTTTACTCCAGCGAACTTATCGTTATACTTACATCCTATTTTTTACGCGATCAAACAATTAAAGGATTTATACCAGGCGCAAACTTGCATCAAACCTTAGAAGCTTAATTATGAGTAGACTGCAGACGTTTATACATTTATGAGAAAAATCAACTTTTGCAATTATGAAAAATCTCCGAAAAGATACAGACTCTATATAATATACAAAAATCTGTAGAATATCCAAAATAAAAATCTAATTACAATATTTAAAGGGTGCATCTATTCTCCAATCAGATTTTATTTCCTCAAGTGCCTTTAGAAAGATAAAAAGTTGCATAAACATTTGCAACCATAAGAATGCAGTTTTATCTGTGATATAATTACAAATAACAACCGTATGTAATATGAGGATTTTCTATATAAAAATCTGTTGAACAAAAATTAAGAATGCTGGAATATTTCTAGCACTTCTGAAAAGGGTAAAAATTTATACGAATCGTTTTCTATATAAATCCTTCCAGATACAACGTCAAAAATCATGGTCGTTCCTTTGAAGTAGCTAATCGTTCAAAGAAAAATCGGTCAGTAATAACCGGAAAACTCGAAGCTTTCCCAAAAAACTCCAGATTTTACACTAAATATTACGCCGATAAGCATCGCCAATATTAAAGATAACGCTCATACATTGTGCAAATCGTTGCGCGGAAAAAACACAATGCGACTTAGCATCGCGGTATAAAAACGTTTCCCTAGAAAAAATGCACTATACCAGCTACTCAACGCGGAGTCGCGTATAGGATGTCGACAATGCGCGGCTGTGCACCGTTTTCAGAGAATTTTTCTGTACCCCGCGTTCTCTGGGCGCGATAAGCGCCGTTATCTCTTGTCGCACTACGATAATCCAAAGAACCGTCGTTTCAGTTCTTTAGGCAGGTCGGCTGCAACGGCGGCGATGAACTAAACGCCTGTGGCTATGTAACCAGGAGCAGAACGTCGGCCGAGTAATTCTCGAGCTTGTTACGAGGAGCACATCGTCGTGAATACACAGAGAGGTCGTTTTCCCTCCTTCTCTCTTTACCCTTCCTGACGTCGTAGACTCTCTCTCTCTCTCTCGCTCGTTTTCCTTTCTTTTTTTGTACCTCACCCCCTTTTTACCCCCTCTGTTTCCACATACGCATATGCGTACGCGTGTACGTACGCGTTTTTTTCTTCTTTTTCACTCTCTGTCTGCAGCTATCGCTTCGGTTCTGTCCCACAGCGTAGCGTTAGGTAATTCGAAAGCAATTTGAATTGACGTGCACCAGCAGAGGAAAGTAATTACGGGGTGGTGGTGAACGCGAGGCGCAAGCTCCCGACCTCAACAGATCGTGTGCACATACCTGGTCTACCACGCACATAGTTAAGTTTGTGTGTGAGTGTGTGTGTGGGTACCATACCACGGTTCGCGGTTAGATTGATTAAAATTTACTATGCAAATTAGATTGCGCCTCGGAGCTGCGTAGGAGGAGCCGTTGCTTGAAAAGATGAATCGTTATCATTAGCATTTTCAGCATTGACGGGGCCCCGGTGTTATCGTGTCAACGTTAAGCCATAGGATCTCCATAGCTTTGCTCGTTTCTGCCGCGTTCCTGGCCAGTCGATACGCATGTAAAACGGGTATCGTGCCTTTACTATCCTTACATTATATTAATATTCTAAATGGGTTTGATAGAAACTTCGAGAGAAATCTTCAGGATTAGTAACAAATATTCAATGGCGTGCAAAAGATTCCGGTCAGATTACTTTTTCAATTTTCCTTCCAAATGAAGGAGCTCGAGCAATTTTTATCGATATTGTATATAAAAACATATTGCGTGAAAGATACGGCAAAAGAGAAATCAACGCTATTCACTTGCGCATGCGTTTATTTAAAATATTATTAATTTAGCATGTATAAAAATTAACCAAGTGGTCGAATTATTTTGCATGCTACTGTGTATTTGGTTATTTCATAAGGTTTTACGTATTTGATTTCTTTAAATTGTTAACAAATAAAAATCGTTTGTCTCACGATCAGATTAAAATGCTGTATTCCTTATATGGATAAACAATAAACAATGGCAATTGTTATATGTTATAGAACCAAAATTAAAACTGTTACAGAACCGATATTATATCCAGAACCGGAAGCGAAATCAATAATACAGTCTATCTAATAAAAACGTAACCAGGATATTTTACCTAACAGCTACAAAATTATTTCGATTCCTGATAACTGCTAGCTAAGAACCAACGTATAACTGTTTGAAACAGTTACTTTCAGATCTGTGTATCAATCCCTGTTTATAGGCATCGAATAAGAGAAACCCGATCGCGTTGTCCGGCATTCAAGCAGTTAACAAACACGGATATGTTAGTTCAACTTTGTCCTCCTCATATGTAAGAATTGCTAACAGATGTTAAATCAAAAAACAATTCTACAGTTAGCTTTAATTTCATTACTGTTTAGATTCCTTCGCTGCAATTTTTCCTCGATTCGAGCGATATTCTTCGGCGACGTTGCTCGGAAGGCACGTAACCAGCAAAGAAATTCGTCTTTCCGCTAGATCGGTCGGAAGCGGCGGGATTCGCGACAGAGTACAGGGAGCACGAGGGTGAGTTTCACCCCCGAGGCATGTACACGCGCGGTAGGCGAATTGATCGCGTTGGGGTAGAATCATCCATCACCAAGTGACAGACCCGAGCTAACCCCCCCTCATGAAAAGGTGCCCCCTTCCCCTTCTGACAAGAGGAATGGACAGAGGTGGCGTGTGGAGAAGGGGACGAAAGTAAGGGGAGGTGTGCGAGAGAGGGAAAAATGGTGGCGCCCTCGAACGACGGGCGACGAACCAAACACAACCCCCTCAACAATGCCCAACAGATCCCATGGGACGTGGTGTATTCTGTGTTTTCTCTTTTTCTTTTTCACCCCGTCCTTTTGCAACCCTCCTTCCGTCTCAGTTTACCGCTGCCGTTTGTCGACTCGCCCGTCACACTGTCGACGTTCGCCTCTCGCGAAAATCGAAACGCTTAATTGCGTGATCGTTCCGTTTAAAGTGGCCTTTCCACTTATTCGAATGGAAACGAAGCATGGATACCGCGGAGTGTAGTATTTACATGAGTATTGCACAAATTGGGAGTATGCTTTACGAAGAATACTCTTTACCATGAATAATTGGGGAAGGTACGATGATTAACGCAAAATCGGACGTTACTATGTCTATAGATTTTGGTACATAATGCAGGTTGGTATTCGAATAAAGATCTTTGGTTTGTCGAGTGCCCCATGAATTGAGTCATCCAGGTGCAATACGGTATTCCCAAATGGAGAAACTTTCTTTTGTTCAGTATTGGGGATGCTAACAAATATTTTGCACCATCACACCGCTATGTCATATTTCTCTTTGATACATTGTATTATGGTCAAAGCACCCCTCATCATAATCTCCCTTCTTCGTAAATTTTATCCAAAACCGTCACTCCACATTCATTACTGTGCATCATCTCTTGTACTAAATCACATGCCACCATAGTTCTCATAGAACCACTACTTCTAGCCACATGAAACCCACATACAACCATATAGAACTCTGTTTACTGAAAGACTTCTTCCTCCAAAGCTTCCCGGATCAATGATACACCCTTTCGTTAATTACTCTCGAGCGGTTCTAGTTAGTCTATCCAATTCCTAATGATTTCCGAGAAAATTTAGCCAGGGCCCGCTGATCATTAGGTAATGAAAACGAACAGTTGCTTGTGGAATTGAACGGTTTGCTAGAGTCTCGTGTAGTTACTCTATCGGTGATGGTGCATTATTCGTGTCGGGATAGGTGCACCACCATCCCCTCCCCCATCAAGCTCGTTTCCCGGCATTGATGTGCTTCCTCGGCAGCGCGACGGCAATTTTCTTGATCACGCGACACAAAGGGCGGAAATCAATAATCCGGTGTGGGAGGAAATGCGGTCTAAATTGGAGTACGAGCCGGACTACGCGTCATCTTATTTATCCGTTTATCAATTTACACTTTGGTTACTGATTCATCATCAAAGTTAAGCCTACCCTGTTGAATGAATTCTGTAGTGTATATTGACAAGAGAAGAGCGAAATGGGATAGAACAGTGATATCCGCATTCTCGTTTAATTATTTGAAGGCAATACAAACAGGATATTTGTATTTATATTATTCGTCATCATGACTTCCTGGAAGATGTTAATTGGGGGTAAACCATTGGGTTGAAACTAGTAGCAGGACTAACACCTGAGTAAAAAGATAATTAGGTGATTAATCTCTGACGTATTCATTTTTCAATTGCTTGGAAGCTTCAGGTGGTTGTTCACAATTGGTGATTGTTTTTAAACACTGTATCGGACCAAAAATGTTAAAATATTACACCTGATTTGTATTTAGCCCTTTGAGTACTGCTATCGCATTATATAGAGTGTCCCAGATTTGAATTCATTTTGGCCTGGTGGTCGTATATTAAACTTTGCTACTTTCCAATTTATTTGTGAATTAACTATTTATGTTTGTGTTTATAAATAAACCGTATTAACATTTTCAATAAAATACATTTTAATAAATATACTTGCATTATGGAAATAGTATACGCGAAAGAATACCTTGTCTTTATTTTCTCTTCGCGCACACAGAGTCCTTTTCCATTGAACCGTTCCGTACCAAAAGAATTAATTTGACAATACAATTGAAGTTAAAATTAGATATCATTTATTATAAATACAGCCCGTATTTGTCGTACATGTACAATAATTTGTATCGCGAGTTATACTCGTCATTATAAGGCAAAAGGTTAAAAGTATCTTTGTGAAGAATGTACTTTCAGATTATATACTGTATAAACAAGCGATATAATATATTTGCATATTACAATCACTTGAACTTAAAAATAAATATTTAACCCTTTTGCTGTGCGGCAATTTAAAATTAAACATATTGTGAATGTATAAATGAGGGCACTTTTTATTCATCTTGAAACAGTAAAAATAAAGTATAAATATTTAAATGCCTTGCTCTATTTATTATAGCGTAGTATACGCGAATGATAATGGAATTAGTATCGTGATACAAAAAATATATGCATGTAACATTAGGAAACGATAATTCTATTTACGGAAACGTATATACCTATATGTATACGTTCTTCGTAGCGAAAGGGTTAGGGGCACCTGATTTAAAGAGATAGGTGCTACCTTGGTTGCTCATATGTGCACTGAGATTCGGTCGGAGAGATAAGCGATCGTTCGACTGCGGAATTTTGCTCATTTATGGGAACTTAAATAACCAAAAAGGCACAAAATGCATGTAATAAATGAAAATGTACAAAATATTTAAATTAACGTATAAACTATTAGATTTTTACAACCCTCTATTGAGTTCGTTGATGAAAATATAAATTTGCATAAAAATCCGCAGTTTATTGGTACTACTAACCTTTTGTAGATACAATAAATACGCTCTGTATTTGCAATAAAATTTAATTTCGGTTTCAATTACTGTTTCGGTATATGAGCTCGAGGTCTATCTACTAAGCACAAAGTAATTATAATATTGTAGTATTTTGCATTTGACAAAATATTGCAGTAATTAATAGTGAACAGTGCAGTATATAATTACCGCAAATATTCCAAGACAAAATATTAAACGAAACAATTGCTTTGGATCGTACAATATTCTTACAAGTAGCATGCTTACAAGTACTTACAATAGTATAGATACAGATTCGAGAATAAGGAATGCTTCTTATGTAAAGCTCACAATATTTCACTAAAGAGAAGGAAGTCTTCTTCAAAAGAGATCCGAGCAAAATGTAGAAGAAAAAAAGATACTACTCAGAAAAGGATCCGGATTTTTGCTCGCATACTATTACAAATAGGAGAAGACTCGTAGAATGGTAAAACAAGGCTGCAGCAAATATTTTCACGATTTTCGCCGGAGGAGAAGCGATTCAGCGAGCATTCAACGTACTCTGTATTGCAAGCAAACGAATATAACGTAACAAGGACCGGTCCAAGAGAAGTTGAACTGGAAGCACAATGTGTTCGCGGGTAGGCATTGTGCGAGGTGTAAGAGCCGATAACAGGACACAAAAGGAAACGTGGCCTAGATCAGAACGCAGCCAGAACGGCGTGTACATACGATCTACCTTATTCATCCCTGAGCAAACTCTCCGGAGGCCGGAACGAGAGTTTGATACACTAAGTGAGGGAACATTATGATCTTGTAATGGACCAATATTTGGATACGTACAATGGAAGATTGGCGCGGTTCACGCGCTGCCTCCCTTGCGGCCGTTTGGTCTGCCAAATCGTAATACTGGAATCAAATTGTTCGTAGCAAACCTTGTTGAGTTAGTAGTAGAATATATTTAACTTCTTAGTATTCGAAACTTCCTAGTGTATGACTCCTACTGGGTGCCATTAGAGATTATTAACTCTCATAATGTAAACGGGGGCCAAATTAACTGTGGCGTCTTCAATACAAAGCCACAAACCTCGTTTCATATTTCGTATAATTGAATAAAATAATATACAGATAGGTCTCGATTAGCGCGTGATTCGAATTCGTAGTACGTGAATATTTGAAATACTGGTATTGGTTCTAATTTAAAGGAAATACATATACAATAAGAAATATTGAACATACTTTTTCTATCTTGTGCTATTTTAGAATTGCTATCAATAAGCTCATGTGTTTTAGTAACATATAATAATAAGTTTTTCCTTTTTGACGTTCATAGTGTTTTTACTTGATAGGACATTTCTTTGTTCATTCTATTTAGGACACGAACTAAAGTATTAAGTACGCTTAATCACTAAGAAAGAAAAGAAAAGAAAAGAAAAGAAAAGAAAAGAAAAGAAAAGAAAAGAAAATCTTTCCTTTTTCAAGCTTTGTCCCCTCTCATCCCTAATTTTTTTCAAGTTCTATTTGTTATACTATGGCACATCGAATCCCATAGAATTTTAAATTTACCTTTTTTCCATATTATATATGGTTTTGAAAATATTGACAATAATATAAAAACTTATATTCTCTTTAAGGGGATGTTTTCACCCCTAGGACCGCTTCTTTGCAAAATCAAAAAGATGGATCCATTAATATGATAACTTAAAAAACGTGTTTTGCAAAATTTCATATTTTTTTAAATTTTCGAGTTGCCGAATGTTCCTTGTTGGTATCTATTAGTTATCGTTCGTGTATTCGTACATTACGTCATAATTATTGGTACAAACTATTCAAATACTTATACTCAAATTATTTCCGTATTCATAAAAATTGTTCTCATTTATGCATTGAGGATACTTTTAATTTTTAAGTGTCGCAGCGAAAGGGTTAACAACTGAGCTATTAAACTATTAAACAACTGAACTAACCTGGAAGCCCGAAATGATAAGAATGTTTCAGAATCGAGCTGTAAATGCCTAAGATCCTTAATACTATATTTGATTTTCATAAATTATACGAACAGGTTTCAAGAATTTTTAGATCCTAGCGGATTGAGATAAATGCAGCTACTGTTATTAAAAAGGAACCTCGAGTTGGTATTTGGGTCGTGTTTGAAGAATGGATCGGAATTTCGCGTAGCAAGCGCGGGAACATTCTGATCTTTTAGTGTACTGAACTGTTAGAACGCACGCAGGAATGCAAGTATGCGATGTAGAGGGAAGCAATCTCTGTTTTCCTGTAATATTGCGTCCAACTTCGATGCACTCCTGGGGCAACGCGATCCCGTGGGAGTGAAGCGATTTCGTGATTCCTTGTAGAGGAAACTTGGAAAGTAATCGTTTACAGAGCCGAAGATGTTCGAGAGTAAAAACGCAACTATTTGATCATATTCAGTATTTATTGAAGGGTAGTGATCCAAACGCTGTTATCCGTACACTAGATTCCAAAAATAAGTAATTATATTTATGTTTAACTACTAGTTTGCAGTTCCTTATACCATATAGATATTGTAAATTAAAGTTGGAAGAATTAAAGTTAAAAGTAGATAGTAAAATTGTATCTACAAGCAGTGTTGAAAGTCTATGCGCATCTTCCAAATTTCAAGTGTTTAAAAATACCAGAATTTTAATTATATAAGAGAAATTAATTTGTTTATTATTCGAAATTGGGCAACTTTTCAAAAACTAATTATGTTCCTTCCATCCGCTCACAAGAAAGCACATAGGATCTTTGCGTTATTACTGGTCAGTATTTTTCTCGGAAATGGTAAGTGTATTGAACAAATGAAAGAGGGAAAAGTTTAATTATTTTTATATATCTCAGAAATGTGAATGTTCTTCAGAGAAAAATAAAAGCAACTCGTGAATCTATAACTAGATTAACATTAACAGAAGTTACTAAGCACGCAATTCGCATAGTTGAAAAATGTATCGAAGCACAAGGAAGTCATATTGAACGATGTAATCTTATCAGTTAGAAACTCCAGTAAATACAATGGTAAAAAATATTCCAAGCATTTTTCTCATTTTTGACCTTGCATAACCTTGTAGGCCATAGTGTACTACAGGATTGAACTCATCTTCACACTTTTACGAGTATTTTGGGACCATCTGGTTATAATCACAACAGCCGATTGATAATATTATCCATGATTATAATAACCGGATTCCAATGTAATCACAATATTAATAATATTCCTCATTTCTTAATCATGATTGTTGCTCAAGAAATAACATAACCGCGAGACGAACGTACTTATTACACGACCTATCCCACAGTCAATACTATCGTCCCTGATACTAATCGTGTGCTGGAGCCTTCAGAAATTACTATTGCTAGACAATTTATTGTCAAACAATTTGTTAAGTCATATAAAAACAGAATCTATGAAGTCATCGTAATTTTCAGTTGCAAGCTAGACGAATAAAGTCTGGGATCCTCGATCAGTCGTTGAGAGATGAAAAAAAAACTAACGCTCCCGTCGGCGTATCCACTGCGAAACATCGTTCGGTATCGTTTGCAGGCGACGTGTAGAGTACTTTAGGTGTCTAGAGTGTCTTGCAGCGCTGATTCACTGGCTGTTCAATCTCACAAGCTCAAGGATCCATAGAGCGTGTGCTCGCTGTCATTACCAAGTCCTCGGCCTGGATGTGTAAAGAGGTCTATAGCTTCTGTCTTCACGCTCTGTTCAAACGTATCGATAGCATATTCGCCGTCGGCGTGTCTATCGAAATTCACCGTGCTCTCCCTGGGGTGATCCAGTGAGATTCGAACACCCAAGGACTACGCGCGAGCGCAAACAGCAGCGTGTTCCATCGCAGTCTATCGATTTATAGCGTGTTCAAGAGTGTCGGTTAGAAGAAGGAATATCTATCCGTAACAAGAATACTTTTCGCCGGCAGGAAATACTAACGTAAAGCTACTACTATTACATATATCACGACGATTGGGAAGCAAGTCACGGCACACCATTCATCGCTGTCGATGCAGTTGCTTTTCCTGGTTTCGCGACATTTGCAACGTGACGAGAAGTCGCAGAGAAGCCGCGAGATGTTTACTCGATCGTATCCTCCGCTCTTTTCCTATTCATTTTTATTCCCTTCCGTTCCTCTTGAATCGATTACCTGCGAAAACGTTCAGAAACAACGATGCTTGCGGAGACAGTATTGGATAACCAATCGCGGTACGATACCGGTGACAAATCGATCTAAAGAAATTTGCAACGATTGAAATCTTTTCTACAGAATCTTTACACAAATCTGTTGAAGCGATGAATTTTAAATAGTCGCGACGTCTACTATAGAATACAGTTTTTGATTGTAAAATATCCTAGTACGCAGATACTCGGTGAGATACATGGATAAAGAAACTTTATCCGAATACCCTAGCATCTTGTAAGATCGACGAGATAGCCGTGAATTTCGGTACAAGAACCAATTTATTGTCTTTTCGCAATCATGTGCGACTAACATCAGTAATAATGAGAAACGACAATCGATCTGTGTATCTCATCCATCTCGTGGGATACTCGGGTATATACTCGTGTAATTTTTGGGTACTTGGATATCCCGGATACACGGTTCAAAAGAACAGCACTAAAGCGACGACAATAGTCAAATTAAGCAGGTGCCACATGAAAGAATTGCGAGTCCTTCTCGTTTTGGCGGTCGAATAGAGCAGACGTACTTTTGTGAAGACTCTTGTAATCCTTTGTGCATATATGTTATGGATTAAGTGATTGCTACGAGCATTATTGATAACGCCCAACCATTATAAAGAATCACAAACGAAATTGGTCGATGTTACAAATTTGTTGTATCATACTTTATTATTACATTGGCTTGTGAACATGAACACCGATATCACATAATCACATTAGGTTTGGCTTAGGTTTGAGTTAGGAAAAGGAATTATGTAATTCTAAATGCCATCAAAGTTTGAATTGTTCTAATAAGCATTTAGCGTTGTCTATAGTACAGTGTTAGTTTCATTTTCATTCATATATTTTATAGTTTAATTAATGATACAGAGATACCTGAATATTTATGATCATACTATTTCTATATTAATAAAAATTAGCCTAATTTCAACATTGAGAATATTTTTAATTTAATGGGACCTTAGTAGACGGGTTGAAAACCAAAGTTGATAAAGTTAACCCTCTATAATGCCATGCAAGTTAAAAATGATATATCCATATATTTAAATTTGTTAACGTTTAGCTCATTAGCATATCACTGTATTATTCTATTTCCGTTTTCTTTATCGTTATATTGACGCCAGCCACTTATACAGCGCGTATTAATTCCTGATTACCATGTCGAAATAAAACGTTTGACATAATTACAATTTTGTTTACCGCAAGAGTAAATTAAATTCTGATTATAGAGAATTAGGTAATGGAATTCCAATACATATGAAGATATACTTCTATGCACATTATTATAGATCTGGATTTCGCAGATCAATTACGTCGAAAACAATTGCGTATCGCAATATTTATTTATAATTCTCATCGTTATAAAAACGTTGTTGTCTTATTCTACTCTAAACTAATCATGTCGCATGTGACATTAAAATAATAAAGGGTTCAAGTAGCCACCAAATGATTCTATATGCTCCTAGCATATCTATGATATGCTAGATATAGCATATCTATGATCTAATCTAACCTATGCTTCATCAATGGCAGTATATTTGAAAATATCCAAGGAGCCGTAGAAAGAATCAATTCTATCGCCAAGATCATTGGCATAGCCGCATAATGAAATTTTTGCAATGCAATTCACGTATAGATATCAGCTGAACATCCAATAATAGGACTCAGGAGAGTGAGAAAGTCACGGTACTCAACCTTATATCGTCGAATTTCAATACTAAAGCCCTGAAAGTGTATCATCTAATATCGTAAACTGGATTCGAATAGCGGTTTCACCCAGAGAAGCTCGTAAACGATAAAGTGCACCCGCTCGTGCCTTCTTTTATCACCACTTTCAGTCCCTCGTGAAAACGCGGAAAGTCGGCGCTACCCTCAAACACGCCACGGGTGGTGTCGTTAATTCGTTACATCCTAACCAGACCAGGAATCTCGAAGACGAGCCGCAGTCGTCCGCAACAACCCCGATAGCGACGCGACAAGTACCTACACTGCAGGGTATAAGTTTTACGAGCATTTAACGGCCAATTTATCGGTCGTATAACGGGGAGAGAGATAGCGGACTTGTCGCGCGACATCCTCCACTTGTACCTCGATTAAAAGCCACGTGACTCTGTGGAAACCTTCGATTCATGGGAGGATTTATCGTTTCCGATTTTGAAGCGACTACAAGGATCAAGTTATTCATTCGTCGCGCGTCCGCTTGTTTCCCAGAAGCTGCGACGTCTTCGCAGACGACAGGGATATTTTCTTATTGGCGTCTCGTGCGAGTCTCGCGCAAGGGAGGTCAACATCCGCCTCATACACTCCCCGAGATTCCTATCTTCCTTAGTCATCTTCTACAATAGTGTTCCGTAAAAATGTCTGCTAGCGAAACAAAGGAATCGATACGTCTGTCGAGCGTCTCACCATTTTTCAGGAATATTTCACGATTAATTCGGTATCTCTTAAGTAAGTATTATCCCCGGATCACTTGTTTGGTTTTCAAAGGAAAGGGTGGCAGGTTCCTGGGTGATTGAGATTTATGAGTTTTATGCACTTGCAATGACTTTTCGATTGTAACTCGTGGATGATATATTGTTTTTGTTAGTATCCGTTTTATTGGCGTTTTATTATTTCTGGAGTAAAGTAAAACCGGCGCAAAACCAAAATGCTAAGTATAAATGCTAATACGTAGTGTTTTAAAAGCATTTCGATATCAGCAATAAGAACATAAATAAAAAAATAAGATTCCAATTTGAAAATTCGAATATGATCTCCATAAATTTTTTTAGTATTATCACATGGTGAAATAAATGTTAGTATGACTTATATCTCTTGATATTCTGCAACTATCGTCCGAAACACTTTCCCGTATTTTTCGTAGTTTCCAAAGTATTTGATCATTCTTAGTTAAGCTAAACACACCGTAACGACATTCAGTTCTTTAAACTGAACATTTAGTATCGATGCCACGCTCCACACGTTGACACGTGCACCAGTCTCAGGCCTGGATCACCAACCAGGACAGGATACAGATTCCTGCGTTCACGCTAAGTGCAATCGTTGCCAATACGTCGATATTGGCCTACACACGTTGCAACATGTTGCGAAACAAGTATCGGTTTCAAGGTTTCATGATGCACGTTGCAACGTGTGTAGACCACATAACGACGTTGAAAAAGTAAAACCTTTCTAAAAATAATAGAACGTCCCGATTTTTCTCAGGTATCCGATTTTGTCCAAGTTTCCCCTAAATTTAAATTTATTTTCCTATTAAAGTGAAATCCGGTTATCATAATCGGTCGGTCCCAAAATACTCTATATAAAATTGATTAAAAATAATTCGCTTATTATAATCAAACTTCGGTTATTGATAGCACGTGTGGTAATTACATTTCGAGACAAATAATAAGAATTCTTAACAAATTCGTACTAAATGAACCTTTTCTTTGAAACTTACTTTAAGTCGAAATATGGATTTTATCTTTTATGTGAGTGCTTTGCCAGGAAAATACAAACGTAAATAAAATAAAGGAGAAGTTAAAGAGACAAGCTTATGACAATTTGCATGTCCTTAGAAACAATAATATACTGATTAAACTATGTACAAATGTAATAACTCGACTAAGGATGTTTATGCAAATTCGTATCTCCTCAAGTAAAGTTGAAAGAGTGGGCTATAATACCAATTTGTTTGCTCTTTTAAACGTTGTACATTGTACCTTATTCTAAATGTATTTTGTATATTTTCATGTATCATATGGAATCTGTACTTTTTTGTAAATTTAAATTGGCCATAAGCGCATAAAGATTCGCAGTCTAGTCATAATTGTGTGTAATAAATTGAATGTAATAATGAACATTTTTTATCCCCCGCGTAATGCTATCAACCGGTTATTCTTATCAAAAATTGCAAATCCCAAAGTGATCATAATAAACGGATTCCACTATAGTAGAGGTATTGAAGTTACCATTTGGTTCTGCTAAATACTTATACCTATACAAATATCTACCATTATCAATAAATATAATAACTTTTTCCAATTTGCTAACGGATCCTTTTCAGCCGATTCATTTTTCCAGCATTAAATCGTTAAAACATGTAATGCTACTTAAAGTCCAGTTCCTTCCATACAACACCCATTAAGAAGGATGATTTATTAAAATCTACAAATTCGTTTAACCTCAGTCTGCATTTCAATGACTCAAGCGTTCGCACCATAAATCACGTAGTTTTTCCTACCATACCCGAGACGTCATTACAAAAACTTCATCCTGGTAGCCAGAAATGAAGCGAAACACGAAATGCAGCGTCTAGGACGATCGAAACTTAAGCAGGGGTGGGGGAAATAGTTCAGCGAGAATTTGAAATTTCACCCGGTCGACTCGAGTGCTTCTGTCTAACGCGTGTCCCCTGGTGCACGAAAACACTCGAAGGGAACGGATAATTATCGGTAGATCCGTGAGCTGGAATAAATTTCGACCGGCAGTCCCCCTAACATTCGTGGCTGATCGTAGAAAACGAGCAGTTCCGTGAATTCTCCGCCGAGGAAACGGTGGCTGCGAGCGGACGCGTGAATTAAGACGTAACATGTCGCAGGCGGTTGTAAAGCAGCGTGTCAAGTGGTAATTTTATAATATTCTAACGGGACGTTCGAGGCAAACGGTGTGTTCGTGTTTACCATACGACACGGAAGGCGACACTACCGTTACGGTGTAAAAATGTGCCTGCCTCTAATGGTTACTGAAACTCCCGCCGGAACCCTTTTGGTCGCCATTAGAACGTCCAGCAATTTCCTATAATGACCTCTGCAAATTGAAATCCCGTGAAATCGGATTTTCACGCGCGCACCAAAACGACCGACGAGAGTTATTAATCCTTTCCGCTGCGGAGTTCTTATGTGATTATCGACTGGTCAGCGGTTACTCTTCGTGTTCTCTGAAAAATAGTCGTTTGAATGAATTTTTATGAACGCCTTAACGAGACTCCTTTTTGATCGTTTAGCATCCCTTTGGGAACACTTTGTAGAACGCTTATGTCGTTTTATAGTAATTCAGTAGGTCGTGCGTATCGTAACATGGTATTTTGTCAGCTTTTCTATTTGGTGTAGAGAATCAATATTAGTTCTTTGAAGGTTTTGTTCACTGAAAAATACTCTGTGAAATTTCCCACTTTTAAATCATTCTAGGCTCCCATTGAACTATATATTTTCTACTTTTATATGTGTATATACTATATTAGGTATCGGAAAAAGTTAAATTCGAACTTTTATAGAATTTTCCAATGGTTGTATCGTAAGAAAAATATATATATATATATAAAAATATATATATATATATATATATATATGTATATATATATCGCGTATTTTTTACATTGTTAGTAAAGATACTATATATTACAATTATTATATTATAATTATTAATATTATATATATATATATATATATATCGCGTATTTTTTACATTGTTAGTAAAAATACTATATATTACAATTATTATATTATAATTATTAATATTATATACATATATATATATATATATATATATATATATATATATATAAATATATATATATATTCCGTTTGATTACACACTAATATTTTAAAAGCAATAATGTTTGAGAGTAAACAATGCCAGCACGTTTAACTTTTCTTGTCTCAAAAAATTTTAAAATGTCGTTGAAATATGTACAAAAGAATCTTGTCAATTTAACTACAAAGGATGTAATAGTTCCTTTGCAAAATATTCTCAAAGTTAAAAAAAAAACGCACTGCATACTAGAATAGGTACCCCCTTAAACTCGTTACATAGTATTTCCAATTTCCTCTATTAAAAATTCAAAATTGCTATCATTAAAATACCCCGCGGTGACAAACCCACGCACAACAAGAAATATAGTTCTCGTTGCTTCGACACCCAACAATCTCACGGCGCGGCACTCGCAGACGCTTGTAATCGCTATCAGTTTTGAAGGGTCGTAAAATTGCTTCTATGTGTCAGTGGATCAGTATGACGGAGGCTAGGTCTGCGACAACGTAGGATGACGTAAACGCGCGTTGATATGTCGCGTAATAGCCGATCAGATAATTTTCATCGCTTCCATCGAACCTGTCAAGTCGCTTGTCCAAGCTGCGCGTGGGACAGGCGTTGCACGGTGGTTCGGTGGGTCGGCCATTCGTATATGAAGACGTAATTGGACCGGTTGACAGTTTCCGAGCATTCATTTGACGTGTGACATGATTCAGAAGCGTCCAGCCGTTGTCACTTCTTCAATTGCCTCCTCCGTCGCAGACAATCATCGTCCTGCGAGGCCTCGCGAGAATCGCGTCGACCTTCTCTTTGTTCAACCATCGCGATTTCCTTTCTTATCTGTTGCGTCTGCAACGTGTAACCGGACTCTGCATTCAGTGCACGAACTTTCGAAACGGAAGTTCAAACGATAGTCGTTCGTTCAACGGAGAATTATTATCCGGGTGAGATTATGATGATGGAGATAGGATTGGTAGGTTGACTCACTTTAGTAGAAGCGTTTCACGATGTTTCTTGTAAATTTGTTTTGGATGGTTGGTTCTGTTAATGCGGAGAAAATAATTTGTTGTGCCGCTAGATAAATTCAAAGTGATATTACTCTTAACATAGTGAAAGATATTATCACGATAATAACACAATACCTGATAATAATCGGTTTACGTCAGTCTGCTATTGATTTATGTCAGATATAAAAGCGAACACTTTATAAGCATACTCGAGCTGGGTATTTTAAATGCAAATATTCGTTGCGCTATCACATTTTGTACGACGATTATGACGTAGCTGCAACATCATCCATAATCAGTGATCCGTGTGCTTACAAAGTTAACATGGCAATTATAAGAAAATGTTTACACACACGATTTTCTAGAATATCCAGAAATAAGCAGCTTGCATGAAGACACGCTGGAACATCCGACAAATCACCGGCTCGAATTACTTCTAATGAATTAATAATTCTCGGTTCTCGTCTTGCTATGCAAGATCTTTCATCCTGCAACCGGATTGAATCGTCCATCTGAACGAAACGGCCAACACGCGATTCACGAAGGAAACTGAAACAGTTTTCTGGCATAATGTCTGCCTGGAGGAGAGCCCTTAATAACACAGCTGCAGTTCAACTCGGATCCAAGGGCAAGATACGAGAAGTTAAAAAGTTAATCGTAGCAATGAACAAGAGAAAGGGAGCGAGAGAGCTTCCGTCGAGACAGTGATTATGTTAATCGTTACGCCAGGTTCCAGGTATTGATAACGGTATATTGCGACTGGCAGCATGAGATCGTGCACCTTGCAACAGATTATACCTGGCTAACTCGATGGTAAATAGAAACCTTACGCGATAACGAGCGCAGCGCTTCGTCTCGGAAGCTTCATCAGGTGAATTATCAACGCTGCTGGTATTCGGTGCGCCTGCACGTCCGTTCACGACGTCGTGGAACCTGTTTATCGAAGCGTTTAGTTGGAAGCGGTAATTCTTGCCGAGTATTAATTGTAATTATACCCCCGACGCTAATTACAGGTTATTAGATAGCAGAGTGGCTGGCAAACAAACGTTGGGCCGTTGGTACTGTCCGTACCTACTGCTATGGCTGATGTGTTAACATAAGACATCAAGCTCGATACATGAACGAGTTCAGTTTACTCGAGTTTTCATGGTATTTCTTGAAGCGGTTAGTGAGGTACCGTGGTAATTTAATATTTCAGTTGGTTCGCTACAAAATTCCATTAGATTGAGTTAATAGTGTTGTAAATAGATACTGGAAATACGTGTAGATATTTCTTCTAGATAAGTCAGCTTCGCTATTTTATGTTTAGTAGATTGAGAACTAATAAAACTAATAAAATGCAATTCATTGAACTCGTTAATCGCTACTCATACTTCATAGACGTATCGTAAATTCTGTTGCAAAATATTAGACGTGTTATGACATGAAAGGAGAAGTATTAGTATACCAAGCAACAATTATTTCAAAATATTTATATTGCTGGATACAATGATAAAAATAATGACAAGAAAAATAGGATTTTACTCCAGTACGCAAAGCTGATACCTGTAAGAGAAATGGTTATGAAACAGTGTCCAAACATTAGAATTTACAAGGCTTCGACTTTTCGAACCTTGAAGTTTACAAAAGCTCGCAATTGTCAAGGCTATGAATCTTCAAAATATCTAATTTAAAAAGCTTCGGATTCCTAGGGCTTCGAATTCTCGATTTCAATTTGTAAAGTTTTGAATTCTCAAACCTTGAAGTTGACAAAACTGCCAATTCTCAAGACTTTGAATTCTCAAAGCATCTAATTTTCGAGGTTTTGTCTTCTCGAAGTTTTGAACTCACAAAGCTTTCGAATTCTCTACGTTTCCAATTTACGAAGCATCGAATTGCCAAAGGTTTGAATTAGAAGCTTATAAAACTTCTAATTTATAAAGCTTCCAATTTTCAAGGCATTGAATTTTCAAGGCTTTGACTCCTCGAAGTTTTGAATTTAGAAAGCTTTGAATTTACAAGGCTGCGAATTTGAAAAGCTTTCAATTCATAAAGCTTCGAATTTTGAAGGCTTTGATTCGTCAAAGTTTTCAATTCTCAAAGCTTCTAACTTACATAGCTTCCAATTCGTAAAGCTTCGAATTTTGAAGGCTTTGAATCGTCAAAGTTTTCAATTCTCAAAGCTTCTAATTTACATAGCTTCCAATTCGTAAAGCTTCGAATTCTCATGGTTTCGAGGCGTCAAATCCTCCACTTGGCAAAGTTTCTAATTCGCAAAGCTTCCAATTCACTAAGTTTCGAATTTACAAAGCTTCGATTTTTCCAATTTTCGAATTTTCCAACCGTCAAAATTTCAAATCTTTAACATTTGATTCCGGTTACCTGAAATCTACATAGCCGACATGTATCAGAATTTTTATATGTATTTCAAATATATATTCAAGTATCTCGACCATGGAGGGCGGTACCTTATCAACTCGGACGGGTCATCCGAGTGAGAGAACATCGAAATATTGTGCATCGAGTCGTACACGAGATCGAGTCTCGCCATCGGCGTAGAGTATAACGAGTCTACCCCCGCCGCCTCCCCGTGTGGAAATTACATTTTCGTTTTGAAATTCGATGGCGTTTCGAGTTTACCGATGCGGTTCTCTCTTGACATGTTGACGATACGTATCGCATAATTGCGCTTGGTATCCTTTTTCGCAGAGACCAGCCGTTATTGGATTTTTCGATTGATTCAAGCGAAGTCCGCTCGATATTTCCGGTTCAAAATCGTGTAATGCCATGGATTTCAGTAACCGTAATCACCAATTGGTCTATTTTGCAATTCTACCTTGCATGGGGTCCAATTGCGTTGCTAAAATGGCTTTCCTTCATATTTTGCTACCTCTTCCCTATGGTATTTCGTTTCTAAAAATAGTAATAATTCCTTTTAAAATGCATATAACAGATGGTGAATACGCATGATGAATAATTCGTGATACAAATGAGGGAGAAAAAGCTCTACGGTTAAAAATAAATTGAAATATAATAAACAAATTATAAAAAGACAATAAAGTTTGGAGGGTAACTTCGAATACCTATCAATACGTAAAAAAAATATATATTTTTAGATTTGTTGCTTATAAAGTTTTAAATGATGTCTTGTGAAAGTTAGAAAACACCAATTAGAGGCACATATATTTTAGTAACTTTGCACTCAAGAGGCGACTTTTCAATTTTTTTACGAATCAATTGAGATAATAAATTGAACGTAAACTTTGATAAAGCTTCAGTGAATTGTAGATTTTAACATTTTGAGCACTATGGATGCATATATGCATTAGCAAATATTTTTATTTTATAAACGCGACACTAATAAAAATGATTAACGTTTGAAGTAACCATATGATTGGTAGAAGTATAAATATTCTATTTAATTCTAAGAAAATAAATAAGTATAATAGTAACTTTTGTCAACATTTTATGTAAAAATACTACTTTTTAATCAGAAGAACTCCGCACTTAAAGGATTAAAATCAAGAAGAAGTAATTTGATTTCTACGCAATCAGGTACCTTTTTTAAGCCTTTGCATTCCTATGTCAATTTTGGAAGCACATTTATTTACATACTCAATGGTCCTCCTTTTATGAAACGTCTTCTAGAAATCTACCTTTCTTACAATTTTATATTTTATAAATTTCCTCATCATTCTGGTTCTTCTAAAATGTGTCTTAAAATATGTAAAGATTTGAAATTGAGCATATGTAGGGTAGATGCACCAATGAATGAACACTTAAGAAAATCCTTGACTTTTCAAGTTGAATTACAGGGATTAATAGTATTAACGAATATTCTGAGGATGCAAACTGAATTATTTAATGTCTAAACTTTTATATAAAACATACAAAAAAAACTTAAAAGAACTACGAAATATATGCAATTAAATTAGAAAGCCAAAAATATTAATTTCACCAGTGAATGAACATTGTCAACCAATGAATACCAGTGAATAAACACTCTTAACTACCGAATGAATAATACGTATTTTTGCATAGAAAAACTTTTTTTTTACCATTCTGTCCTTCTTCTTCTCTTAATAACTTACCTTACACGTTTCTGTATTTAATGTTCATTCATTGGTATGTGTTCATTTAGTAGTACAACTTCCCTATGTACACTTTTGTGACTGACTGTATGTGTCCCGTATCTATTAAGTGTTCAAAAATATGTGGGATTAGGAGCAGTGAGGATGAGATTCACTTCAAAGCCATCGAGTGCAAAGGGTTAATTTTCAGTACCTATCGCTTTTGTAAAACATGAAGCCACCTACAGCAAAAGGTTGTTCCACCACTTCGATATGCTTTTAGCCATAGAATTTTCCCTATCTTCCTTTTACTGCGAATTATGATAGACGGTGTACATAATAATACAGAATACATAATAGTAATTATACGAAATAAATGAACTAATAATTGATGGAGGGAAATGAAACGCTAAAACCCTCGAATCGATACACGAGTCTTGATAGTAGAAGGAGCTGAGCACACGGGCTCGAAAAAGGGGATTACGAGATATAACTCGATTACAGAACCTCGAGTATCCTTTATATTTCACTAGCGTGTTTTCTTTTTCCTCTGCTCAAGTACGCTTGCGACGGGTTAATTTTCTCTCGCCCTCTTTTCTCCCTCGCCGCTCGCGTTCTCGATTCTCCGCTCTCGTCTCTTCTCTCGTACGTGAAATAGCGAAAAGAAAACTGTTATGGGAAATGGAAGACGCGAATATTAATATCAATACGCGATATTGGCGCTTTTCACGTTTATACTTGATCGAAGATCACTGTTCTCTCGTGGTAGCAGGAAGAAAAATATTAAAATGCGACTATCAATATTCGGATATTCAGTGATCCGTGCATATAGTAGTGATTCGTGAATTGTTATGAAAGTGAGTGCTAGGTGTATAAGTTAGTTTTAAACTAGATTTATTGTAATATACGTATGTTTATATCTATTTTAATTTTATTAATTACTCCATCGTTTGTTATTCATACCGTAAATATCGACAGCGAAAAACTGTATAATTTTTTACATTAATTGGTTATTACCCGTATATCTACACGTTCGCAAACGGTCAAAATTGTATTCAACTGCAAAAGAAGACAGGTGATTGACCAGTTAAAAATAAAAATTCCTGCTATATAAAATTTAATGCATGATAATGTGACTTCTTAATTTGAAAGAGAGTTAGCTTAGTAATTTCTTACGAATATTGAACGCAAGATTATTAAACTAAAGACAAGATCTAACATACTTTTGTGCTTGAATACGAAGCTCGTAGGGATCTATACGTTCTTTAGAAATACTATCGGATTCATCGCCCCGCAACCAAATTTTCCACTTCCATTTTTTCCAATTATTCAAAACTATAATCACAACGCGTGGATCAAGATCTGTCCAGATAATGCTCCTCCGAATCGTCGCTTCTATTTGAGCACCGCTGCAGCGAATCAGCATGACAAAGAATATAGTAGAAGGAGAACAGTGTACCGTAGCCTGAGCTTTAGCTTCAGCTCCGGTGTACGTTGCAGCGTGTACGCAGCAAAGGGGTGGTGTGTGGCCAGCGAAATCTGTCACCCGGATGTCAATCAATATTTCGAGGGGTTCCAGTAGGCCGCCCCCTAACCCCCGTTTCTGGCTTTCCCTTATTCGAAACCCTCCCAGCGCGTTCGTGCCACGTAGATCAACGGACCGAATCCGTCTGGGCGTTCGTATGTTTCGCAAGCCCCTCGTAGTGATTAATTTCCACTAGGAAATTAATCAGATGGAAAGAATTTGTCGTGCGTGGACGCAACGCGCAATGATCCGCGTCGGCAGATGGGAAGACAGCGGCGGATTAAACCGTGCGACGCTCGCCTCCTTAATTTACGACACCCACCACCGCCATTAGGATGGTTTCATAAATCACAACAGGTCGTCGCTCGAATATCCCGTTAACGCTAGTTCATTTGTTATTTACCATACGCCGCTTCTGTCACGTGTAGCACGGTTTCGCCGCGCTGCAGCGAAAGGGGTTGATCATAACACGGAGCCCTCATCCATCAGCAACCATTTACTTAAGTTAGCTTCTTGTTTGAGACGCTCGGATGCTAAACTGATTAGTAGACTACGGATATTTATGTATTTAATTTGTTAGGCGTGCTACAGTCAACCTCTTCTGCAACGCGAATTTACTGTAACACGAATAAAAAGTTTTGGGAATGATCCACTATAACAAGGCATTCTTACGGAAAGAATTCGCTCTAACACGATTAAATAATTCAGAAATAAATAGAATGATTGCAGACTTTTATACGTTTATGAGAAATTTAGATGAGGGAAAAGGCACAGAATGCATATCACATGCAAATATACATAAATTATTCAAAGTAAAGCACGCGGTGTTATATTTGGAAAGTGAACCGAATCTTTACAAAAGCCCCATTTCTTTAACGTCTGAACATAGGAATTTGCATAAAAATCCGCAATCTACTTATTAGTTGAAATCGACTTTTGCTTCTTATTCCTAGATATATTTGGGCCTGTATAACATGACATTTTTAGGAACGCAATTACTTTATCGAAAGCATAAGCTTCCACTCGACTAGGAATGTATAGCTTGCCCGAAATATGTAGCAAATGACAGCGATTGTGTTAAAGATCAAGTGGGTATTTCATTTTGTTAAAAATAATTGCTAAATTATACAAACCAAAGTGGATTATTCATTGGTACACTTAATAATGTAATTTAATGCAATTTAATTTATTTATCTCATATAATACATATAATGAATACAATTTATACAAGTGGTGCGTAAAAGTAAAGAGTGGAATGCTAAAAAATTCGAGCCTGGTTGAAAAGTTATTGACTGTCGAGCAAATCCTGTTTACCGAATCAGTAGAAAGAAATAGGGGCATGAAAATTTACTTAAGATAGTACTTGTAGAAAGCGATTCAAATATCTACTCAATTCCCATCCTTTTAGTTGCGCTAGTAAAAAAAAGGAATTTATATAAAAATCGGCAATTTACTGATCAGCTTCATAAAATGATTTTTAAGAAATTAACATATTAATGTCAAGCGGTTCAAGAGTATATCAGCTTACTAATAATCGCTTTTATAGAACCAAGGCAGAATTAAAAAGACGAAGTCAGCATTAATCGGATAAATAATTATCATATGCTCGAATAATGAAATTGAAAAATGTGCAAAATGTGGAATTAATTAGTTTGCCTGCTAAGAGGCCCATTTTATTCTTCACTCTGGTCTCTTTAATCCCCTTGCCTTATAATTCCGAGTATGGCTTGTGGTACAGATTATGATCTAACAAGTACAATAAAAACATGTAATGCCTATCGTAAACTTCGATTTTCTAATTTCTAACTGTAGATCCAGGCTATAATATTACCATACATATAAGATTACCAAGTGCAAATTGTATATAATCTTGAAGTAATCGGATAGTAAAATATAATATTCTATATCCCATCTATTACATATGCACAGTGACTCTCAAAATTGATCAAACGGTATCACTATTATAAAATTAATTAAAATACGGCACTGTTGAAACAATAGAGCATCAAACAAGGAAAATATAGAAATTTAAATTGCACTTGCAATATTACAATCAATCAATCAATTAAAAATACAAACAATTAATCAAATATTCGAATGCTAAAAATTTGAACAGCAGAGATGCAAATGCAATCTCTTCCACAAAATCTAAATAACCGATCTGTAAGTTGCTGATAATCATGATGTCGATGCGACCTAAAAACAATCGAAAAGGAAAAGGAAAAATTGCAGTTTAAGTACATTCGCAAAGTTTTCTGGCTCACGGTTGCATTTTGATTAAATAAACATTTATTATATTGACAATACTGAAAGATATGTAACTTTGATTCCATTATTTTTAACTTCATTTGTCTATGGATGTACGTAATGTCATTCGATAAGACGTGTACCGGTTATATTATTTGCTTGAAATAATAACGTAAGAATATTTGAATCCTTTGCATTTCTAAAGAAAATTTTTGTGAACAGTAAATATAATAAAAATGTTACTATTTTGTTATCGCGTAGTTTTAATCACTATTACCGATTGAAATATCTACAATAGTTCCTTCTTTATTGATTAAACGAAAGCACTCAATCAATTCTGCGATTTCCTGTATCACATTTTTTTACCATTTGACCACAGATTCAAATGTTACCTATGTAACCTAACGATAAAACGATTAATAGCTACCTCCAACATGTTTCTCCGTGAAACGGTAAAGCAATGGGTTAAGAGACCAAATAGGAGATTACGATGCACGAAAGGAGCGGAAGAAGACGTACGCCTTCTTCTCCGCTCAATTTGTCTCCATGGAAGATCGATTTCAGTGTAGCCTGCCACTGGCTACGAGCGATCATCTTCTCGTAAACGAACTACCCTCTGCCCGGCCCCTCGAGAACCTCTTTAAATGATCGACCAACGTTCGTCGGCTGGTCGATCGATCAACCGGAGCGTTGAACGCTCTCGAGGCGAGCGTGCACCGAATAATTGCGACACAGATGTTACAGGCGTTTCGAGCAAAGCGGAGAAAGCGACGCTTGAAGAAAGGGGATTGGGGCTGGGAGAACCTAGTCAGTAATTCTCAAATTATATATACATATATATATATAGAATAAGAGAGAGACTGTAACCCTATGCTCGACAGCACCCCCAGCATCCCCCCTCTCACACCACTTCGTCGTCATAACCGTTAACGTTATCTGCAGAATATTGCGAAAGGAGATGGGGATGAGCCAGCCCCATAGAGAGGAACATGCGACCCGTTCATCGTGCATGTCCCTCAAAATAGAGTTACAAACTGTAACTACGTTTCGGTGCATTAATGCTACGTTGGCTACGCGGGGGTTGGCCTTCGTTGGAATTCGCGGGGGCGCGCCATGCGAATCGATCGCGGTTACCACGCTTTTCAACGGTGGTTGGAGGCCGGCTAAGCTCGAGAGGGCCCTAGGCTTCGGCAGATCGTCGCTTCATGAGCCACTTTAAAATTTAAATGGACCTTTTGCCACGATTCCTGCCCGCCCGTGTGCGTATATTACCTAGCCTTTGCCAACGGCGCCAAGAAAGACAATATACGTCCTCCCTGATGAAAGTACAAAGTTGCGAATCCGGATCCGCGATTCCGTAACTCGTTAGAGGAGGAATTTATGCAATATTCATCTTGGAGTTTCCTCGGTTGCTTCTATGGTTTTCTGTAGTGTGTTTCGTCCTTAAATTGATTGCATTAATAGCTTTGGTGTTTGCAAATGTATGAAGAGTTTGCTCCGGAAGATCAAGCCTTTAATGAAATTCCCTTTTTAATGTTAATTTCAATTTTAATTTTCTTTTAATTCTAAACTTTCAATTTTATTTTTTCATGTGGAATATTTTTCACTGTACAAAAAATACTTTTTCCTTATTCGAATATGTAAAAAGAAAATGATCGACGATGATTAATAGACTGCAGATATTTATGCATTTATAGGAAATTTAAATATGTAAGGAGATAAAAAATACAGCTTATATTAAATCAAATATTAATTTGTATTGATTGTGAAATGCAAATTATAGTATTTAAAGGGTGAAACAATTCCCTCTTTAGTTCACGTTTCTTTCATTTTATTTGTAGCAATCGTAATTTGCATAAAGATTCGCAGACTAATGATTAAAATAGGGTAAAATCGAACAAAATAAACTCGATCCTATACCATTTTCACGTGCTGCGTTTTTATTAATAGTAGCAGGAATGCTTTCTATATGCATCGCAAACATATTGGAAACAATTAAAGATGGTGAAACATCTTTACCAAAAAGCAAAAGCAAAGACAGCTGCAAAAATTGTGGCATTTACTACCTTGTTTTGTATAAACAATTCCGTCTTGTCCAAGTATACAATACTGGACAAAATTGTAGCAACATTAACAAAAATAATTATCTCCGGATTAGTTCTTTTAGAAATTTTTTATTGGTAGAGAAATACCACATTTTCCTTAAATATTATTAGAAAATGATATAATATCCCTTATTCATTATGCAAGGTATTTATTAATCGATTCTCGTAGAAGATTGACGTACTAAAGTTTTGATATTTTTGTGCCGAACGGTGTAAGTTTACACAATCAAAATTCACTAATCACTGTTGCAATAACAATTAAAAACTTTAATCTGCTAAAACAATAAGTGAGACCCGGGCATATATTGATCACATTTGCAAAACCTAGGTAATAGTAAAATTACCAATTTAACTTGCAATTTGCAAAAATTGCACGATCAAAATTTACAAGTTACACTTTATAATTTACAAGATGAGTAATCTTACTATTTGGTAAATTATTGTGCAAGACCACTAATAGAAAATATAGTGCGTTCACCAAGTCGCCCTATTACAGAGAGTTGAAAAATCAAAATTAGGATTAATTGCAGAAACGATATAGAATCTTTGCATCTCGTTCAACAGAAGTACTCTTGATAAATTAAGAGGGAACATGGTTGCGTATCGTTAGGGCTGTTGTAGCCATTATAGATCGGTAAGCAGATCAACTCGTAGATCTTCCAATCGTCGATCTGTTTCGAACCCTTCCGCCCCATTTTTCAATCTTGAACAGGCTCGCAGTTTGGCTTACCATTCTCTCGTGTAAGAGGATTAAGATATTACTCGAGCGTAGCGGTGAGCAAGCGTCATGAAAACACGGGCTTTAACACGCTTTATTCGCTTCGTGAAAATTCACGTCTGAAAGTGCAACCCCCATCGTGGCTCCCTCTCGTGTCTGAGGGTTTACGCCGCGCGGAAAAGAGGGTTGGCGAGCATAAAATCGCTCGTGTACACGCGTGTGCATACACCTACTTGCGCCACACTCTCCTTCATCCCTGACTTCTTGAAACGGATTTCCTTCTTTCGCCTGTGCACGCCGCGCGTGCATTTATTGCAAATGTTTCCAACGATTTTAGCACCGGATCCTTCCTCGTTCGAGGATATTTAGGTTTAGGCATTTGAAAAGGAACACCTAGCGAAATGCTTTTATCCGATGCGGATTAAGCCTTCCTTTTCATCTTGGAAACGAAGAAGGATTTATAAAGATTCGTATACTTATACTTTTACAATGAGAGTCAAAAGTAAGTGTACACTTCACGAGAATAGAATCGAGTGAAATTATAGGGTAATTGGAGTCTGATTATAATATTCTATAATATTGAATAAACTTTCGCGCTCTAATGCGGTCTATCAGATACTCACGTCTCTTCCAACCGTATATTAAGAAAGTAATCTTTACTATTTGAGTTGCTTGTTTCTTATTTATCGGATGATTAGAGAATTTGCTCCTTTAGAAAAGGAAAACGGCTTAAAGTTGATAATCTTGAATGACTTGAAAAATAATTATAATATAATAAATAAATAAAATAAATGTGGAATTAATTTGTGCATTAAAATTTCATTAGTTGACTGTGGGTTTTTATGCGTCTACAGCAAAAGCTACCTTGTGAAAGATTACCAAATGCTGTTAACATGCAAAAATATATGAAATATTCAAGGTACAACGCGAACTATTGTATTTAGAGGATGAAATTTACTTTACTTCAGTTCCCTAGAAATGGTTTCAAATGTATGAATCTGCACAAAGATCCCCAGAATATTCATTAGCTATACTGCTATATTTGTGCCGTGGACCATTGTTGCGCAGTATTCTTTCTGTTAATGACAAAATTACATTATGGCAGAAATTTTGGCAGCCACTGTTTCTCTTAAATTAGGGAACCCCTTTCATACAAACCCAACAAAGGGGCCAAACAAAACCCTGCTCTACAACTAAAACACGTACAATTATCCTAGTCGTACGCTTTTTCATCCCAGTTGCATATTTAGGAGTCTCTCGAAACATTCTGCATTCGATGGGCTTTCTCCATCTTTCGAAAGAAAGATCAACGCTTTCGGGAGAACCTTCGAAATAATCCCGCAAACGTGCTTTCGCATACGCAGCTTAAATCTAGGTACGCCATAGGTATTCGAGAATGGAACCATGTTACATTGGAAGCGGAAACGAGCGAGTCGAGTGGCGTTCCGTTTATCCATCGTCGCTCTTCCCGTGGATGCATTAAATTCTCACACTGATACGCGTCTTCGTGGAAGCAACGCTGTTACAGGATGCGTACGTTCCCTACGTAGGACGACGACGACGGCGTCGACGACTACGTCGACGACTACGACGGCGACGACGACGACGACGACGACGATGGCGGCGGTTCTTTGAGGGCGCGGAGTGCCGCACTCGACGTGTCATGCGGCGCCCTCTAACACTGGCGTAGTGTCTCGAATTATTTGGAACGTTCTTTGTCTCACTCTCCGTTCCCCCAGCAACTTTTTCCAATTTACCCCTCCGGACTAATCCACGTGTCCCTACAATTTCCTTGCGTTTCAAACTTACCAAAAATCCAGTCTACTTTCGAATTATTCCCCAACTATTAGCAACGATTATCAAGGAGACGAACAATTTCGCAGGGAAACGAAAAATGCGGAAGAGTAGAGAGTAAGAAGATGGTGAAGGAAGTCATTGGAAGGTACGCCAATGGGAAGCTAGCAATAGCGCGTGGCGGCGTCGACGACGGGGGTGCCTCCCCTCTTCTCCTTCGCCCCTTCTCCTCTTCTTTCCTTAGCCACCCTTGGTTGCTACCCCCGCCCGGCACAGGGCAGAGTCGTACTACTTTGATCGCCACTCAAACATTTTTGCTACCCACCCCCGCTGTTGCTAGCTTCTGCTGTTACAGGGCTGCCTGTAACGGGGAACGGAACTCGCGTTGCTTGCCACCAACTAATTACAGTGTGGATCAAAGAATTCATCGACGCGGCCGTCGACGCACCTTCCCCACACGCGTGTATGTATGCGCATTTCTGCGTACGTAGGTGCCTGCATACGTGCCTGGCGTCGTGCATTCGCCGATGCTGCACTGGAAAAGAATGGTGCAAGAAGGGCGCGAAAGGGTGAAAGCCTGCCCGAGAGAACCCGTGGACCCTTGCACCCGGTGCACTCTATCTTCTGCGACCTGCACACTTCGCGTCTGAGTATTCTTGGACACGTTATTGTGAGATACCTGGGTGTAATCAAGGTCTTGAAATTTATTGAGAAGTAACCTCAACCACGATCTCGAGAGACGAAGCTGATTTGATGGTACTGGACTTTGATTAACGTTCTTCAAAGAGAATCTACAGTCAGCCGTGAAAGTTTTTGTACATCTGCAAATCTTCAACATTTTGTTTTTATTTTGACAGAATAGTTTCGTTAAAATGCATCTGCGGATGTTTATGTAAATTCATATGTTTGGAACCATTATTAGAGAAATGAGACTGCAATAGAGATTAATTGCACCCTTTAAATAGTGTAACAAGTGTCTTATTTTTAATATTTAATATCTTTTTACATATCATAAGCGTTGGGTACCATCTTGCATATTTAAATTCCCTATAAATGCGCAAAGATCCATAGTCTACTTATTAGTTTTATGGGCTATGGGATATGTCTTGGAAGAAATGGTTGAGAAATTATTACATATGCATATAATTAGAAACAAAGAATGAATTAAATGATGTTATAGCGACAAAATTACTATTAAACGCATAAAAAAAGTTACTCTATCTATGCTGAATAAATTGGAGGATCTCGCAGGTGCTTTAAAGGGTTCAACAAATGTAGAAACGTAGTTACAACCACAAATTTTATACAACTGAAGTAATTTATCCACGGCAGCCGTACGTAGATTTATGTGATTTCATGTTTATTTTTCGTTCTTTTTTTTGTTTTCTTTCGTTTTCTAGCAAATTCCTCGATTTACCTGTACTTTACTTTTTCGTAGATGAATGTTAAGCAATAAAAGACACACTAAATATTGATTATAATATTTGTGAATCAAAATATTCAAAAACTTTAATTGAAATCACATCTTACATAAATAGTCTTAAACTAATGTCCACTTTTTAGAAGCGCTCCGAGGAAAAATAAGTGCTGCAGTTTCTACATTGTTTGCATTGAGCAACCGACGCTTTGAGATCACGAAGGCCAAACATACAGCTATGTTATCCCAAAAACGCAAACTGAATAGACGGATAATATGTATATAAAATGCTTATAATCCAATTTACACACCATCGCCTTAAACTTTTGTCCGCTACTGTATTTTGCTTATGTTTACCCATCATGTGTACTTTGTTCTTTTTTGCACATCGCAATTTCCGATAAGTGCATAAAAGTCCGCAGTCTAGTAAACGAGTGATTCAGAATTTATCGACACCAGCTCCTAGCTTATAATTTCAAAGGAACGCGAACGTAATAGACGATAATTATTCACATAGTACCCTGTTTCCTCTCTGTTGGTATCAAAACGGAAATTACAATGTCGGTAAACATCAGATTAGGTCACTTCACAATAGAATCCGCTCACGTTCCGCTGAAAGCCTTCGTAATTCATAGAATAAAGCCTGGACATTCCAAGCTATGCTACCGTTTTCCCTCTTTTCGTGCTCTAGATTTACCCCGCGGGACATTGACGCCCAATTAACAATGGCAGCGTACGTTTATCACGAGACCGCTCGTGATAAATAATCCGCTTCTACGATAACGACTCCAAACTCCACAGTAGCGTTTGAGCCTCCTGGCTAAAAAACGCGTTTGAAATTGCCAGAGAGTTGCGAGGTTTCAAGAACCGTCACATACAAGCCCCGCCACGGTGTTTCATTAATTCTAGAATAAAACGAGACTGACGAGAGAACGAGAGGGTGGGCCAGGGGGCGGGGGAGGGGGGGCTTTAAATTTACTCTTTAACCAGGCGACTTTTTCAACGTGCATCGTAGAAATTCGTTTGGGTCGGGAAATCAGACGGTTGCAAACGAATACTCGATCGCGCGAATGATTTATTCAACCCTGCAGATATCCTCGCTCAGCATGTATCAGTGAAAAAGAAAAAAGAGTAGCAGATCGATGTCACGAAATCAATTCGAGTAACCAAACATGAAGTCGCATTATTTTTCCTATCTTCCGTATGTCTTTTTCCGCTATATAACTGTTCCTCTTTTTCTATCATCTATGCGTCTTTATTCTACCCCTTTACGTGTCTTCCCTTCCTTTTTACTCGTCCTGCTGGTTCATCCTGTTGGTTTAGCAGTCGCGACTTTCCATTTCACTTCAACGAAGCAGAACCTAGGGCTGAGACTTTTATACGCAGAGTTATATCGGGAGCATAGTAACGTAGTAGGTATACCTCTTGAGGCATAGTTTCATTGTTTCAAGAGCCGACTGGTGCAAATGTTGGTTAGTTTCTGCTGCGTAGGCTCACGAGCTCATTTGCCAGCGGCTGAACGATGCCGAGACCGACGCTTCAGATGCTGCTTCAGCAATTTTCTCTGTTCGCCCGCAATTGGATAGACGGCCTCCGGTGCAAGTTACCTTTGCGTATTGGTAGTACGCGAAACAGATGTAGCACATTGATGGCACAGGATACCCAGACTTCCCGTAGAAATCGTCTATGCGTCCGTGACAGCTGGCCAGACGAATAAAATTAACGACTTCAGGGAAAATTGAATATTCTAACGCGTTGTGTTTGCATTTGCAACGGGGTTTAACACGTTCGCTGTGGGTTTGTTGGAATATAATTGAAAATACGTGGCACATATTGCTTTTAACTAAATTAAGGATTCGGGGTAAATAATTTCTACAAATGTTAGGTTGGCGCATATGAAATGACGTTTCTGCGTAGTTTGAGTGGTTGCACGGAACCACGTTAAAGAACAAGAAATTAGCTGTAATGTAAATGATAAGATTGTGAAAACTTCAAATCGAAATATTTAAGCAATTCTTTATTGAAGTTCAAATTTAGCAAATACATCATGAAAGTTTTTGAAACTGAGATTCGAAGAAGATTATATAAATGGTAAAATAGTTGAATATTGCTTTGCGAAATTGAAAATTATTCATTTTTCATTGGACAGATAGTAAGGGGGAAGATTAAACAATTCCAAAATTGGTGATTTTTATAAATATTATAATAATGAAACTAGTTAATTACTGGAGAAAAGTGTACAAAATTATGTAAAATTATTTGAATTAAATATATGCGCATTATTTTGAGGAATTTACTTACTTTGCTTGCTTTTCATTATGGAAAAACGACATTTTATATGCACCAACCTAATATTATGTCACATTCTGAAGAATGTGTTAGTCATATGTTTAATGAGCAGTAAATAGAAATATTAAAATTTAATTGTAAGCAAATTTTACAACTATTATAATAACTATTAATAATACTGTTACAATATTAATCTCACCAATGTCTCTTGATTAAAGTGATGATACACTGCAATTGATAACGGTCTAAGTATATTCTGTTTTATATTTATAACGCACATTCAAATTTCGAGCGATTTCCAGCTAGCAAAAGAAGATCGTTCCAAATACAATCATAATAAATCTCAAATATTATTTTATACTTTTTTTTACAATACGAAAACAAATTTTTTTATTAAACTTCAGCGTTTATTTCATGTTACATATGTTATAAGAGTGAAACCAACCAAAGGTATCAGTTGCATAATTTTTCCAAAAAGTCATTGTTTTTTTAAATTATATGTTAATTCATCGATAAAGAATAATTTTTGTTAGATACTTTTAATATGTTGAATTAAATTTGTGAAAATAAATTTAATCTTCGCTTTGATCAGAAGTAAATATAAATTTGTAGGTAGATTCTAAATATGAAACAGAATGAAGTATAAAATTTTGAAAGAAAGATTTTTTAATTCTATGCATTATCATTACGAATAAGGAAACCATAAACACTCTTGAAACCCATCTTTTAAGATCTAAGCGGATTCCGTTACTCTTATCTTGTTGCTCGATTAATAATTTATATTTTTATGAGTGGCCGTGCCATGCACAAACCTATTACCTGTCAAAGGATTAAATTTGCTATATTATCCTTTTGCATTTTAGTTCATACTACGCAGGATGAATGTTAACCGTTTATCTTGTGATTTTCACACTGTTTTTATATAGTAATGTTAGGTATTATGAAAAATACTAAACACTAAAATATCAGACGTAATTTGTAGTTGATAATCCTTAATTTTACAACATGCAATCACATAAAGTGATGCAAATAAAGGTAAAATTTATTACAAATGAAGCACACTTTTATTGTATTTAATCAATATTATACACAATATCAAATAATAGCCACGAATGTGGCTTTTAATTACTGTAGTGGTTTTAAAAATTGCACTACCTGAAAAGTATCAGTATTACGTGAACTGTACTCGGCTGAATTATGGGATATTAAAGGTTCGATTTACATTAAAGAAGACATAATTGATTGGAATGAATCAACAAGTAGTTGAATATAAATATACCTTTAGTAAATTTGTAAATGCTTGTATATTTTTTTAGGTATGATACAATTTCATTGGTTACTATTGCACAAGGCAAAGGGTTAAAAAACGCAACGTGAAACAAAAACGCCGGTTGTTATTGAACCATGATACATATGTTATGTATTACACAGTTGCGCCAAACAATGCAGAACATTTTTTTACAAATATTACACGTAACGACTCAAAAACTGTAAAAAATGAAATTACAGCTTTCTCGTTGCAAGGTCTTTAATTGCAATTATATCAAGGCAAAGGAATATTTTGTGCCAAAGGTTGACAGACAAGAAATATTCAACCGTAGAGTTGCACAAATCAACCCCAAAGCGAAATCTCCATTTACTATAGAGGATGCTTTGTGTGTGCATCTTTCATTGCAATACAAATTTAAAATCTTCGCGGCGTTGTCAGATATAGGCAGGAGCATTGAGAAGATAAATGTTGCGGATCAAATCATACACACACATGCATCGTGACGTATTGTAGCCTGTGCACAATTGGCTTCCATATATAAAACCAATCGAACTCTCATCTCCATCGCGGTTGATTTGCGAACGTTAACCGAACAATTGTCCTCTGTTTTAACGATCTACTTCTCTCTTTCTGCTCTGACTGGCTCTGGGTAACGTTATCAATTCTTCACGCACCAAAAAACAGTTTCAAGATTGAACCATTGAGATCACCATTCGACCAACGATTTCTCCGGCTCTCTGTTCAAGTTCTCTCTCACGGTTTTTCTCACGCGTCCAGGGGATGTCGACTTCAGATGGGGGTGGATCACGAGCTCCATGAAAAAAGAAACGCAAAAAAGAAGCGACGTCGGTGACATGCGGCGGACAAGGGGAACACGAGGAGAATACGCTTTTTTCTTCGCCCTGTCGGTTTCTTCGACGCGACGAAACGTCTTCAGTCCCGATTCGCTTCAATCGTTGATTCGAACTTTTTTTCCGGACGTGTTCTCGTTTCCATCTCTGGTCTCATCGACGAAAACATAGAGACTCGGACTCTGTTGAGAGAGGCAAACAGAGCGGACCAGCGAAGAACAGAAATGTGGCCCTCGGGAAATTTTCGAATCGAAACGCATCGAGGCGAATACGCTTCCTTTGATGGAAAATTATGTCGCGGGATGTGTTTGAAAACGCGTCAGCCTCTCATTGATGTAATTCGGTTGTAACGAGAAAGTTACTTACGGAAAGAGATCGCTATAATTGTTCATCTGTAAACAAATTTATTACGAAGCTGAAAAATTATGTTTAAAAGGAACTGTAGTAAATAGAATCCATGGCTGCTGCTATGTTAATTAAGCCCTTTCCATAAAACAACTAGGGTAAATGTACCACGTACTGCCACTTTAAGGTTATCGCGTAACGATATTTAACTATTATAGAACGTCGTTAACATATAGATCGTTCCAATTTGAAGCATACTATTGTTCAACATATCTTTTATTTATGAACATCTTTTTTATATGTTCAATATAATAAATTCATTACTACGTAATTGAAAATGTATAACAAAGTCCAATGTCCTTCGTACTGTCACTCGAAAACTTTTCGCTTAAATAGAAACACGTTTTTATATATATTAACACGTCAGTTTGTGTGACAGATATAAGATATATAGTAAACATATCGCCTTACTAAATTATGACACGTTCCATACTTTATAATTATATTGGTTACGTTTTAATGTTCAACAGCACATTTACCTCCTAATATTTCTTTATAAATATCAAGTGTAAATGAATATACAATGTCTATGTGTTGTTAGGTAAACCGAAGTCCAAATTTAGTATGAAAATTTCTTTACTTACGATACTTTATACATTACTTTGCTATTAAGTAAACGAATTCAAGTGTCAGTTATAGGAACAGTGACAGTACGTGGGTCATTTACCTTAGTGTCACTCGTGACGTGCAACATGTACCAAACAGAACAAGTATTCACGATATTTATAACAACATTTAATTTATCTCCTTTGATCTTCGTGGGCATTTTTGTAATTATTATAACTAATACAAATATTGTATAAGGGGGAAAGAGAAGAGTGGATAGTCAATCTGGAAAGAAAAAGAACAGAGCATGATAAAGGTGCAATGGAAGAGGACAATTAAGCAATGAGATGTAGAAACGAGGAGGGGAGGGGCAAGGGAAATGCAATACGAAAGAGAAGGGCAATATAGAATAGAGAAAGGTTTGGTATAGTTGGATAATGGTATTTCTATAAACAACGATAACTATCTACGGCAGAAAAATGCAAATCTACCATATCATTTTTAATTTTCTCAAAATAATTAGTTGCTTTAATTCGAAAAGATAAATTTTCGAAACTGCAGACCGTGAAAGGGTTAACTATGGAAAAATGCTTATGATTTTAAATAAGACAAGCTGTTTAAGAATTATAAAAACTAGTAAAATAGATTGTATTGTATTTATTAAAAATTCTCATATAAGCTATGAACAAAATAATACAAGATAATATTCAATGACAGCTCCAAGCAACCATCATTTCGTGGCCCATCACAGACTTAATGCGACCCAATATTGAGTAATATTAGGCCCATAGATTGAGAAACGCTGCTGCAGACAGTTTAATGTGTAAATATTTTTGCTTCGAATATTTATTATATGCACTTTGTCCTTCCATGCATATTTTCCATAAATGCATAAACTACCGCAATTTACTTATCTGTTTCCTAGAATTTTAACCTTTCTTATATCAATCGTTGGAAGTTTTTCGTGGAAGCTATTGTTCCCCTAACCTAGCATTTTCTTGCTGTATCATAATTTAGTTCGTCTTCCTCGATATCACTGGACGATAAGCACGTGTCTCATTGTACTCGGATATGCAAACTATCATTGACACTGGCTGATAATCTTCTCCACCGAAGATTATCTTCCAGGACTAAGTTTTGAATTTCGTAAACCATCACTTACCCTATCTTATCCTATCTTCTCGGGAGCTCATAAAAAATGCAAGACCTCATACCTCATAAACCGTGTCTTGCAAGAAATATCGCATCGCTTCGCAAGCATAACACTTAGCTTTATTCGAGAATAAAATGGTTAGTGTGTCGTTCAAACGTCGAATATATCATCACCCGTTAAACTCCACAAAGATACTTCTTTCCATTGAATCGGCTGAACAAAGCCGAATTTAATTCTACCAATTTCACGTGAAGATTCTAAAGAGTAATCAAACGCCACACCTCTCAAATAAAAAGGCAGCCTGATTTTGGACAGGCCTAGTAATTGTCCACTGTCATCCGCAAATTTCATTGTATAAAGTGTCCTCATTGACCAGAACACGTTTACGAAAAGATATAGCCAGGCTGTGAAGCCTCGTAAAGCATGTATGTGCTCCAGTGTTCCATGGTTACGTTGTGGTAGCGTACTCGACGATCTTTCGTCGACAAAGAGGCTTCGGTCAGCCTCGCGCACAGGCTGGTCCTTCTTGCCACTTCAGCTTCTCTCTATCGCGTTGCGGAACAAAACGGACGAAGAGCGCTAGCGGCAAGAGATCGGAAGGAAAAGAAGTGAAACCCGCGTATAAAGGGAAGCCCGTGGAAGAAAAGAGACGCGAGTAAGCACGAGGGAGGAGAGATTAGAGAGTTTCATTCGCGTAGGCACGCGGAACGTCCACCGTCCAATGCAGGAAGAGTAAAGAGACCGGGGGACCGAAATCGTAATTGGATTCGAAGAGGAGCAGGAGGAAGAGAGGCGGGAGACGCAGAGAGAAAACACGAGCGGAAGGGAGGATCCTCTTCGGCTTCATTGGCCGACCCCGGCGATGTCACAAAGTATAATACGAACTAATTACCCCGTCGTCGGCAAAGCTGCACTCGACTGCCACTCCGGGACAATGAGTGGCCACTTCCGCGATGTTTTCTGCATACGCGGCATCGGAAGCAAAGGCTTCTCGCGGCACGGCCGCGAAAGAAACGCGGCTACGGTGGGAGTAGCACCCCTCCACCTCTTTTGGAAGCTTGTCTGTTCCAGAGGAAGGGAAAGGGTGCTGGAAAGCACAGCAGGAAGAAGAAGATGGAGGAACCAGTAACGGAGATGGTGAACGTAAACGCAGTGACAGGCGAGGAGCGAGACAAAGATAAAAAGAGGAAGAAGAGTTTCTTTTTGGTTGATTAGCCCCCGCTGCATGGAAGATAGCGAGCCGTGCAGAGTACACCTATCGTGACGCGTCGTCACAAAGCCCAGCTCTCTCGTAAAGGTACCATGAAGAGATAAATCAAAGCAGGTACCATCCAACGTGCACGATGACCATCGTGCGAATCTCCGAGGGAAAAATACTGGTAATTAGCCCCTTAAGCATCAGCAGCTTCCCATCATCCTCCCACCACTATCAGCCCAGCATATCACCATCGACGTATACGCGACCGACACATGCAACCGATTCCCCACCCATGGACCACCCATAGTCCCTCTTTGTAAAACAGAGCCACGTTCGACGACATTATCGTTGTGTACTTGGCTACGTGGGTGGAGAGTCAGGACCTATTTCCCTCCCCCTCGGACTTCCTCCCCTCACCCTTCAGCATGGCTGGTGCACCGTGTCATATCCATGCCCGACGCCATACGCGCGCTTGGTCCCCTACGTAACGCGTACGTGGCTGATGGAACGATGAAGGGGGATCGACGGGGGCGTGTAGCCGAGGAAACTTCAAAGCTCCCGAAACGATTGTTCGGCAACGCTCCCGCGTGTTCCTCGTGTACCTCGAGAGCACCGGGGCGTTTCGAGGAGGGGGTAAAGTACCCACGAATATACACCTACCCCTTTGATTACCTCGGCGGTACTCGCCTTGGTCTTCTTTTTCTTCTTCGAGCTTCGACAAAAAAAAAGAGTCGAGTGAGATAGAAAGAGGGGAAAGTTAGGGGTGGGAGAGAAAACGCGAAGGAAAGACCAGGAAGAGGTATAAAGTTGCCGGTTGCATATGGATGGAAAGGGTGAGCCTCTCGTGCCTCGGGAGCGGTAAAGAAAGAGGAAAAAGGCTGGAGGGTGGACGAGCACCGTCACCGAGATGAAGAACAAGATGCTCTACATGATGCATCTAGCCAGAAGGACCATTCGTGTGTGCGCACCGTACGATGCTACGTATGGCCCCGCGAGAAAAGCCGCTGAGAAAAAGGTTCGTTGGATTTTACGAGCTCTCTCCCGTTTGACCCGTGTGTTACTGCACAAAGTAAGAGACCGCTGCGCAAAGCCCCTGATAATTAATCTACTATATCAACCCTCGATCCCTTTATTCGATGAACTTGAAACGCTGCAACGAAGAGCAGTGTCCACGTCCTTAAAATCAATTCAGATTCTAACCATTCTGAAGCCCGATTTCCATTTAATGCGTATCTCCGTGTCATCGTAACGTATCAATGGCAACGGGCAAGCATTGCCTCGTATTCATTTCAAATATTGACCCACTGCATTCCGTTGGCGTTGTTACGAAAACGCGCACATATTTTTCCAAAAGTCAAGATTTAGAATTGTTATTTGTTTTCACCAGCTCAATTCTCATTTCTTTCACGAGAGAAAATTAAAGACAACTTTTTTCTTTTCCAAAATAAGTAACACTTTAAATTTTCACAAGAGCTATAAAAGGGTGTTGGAACTACCACTAGAGCGTACTACTGAAAAAGTTTTGAAGTGTAAAGAGTTAATACCTGTATATCTGTCTTTCGTACATTAGGTTGTTCGATAATATAGTGCCGAATATTATATTGAAAGGGTACCGCTAAATGAAATTGAATTTGTGATATGTTTATAAATAGGTCTCCCAAACAAAACATTTTTGGATCAGTTTCAACCCCCTAGCCATATTATCAGAATATGTAATTATAAACCGAAACGTAATTTAGAAGTTAACCTCCATTATCTTATATATCACACAAAAAGTTGCGAAGAAAATGGGATACTTTATTCAGTAAAAATCAATTTCTTATTGAAGTTAACAATTATACCTAGCAGGGTGTTTGGTCCAAAAACTAGCAGGATCTTGCGACCTAATAACTTTTGATTATTTTCTGTGACAATAGTAATTCTATAGTAATCGATAATATCTGATAATCCTCAAACAATTGGAAAATTAAGAAGCAGCATTGTAGCCAACATTAGCTAAATAGGATTTCAATTGTGTGAAAATGTAATCGAAAATTCGATAAAAAATGTTCAAATCGTACAAACAAAGCAAAAGACACTTGTATCATATCATTTTCCATAAATAATGCCAAGAGGTAGAGTTTATTTTATGATATAGAAAGATCATATATCTCAAATAGTTTGTTATAGCTTTACTTCAATTTAAAAGTATGACACTTAATTTGATAATATAAACATAAATATACTTTAAATTAAGAAGATTAAGATACACAATTTAATTTGTTGTCAGAAAATGTTCGTCTTATTATTCAAAGGATTCTTTATTAATGAAGATGAATAACTTTAGCTGTCGTTACAAATCCACCTAATGAAGAATCCTATTCAACATAGGATACTCCGATGAATTATTCATATAGCCATTTCGATTCCGCGGATGATCCACTATTTTAGCAAGTAGTAACAAGCTTTTAAGCCGGCATCCTCTGCCCGTAGCTTGTTAATTTCGCGTGTAGCAGATTTTTGACACAATACCGCTCCGTAGCGCGAGAAGTCGATGCAGAGCGCTTGGCCAGTGTTCCTGGACACAATGGTCACGTATATACGATTTCAATGCCGATTCACGAGCTATTCATCAGAACGCATCGCGCACGGGTACGGCTTATCTGGTTTCCTCGTCTGGCCGCGTTGCAACAACTTCCCATTGTACGGGGACGCGAGCTCACGCGACCGAGCCGAAGCACGCGCGATACCGCACGCGAGAAAACGAAACTGCGGACCATGGAAGCATTTACAGGCATTTCATCCTATCGCCGAAGGAGGACCGATGGAAGCGTATAAATAAGTGCCTGGGTGCTTTGTCACCCCTCTCTAAAGGGTGGCACTGAACTGGCGACACAAAACGACAAAAAATGAAAGTAAAGAAGTTTAATAATAATGAGTAAATACGAGAAACTATGCGAAACATACAATGAAAGGCTGTACAGTAATAATAATTAGACTGCGGATCTTTATGCAATTATGGAAAATTTAAATGTGCCAAAACGTACGAAATGCATACAGTATACAAAAAACAGAAAATATTCAAAGGAAAGCGCATGTTATAATATTTGAAAGGTGAAAGAAATCAGAGTTTATGTTGTAGTTTTTTATTTGCATTTTCAAAGATAAGAATCTCCGTAAAAAGTTCCACAGAATAATAACAATAAATTTTTATTTCGACCTCGTAGCTAAGAAATTGGACTTTAGTTTATCATTTTAGGTTGCAATAAAATTATTTTATTCACCCACTTCACACTCTCTCTCTCTCCCTCTCTTGATTCTAACACATACTAACAATCCTTTCTTTCTTTTTCCTATCTCAAAACTATTTACTATCTAGTATATTATCTGTTGCATAATATTCTTGTTGACTATTTCTCTTTTCTCTTTGAACGTCCTTAACCATCTTTCTACCTTCTTGCCTATAAAATACAGTACAATAACGACAGATAAATGTAGAGAATGCCATGAAATGTCAGAGGCCATAGGTCACATTACCGAAGGATGTAAAGTATTAGCAACAATCGATCACACAGTAAGACACAACAATGTAGCAAAATATATACATCAACGGATAGCACTTAAACACAATCTGATTCAAATCCAAATACCAACATACAAATATACAGTCAGATAATTTGTTGGGAAATACAGATATTAAGCTGTACTCGAATGGATACATATATAATAACTAGACTGCAGACTTATATGCATTTTTGGGAAATTTAAATTTGCAAAGAGGCACAGAATGTATTTGTCGTGAAAGAATGTACGAAATAATTGAAGCGAAGTAGATATCATTGTATTTCAAGGGTGAAACGACTCTATGTTTAACTTCTGCTTTAATCATTTTGTTAATAAAGATACAAATTTGCATAAAGATCCGCAGTGTAATAATAGCTGATAAAATAATAAAACGCAACCGCCCAGACATTACAATAATACACAAGAAAGACACACAATTCCAAAAGTATATCACACTATCAGAAGAAATAAAAGTCCAATGGAAATAGGAAAAGATCACAATAATACCAAATATACTCTTCAGCATAGGAGTAATATCGTTTAAGTACATTACATGAAATTGTTGGTAATTGTATGATAGATTACAAAGAGCATAATTAGCTATTCCCTTTAAAAGCCTAGTGACACAATGGTAACAGCATTTTGTTACTAAAAAATTGAGATTATACTCTAAGAATTAATTAAAAAACAATCTTCATTAATAGATATTGGCCCATACATCTATATGAGGACCTTAGAACTGAACACATCGCTGATTACCATTGCGAAATTAGCTGAATTCAAATAGGAATCCCTCTTGCTACCACTAACAATTGCGGAACTTCAATAAATCATTCTCTATTCAGTCATTTACAACATTTTCTAAAGAATAAAATGTTTAGTATTGAAGAAGCAGTAATCTGTCAAAGTGCAAAATACAAAATTGTTGTGTACATAATATTAACGTTTGTCTTGGCTGCGCTCCTTAATTGTTTAAATTATTTTTTAACCCTCCAACGTTCGATTTTTTTTGCAATTTATCGACCAAAATGAGTAATTTTTATGACATAAGTTAATAATTTGGGGACATTGTATCATGTTCTCGCCAATTTTAATGGTATTGGTTCGAAATAAATAAAAATTAAGAAGACGCTACAAAAATACAAATTATTAATAATAGTAGTGTACAATTATAAAAAAAATACAATTCAAGCGAGCCTGTGACACTTATGGGCTTGTTCAGAAAAGGGTTGAACTGTGGTTTTCCCACAATGTAATTATTCCAAAGATTTACACTAAAATGCCAATAAAGATTCCTTTAACTTACATAGAGTTTTTTTGAGTAGCAAATTTTATAAAAACTTCGTAATAACGTAATTCACATTGAAGTACCGTAATCTAGGATTAAACGACATTGGTTTCTATAAAAACTGAATATGATAGTTGGCATTCCTTTAGACCGAAGCCATTAAACCCCTAATGCACAAACTTTTCTACAACCTACAGATCGGAGTGAGTAAATTGTATGGCATAATACTTATACTTTCTACGATATTAATGGTGCACAACCTAATTTCAGAAAACTAAAACTAAAACAGACCCGGAATTCAAATTATTAATAATAATAGCATAATTGTTAAAAGGAACATGGTTGAGACGAGTCCGTGACACTCACTTTGTGCATTAAACGGTTAATATAAGGGGGTTGAAATGAAGGTTATTATTTCGAGGACACATCGCTTCTATTTCGAGTCACAGAAATGGCAATTTCATCTGGTGCAACCCTAGCATTTGTAACGTCAGTTCGGTGACACCCTGTATAGCCGACTTTGCTCTTTTTACCTTTCCTCCATCCCCCTCTTGATTCTTTTCTCGCGTGATTCAAGCCGAGCTGTTTCTCGCAGAGATACCTTGAGCATCGTGAGGCTAAGTAGCCACTTCGACGGTATAACTCATTTGGTATCGGGCCTCAGACACGTTTCCCTTCGACCCATGCCCCCGCTACTATCGCCGAGAATTACGAGCATCATTACCATTAGTCGCAGTAATATAGTAGACGCTCTCGCGTCTCTAAACAGATACGGTGGCCCTAAGTTTCACGGGGGTTCTCTCTCTCTCTGTACGTTGTTTGTCGCTTGGCGTCAGCAATGCTGAAAGGAATGCCACCGCGAGCGCAACTGCTTATCGCGTTAAATGGAAGGTCGAGTGCAACGTCGAAATATTACATGCGACCGCTGAAAAATTGGCTCGATTCGTTAATGCTTGGAAGATTCGGGCCTTGTTATATTTTTACGGGTACGGAGCTCGACTCAGTTTCTGGAACTGTACATTTTCTTTATGGAAAAAAAAGATATTGTTGTTTTTAGATACACAGAGGTGAGGCTCTCTTAAATACATCAATAATCTTATTAGTTGTAGAAGTTAATTTGCTGCCTCTTTTGTATAAAATTTCAATGCTAATTAACAAGAATTAAAAATCATTTTAATAATTAAAGGAACCTCCATTATCTTGCATAATTTTTATCACATAATTATTATTGTCATTATTATATTATTATAATAACTATTAATATTATATAATTATTTATTTATGAGGCGAATGACGAATTCCTTCCCTGGAATATGATGGAGATTTTGAGTACATAAGGTTAACTATAGTTCAGTATAAAAGCAGCTAATTAATTTCTACGCCTACCATTTGCGTACCATTGTGAAGCGTGAAGTTGCTACAGCTAAAAAGCGATAAACTGTTTATTATGCAATTTATAATTGATTTTATCATTCATACCTTGTGTCGTTAGCTTTTTCTAACCTTTATATACTATAAACACAATTTGTTGAAATAACACATCGTGAATACCTGCTGTACAGCTTATCACACTAAAAAAAATACTAGCAAGACATGTACATATGTACAGGTACATATGTACCTGTATATAGTTTCCAACAAACACGTGGTATTGTTGGATTCCGGGAGAATTGGCAACACGTAAAAGATAACTCTTAGAGGCTTTATTAATACGGCTACTGCACTCGACTAGTGAATACGGAAATCTGATGGTTCTATGATTTTGCGGGCTTTTAAGTACTGTTGTTGGGGGTGGCTAATGATAAATAAAGGTACGGAGTACAGGATGATTAGGAACTGTGATTAGGGTGTTTGTCAGATGCATTTGGTTTAGAATGAGTCTATGGTGTTTACAGTGTGAGTGGTCGTGTTGGTCATCCAACAGTATAATAAAATAGATTTTCATATTTAATTCTATTCGTGGGTATTTAATATTAACTTGTATAAAAAATAGCCGATCGCACGCGTTAGTTTCTATAAAAACCTCTCAGCCAATAATGCGTTAGAATACCAACGAACCTCAAGGGGTTGCACTCATAAGGTTAAACGTAGCGCCCTATTTACTTCGTTAACTTTGTCGCGCCTCCTACCTAATTTACATAGAAGACAATGCACCATTACCACCAAATCATGTCGTTCTTAATTACTCAGCAGCATATGACCTGTCGGCGCGAATGAAACGGTAGCGCAGAGCCGCCAAACGTGGCTAAAAAGCCACCGACGATCAAGGAGGCCGCCGTATATTCGAACAAGCGTATCCCGCGAGCAAATGTTTACAATTGCTCGATTAAAACGCCGCGAGAACTGTGTTTGCGAGATAATCCGACGAAGAAAAAGCAAAAAGGAACCGCGGTATCTCTTCCTGCGATTAAAACGTTTATCGTTGACCTGCGGGTTCGCCAATTTGCTCCAAGCTCACACGTTTACCGTCTGCCCACGCAGCTTTTCTTTCTTTCCTTTTTTTTTCGTCGGTGAATTCGAAATCGTCATGAGCCCGTTTCCTGCGTATATGGACAAAATTTACGATTCATTTCGCAACTAATAATAATCAGCGGCTGCGTGACACCGCAATGCCGCTGCGAATTATCCCTTAACCCTTGATGAATTGATATTGGCCCGGGCGCGTTTTGCCGCGCTTTTTTTCCGCCCGCCGGTGCCGTTGAATATGCAATTGATTACACGACCGATCAGGGAGGCTCACGATGCCTGCGATTAATTCCGATTCCATGGAAGCACCGTTGCCGGCCGCGTGTTCGATTTAACATATTTGATCGATACCCGTGTGCCGCATGCCCGATTATTCCCCCGCACATACAGGAACGGAATTATCATCCCGTTACCGCTTGCAAATTTTCGATGTCGACGGGATGCTTCCTGTTTGAAGATTAAAAATCGTTGCTTCGAGCGTCAGTGTTGGAGCACGCTGAAATACAAGAGGAATTAATAAGAGTTCGTAAAAAGTATCGAGATGAATGAAAGATACTCTACAATCAAGTTTAATAAGGCTGGAAATTATTGAGAATTACAAGCTATTGGAATTTCGGAGATCGAAATAATCGAGTTCGAAATTTAACCCTTTCGATGCCAACGCTGGGTTTAGTCGACAGCCATGCAACGATCTGTGGATACCAACGCCGACTATATTCGGCATCCGCATGATTTATTTAAATTGTATCTATTAACTTTCATTCTATTAAAATTATGTTTTATATGAAGACCACAGAGAATGAACTCGATAAGTCATATTTCCGTAAGTTTAGAGAAAAGCAATTTAAAAACAAAAAAAGATTAATTAAGAACTGAGAAATTGAACATATTTCAACACTAATACATTTTATCATTTACACTATTCTTTTTTAATTTATACTGCATTTTCACATTTGCAGTATTAATACAATATTGTATTGGAAATGAACCTAATAATCTTCTATTTCAAAATTATATTAAACATAATAATTACAATCAATCTTTACGACTTCTTTTTCAAATGATTTTTCGAAATGTCTATTTTCCAATCTTACTTGCGTTTGTAAAATTACTGGCATATTAATTCATATATCGTAATACTAACACGATGGTGCAAAAAAGGAACGACAAGACTTTTCGGCCATCATAATATTATTTGTTTACATTCCACCAATTCTTTTTGTATCATTTAATCTAGCTTTTCTTTTATCTTCGATACCCCACATTATTATATAATGTTATAATCGTCCTTTTCCCACTTTTTTCTCTTATTGTCAGTCTGTATTCCCATTCATCCACTTCAATTTTTCCTCTTTCGTTCTCAACGCCTACTATTTGTCCGCCTTTCGCTCTCCCTTTCGTGGGCTCTTTATCTGCCGCCTTCGTATACCATCCAGTATTCCTATCTAGATTCCTTATTGCTGCACTTTTATTTGACTCTTGTATCTACGCTTCTTATAATATTATTATCTCAAAGTTCTTTAGAAATTCCCAGGCTTCTCTTATTTTTCCTGCACCTGCACTATTCCAGATTAGAACTGACCTTTCTTCCTCTTCTTTTCTTGAAAATTTATCCTATGAAGCTCGTTTCTTTCTTCATTCCATTTCATCCAAGTTCCATTTATTATTTCAATCTTCTCATATCCTGACCTCACTTTGTTTCCTTTTTCTCTTTCTTCTTTCGCCCTCTCTCTTTTTTTTGTTACTAATTTTTAAGTTGAGCTGACAATTAGCTTCTGAAGTATGTGCAATCAAAGAAGTCTAAATCTATCGAGAAAGTACGGACTTCTATATTGGACTAATAGTTTGAAAAATTATTCCCAAGAATTTTGTCAGCTGCCAACAATGAAGTTAAACGTAGAGTGTTAAAAGTTGCATGGTCACATCGGTGAATAATTCGAGAATTATGCTTCCAATCTGTCTCAGCCATACGGTCCATCTCTCATCGACTTATCCTATTATATCGATTCTTACTTTTTGTAACTTTGCTTTTTGGAGATGGTGATGGATATCTTACATATGTCCGGATTAGGTACATATGTGTACTCCGTGATATTGACCATATCCTAAATGCATGGCTACAGCTTTAAGATGAAAGAAGTCTCAAAGAAGTAGTTGCATACATAGAGTGAGAGTCGAAAGTAAGTATACACTTTACATAAATGAAATTATACTATAGTTTCTACACTATAAATTATATCATAATTTATCTATCGTAAGGAATACTATAATTGTATTATTATTATACAATATTTATTTATTTGCTATAAATAATACTATAATTATATTGCAATTTAATTTGTACTATGATCAATACTATAATTATAATATAGTTTCATCTTTGTGAGGATATGCACACTTTTGATTCTCACTGTAAACTGTATGAAACCCAGAAGTATATAAAATATCCAAAATATGCTCAGAGCCAGAACTGAGTATCCAATTTACAAAAGTAAGATTATAGTATTAATTATTTACTGTAAATTGTACTGCAATTATATTATAATATATTTTCTCTAAGTAATACTATAATTACATTATTATTACATAATATTTATTTGTTTCCTCTAAACAGTATTATAATCAGACACTAATTATTCTAATAGTTCACTAAATTTCATTTTTGTGAGGTGTTTACTTACTTTTTACTATTATTGTGTATCTATAGATATATTGATAATAATGAAAGTAATCTAGAGGAATTGTTTTGTAAAGCATGATAGTAGATGGAATGATTATTCACCCACAATGCGAATACACGTATATGTACGCTCTGATGCTAATCACCAGGAAAATTGCTTGTATATACATATACTACGCCAGTGATGCAAATGCGTTAAAAGTAAAGGTTGATCGAAACCTAATTTCTAAATCCGCTAAACTCGAATCCAAAACCTTGTGAGGTCTCAAAACCCTTGAAATTCTCGAAACACAAAATTTTCAAAACTCTGATTCCTTATTTTGTAAGAGGTATTAATTTTGTCAAGAATTAAGATTCTAATAAATCTGTTTGAGAAAATTAAAATATTTATTGAATCTAGTTAAATGAAACTTATACTTAGCTATAATTTAAATAAATTAATAACCGGAGATACTTCGTGAGATAATTATTAATTTTTATTTTTGTGTTTTATTGTTACTGGCAATAAACGACTATAATAAGTTGGTGAAATTTTATCGATTAAAATGAATTTAAAGTCTATACATAAACTCTATTAGATTATTACTTAAATAAATTCGTATCATGGCAATATTCTTGTTATTTATACAAACTATTATTTACCTAAGATTCGAGAGTTTCGAATCATAAAAGTAGCATAAAATTTCGAATTTCAAGAATTCGAAACTCTTCAAGTGTCCTATCCCTAATTAAAAATATACACACATTTCTTTATATTTTTATAAATTTTGATATAACACAGGTTGATTTATGCGTAAGTTCGATTCATATTAATGACTCTGCGTAGAAGGCATTGCGAAATCTCAACAGTCGACCACATCTATTGGCCGACGTATAAAAAGGCATCGTCCGAAAGAATCTTCTAAGCTACCGGATTACGAGACAACAGCTGGCTGTGCTCAATATCAAACAAGCAGAGCTCGATACGCTCTGTGTTAATCGTGTGCATGGAAAGTAGCAAGTTATGTATACGTCAGAGTGAAACAGGCGAGGCCAGAGAGACGACGATCGTCGCCGGACGTCGTGGGCTTAATCCCGCGAAATCTCGTCCTGCCTCGTAATACTGATCGACCAGACGTCCTCGCAAAAACGAGTCGAATGTAATTAAGATATTAATAACTTGTCGGGAACGACACGTTCAATGCGACGATCTGCATAGGGCGTCCTTGGTATTCGAGTGGAGGCGATCTCCACTGAATCGAATCACCGAGATATTCGCGTGTCATCGAAAGCCACTCTCGAACGGACGTTAATCGAATAATCGCCTCTTTGTAAAATGTCATTTCCGAAAAATTAATCGACGACAAGATTAATCGTGCGAACGTTCAAGTAGAAGCGTTCACTGTGAGAAAGTATGTACTCCTTCGAACACTCCCGTATGTCTGCACGCGCTTCGTAAGCCCATTCTTTACAATTTGAGTGTTGTATCCAATCTTCATAAAAAGATTTCAATCAACCTGCACAGGTCGTTTCCTTGTTTGTGTATTGGAGTACCAATGATGTTTGCCATTTCTTAAGTCATCCCCATTCCACAATCCCTTTTTCTGATTGTTCATTATAATTGTAACGTCCGGCACACTGCAACCTCTCGTTGAGGTTTCGCGAGGTTGTAAGGCTCGCTAGCAATTTAGTGACAATATGCGGTGGACGTTGACCTTTGTGAAATTAATCACTCAGGCCTAGTTGAAATAGGTAATAATGACTTGACGCAGTTACGTTTACTGATGCGATTTATTTTCGCTTCTTGCCTTCGTGATTTCGTGTGTCGTCTTGGTGTCTGTGGTCGGGTTTTTATAATTTCGGTGTCTTCTGTGATTGGTGGGTTTGTGTGTAAGTGGAGGGTGTTGTGTGTTCTGATTGGTGTCGGTGCTGTTGGGGGTGAGTTGCGATGTCGTCCGGAGTGGGAAAGTTGTTGTTAACTATTAGTTATTGTCCATACTGAGATAGAAAAAGAACGTTATACAGTGTTGCCTTGGATATTGACCGAGGTTCGGGACCGAATCTGGCCAAAGTTGAAGGGAGGTAGATCTTTCAGGAAATCCTAAGTGTCTCCTTGTTCATAGAGAGCGAGTGAGATAGAGATACACAGCAGGGCTCGTCAACATTTCACGGTAGGTGTAAAAACATATGTATTTGGCCACCGGGACAGTTCCGAAGCCAGTTCCAAGAACTGATGGGGATAGCGACCGGCTAATATCCAAGGCAGTACTGTATTTACTCGGTCCTTTTGACCGCTTCGGAAGGGCCTCGCGCACGTGGTGTCCAGAACTTAGATTTTTCGAGGCGCAAGGGTAAGAAACTGTTTACCGCTCTAATACCTAGGTCTCTGGGACCGAACAATGATGATTCTTCAAAACGTTGAAAGTACCTCAATTAAAATGCATTCTTACTGGCCGATAATAGTGAAAGATGTGATAATAATAATAGAAGTAATAGGCAAATATGATTCTTCAATATTAGAGGACTATTAACCCATCGAAAAAATCTCCATTGATGAGACCTAATCAACCGAATATAAGAAATTCAAATGTAATTAGTAGAACACTTACCAAAGTATATAGTAACGCCCTTTATATATTTCTAGTCTCAAAACTTTAACATATCACTCTATAATTTACGTGACACAATCAGTCGCTGTCGAATGCAACAATAACTTCGTTTCTTTCATTATGTGAACACGACTGAAACATACCGATTCCTACGTAACGTTTGTTAAACCCCATCCTAATTTTCGCGGTGTTTCCGTTCTGTAATCGTTTCTAATTTCACGATTATAGCTATTGTCCGGTATTAGGCGCTTTCCGGTAATAGGCGAACTCCCTCTATATTGAACAATGATTTATTAACTCTGACTGCGGCGCGATATTCGTATGACTGTTGCTGCGGATTATTGGTATAGTCAGAAATGCGCACAGAGTTTATGTGTGCGAAATATTTAGGAGGAAATTGGACAAGAAGGAGTAATCTGACAAAACGAGATACTGAATGTAGAAATGCCAAGTAGCCCAAAATGTAAAACAAGTGTAGCTTAGTTTGGATCGTTTAAATCAAAACAAGTATTTGAATGTTTCAGCAAACTTAATTAATCAAGCAAACTGGATTATCCAAGCGAACTCGATTATTTAAACAAATTTGGTTGTGTAGTGTTTATAATTAAACCAAAAATAATTATTAATACAATCGAGAAAGAAATAATTCTACGTGGAAATCTACATTGAAAATAATTGAAAGTCAATTTTCTCGAAAATAAAGTCTCATATAAAGAAATTCTATTATTATTATATTATTATAGTTGTACAACCATTATTGGGACACCAGGTATAAAACCCTCTAAAATGCTTTGAATTCTAAGAATGTTATATCGAAAGGGTTGAAGTCTTAACGGCTGATCAGTTCAATTAGTCGTCTATGTATTTTAAAAAAATGAGTACGTTCTCAGTTTGCTGATAAACAATGGAAAAATTACTAAAAATAATAAAGATAGTTACGAATATTGAAATTGTATATTTCTACTATCATTCATATTAAGTTTGATGAAAAAGGAAACTAAAGCTTGTACACCTAATCATTTTCGGAATCCATTTATTTTCATAAATGAAATTCTTTATGGCTTCCGAAGTTAAGCATGTTTGTTCGTAGATACGCATAGTTTACGTGTATTTCGAGGCTTTACGCTGCCGTTTTTCTTACTGCTGAAGTTTATGAAGCCATAAAGTACACGGAGAGTCCTCTCAGGACATTATACTTTTAATTTTACAGCGCGTACATTATACGCAATTATTCACGGACGTTATACGTAGTTATATAAGTCCTCAACAAATCTTTTCATGATCGTGTTACAAGCATGACACTTGTTTAAAGTTTAGCATTTTCTCGTTAACGAGTAACAATATATTGCCAAAAGTTTTCGGCTAAATCATATTTTAAATATTTTTTATAATCAATATACCTAATAACATTATATTTCATCAGCTGTAGTGTTATCTTTATTTTATTTATTTATTCCACGTGATCCTTGCCTTTCGGCTTAGGATGACTTTCAAGCAAATACCAAAATAAAATAATTTTATAAAACATATGCAAAACTAATATGAAACCAATGTCAATATTATGTAAATGCTATAAACTCGTATTTGAAACATACTACATTATCCTATCCTACAAGAACACTTTCTTCCCTTTGTCTCTTTTTCCAACCCTCTCTACTTCCATCAACTATAGTATTAAATAGACAACTTAATTTTGTACCCTTTTTTACAAAATTGAATAATCGTTTACAAGAAATGTAACGCAATTTTAACGATAAATATAATTTTTGTGAAAAGAGGAGGTGGTGTTGATTCCTTTGATTCAATGTGAAAGCACTGAATTAATTTGTACACCTAATCAAGTGTTTGTGCAATTGGTCTTTATTCTCAAGTACTCTTCACATTAACCCTTCCTCAGATTATAGGGGCCGTTGTCGTTGACATATGCCTTCTTAACTGTGTGTTGATATAATTATTTCAAAGTTTGTTGTGTGTTTCATGCGTATCGCAATATTATGTTTTAAAACTGAAACCTTGAAAAGCGACCCATTCTGATAATTAATATTTTGGGAAGAAATTGTGTTCTCTTTGTCTGTCTTCTTCGATTCTGCATTGGAGTTTTTAATTTTTGTGGATATGGTTATAAGTGTTCTTAGAAATGAATTTAAGGAATTTATTGAATCTTCAATAAATTGAAGGAAACGAAATAGATGATATGTATTTTTTCAACCAAACGGCTATTATATTACAGTCTCTGCAATATTCTTCTTTTTTCTGTTTTTACTTTTACTGTACCATTCTCTAAATTATGTATAACGCGCCTTCTTTCACTAATCTGCAGAACAAATATTAATAATGGAGCACGAAATAAACGAAACAGTGGATCTGCGCTACTTTGAAATTCATGGCTTCTATTCCCTGAAATCTCGTGAAGTTTTTAAAACTAAAAAGCAAATTAGTTTGCATTTATCGCTACAGTTGTAGAACTGAAAGAAATAAAGTAGCAACTAAATTTATAAATCCGAAAGAAATCCAGAATTTGATTAATTATATAATAAAACTACACACTGATCAGAATTTTAAACAGCCATTGCATTATCTTGGAATACCGAAATATTCTATAATTATTATTAATGTCCCGTGATCTGTTTCTATAATAATCCCTTCTCTAGAGTTCGAGTGATCCAAATTTCTTCGAATACAATGGTATTACAGCTAGATTTGATTAAACGTTTTGGATAGAATTTCAAGCGTGGTCATCGTAAAACCGCACAGTAATAACGGTCGTAGCTCAAGTTTCACTGGAAACATCAGTCAACTTTCAATTTAATATCAGTTTACCGATATTAAAACATTCAATTTTGCGAGTAATATAATTTTACTGTTACGGTTGAAGCGTTTGTTTCTGTGGAAATAACAGGAAGGGGGGATCGAATGAAATCAGCCACTTAAAATTACACGAGATCCATTCTCCGCTGCTTGTATTACGAATGCTACATCGATTTCGTTCCAGGCGAATCTGGTAGCCGTTTCTTTTCTTTTATTCATCACGCGAGTGTTGAGTCATTATTCTGCCCAGTTTAGCCCATACCTCCCTGTACATGCAATGTAAATTCGAACTTATTGCGTTTCACGATTCGAATACGAACATCGAAATTCAAACGAACGCTTTGGGTACACCATATTTTGACCTGAATTGCTAAAATGCTTGTCCAAAGAAACTCAAACCTTCATACGTTGCATGCATATGCACATACCAAAAAGACACAAAATTATTGGCACAGGCAGAATAATAACAGATGTATAAAAAGTAAAAAAAAGTAATAGTAGAACTTTCAATATCGCTTTACTGGCAAATGTGTCTATGTATATAAGTAAACAATTATTAACAATTAAATTAAAAACAATTTAAAAACAATTTTTGAAGGTTTTATTAATATTTTGCACGATTATTTTTGTCCGATTATGAGAACAATGAGAATGGCAGAGGAAGATATTACCTCGATCGAAAACTAATTCTTTATGGATTACAATGGTGATTGTTTGAATTGTCGCAAACTCATAGTTTCCGACATGTTAGCTAAAATATTAGCAAAGAAAGTGGTCTAATTATGGTTTACTATTGATCCTTAACTTGCTGCTCGAAAAAAATTTCCGATTGAAAAACGAGTCAATGATCAAGTTAACAATGTTCTTAGATTTTAGTATTTTACTTGCTTTTGCTAGAACTACGAATTTAAATTATCAATCATATAATTTCATTCTTTTTCAAACTGGTCAGTAGACTGCGGATTTTTGTTGCGAATTCACATTTTTGTAAATACGATTATAGAAGTGGAACCGCAATAGATATTTGTTTCACTCTTTATATATCGTAATACGTACACTATTTTGGATATTCAATGAAATTTTGCAAACTGCGTGCGTCTGGTGCCTCTTTGCTTTTTTTTAAATTCCCCATAAATGCATAAAAATCCACAGTCCTACTGATTACGTAGATATTAGACAAAAACTTTACAAAGGAAATGTGAATCAGACTGTCATTTATTGATCATTCTGCTCATCGCATGCAAGTGTACGCTTCTAAAGCTGCTTCCTTTACGTTGAAATTCACTTTGATGTTACAAAGAAGTGACACTACAGAAGGAACAAAAGGAAATTCGCCTGGGGCCCGAAGGCGATATCAGAACAAACGTTCCAGCATTGGGAGAAACGGTGTATTAGTGATGAGAAAGGAGCACTTTTAGGTTCATTGTGATTAACTTCTAAGCAGAGCGTACAATATTTCTCATCTACAATGCAAATTCAAGGAATATTTGAAAGAAAAATATTTATGGATGCTAACTTTTGGTACTTTCACCTTTCTAATTAGTTATTGTGTATGATACAAAATGAAAGGCTTAACCCTTGTATTGTGTTCGGCTCTATACGAATCATATTTTGTGGATTAATGAAATATTCTTATTTGTTACGTTTATATATATTCTCAAATTTGTAGATGAATTATTCACTAGACTTGTCAAAGGGTTGACAATTATAATTACTAGAGCCAGCATAAGCTTTTCCGCTCACAATAGACGGCTTAATTAGGTATGTGGACGCAGTGATGTAATTAGATTGTTATCGCTATTCTGCGTAATATTACTATTCTTGGATAGAACTAGTAATAAGCGACCTTAAGCATAACAATTGAAATGATTATTTTTATGCGTTTACATGTACAAAAAGATACATTTAATTAAAATAATTGAAGTGGCAGTTATAGGAACAATGACAGTACGTGGCTCATTTACCTTACATCTTGAAATATTTCCAGATTTTCTATCCGCAAAATCGAATTTTAAACAATTTCGAAAAACCAATACTTTTATTGAAATTTTCACGTGACTGTATTTATATCTCTATAGTTAGCTTAATAGGTATATTAGAAGCATTGTGCTACCCTAAAGGCTTTTCTTAAACCGAACTTGAACAGCTAAATTACAGTACATTCATGTCTAATCGTCGGGTATATAAATAGCATTGTGAAATACAATATAAATATAATGCGACGCGAACTTTCCGTTCAACCTACTGTATTCAAAGAAATAGATATATAATAAAGTAGTTGACACATGTAATTAATACTCGTACTCTATTCGCGTTTCCTGTTTTCCCTCGTTATCGTTACTCTCTCGACACACGTCTTTATTCTTGCACTCGCGTCTACGTACAGGGCACATTCGAACATTAACAGACGGATCTCACTCACACTGTTTATCTCAAGAGCTCTCACGCACTCATCACTCTCGTTCTTACATCTGATTGACATTCATACACGTTACACGTAACAATCCAACAAACCACAGTATTTACTGTCATCGAGTCCCATGCCATCATGCAGTAATACCGTTACACGCATTCGTACATCACTCATACTGTTTCACACCTTATTATACTATGACTTATGGCAAATCAATTCCACAGTAAGACATATGGATTTTTTCTGTATGCTAGAGTGCAAGCACGCATCATCCATTCATGGATCACCAGAATTGATACGTGCGAATCGGTACAGTGAACGTTATTCACGCATGACATTTTAGGGTTATTTTAAAAGTAATGAAAAACTACTGATTATAATTAGAGGAAATGGTCCAAATATGGGCTACCACCTTTATTTGATCGTCTGTTGTCTAATGTGTTGAAGATATTTAAACTTTTACACATCAGTGTATATTTTTAACATGTTAGCTTTCTGAAATATGCTGAACAAGAAATTAATGTTTGTTACAAGTTACAAATTTAAAGTAAAAGTGAAATTCTTCATTTTCGAAACGTGTGATCCAAATACGGGCCACTCATAAAATAATCTGAAATAAAAATGAAAATTGTTGATTTTTTTTCAGAAAACTGTTCTGTTTATTAAAAGTGGGTAAAAAAAGCTCTTGATATCAACAATATAGCGCTTTCAGCAAATTAATTTTTACTTCAACACATCATTATTAGAACAATGAAACAAACATACCTGTGAAAACCTTTAGGATCGCAAAATTCGTAACAATAACACTGTTAGCAACAGAATACGTTAATACAACAAACGACGATTATTATATCTTTTGTAAAACTTCATTTGTTCTTCAGTTGCAGTTTTGCACCGTTTTTAATACAGGGCAGCATTTAATAATCTCTACACTTTAAGTATCCCATATTTGGACCAACTCCTCCACTTATTAAGTGTAAATGAGTATTTACTACAATAAAGTATTACTACAATTTTAATAATAATAATAATAATAATTTTCATTTTTTATCGCGCATCTGTGAAGGTAAATGTGGTAACACTGAGTTAGAAAAGTCGAAATCGGTAAACGGTCGAGGTAGGCCACATGCGTTTTGTCAACGCGTTCCCCTTCTTAAGGGAAGTTTCTCCGGGGCGAGTCAGCATGAACAAAAGGCCATGCTGTCGAAGGCGTCTTCACGACAAATATCCTTCGTCGTGGAAAACACTCGTGTAGCGACCATCGCCCTGAGCAGTCAAATAAATGTTTTATACATCGATTTTGAAAACGCCCACAATATTCATTTTACGCGAAAACCTTACAACTGATTTATAAACCCTTTAGAGATGGTTGATGATAGACTATGGTCGCAACGTCACTGCAGCTATTTCATATCAAAATATATTAACATATATTTTGTTATACATTTTACGTGCATAATGTATAAAGAAAGGAAAAGAAAATACGTGATAATGTTTCAAAACGAATGATATGATGATTTGTTTATTACACAGGTATAGTGTGGTATTAAATCTGTCATTTCTATGTTTGAAACTTGGGTAGTGGCTGTCGTTAGTTGGTAGATGGTGCGTGACTGCACTCTTACACGCTACGAGGACCGATTTTTAATTGTCATATTTGCGTCCAACGACTTCCTTCTTCAGTGGCAGGCTGGACGCATAAACAACATTACAGAATAGCTCTATCATCTTATGACACTTCGTGTCACGTAGTCTGAAATATAGATATCTAAAAAAAATTAAAATTTTTGCAAGAATATTACCTGAAAATGAATGTAAATGCTTTTGAAGTATTGTAGTATGCAAACAGGAAAAGCAAACGCAAAAGCAACAAATTCTATGCTATCGAAATGGTAAAAATAAATGTGGTAATTGGGTCTCGAGACCTCAAACCCGTATGAGAGAAAACTACATTGAATGATAGATTCATTGTGTAATTCGACTGTGCCGGACGTATCGCACCACGATCGGTAAAAATCAGCAAATGAACTCTAATGCAGTGGTATACAGTACTGGACAAGTATATAACAACTATAGCACGCCAAACTTTTACATTAATCGATTAATAAATACTTTGCGTAATGTATAAGGGACATTACATAATTTTAAAATAATGTTTAAGGAAAACGTGGTATTTTTATACAAATACAAGAGATTCTAAAGGAACTATTCTGTAGATAATTATTTCTTTAAAGTCGCTATACGTTTGTCCAGTGACGTATAAGCGTCGTAACACACATGCTCATGCAGCAAACGCTAAGAGCCGTCTCACATTGTCGAATTTTCGCCGTCCGGTTTTCGTTAACCAATTGAAAATAAAAATTGTGATCCTTATTCTTTCAGATAAACTTAAAAACAACTAAATCAAGTATATAACATTTCATTTATTTACGAAAACTAGACGGTGAAATTCGAACAATGTGAAAAATCTCTATACGTTCAGTCGCACGCGTCTGACGCTTATACCAAATTACACCTTTAAATCCACTGTCATTGTTTCCACTTCATAAAAATAATAAACTGGCCGATCTTTCGTCTCCTTGATAAAATGAGCAATAGCGAAGTCACGTATCCCCAACCATATTTCACCCACGCAAAACCCGATACTTAGTCCAGGGAAAAGCTTCAGAACTTCATCTGTGAGGCAGCCTAAAAGCGAGCACGTTTCTTCCATCAGGACTAGGGGATGGGATTGAGCGGTTCCTGGACTTGGGAAAGGTCGGAAGTCGTGGCAGATCGATGACGCGAGGCGGTGAAAGAAATGCATCCGCGCGAAAGGGGCAGCCGCGTACAGGCGATATGACGCGTTTTTATCGGCGGCCGCGTTCCGTCGTCGTCGTCGTGACGCAGATTACACGCGCGCGTGCATACGCTTCTGGCACACACACACACACACACACACGCGCGCAAACGCGGGGAAACGCGCGAGAAAACGTCGCGGAGGAGGAACGCGGACTCCCCGTGTAACGGGAGAACTTAGGGAGAGAAAGCAAGAGAGAGAAAGAGGGAGAAAGTGTACGCTTGCGCGCCCAACGCACAGTTCTCGCGAGCGTCGATAAAAGCGAGCGCCGCCGGGTGGAGCGTGCATTTCTCGCGCGCCTTCGAGACTGGCAACCCAGCCGACCCGACACGCATCCATCTTCTTCCGGTTAAATTTAATTTTAATCACGTTGTATCGCCTTCCACATGTATGGTGTGTTGAACAATTATTGATAAAGATCGTTACACGCTAGTTGAAACTCGTGCAGAATGGACCTTTAGTTCGTAGTGCGAGACACGCGAAGGTGTCGGGACACAAAGGGAGATTCGAAGAAATGAAAGACCTCGTACGGACCTTCTAGTGCAAACTGTTCACCCGGTGTGATCGTTCTGTTTAGAAGTGGAAGTGCAAAGAGATAGAAAAAGGGGAAAGACGGATATCGTAGACGGAGTGAAGTTAAATGGAAAAGAGTAGAGTTGACTGAGACTTAGGTGGGAAGTTCGGGGATTGAAGTGGTTGATGGATCGCTAGATCGAGAGTGACAGAGTTTCCGCGTGCCGTCCGGTGAGAATCGTGAAGCTTTTATCGGTGCCATAAATCGCGACTATGTCCGGAATCCCTTGTTGTTGACGCGGCACGTAAGGAGGGACACTGCTTCTGGACGCGCGACGATTTAGCACGATCTGATCGAAACCGGCTAACAGGTAAGAACTACCAGTAAGACGGACCGTGGAAGGCAGATAAGAAATAGGGATCGAAGTAGTAGTCACGCTTCTTCTGGGGTGCTCGGTAGGAAGATTGATGTAAGATAATGGTTGTAAGGTTCGAAAAAGTGGAAATCTACTTTAGAGGTTGTTAGTGATTGAAATTATCATTATACCGAAGCCGATGTTGCAAATGTAATGATAGAATATTCTGCTTTGTTGTCCTGTTAGATTTTAGGTGCGACTCTGTAAAATCGCTATGTGCATTAGTAAGGAACAATATTATTTTAGAGCCGGTTTTCGTCGTCCAGCTGAAAATGAATATTGCGATCCTTGTTCTTTTAGTTAAAAGCAACGTATTCAGATATACGATATTTAATTTATTTTCGTAAACCGGACGATGAAATCCGGACAATGTGAAAAGATTCGTACGTTTAGTAATGGTGATAAAAATTAGCAAGCAAGGAATGTTAATTTCATAACGCAAAACCACAAGTTTTGTTGCAGTTTAATTGCAATTATGTAAAATCACTATGTGAATTAGTAAGAAAGAATATTTATTTTCCTATCGTTGATAAAAATAGCGAAGAAGGAATATTAATTCCATAACTTAAAATTGATACACCTGTAGCGCAAATTATGATCCACAGATAATAGTTATCTGCAATATTTACAACTTTTAGTTTGTTGTCTTTATTTCATTATGAAGTTTTAAAAATTATTGTAATAAACGTATACAACGATCAATATTGCAATATTTTGTACCTGGCACATTGTACGAGCAGTGAATAGCTAAATTAAAACGCGTGAAGCATTGGCTTAAATAGCTCCATACAAAGAACGTGTAACTGCGTTATGATTTGGCTTGATTTTATTAAAATTCAAAGATTGTACATATTTAATAAATAAGGGTAGGTATCGGTATTACTTTTAATTGCAGAAATTTACCAGTATCATCAAATTCCATTAGACAGAGAATAAAGGCGAACCTATTTTTGTTACTATTTTTTTATAAATGCTAATAAAAATAGCACAAAAATGATACGCACCAATTTAATACAAACGCATTTAAAGGAATGATACCATAACAAAAATTTACTTGATCCTTTTTAAAAAATATGACATCTACTGTATTTTGGATATTTTATATATTTTTGAATACTCGTGAGTTTACGCAACTTTTTGCACGTTTAAAATTGAAAAAATTAAAATGTACGTGCAATATTTATTTCTGTTAATATTTAGTAATAACTTAAGCACTGCAACGTGCAGAATCCCAGATTTTATGTATTAAATTAAAAAACATTAAGGACCTCTCAAGAACGTTATTTGAACTCGAGAAATTAATTATTTTTATTGAAATCTCCTTAGATCCTTGAAAAAGTCTTGGTAAACGTTTCCTCTTCTTTGCTAAAGTAATTGCATGTCCGATGCTCAAAGTAGTTTCTAAAAGAGACCACTTTTCTCGATCGAAAGAACGCTGTTTAAAATTCATGGAACGTACGGACCTTCGAACTTCTGTGTAAACGGAATTCGATGTTCCCAAGCTGGAAATCCATCAATTTGCACAAGACATTCCACTCGAAATAGTTTGAACCTCCAATAAACCCAGACACATTTATTCTCCCCTATTAAGTGTATCACAATCGATAACAAATAACAACTTCTAACGCGTGTAATTATAAAGCACCGTTACAGCGTTACAAACAGAACATCTCAGATGTAACTCTCGAATTTTTATGAAACTTTGCAAGTTATTGGAGAAATCAAATAGTGTATGAGGCGTTGCATCTAATAAAGGCGAACTCAACACTTTAAAAAATCGTTTTTACTTTACCAAAGTAATGCACATTTCTGTTGATCTTTTTTGTGGATTTTCTCGTATAAATATTAACACGTTGAATGCCAGACGAATTTTGTGTGATTGAATCATCACGCCGAAGTGATTCCATTTTTAATTGTAATTATGCATGTATCACATTTGTCTTATTAAAAGACGTAATTATTTAACTTTCTTACGATACTTCTGACACTATATGAGCCGCTCTTTTGCCAAATTGACTAACTCAACAAAACGAAAAGTAGGAAAACTGATACAATAAATATACAATCTTCTCTAGACTTCATTTTGAAATTTAAATTCAAATACACTGGAGAATGCATTATTACTGGCATAGCTGTTGTCTAAGCGCATATAAAATGCATAGAATAATATATCCCTGGAATAATCGTTACTCTTTTTATACATTATTTATTATTCCATGACCAAAAAAGCATTTTTCTCATTTCATGGTGTCAAGTCCAACTGTTAAAGCAATTTATCTTAAATATGAAAAATTAAGCATCATTCGAGTGCCGTACCAGAATTTGAAAAAATGCAGGAAGTCGACCTGTAAATGGCTCATATAATGATGCTTTAACATTAAAATCATTGAAATTTCTAGAAACGTGATGGTTCATTTGATTTGAATGCATCCAACGTGTTCAATTTTTGTAGAAAGAAATGTTGTTAAAGCATTTATAGTGCCGGTAAAACAGTGTTTTACTCGAAACACGTGTTTATTGCGTACAACCTTACGACCCATAACGTCGTAAGATCGATTTATATTATCCGTTCAGGCACAAGACGTTTACGGCACTACTCGGCTCAGGCAAATATCGGTCATCACACGAAACGCACGCGTCTGAATCGATCCGCTACGCTATGTATGAACATTTATGTTTTTTCCGACAACAATGTTTGCCTAAACCAAATGGTGTCGTAAACGTTTCATGCCTAAACGGATAGTATAAATCGGGCTTTATGTGTACAAGCATGTTCACTTATAGGTGTAGTCATTCACCAGTTTATCCAATATTTAACGCTAAGGGTTGGATTGAGGCGTTGAGGGTAGGATGGGCGAACTCAACACATTTGAAAATATTTGTACTTTATTCAATTGATTTATGGCACTTAACGCGCATTTCTGTTAGGAAAAGCTTAACATTTATACGGAAAAGGATAACCAAATCCACAAGTCAAACTACGTTTTTGTAGAAAAAAAAATTCTTAGAACGTTTATGCTACTGGTAAAAAGCGTTTTTCTCGAAACATGTGTTTGTTGAATTCGTCCTTACTATCCTCAACGCCTCAATTATTGATGGAATAAAAGTCTTTATCCCTGCTATTCTCCTTGAAGATTACGTGTTATTTGGTACTACATTTCTAAATATTTCTTCTCGATACTCAATGTATTTAAAACTTGTATAAGTTTCATACGAATAATAATATTGCTGAAATGTCGTACATCCGTTAGTCGTTTCGGTGTAAATCCAAGAAGTATAAAAGTATTAAAATAAGTAAGGAGAACAGCGGGGTTAACAAAGCGGTTAGATTAACCCTTTTACGACAATTACACTACAATTAGTAATCTTTAACCCCATACAACATGACTCCGTATAACACAACATTTTTTAGGAACTATATAATGTGTTATACAAGGGTTGATCGTATCGTCATCGGCACTTTTCGCAAATATAGTCACCGACTGTGTAACGTCGTTCACCACTGAAAGGGTTAAGCAGGCTTAGCAAGTACCGCTATGGTCTGGTAAGCGAACGTTGTCAGCCACTAAACCGAATCATCCGCAATCCTTCCACGTAACAAAATCTCTAATTAGACTAACAACAGAATCATCAACGCGCCATTAGGCGGACCTAGAACACAGTGCTCCATTGCTTGTAATCCTAATCTAAAGAGCGAGAGCACATTGATTGGTCACGGTCAGTTTCGTACGCGCGAAACGTTCAAACGGAAAAGGCATCTTATCGATAGATAGACGCGTTCAGCTCGAGAGGGTAACGTCCCTCTTTGTCCATAGGGAGGGAATGCCTCCCCCTGCGGCTCGTCACGGATCGCCCCTCGTAACGAGCGCTTTGAATCGGACACACTGTCACGTCGTCGAAACACGACGTCTCTAAGTGGCGGTCCCGCTTCATTAAATTCTGTTATCCGTCGGAGCATTGTCCCGCGGCGCGTCCCCGGGACACCTGGCAGCCCGAGTGTCCCGACAATGAAGCATTCGCGCCACCCGCGCATTATCCCGCAATTATGCGCGCTGCCCGAGCGTGTTCCAGCGATCGCTGGGCGTGGCGGAAGAAGAGCCACGAGCGATCCACTCGTTACCGCGCATTGAACGCCGAAAAACGCATATGCACACGCATAGTTGATTCGCGGATCGAGGGCTGGGTGCTTGTAAGCTGCGTGCATATTCTACAGGGGTGCGGGTGGCAGAGTGCTAGTAAGCTGCGTGCAAATTTTACAGGGTGGAATGGTGGCTTGTAAGTTCGTGCGGTTATGCGGAAACATGGTATTACACGGGAAAATGGAGGACGAAGGTTTGGGGGTTGGTATGGCATGCGGGAAATGTAGAGGAATTTTTTTGAGATAATAATAACAATAATAATAAACGCAGACATAGAGAAAGCAATAATAGACAGAAAGATCCTCGAAGAACGGTGAAGAACAAGCGTATGACTTGGAAAAGAAGCCGTCGTATAGCTGGAACAACCATAGAAGTGCGAAAAATTAAAATAACCCTTTGCACTCGGTTGGCTCCACTATGGAGACATTCGTAAATTGTATCAAGAGTCAAGGTTCGTGTATCTTTAATTCTATATTAACCAATTCAATTGTCATTTCTTCTGAAATCAAGGCAAATTTATCCTTTCCAAAATACGTAACTTATTAAGTTGTCACAATAATCGGAGAAACGTGTAATGGAGCTGCTGTCGTGTTATTAAAAATGGTTTCGAGTGCAAAGGGATAATAATACAGTGGAATCCGGTTATTATAGTCACGGATTATGTTGGCAGTCGGCTATTGTTATTATAATCAGTCGGTCCGAAAGTACCCTATAAAGTTGATTCAAAATAATTCGCCTATTATAATCAAACTTCGGGTATTGGTATCACGTATGACAATTACATTTAGAGACAAACGATACGAACTCTTAACAAATTCGTCCTAAATGAACCTTTCCTTTAAAACTTACTTTTAACCGAAGTATACATTTTATCTTTTATATGAAGTCATTGCAAGAATGATTAGAAAGTATGTAAATAAAGTAAAGGAGAAGCTAGGGAGACAAGCTTATGACAATTTGAATGTTCTTGAAAAAGATAGTATACCCGTTGAACTATATTTAAATGTGATAACTAGACTATGGATATTTATATATATTCTAGGGTTTAACAGAGGTTTATTTGATCCTCTAAATGTCGTAATTTGTACCTTACTTTAAATATTCTGTATATTTTTATATATCATACGGAATCTGTTCTTTTTTACACATTTAAATTCGCCATAAGTGCATAAAGATCCACAGTCTAATCATAACTGTTTGCAATTTAATAATGAACGTTTTTTATACTCCGTATAATGTTATCAGTCGGTTATTTTTATCAAAAATTACAAGTTCCAAAGTGATCATAATAAGCAGATTCCACTGTAATAATAATAATGCATTATGAACGAAACAACAAAAAGAAATACATATAATAGGTATAGTCGTAGTTGCGTCAGAAAATTTACCAGAGAAGTATAAAACAAAAATAAGAAGATACAAACCCCTAGCAGTAATGAAAGTGCTTTTTAGAGACATAGAAAAAATGAAAATACACCCTATTACAATGTCAGCCACAGCAATAGTCCCTAGTACAATAAAAGAGCACATGAAAGAACTGCAACTCCAACCGTCAATTACAGACACCATGAAATTACAAACATACAGAATAGTAAAAGAATTCATGAAAACATGCCTAGTACCATTAGTTGTCATGCTTGGCTCAGTCCCGCATGTACAATAAACACCAATACACAATGCTGAAAAGAAACTAAACAATGGTAATCATTATCATTTATTTAACAAGTAAATCTCTTTTTGTGTAAATACATTTAATATACAAGTAAAAAGTAAGAAAAGTATGGTCGTAGTTAATACATTGATTACATTACGCCTAAATTCAATAATTGAACAAAAAAATTAATTCATATTTTTACCGTATTTGTTGACATTTATGATGACTCGATGTACAAAATTTTTATTGAAACGGTTTTGTATGAATTGTTGAGGTCAAGGGCGAAAAGATAGAACGAAGTGCAGATTTCAGAGCTTCCTTGTTAAGCTTCCGTGAATCATATGGGGCTAAATTAACCCCAACGATTGTAAAAAACGCTGCAATATTTTGTAAATATACGCAGGTGGTCCCAGTCTTCTGCTTCGTATCAAACGATATGTTTGTAAATGCATAAATGTTTAGGGTAAAATACACCCTCCATGGTTCGCGTTGCAACTTTTATTCATCTGGTTCGCGAAGGGTTAACCCTTTCGTTCTTACTGTAGCCATAGGTGTAAACATTCGAAATTTTGAAATGAAATACAATCGAACCTCGATAAATCAAGCGTATTTAACTCGAAAACCTCTAGAAGACAAAAGTTTTGTTCATTCCCTTCTGCTCCGCTGCGAAAGCTCCATAAATCGAAATAACACTTTAACTCGAATTATTTGCCAGATATTTAGATGTATTTTTATCTCTTACACAAATTTAGAGTAGTCGGATCTCTACAAGTTTAAGTTTAAAGTAAGTGTTTTTTTATGACTGCTATCAATATAATTTCCAAGAGTTATTGAAAACAATAGTAACTATTTGATTGATTAAATAAATAATTTTTTGTAAAATAACATACGCGATGCATTTATGATAGAATCCATCGAAACTTTTGCACGCATCCAATACTATAACGTGGACAAAGTTGAATTTTATTACTGAAAAGAACCTCCGACGGATTCAATATATTTTTGTTAGAAGAGTTACTAGATTTTCTGCGACATTTTGCAAGATTGATATGTATTTGAGACATTGTTATAAATCATTTCAGTAGATAACACGGTTTCTTACAAGCTTGATTTTCTAGCTCAACATTTTTCGACCAAAAATCATATTGGTTATTCACTAGCTCTTGGTATTCGAAATGCATCAGTAATAATTCGGATAGCCCCTATTATATTGTATACCAATTTGAACTTGCACAATAAAGTTACTCGAATTTGATTAGAACCTCTCTTCTGCTTCTAAGTGAATTTAAATCAATTTGACCTAACTTTCCCAGTGAAATACATTTTGCATTTAACGGAGTAAACAATAGGCTTGAATGTAGCACACCACAATACGTAGGGATCAGCAATTCTATCCCTCTTTTGTTTCTAAATGAATTCAAATAACTTGAACCGAACTTTTCCAGTGAAATACATGTTGCATTTAAAACAATAAACAATAGATGCCAATGTAGCACAGCACAATACGTAGCGATCAGCAATTCTAATTCATAAAAGCAATCCCGAATTTTCCGTTGTGCAAACACCGGCATTTGGTGTGCTACAACCTAACATTAGTATCATGTATTCTTCATATTTATGAGCAAACTATGCATTTTTTTGCATTAATGCACAACAAAGCCGAATCCGTATAAAATGCAAAAATGTATAAAATATCCAAAGTAAAAATACATAATATAATATTTAGAATGTAAAATAAGTCCTTTATGTTTTATTTATTTTGTTGCATTGGTAAAACTATTAATTTACATAAAGGTTCGCAGTTTATTTATTCGTTTAACTTAAGCCGATATAAATTTAAGTTGTGCATAACAGGTATTCAGAATAAAAGCCCTCCTTAACTATTTCAAGAACCCAAACCTATATTATAACAGTTTTCGAACCCCGGTTCCTACCTTTGCTATCCGATGCAAACAATGTCAACGAACCAAAGAATGGCGGAAAATCGATATTCGTAAGGTCAGTATACAGAAATAAGGGAAATGATGCATTAGCTGAGTAAGCATGAGTGAAATAAAGAATGGTTCGTCAGCTGTTTCATAATACATCATGAAGACATACACAACTGCCCATATTTGGTCGCGTGCAGTACATATTTTTACCTTTACGGTATTCGTCAGGACAGAATAAATTATTTTATATGTACATTGCCTTGAGAGGAGCTAAATTTATTATAATAAATTCCCCTTCTAAACCTCTAGACTTCACAGGTCACACAGGATTATTCGTGGCTTAAAATTGCTCGAACATCATTAAAAAGTTTTCTTTTCTATTAGGTTGTTCGGCAAGTTCGTGGTGGTATTTTAAAAACACTCAAAACTGATTTGTGCACATTAACATTTTAGTATAGAATTTTTTGCGTGTAATATTTATTGCTTGGTATTTGTATGACTATCAACAAGTCTCATAATCCCATTTTCCATAAAGTTTACACAGTTTACACGGTTTACACACTTTCTTCTTCCGAAACGAACCCATCCAAGTAATTCATCTGAGCTTCTAATTTATTTAATTTTTGAACATTAACAAAGTTTTACAAACGTTAGAATAAACGATAGTATTAGCGTTTAAAGGGCACTGCAAAATAAAGCAACAATGTTTATTGTAACAAATTATCGTTCTCATGCAGAGTTCTCGTTTCGTAGAAAACATTGCAAATGGACTGAACGGAGAGTTCAAAATGGGGCACACGCGAACCACAAGGCGAACGTGTTAAAATGCATGACGAAAAGCTGATAAAAACCACTGAACAAAAGAAATATCGTTCCTACTCCTGACATTGCCGAAAATAGATTAATGATTGATGGTGTAAATATGACATGCTTTTGTCCGAAACGTGTCGTACCGCAAATGTTTCGGGTTTGAACGGATAATATATATAAATATAAATCAACGTTTAAACGTTTTGTCCAACGTTTCTGCAATTTTTCTACGATGAGACAGGATTGATGTGATCACGTTTCTTATATCGTCGATCGTCTTTTGTCTTCGCGAAGACAATAGATGATCACCAATTCTACCACGCATTGTCGAAAGTTATACATTTTATACATTTTGGACGATCGGAAAGGTAAGAACGATAATGATAATGGTGTTCAAGAGCCCCGGGAATTCGGGGCACAAAAATAAATTGCATGATCAGTCTTATACATACCTAGTCGGTGCTAGAATCATTGACTAAGGACAGGATAGACCACTTATCCAATGTTTTTTTTTGTCACCCGGATTTGGGGTTCATGAGCCCCAAATTCGTTTTCATTTTTACCTTTTCGATCGTCTAAAATGTATAACCTTTGCGTTTGCTCTTACATTTTGTATATTAAAATACTTTACAAGTGTTTACATTCTTTGTCAGATAATAAAACGAAAGATATTCTTTCGAAAAGTCTGAATTTTTAGGTTATCGGTATTTCAGAGCATATGACACGAAGTCCCATAAGATGATTGGTCTATCTTGTACCTCGTCTCTGCTAGAATCACCTTTCCCCACGTTTTCTTACCTTCTGCTATCTTCACCTACCTTCCCAACCGTGCAGCCATGCGCAGTCTCTTTTTTATTACGCGGATCCGGCGAATTTTCAGCTGGAAGCTGTTCGAGGGACATATTGGGTGATAGCCTGGCCGCGCTAATCAGAGGCATTCCCCGGCCGACAAATGGCAATTTAACGCTGTCGACCGTCTCGGTCGATATTCGAGCGACCCTTTGACCGTCGACGCTAATGCATGGCCGGCCCTTTATTTCCGGCTGTCACCCCGGCCCCGACGATACGCTCGACGTCGTTCGTTCGGGTCCGGAGCGGTCGGACGTGGGTGCCCAACGACCGACACGGCCCGACCATGAGCCACGCTCTCTATGCGTCGCTGAAAAGGACCACGCCTCCTAGCCAAAGGATTTAATTACGAATTAATTGTGATGCACAGGCGCGTGGGTAATTCCGGTGGCAGGTAATTGCGCCGCTGGATACCTCGTGCCGCCCCTCACTCTACACCTGTCTCCTTTCGCCCTTTGTAAACCGCGCACTGGCGTCCTTTTATCAAAGCCATCTCCAACCCCTCCCTGGTGAACCACCCCCGCCGATTGCAACCTTGCGCCTTATTGCTTCGATCGTCGCGACTGACGTTGGATTTCGCTTGGTGTCTTTTGCTCGAGGAATACACAATGCATTTGGTGATAATGATTTCGGGGATTCGGGGGAAAGATGAGAGTGTGGGTAATGATTTGATAATTCGTAAGTGAGTTAACACTTGAGTGGTATACTGAGGCCACTAATGATCTCAGAGTTGAATTTATAACTAGGTTTGTAATGGAAACTTAATTTTCCGCGTTTCTGTTATTTGGTACGTTATGTATAAAAATAAAGTATTCATAAAGGTTTACGTGGTGTCAGATTTACGAATTATCTTGCATTTTTTTAGTTTGGGTCTGCAATGAGTTCAGTATAGTTTATACAAGTATTACATTTATACAATAAGGGCGTGAAGTGGTCTCAATCCGTTTTTGCGAACACCAATTCAATGCTTTCTACATTCAAGGAAATATACTTCCTCCAAGTTTCATTCCAATATCCCAAAAATTGAAGTCAATAGAGCACTTAAAAGTATAAAAATATTTTAAATTTCTCTTTGATGCATTCGAACTTTTTCCTTGTATGTAAATTAGGTATGGTATAATATTCATTAATTATGTTACCATTAAACCGTTGTTATGCTAAAGTTATGTTTCATTCTAATTAAGTTGGGATCTTTTAAAGGGTTCTAGTGTACCTTAAAAATGTAATTATTATTGCTTCTTAGTTCTTTTTTTCTCTCTTGTAGATATTTTCAAGTTGTTCGCTATTACACCACGTTACAAATTTGAATGCCATTGTTTGTTACAAGTCACTAATTTAGCAATTTAATATAATGTTTCATACTCAACTTTTATCTAGACCAGGGCACTCATGTTACGGCGAAAATTTGTTTAAGTGCTCGCGTTAACTAATCTTTAAAATTACGTGCAATTTAAAATAAATGTGTATTAAATTTACTTTAAGCTTACAATTTGCCGTACAGCAAAATTAAGGTTAAGGTGCCTTTTGTCATAAGCAGATTGTACATTTTTATACGAATTCTTTATTTATCAGCACAATTAAAGGGATATAACATTAATACAGATATGTTGCATTTCCAAATATTATAACATACACTTTCTTTTAGATATTTCATATGGTTTTGCGTATTATGTGCATTGCGCATCTTTCCGCAAATTTAAACCCATAAACGCATAAAAATCCACACTCTAGTCGTAAACAGGTTGCCGATCTCTAATCTAGAGATAAATATTCTCAATATTTATCTTATACGCGTTTTCTAATACCCTTATCACGCTCCTAGGCACCAGTTACTTCTGTGTATCTCTAAGATTCTGATATTTTACTACCAGCCCTCTTATCAGTTCATTTAAGCTAAAGAATTTATCGATAATAGGAAGAAATGGTTTCATTTACGTGTATACAAAGTAACTATCACGTATAACCATCAGTTCGCTTATCCGTTCGTTTAAGGCCAAATTATTTATGGATAATAGGAAGGAATTACTTCATAGAAACATACAATGTAACTACCTTGTATAATCGTCAGTTCTCCTTCATAAAATTCTCCCGTTCGATCTAGATATCTTAATTCATAGCCTATTTGCTAAAACGACAAGCTCGTCCAGAGGAATCCTTAGTCCTCGAAGCGGGACTCGTTGAACCGACTTCTGTCCTGCACAAAGACGACTTAATATTGAGTCTAGATTGGCAATTTCGATCAAAGCGATCTGTTCCCTTTTCCTAGGGGAAACATACGAGGACAGATATAATGGGCGAACGTAGCGGAATAAATTTCACGCTCGACACCCTGTACAGCTTCATTTTCCTTATCGCGGGATCAGCCCGCGGCACGAACGATCGTCCGAAAATTACTTTCGCCATCCTGATCGCGTTTCCGATCGAGTTGCCCGAACGGCACACGGAAAACTCGATACGAATTACCGCTCCAGGCTGTAATATCGGCCATCCGAGCCGTCCACAGTTTGCCAGGGAATCTCCATCCTTTCCTCGACACTCTTCCCCAATGCTGTACGTCTATCTCCAGCCGTAGTGTATCCGTCTTTTGCCTCCTCTATCGTACCGCTCGCTGTATTTTTCTTCATCCCTGACTCTCTATTGCTCCGGTATTATTAAAAGTTGAGAAGAGTAGTCGAAGTAGAGAAAGCCTACGGCAACTTTGGTTTACGGAACGCTTGTCCTGCGTATGTTGCGATCAAGGCGGCTATCAAGTGATATATTTTAACCTTTTTAGTGCCGATCAACGATATATCGTCGTTGACTGTATTTGCGAAAAGTACCGACGACGATGCATCGCTGTGTGTGATAAATACTATACGTTCAGTAGTTCCGAACTCATTTATACTTTTGTTTTGTTGATTTCCTGTGACGTAGGTTATTAGAAAATAATCCGAAGTATTTGTAATAAGGAATAATAAAGTAAAGTTGGCATTAATGAGAGCACTAGTTGCAATTCGTCTACTGATCATTTAATTAATATGTCACGATCAGTCATTTAAATAAATAGCTGAAACAGTTGATCAGCCACACGCAACAATTCAATATATTGTACAAAGACACAAAGAATTGAAAACAGGCCGATCAAGAAAATTGCAATCTACTCGTTGACCAGCAATTTTAAAAACTGTTCGAGAAAATGCAAAGATTGGTGCGCCAATAATAAGAAATGAGATTGAAAATGACTATAGTATGAGTGTTGTATCAGAAACTACAATAATGTATTGCGAAAAGAAGGATATCATGGTAGAGTTCCTCGAAGAAAACCCTACATTAGCAAGAAAAATTTCGAGCTATCTAATTTCGCACAGTTCTATTCTTCAAGTTGAATACTACGAAAGAAAATGATATATCAATTGTATTATGGCAAACTACTTTTCGGATCTCATCTATCATAATTATTACAAAAAAGGTGTTTCTAAATACATTGTATTATAATAATAAATGAATCAAGCAAGTCCAATCGGGTGTATGGAAACTTTTTTGATCCAGTGTGTAAATAAATATCAATACATATTATATATTATAATGGACATTCGGATAGTCGATATTTTTAATAAACCACGTTCTACTGTATAGCGTAACAACTTTACTGTAAAACCGTGGGCTTGGAATGCAGTGATTTTACCTATGTACACTTACTTCAATGTATGTTGCAACGAACACAAGCTACAATGAACGAGGCTTCAGAACGAATTACTTCGCTATAGGATACCCGCCTGTATATCGGTTTCCAGTCTCCGTCCTGGTAAGCGTTGTATTATAAAAATGTCACTGCGAGCTCTATGAAATTCGCGATAATCGATGTCTCTTCGCTATTCAAATCCAGAGAAAACGACTGGTAAGAATGTCTGCGACGTATTTCATTTAATTATCGTCTTCGTTCTCGTGCATGAGACACTTTCTCTACTTCTGCCAACGGAATAGAGCGACAAGAACCACATCGGGAACTAATTCTTGCAACAGCCTTCCAACAGAGCCCGTTCGATCTCGTCGCGACATTTATTTCACTCGCAGTCAGTTTTTTGCTCCGCATGAAAGTATCCTTTCAACGTTACGACTCTTAATACATGCGTGTTAACGCGGCTAAACATTCCCTGAACGGACTAGAAGGTACGGTAGCCCGTGATTCTCATGCATGATTGCCACCTTATACCGTGGCTGGTGATCAAAAACAGGAAGAACTATCGTAGATCGAAAGAGCCGTGAGTATATAAATATATAGATGGAGAGGGGTAGGAAAAAATAAAGCTGTCTGTACCTTTATACGTACTCGCCACATCCGTCTTGTCTACGAGTGAATGTATGCATATATATTGCTCCGGCTTCTACCTCGACTCGACTTACCCTCAGCGCAGGCGCACCTATATGGGAACCGGCTGGCTACAGTCTTCACCCTTTGCTCACCCCCTATCCATCTGGCGTGCAATCGTTTTTCCTTAAATCCAAGAAGGACTTCCTATTGCTTCTCTTTCTTCCGACGCTCTCCCACGATTCGATTCGAACATGACTAGAATTCTTGAAAAGAAGAATTGGCTGATCTTGCATCTACTAACCCTTTGCACTCTTGCAGCCAGTGGCGGATTTAAACTCTCGTCCATAAATCAGCGGACACTTGCTGGCTTTTGATAAAATGCTTGTTGGATTAGATTTTTAGTAACACCTTAACCCTTGACTACTCCTATTAAAACTTACGTAACAACTGTTAGCGGTTTACGAGAGCAATAATATTTATTGCGTTAGCATTGATGTAAGAGTGGCGAATAAAAGATCAAAATCAATTGTTCTTGCTCTGGACATTAATAATGAAGGGGTTCAATTTTCGATTTCGGTAATTGAACATTATACTGTAATTGGAATGTGTTCAGAGTGATAAGCTCGTAAATCATGCAGAAAGTAAAGTAGAAATTGAATAAGTAATTAGTGGTGGTCTCACAGACCGATAATAATAGTTAAGGGTTAAAAAGGGTTTACCGTTATGTAAATAATTGGCGAACAGTAGCTTCGTTTTCTACCTGTACCATCCAATTGTCGTTACTTTAGATATGTTAAGTGTCAGATGTATTATGGACGGGATTGAAGGTATTGGCGAAGTAGACTACAGCCTAGGTCGACAGCTTTTAAGGGACGGCGATTTTTCTAAGAAAAAATTTCACTTTAAGCTCTATTCGTAGAACAAAATCATGCGGTTTTGTTAACCCCTTAATTGTGAAAAGAATTATCGCAGATTCTACTGTACTCAGATTCGTATTTAACTAATAAAATGTATCCGAATAATATAAACATGATACGAAAGTTTATATAAACCACTATTTGAGTCCTTTATATAAGAAAGTAAACCTAAAATAGATCAAGTTAATAGATATACAATCTGCGTCACAATAAATGGCGTATAAATCCGCTCCCCCTTGTAATAATATTATTGAATTTATTTTTGTATGATATAACAGAATACTCATTGTAGCTACTAGAAACATAAATTTTATTTACTTATTACGCATACTTGTGGATAATAAACAATAAAGTGAGTAATTTTAGTTTTACTTCATCTTAAAACTTTAATCTGTAAATGGCTGCTCCCAGCTATTTTTTAATACTATATTTACGGAACCCGTCAATTTGACTGGTTTCAGATTTCACGTCCCAAGTTACGAAAATCATAAATTCATTTTTAGGCATTTCATATTCACTTCGATTGACGTAATGATACGAAAATACGCAATACGTATTTTTCCAAAAACTTGTCAGATTATACAACGAGTATCTGTAAATCTAGCGCTAATCTAATTTTAGGAACGAATACGACTTTATCCTTTGCACACCATATTTTGTAGATTTTCTTTTTTTTTTAGAAAACCACTGACTCGACTAATACCCGCAAACTATCTGATAAAAAATTTCCCACTTTGATAAGTGAAGGGTTAACGCACCTTAACTCATCTTAACCTTCTTCACATTACGATAAGGAGATTCCTCAAATGGAGAAAGGCTTTGTGGCGTGTGATCGTTTTTTCCTTAAATCCAAAGAGGACTTCCTTCTGCCTCCCCTTCTTCCAACGCTCTCCCACGATTCGATTCGATTAGGAACAAAATCCTCCAGATGGCTGGTCTTGTATCTAGTAACGCATTTCATACCGTCGTACTTTAACCCTCCAGTCGCCGGTCTCGCGGAAATCGCGTCTAATTTTTTCCGCTCCGTTTCACCGGCCCCGCGATTATCGCGTCGCATCTAGCGTTTAGAGTGTCTTAGCATTGGGAAGTTATTTCCGCAACAAACTAAGTTACTTAACGCTAAAACTACCGACAATTTTATTTAGAAAGAAATTAAAACGATGGACACCTAAAGAAACATATGATGCAATGAAACTAAATCTTTATTTAAGTATTCCTTTAACCCCTTAATCCAAAAACCCGAATGTGTTTTGGTCTCGTTAGGTTTGTATTTCTTTGCACTATTATCATTAATAATTTGTGTTTTTGTTCTATTTCGCCCTATCCGTTTTTTTTTTCATTTGATGAACGTACTCTACGCATCAATGAAAATTAAGGAAACCCGACATAATATCCTCGTATTATGTATTTTTGCAATAAGATTTGGACAATTTTGAACAGAAAACTGAAGAGTAATTTAAGCGTTAAAGGGTTAATAGAAAACGACGGTAAATTTTCAATAACGTATGTGAAATAAACTATTATTATTACTATTTATTAAAAATATTGTTTCCAGTTACTTGTCATTCGAATTTAGAATCTTAATTTATAAATGATCGTTTCCAGCCAGTTTTACCTGATTTTAAGGACGAATGTGATTTTATTCTTGATACACCATATTCCACCAGTCTCCTTTTCCAAGAAAACGACTTTCTTGTTTCCTATCCGTGAACCAAGTGATAAAAAGCATTTCCCACCTTGCTATGTCAAGGGTTAATGCACCTTAACTCATCTTAACCTGTTCCACATTATGATAACGAGATTCCTGAAATGGGGAATGGTTTCTGTAACGTGCAACCTTGTTTCCTTAAAATCAACGAACACTTCCCTGTTTCTCGCTTTCTTTCGACCCTTTCTCACGATTCGATATGGGTACCACCAAGATCCGCAAGGAAACTGATCATCGAGGGAAAGCTCGGTTAATCAAATATCGCTGGCAACTAGTTGAAGCTAGAAATCGAGAGGCTAATTGTTGGGAAACATGCTCCTTTGAAGAAGGTGGATATCAGCCAGATCGGGAATGTTGCCGTGGATGCCTGATAAGGCTCGTGTGTACACTTCACGTCGTGGTAGCGTGTTTCTTTTAATTACGATTTATTTGGAAACGAAAGGAAAAGTCTACAGAGTGATGCAAGAGGCTGAGAAGTTAGAAGCTGTTTGTAGCAGCTAATACCTGGGATAAAATGTCTTCATAGATCGAAGTTGATAGATTGGGAATGCTGTTGGATGCTCGGTAAGGCTTGGGTGCGTTTAGGTGTCAGAACACGTTTCCCGGATCGCGATTTATTTGGAGATATGGGTGAAAGTTTTTGTAAACACGCATTTTTATTAGGTACTTGAGCGAGGAATTTTAGGGTTTTAGGTATTACTGACACGTAGAAGATAGATGCAGGCATCTTATGAAGTTTTATCTCATTCATTTTGTAGCGTTAGATATGTACAAGATAAGGCAGTTCAGTTTTAGGAGACTACGGGACTTCTAGTCGAAGTCTCAGTGGACATTAATCTGACGTAACGGGTTTACAGTGACATATGTGGAAACCTGTCAGAGAAATCGATATAAGCCAGGATTTTTACGCCATTTATCTTCATCTGGAAATGTAAAAATTATCGTTTCTGTCAAGTCTGTGACTGCAAGGCAAAACGACGTAAGTCGCATCTTTAAAAGATTGGAACTTATACATTAATTATTATTAGTATGTTCTAGAACAGCCATACTCAATCTTTTTTTTCTCAGACCACACACACATGCTTTCAACATTATCATAATATAATAACTTAAAAAGTGAAATTTGGAACCTAAATGTAACTAAGCATTTATTTAAAAATTAGTGCGATATTTGATGTTAAGACAAGCTTACAGCCGCAGGATAAATATGACGACTCCAGAACATGAGATGTATGTTGTTATCAGAAAAAATACGCATAAAAATAAATCTCTTTTACTCAGAAACTAAATGCAATCTAACGAAACTCCAGTATTTAACAACTGTATTAAAAACTTTAAGCGACAATATCTCAAAAGTGAAATCATGTGACTTATGTCATTTTGCTTTACGTCTACAGAAATATTTCTTAATATTGAAAGTCCATAAAAAACTAATATTCATTTTTAAGTAAAAATACAAAAGCCATCATTAGAAGTAATAAGAAAAATACGCGTAATTAAGGATTCTTATCATTATATAATGTTAAATGAAAATTATAAAATTACTACGTGCAATGTATATTGTTCATACAGTATATAAATCAGTTACAAAAGTCTACATACACATTTTAAGTTTGAAATATTTACATATATTAGAACATATTGTAGAATAATAAAAATGGTGCGAAAATTCATAAAATATAAAATTACATATGAGAAAGATTCTTAGATGACGTTTGATAATGTGAGCACTATTCGTTACACGGATAAAATTGTCTCAATCAATATTACTAGAACCTTTAACAATTAATATCTACTTTATATCAATTTTACCAATTACAAATTCAACTTTGATGGGTGGCGAATCATAGAATAATTGGCACAGAAGCAAAACGATAACATAAACGTGCGAGAAACACAAAAACAGGATTGAACTTTTCAATACTGTTTTATTAAAAAAATGTCGGTATATATTAAATTAACATTGAATTAATATTTAGTATTATAAAAGAAAACAATATTAAAATTTCTATTATTATCTTTTTATAATACATACCTCTGTTACCTGATATTCTGTGGCAATAATTTTGCGACTCGTAGTATATCTACGTCACAATTTGTCAAATAAATAACTGTTGTAAAACGTAAGATGATACTTGCCGTGTTTCTACCTCTCGTACTCGAAAACTTTGATAAGTCGAAATCTCTGTAACTCGAAAATTTTACCTCCTCCCTTGAGATTCGAGTTATTGCAGCTTGACTGTGCCTTCAAGTGTCATATTTTTTCCAACTTTAACCCATTCAATGCATTTGAAAATTGAAACATTCTTTGCAACTGAATTACGCGATGTTTGTAAACGCGCTCCGGTAAGAGAATCAGTCCCAAAGGAAGCCGAGGGCTTCTGTTACTAAACTTCCACAACTACGCTCCGTCTTTGATGTCTCCTCGAGTCCCTGCTTTGTCTTTCGTCTCCACCCTTTACTTTGTCGCGGCGAAGATGCCCGGTGTGTCCCAGCGCTTACATACCTCGTCCAAGACACCCCGACAAAAACCTACTTTCGAAAATTACATATTACTCGCGTTGCTAAGTATAATTAGATCGCCGGGTGGCGTCAAAGAGAGTAACAGCAAAGCAGGTACAGCCGCATTGCGTTTCATTTCCAGTGAAATCACCGACACAGGGATCGCTGGTCCATTTTAAAATTGACTTGGGTGGCTTATCAGCCCATTACCATTTGGTCCATCGCGTGTACAATAGACAGTCATCCAGCGACCTCATTTTCTGTGCGTATTCCTACCAAAAGTATCCCTAGCAATATCACTTCCGCTTCCATAGCGTATACAATTCTCCTCTCTGCGCAGAGGCACATATGATAGTTACTATAGTTTCTCTCTGTGAGTGGAAGCCTTTATGAAATTGTATCCCTTTAACGAACTAGGATTAGATGCCGGTAGGATTACACACGGTATGTTTGTGGTGGATTTGTAGCAAAGGGATTGTCTTAGAGAATTTTAATGATATACAGGGTAGGAAAATGTTACAGGATTAATCCGTTGAACGTTACAGTTGATTATTGAAAATCTATTCCGGGGTGGCAATAAGTTATTGACCAAACGTAATTATACGGCTATTAACTAGAAATACCAAACATTTTTATGTGTAAAATGTTGTGGTATGAATATAGAAGTCGTGGCAACGTTAACTTGGTTTGATATTAAATAAATACAAGAAAGATAATTAAGGTATTCGGCCATTATCTAGTAGAAAGCAGTAAAAAAATCAAATGATGCTTGGGAAAAACTATTTGGCTAAGCAAAGCTCTGGAAAAAATATTCAACATTATAAATTTGCTTAATGACGAACAACAATTTATTTAATATTCATGTTATGTTCATTTTATGTTCATTCATTCACTAGTTACCTCAGCTGTTTGTCGTCTCTTACTGTTATTGACTGAGGATGTCCACATCCCTTGAGATTTGCTACACGATCTATCTTGTTATATCTTTTATGTATGTAAGTGACAGTACACTTTTTTGTAAGAATCTCCCTCTTTTAAGAGGTAGAAAATAAACATGGAAATCGCGAAGCGATTAAATTCTCATGAACCGACATTTCATCAATGGAATGTGAAAACTTCATAAAATGAATGCTACCACCCATAAAAGCGATTACACGTTTACATGGAAACGTGATCAAATATTAGGTAATACGAGCATTAAGTAAATTATTGTTTGTCTCTTAGCAAATTTATCATCACTTTGTTCATTCATTCTTTCGTACTAGATAATAAACGAATATCGTAATTATCTTTTGCATATTTATTTCCTATCAAACCAGGTTAACGTTATCATGGTTTTTATATTTATACCATAGCATTTTACGTAAAAAAAATTATTGGTACTTCTGATCAGCTTCGTATTATTGCGTTTGGTCACAATCTTATTGCCAGAGGTACTACTTATGTATACGTCACAATCAGTATGCTAAAATAGCTCATACGTTATAGTCCCTGTTGAAAAGATATTTTGCACATTATGAGAATTTAGTAGTCCAAAGCAGTGTTGGGCAACTTTTATTCTAAATAACTAATAAAAAATTACGAAGTTTGATTTAGTTGTCATTCGTAAATAAAATTATATCAATTATTTTTTATCTACGAATAATAAATAGATCTAAGTTATTCATAATTATTTTATTTTTTTGTAAATCCGAAACCAAAACCGATATAAACCAGAACCTTCTCCCACATCTGTTTAAAGACTATTTCGATTCTTTAATCGCTTAAAGATCAAATTACTTTGTGAATATCGGTCAAAAATTCCTAAATTTCTTCTGTAGGAAAGTTAATTATATAGAAAATTGTAAAACAAGTATTTAATGTTTATCGTGAGCTGATATCATCTCATAAAGTTTATTGCATATTCCCATATTTATAATTAGTTATTATGTATCATTTATTTGATTACACAAGTATACTCAGTTTTGCGTAAATTCGACCAATAAAGTCGAACAGTGTAAACACGGAATAAATGAAATCTGCTAGACAATTGAAACCGTGTTAACACGGGTATATAATCGCTACGCGGTTAAAACTGTTTCGGGAACCAGAATACTATAACCGCTTTCAACTTCTGCTTTCCAACTGCTGTCCTAAACCCCACGCGAGACTGCAATTTTGCACGGTCAAGCCATAAGCCGAGAAGGGCTGTAATCATTTCAAATTCAGCAAATGTAGCAACTAGACCCGATCCCTCTACTCTATTATTCCATATTCTTTCCACGCTACTTTTACTTCGTAATTTTCCCTGAATTTTCCCACAGTTTAATTCACCGTAACCTTTTGCACATTAAGATAAGCCAAATTATAGAAAACTCTCCAAGCGACAAAGTTCGCGAACAGCACTAATTCCCAAAGAAATCGTTCCCTGAAGCCAGGCACTGTAGCAAGCCATGCACAGGGTGGGTTATGCGATCAGAAATACACACGCGCACATATGAGTAAGGGCACGAAGTAATATTACCGGTAGCGCCATTACCGGTGCACGCCACGGCAAAGCGGTGGCTCTGTGCACACGGTCGCGCATAAAACGAGGCTCACGCGCGCGCGTGGTCCGTGGTGCTCGTTAAAAAACTCTCCGGCCTTATATACATATCGGAACGGCAGAACGGTTCACAGAAAAGCTCCTACACCGCCTTTGTGGACCCGCAGTCGCGGCTCGCGTGAAACGCTCTGTATGTACAAGCTCCGCTTCCCGTTGCGCCCGTGCTACCGTTACCGAGCTAAGGGAAACGCACTTCGAAACTTTCTGTATTTTCATGCAAATTCTCTCCCCACATTCGCCCACGGTTTTTTTCCTCCGCCCCTCCTTTATCCTTTACTTTGTATGTACTACCTATCGTTGTGTTCCTTGTTCTTGCACCGTTTCTGTCTCCCTTCTTTTCATACATCCTCGTTTTCTGTCCTCCTTTTTTTCTCCTTGCTTGTTCCTTTTTGGTACTTGGTGTACGTTCCTGGCAACTTGGCCTTTCCTTGTTCGTTCCGTGAAGACTTCGCGTGTACTGAACGGTCCGTTTTTCGGTTTGCATGGCCGAATAATTAGTAGTCACCGTACGTCCTCGGGGCCCTTTTTCGTATGCTGTGCGACCAGTTCGAGACCACGAAACCTGGTGCGGATGGCTCACGGAATGTTTTCTACGATTTTCCTCGGTTTTTCGATGGTTGGTTAAGCCACGCCGTGTTCAGGCGTCACGAGCTGCGATCTCGTACGCTGCGTTGATGCTACTTGAATGCGAATCACCGTTTAGTATACATTGGTGAGGAGTCTGGCGACCTGAGCAGCTTCCGTGATCTTGATTAAGTAAAGGGACGATTGAAACGATGAAGTCTTGGAAGAGAAAAATTAACCCTTTTGTTACAGTAGCCGTTATACGATCAGAAATGTATAAGTGTAGTAGAGTTTTAATTTATTATCGCTGAAATTATAACGTTGCAAAAGTGGATCATTTTTCTCATATACGTTAAAGGTTAAAGGAAAGAAACAGTGATTATCAGAATAGGATTTATAGGGAAAATTATTTTTTTAACACTGTAATCCAACAAAAAAGGTGCAAAGTTGAATAAATGGTTGTATTATTCATAATATGAACAGTATACTTTAGCTATGCGCTACGGAGAAAATAAACAGAGAAATAATTGTTTTACGTTATATTACTTTTCTTAAGTTGACAATAACAATAAAATGGACATTCCCATTTTTCTACCCTTAATCTTGATTTTATGTCCACTTACCACTGTTTAGATTAGTATTTAAAGTCGGTACGTATCAAAAATAATAAAATATTGCGAACTTTTCCGAGTTTTGTGACAGTTAGTTATAACATATACATAAGTTAAGTAATCTAACTCGATTACCTTAACCCTCTACGGACGGAACAAAATGGTATTTAACGAATTTTCGTTTGATTATTACCCCTTTGAGGACACGATTTAACAAATTCTTGTCCATTTATTGTCGTGTCTTGTATTATCTCGTCCATTAGTAATGTTAATTTGAATGTGTTGTTTTAAAAATTGACATATGTCCAAAAAATCTAAATAAACTTAGGCAGCTATTTGCGACATTCGTTCGCAAAGGGTTAGTAACCGTTTCGTGACCAATAAGAAACATATGGCTCACTTGAATGTTAAAAAATTAAACAAAATTTAGCACCCATTACAAACCCAATAATAAAGTAGATTGTAACAATAAATTTTTAATAAAAAATAATTCGGTTACGAAATGATTCAACCATAAACTGTTCACTATATGAATGTTTATCGCGTCTCGATAAAAGAGTAAAGTAGCAAAAGGGTGATTACAGTATATGTCCCCTTTAATAGCATATCATTTTGCTTGAAATAACTTTTCATATAACAAATAGTTTATCAATAATTTAATGTGGTCGTGTCAAGCGTCTCACGCCGTATAAAACGCACTCATTGTCAGAAACCGTGGGCGATTATGGTCACCCATAACAATGAAAAGGTTAAATAATACGGATAGTACAGCAATACCTCGATTTATGCCGTACCGTAGTTACGACGTTTCTATTAATAACATACATTGATTCAAAAAAACTTAATTTCGTACCTTTTGTCAAGATATTAAACGTATACAAACGAAACTAGTGGCAAATCCAGGTAGAGACAATGCGGGCAATCTCTTTCAAGAGAATGGTTTCTAAACATATTATGCTACGTTTTGAAAAATTTCTTAAGTATACCCTTAATGTGCTGTAATGTCAAATAGAAATATTGGGTTGAACGGAAAGTACGTGTCGCATTATATTTGTATTGTGTTTCACAATGTCTTTATAACTATCCAACGATTAGATCTCAATGTACCTTAATTTAGCTGTTCAAGTTCTTATGAAAGGCCTTTAGGGTAGCAAAATGCTTCTTTTATAACAATAAAAGTAATTATAAAATTATAAACACAGTCACGTAAAAACTTCAATAAAGAATTGGCTTTTCAAATTTTTTTAAAATTCGATTGTGTGGTTAAAAAATATGAAAAAAATGTCAAGATATATATGTCATTGGATAAAGTATCTCCGATTTTTCTTACAACTTTTTATATGATAGATCAAAGAAAATGGAACTTAAACTGCGAATTATGTTTCCGCCCGTAACTATCCTAAATAATAGAGATAGGGGGTTAAAACTTACCTAAAAAGGTTTTACTTGGAAAACCTATTTATTAACATGTCAAAAATTGAATATTATTTTGTGATATTCTTACTATACTTATTCGACTATACTTTTCAATATAAAATGCGGCACGAACTTTCCGTTCAACCCAATATTAAAATATAAGTTACAAGCAAATTTGAACTCATCTAAAAAAAAGGTTAACCCCTTGACGACGAGCTGATTGTGAGAGGCAAATATTCAAGGTAGAATTAAATTTTGTGATAGCTACTTTAGGTATAGGAATAATTTAGTATATAGGAATAACAATTTGCTTGCCTAATTGTATAAATCAGACAATACTTAAAATATGCATTCCACTGAATAAAGATTGTTATTATTATTATAGCAAGAATTCTATTAAAATAAAATAAATAAGTAAATAGAACTGTACAAAATTCAATATAAAAAGAAAAGTTCGGTATTCAATTGGCGTTTACTTTGCATTAAAAGGGAATGGAAAGGAAAGTGTGCGTTGGAGGGAGAAGGAAAAGGAGATCGAGATTTTGATGCGTAAAGGCGAATCAGCTCTCTCATCTTTTTCCCGTAAACACTTAGGAGGGCTGGCACGTCGAAGTCGTTTGTGAATAACACGTTTGTTCCTTCCAAAGAGGATTACGGGTTTTCCTGGCTCGTAAAGATTTCGGTCCTTAAGTTACAAGGCTGTCACTTTGCGTGTCGCCCCAAAAGAATCGTAGACCTGCATCCACGATTTAGGGGAACGTTCTTGTTCTGGATTAGGAACACCCGGTTATCGCCTTCCAAAATAATGCCATGCGTCTCCAGAAAAAGAAAAAGAAGAAGAAGAAAGACGAAAGGAAGAAGAATTAATCGGGTAAAGTGTTTGAATAGACCAGACTTAAATCCCTTCGTGGACGAATAAATCCTTGTCAAAACACGATTGGAACCGTGAAAGGCTGTCACCGGATTTTCGATACGCTGATGGTTCTGTCGCCTATTTCCGGTACCCCCTTATACTCGTAGATCGAGATATGACAGGTCATTTTCTAATCTGCGAGGGTTGAATATGCTTTCAATATGTAGCAAGTTTTAAAGTACTGATTTCCAAGTTGGATAGAGAAAATATTACATTTTGATACTGCAGTGGTGTACCCTACAGCGAACGATGTTACAACCAATAGTATTTCTCGTTAACCCTTTCATTGCTATCAACGCCTATAGGCGTCCAAGAAATTCGCGCATAACGTATTATTCGCATCTCTTGCTGATTAATTTCAATCATCGAAAACACTGTTGGCGTTTTGAAGAACCTAAAATACTTTGACATCTAAAGAACAACAAAGAGTGAAGAGAAGAATACGAATTTAACATAACGTAATTCTATGTTTTGCGACTTTTTCATACTTTTTGGTTAATATCCGCCGCAACGATAGGGTTAAATCGAAATACTAAACGAACGCGAGAAAACGCACTACGGCTATAGTCATCTTTAGTAATGAAAGGGTTAAAAGTATTTCTTTTTTATTCATAAAAAACTTGAAGCGTCATATGTTTTTTAAATAGCATTATATTTTATGTGGTACAACGTCTTTATCTGTTCACATTCTTAATCTGCATAAAAGAATAAATTCATTAACATAACAGCACAACTTATTTTAATTATCCTGGAATAATTTAATTTGTATCTGTACTGACATAGTATTCATTATTTAGTACTTATACTTTATTTCTATGAATTAATATTAGTATAATTCATCTTAAACGCAACAAGATGGCGCTACTGATGCAGAATTTGCTAAAAGTAATCTTCCATAGTTTTCCGTACCGCTTCTTCAATCGTGAAAGACTACTTGAGAGAAAAATTTGATGGTCCTATAATATCAGTCTTCTCCCATCCACGTCGCCTCTTATCAGCGCAATAAATCTTATATTGAAGAATACATAGGGTAGCAATCTGAAAAAAATAAATCAAATACCACGAGCTTATAACTTATATTTAGTATAATCATACAGTACGATATACGATAAAGCACAACCCGGTGATCCTTGAATGATTTCAATTGCCGTGCAGGTATCAAACCAAACCATACCGTAAAGCTAAAACAAGCACCTACCAGGATTACGATTCTCGGCATACCTTGTCACACCCAACAGCAAAACACGATGCTGGAACCTTCCTATAATTCTCGCTCGCGATATCCATCCGAGCAAATTGTTACACGATAAGATCATCCGCAAACTAAAAAAAAAAAGAACAAATAAAAGGAAAGAATCATTTCGATTGCTTAACGAGGCATCGAAAGTCCAGAGGCATAGAGGAACTCTGATTGAATTAATGCGTCGACGAAAGAAGAGAAAAACAAAGTTGAACGGAGGAAACAGAAAGAAAAGGAGTCAGACCGTGTTGCGAATATCGCAGACCTGGCACGGCGATCATTTTATCCGTATACCGGATCCAGCATCGGATCCAAAGGATTGTTCCATGGCCCGATCGTGTCCTGTCCGATGTCGGTATCCCGTCGTGCCTTGGTGGCTGCCACGCAAGCGATAGGTATCTCGTAACCGAGGATAAATTGGCATTATTTATATGCCCGTCACGCGCTTCATTGTCTCGTAGCTGGCTGGAGTAGCTCGTTCGCGATGCCGCAATAAAATAATAAAACCGTCCATCCTTCTCTTCCCTCTTCTGCCTCTTCCACTTGTCTGTTACTCATCTCTCTCTTCCCCTGTGCCTCTAAAATTTGCGCTGGATAGCGAACGAGTCTCCTCGTGAAATACAAGTCTATTCGATCGTCGAATCTCTTGTCTCTTCTGCGGCTGAGAGACGCGCACACGGATTGCTACCGTTTCTGCGTAGATACTAAATTCACTGTTTCTGTCGACTGAATTCGAGCAGAATTCCGACGTGGCTCGGCTTGTATGAAGCCACCGCATTAGCGGCGAAGAGAGAATTTAATTTTCGAGTTGATACAAAGGTAACAAGGCGTCGTTAGCAACTTTGAGCTCGTTACTGCGACCGGTGCGCGCCGTATCACAGAAGAAATTTCAGTACGTTTCCTCTATATACGCATTGGCTCTTACCAGCTTGGATCCGCGAGGGTGGTACTCTTCCGGTGGCGTATTCCAGCCTCTTTCCTTACATTCGTAATATTCTTGCGGCTCCTCCTGGCCCACTGTAAATGAGACCGCGCGATTTATGGTGAAGGCTTTTTAAATCGTATGCCTGAAACCCGGCTGTGTATATCCTTCTCCCTTTTCCCCTTTTCTTTTCTTCCTGGTCGAATGATAAATTAATTCTACCCCTAGCCGCGGGTGTAGCCCAACCGAAAGGATTTCTTGTGCCCGACGAGCCTCCTTCTGGAGATTTATCGCGACCAAGCCCCTGGCGAGGAAGAATTATACGTAATTCTACGACGTCCACTCGGGAACACAAAGTGTCGTGCATCTTGGCTGGACCAGTGAAACTCGAACGAATCTTGCGTGTACCTATACACACGTTGTTGAGCTTTTTACGGCTTTTGTGCACCGATATTTTAAAATTCGCGAGAAGATGGAGAGTTGCAAAAAGTCGAATAAGAAAGAGCGATGTTGGTTGTCACAGATCTGATTATTCATTACGTACGGAAATTTAATGGCTGTAATTTGAATTATTAACCCTTTGATGATTAATGGGACACACATGTTTCATTTCGATGCTCAAAAATTAATCACAATTAGTACCTTATTCAGACCCAATGATCGATTATAACCGAAATATTCTTACATTGTAAAAAATGATTGGGTTAAGTCATTTTTTAAGTGAAGCGACTTTTTTGGATACGTATTAAGTGAAAGTAAGAGAATGAATCGAATTTAAAGTTTCGATCACTTCCTCCACTGTTACTATCAGATTATGTACAAAAGTAGTACGTAAAGCGTTTTCGTTGAACTCTGCTGGCATCCTAGGACGAGCTTTACGTTTGAGACAGTGGCTAGCTCGAAATTTGTTAAACTATGTTTGACACTGAGTTATACTAACATAATTTGTTCGTATATCTCGGATTCGTTTGTAACCACTACAGTTGCATTAATTTATTTATAAAGATGATGTAACATAACATATCGAATATGTTCTTTCGTAACAGTTCAAATTTTATGACAACCAACCCTAGCCTTCCTCATCACTAGACTGCGAATCTTTATGCAAATTCATATTTTCACAAATAATACTAAAGAAATAGAATTTAAATTGGGGGATTGTTACTGTGAGTAGATCGAAATACAAAATCATAAACAAAATAAAAATATATTTGAGGAGATAGATACACAATAATGTTGATACAAGTAATTAACACTCGCACTCTGTATACGTGTTCTGTTTTCTCTCGCTATCGTCACACTCATAACACACGTCTAGCTTTTACATACTGGACATATTTGAACATTAACAGTTGAATCTCTTTCACTTGGCGTACCTCAAGAGGTCTCACGCACTCGTCATTCGCGTTCTTACCTCTGATTGGCACTCATACACATTACACGTAACAATTCTACAAATTACAATATTTACACTCATCAACTCTTAGGCCACCATGCAGTTATACCGTTACACGCACTCGTAAATCACTTATAATGTTTCACACCTTATTATTTTGTTTCATGAGAAACCAATTCGACAATTTCGCCCTCTAATTATTTTAACTCGTACTTCAGTTTGGATATTTTATATGTTTCTGCATATTATATGCATTTTGCATATGTCCCCACACTTCAGTTTCCCATAAATGCATAAACATCCACAGCCTACTTATCACAGTATCAGTTATCAATGTATAATTTTATTAAATTGTCTGTATTATCTTTTTCAGGTAAGGAGAAGTACATAACAATTAACAACTATATCGACTATTGATCGCACACCGTGAATAGCTGTGGTACGTATAAAAATTTTGATGCATTAAAAACAAGAAAACGTAAAGTATAACGAAAGAATTAAACACAAAAATGTATATACAAATTAATCTTAATTGGTTAAAGTGGTGAAATGCTTGACATGTTTTCCATTCTTATGTTTTTTGTCAGTAGTTACTCAGCAAAAAGCGGACGCAAAAGTGAATGTCTGACATTTATCTACAATATTAATACATCTATGTAAAAAGGAAAAGAAACATAATACTTAGCGCAAAAACAATGAATCACTAATCTTCTGTTTCTGCAGAGGTATTTTGGCGCATAGTTTTCACTAAATTGAATTCGAATCTAGTATAATTTATTAGTAAACTGCGGATTTTTATGCGAATTCACTTTTCTATAAACAGAAATAAAGGAATAGAATAGAAATACAAATTGGTTTCATCCCCTGAATATTATAAGGTATACTTTATCCTAAATATTTTACATATTTTTGCACATCATGTTCGTTCTATACTTTCTTGCATATTTAAATTTCCCTGCAATGCATAGAAATCCGCAGTCGACTTATTAAAGTATAGTGCCTTTGATGTCACGGTATACGGATCGTAATGTTTTCTTAACCAATAGCCACTAAAAGTTTCGAAGTATGAACACTTCGTAGGCGAACTTCATAGTTTATTTAACCCTGATGTTCTCCTCACTTACTTTCCACATTTACATTTCTTACAATTTATGAGATTTACAGTGGAACGACGAGTATACGACAATTTAGGAATACCATTGTATATATGGCATTTATGAAAATTTTAAATATATTGAGTATCGTGAAAAAATACTTAGAAACGTAATACCGAATAAAGCATAATCTTCATATTACAGATCAAAATCGTTATATCTCATATGTCCACCCTATCTGGTATTCTCGAAATTTTACAAAGTTCCATAGTACGTGTTGTTCCATATTACCTACGTTTACCCTATACCCGACGCGACGTTTCTGCTATTGGCCCCATATGAAGGAAAGGGGGACGCGGAAAGCAGGAAATCAAGAAGAAGAAGAAGGAAGGTCGAGGTAGCGACAGGGAGGACCCGTAGCTAACGCAGCGTAAAATCCAGCGGGCACGCGCCATTTCACTTGGCCCACGGCGGCTCCTTTTCCTTTGGACTGCGTATCTTCCACCAGACGACTCTTCCACTGCTTCTTCTTCTTCCACCAGCTCCCTAACCTCTGTTCTTCGACTCTGTCCCGTCGCCTGAGGTCATCGATTCTCTGGCAGCCAGTTACTTTACGCTCGTCACGAAGAATTCGCCACACGACGGGTCGTCCTATGCTTTTCGCTTGAATCTCGCGTGAAAAATCACCGTGTGCTCGCTTTTTATCGGCCCCTTTGCTCAATTGTCACGGTGGTCTACATGTAGAAGTCTGTGTGGCTTACCTGTGCTCGATTTGCCTCGTTTAGAGAATGATTGGTTCGATTGTATCCTGAGGTTCTTGGGGCGGTTTGTTTTGAAAATGTTTGCAGTCTGATAATTGAGAAACTTTTGGAGCCTGGAAAGTGGGAAATACAGTAATGTATTTTATATTATATTAAGTAGTTAGTAAAGTATATTAAATTATAATTGAGTCAAAATTTTCATTTCAATTTGAAGACTACAAACTAACAATTAATGTATGATTGAATATAATCAATAAAATGGTAGAAAAATAAAATACAATAGTGCAGTCATATGAAAATAAGATAAAATTCAATAAATTAAAATACATGATTGTGTAACTTTTAAGTTACGCGGCATTATAAAGAGTTAAACGCGTTACCATTTATACCTTTTTTTATTAGCACTGCTAGGAAAATTAAGTGCCGTAAAAATTAAATTTCTCTACAAAACGGAATAAATTCTAATTAAATTTCTTGTGGTATTTTGCAAAAATAATGTAATAAATGGTGGGTTTATTAGAAGATTTCATTCCTTTTTACTTCGTTACGTAGAATTATATTTCGACGAAGTTTAGACTGTTTGAAGATTGTACGTGATATCATTATTACTCTTGGCAACGTAATGCGTAGATCACTATCTAGATCAAAATAGGTATAACAAATTAGATATAAGTAATTTTGTCGATCGTATTCCTATAAAAATTGCATAGGTGTTATCTAAATTTTAGAATATTACAATAAATATTTCGAATATTGCATCGTTTCTTGAATAAATTGTTACTTAGAAATTCGAATGCTTGACAACCCAAACTCTTGGAAATTTGAATGCTTGGGATTTCAAATTCTTGGAAATTCAACTGCTTATCGCTTGTTTCTTAGAGCATGAAAATGCAACTGCCCTAGTTTGATTTTGAGCCATTGTAAGTCGAGGCACGACTGTATAGAAAATTCACTTAAACGTATTATAATTGGAAGAGCATCTAGTGAACAGTATTTCTATTCGATGTACAATTTTCATCAGAATATGTTTTGCAGTTGCTCTCCATAGGAGGCGATACTTAGTCTAATTTTCTAGAATACGCGTGCAAACAGAGGTCTGAATAACTACCTTAACCACCGTTGTTCGCGGAAAACTTACGACATCCCCGCCTTTGTTTTCTCAAATTATAGCGTCTGCCCTCGCGTTGGATCTTCTATTGTTCCCGGAAAGTACAACGAAAGTGTCCCAATAAATTGTATTATAAAGTTGCACCTCGTGCATTACGTTATAATCCTCAGCCCACCGCGAAAACGAACTAACCATCTCTCGTAATTACCAACAAATCAACCAACAAAGCAGAAACGAAGCAATTAAGCGAGGCAAAAGGAGAACATACCAAAACGCGAATAAGCAAAAAAGAAAAACGGGGAAACAAATAAATGAAAGAGGAAAAGTGGAAGACGGAGGAAAATACGAGCAATTAAAGTTGCAAACTTCCAAGACACTTCGATTGGAACAAAACGAATTGGAAATACCACATCAGTAGTATGTATTAATGGAAAATGCAAATACTTGAAAGAGCTACGAAAATCGCTGGAAATATGTACGAAACTTCTCCGCCCTTTCCATAAAGGGCAACGAACTTCCAAACAACTGCATGGTCGAATACACGGCTAAACGCTTCGTCAATCGATGCTTAGCTTCGAAGCCATTGCAGCGAAACCGTTCGTACATAAACGACTCGTGGCTGCAGGCTCGTTATAGAAACAATAAGCGCGCACAAACGGCGTCGTTTGAATTTTCGAGATCAGCGCGAATGTCTCCAGCATTGTATGGGATAAATTCGTTCGCTGTTTGTCCCCCCCCCCCCCTTCCTGCGCGGCTTCTAAAAAGCCCGGAGGCGGTGAATCGCACGTGATGCGAGAATAAAATAGAGTCTGCGCTATATACGCCCATAAAATCCTTTATATGCCACCGAAATAGTTAATAGACTCGGCGGTTGTAACAATAAGCTTGTAACCGAGCACTGTAGACTTGTCACAGCCTACGCCATTGGACGCGATAAATTCTCATTCTTTTCCACTCTTTCCTCCTTCTTTCTCTTCGCTTCTTCTCACTATTCCTGTCCCTCTTCTTCCTTCTTTTTTTTTTAGTCTTTCTCTTTTTGTTCCCCTTTTCGCTCTTTCTCTTGTTCGTCGACGTTGTACCTTCGAGAGTTCTCTCGCCACACGGTTACCAGAGGAGGGTCGAGGTGTGAACGAAGAACCACAAGTGCCCTAGAAAGTGCCACCCCTCCGCGACCCCCTGGTAACCCAATCCCCCCTACAGGACCTGGCCGGTTACGGACGAGTTTTACACGGTTAAGCATTTTCCTCCCACATCCCGTGGACGAGACCCTGTTCTGGGTTTAATCCGGCACGCTTTATTGAAGATCGAAGAGCTTCCTCTGCAGAAATTCGCGTGAACACTTTAGAGTTGCAAGTTTAGAGTTCACGTAGGGTAAGCGTGGGTATTAATGCGGTTTTTCATCGGAGGCGAACTTTAACAGAGAAAGTAAGACCTTTACGCGAATAAATTGACAATATCAGGTATTTATCAATACTCCCAAAAGATATAGGATCTTTGAAAATACAAATTATGTTAAGAAACGTAACGCGGAGAAACCATTTCCATGAATAAATTACTGCGATATGTGCCTGTTACTGCATACTAAATACTGCGTTCGTTAATAGCATTAGAAGATAAAGCGATTTTTTAAATAAAGCGATAATATATTTAACAATTAATTTGAAATGGTTACTTTATTGATATACAGAAATATAAACATCTTTCGACTGGGTGTGTAGAACTGTCATAGATTATTGTAACCAATGTTTGCAATAATTTTCAAATATCAAATTATAATAAAGGAATGAAAATTGAAATTACTCTTGCTTATCTATTATTAATTATCAATAATATACATTTAAAAAAAGCCTTTGATTTATCCACTACGGAGTACCAACACACGCATTACAAACCTATTTTTTTGCAATTCGAACATTAAATTCAAGCTTCATCATAAGTTTTGAATCAAACCACGAAAAATGACTTATTGCTTATGTTCCTTTCTAGTCCACTTATCTTACTCTTATATTATCCTTTGAATAATTATGAACGGCACTGCAAATAATAAACACGTATATTTTGCCACGTAATTTGCAACATAAATGTTTAAGACTCGCCAAGACCCAAATGTGCAGCGTCAGCTTTACAGTAATAACACCCCTTGGAAATTTCCAAATACGGGCAACTGTTAATGAATAAACCGCGAATGCATAGAAATCTGCAGAATTAACATACTGTTTGAGATCAGAATTCTGAGGGAAACAGTAGAAATTGAAACATACACGTACGTAAATACACACTACTTTTCACTATATTCGTTAAGCTCGATTACCTGTCGAATAAGGATTAGATAAATAGTGTTCCTTCTGAGAAATACGTGCCCACGTGTATTCTCATTAGAAATATACAAAGCAGTAGGAGGAGCATGGGTACACAATTTAAGAGACTGCCAGTTAGTAGCGGTGCACCAGCCGATTACGAAACCCGGGACAAAGTCCCGTTTGATGATGCACGATAAGTGTTTCTATTAGGCACAGCGTCTACTCGTTCACGTTTCCCGAAAAAAAAGGGTAGCTCTCTCATACTTCATAGAACTAAGAACGGTGGCGCAATGGAAATCATGAGTGTGCGTTTGAAAATAAATCGCAGGATACACGGGACGTACACGAGCAGGCCAGGGTGATTTAGTGGTGATAATTCCGGGGAAACGGACGGATTAACGCCGCCGATTCGGTGGATTTATCGGTCGACCGATGAAATTTATTAGCCACGGTGGGATCCTTTCCTAGGAGAGGATCCGCGATACACGTAGATATACCGTTAATTAAAGAAGATTATATCCGCGCTTTCGATCATCGCGATAGACGAGAGTGTGGGGCTATGGATACAAGTTGCAAACCTAACAGACACGCCCTCGAACGCTCGTTCGTCGACCATCATCGGTCGAAAGGTTCAGCGATTTATGCGAGGATACGTACACACTACCTGTGCATACGCGTGTGTAAACGCGTTCATATTCGCGTTCGAAGCAGAATCTATCGATTCTGCGTGCCAGGAGAGCGTATCCAGCTCTCCTTCGTACGACTTAATTGGGCAACACAGCAGCACCAACAAGGCTGACTCACAACAAGTACGACGTGGTCGCGCTTCGACGCCTCGTTTTCTTCAACTCGCCACGTCCAAGGGGCAGCGTCCTCTTTCTCGGTAATATTTTGCATTCCTAAGGGTCAGAGGCTTGCGTGGCTCCTGTACGATATTCGAGGTTCGATTTACTGCGCTATGAAACTCGAGACACGCCTTTCGAACGGGTGTTCATTAGTCATCCGCGTCAGAAGGATCGAAGGATCTTTAGTTTGCAAGTATAATAAACGCGAACATCACTAGACGATAAAGTACGATAATTACGGAGCCTGAAGCCCTTCGAAATTTCCGCGGATGCTTTTCGTTGTCCTTCGCTTGTCGTCCGTCGTCGTCGAGTTCAAACTTTCCATCGATCGATCTTCTCCGTCTCATGTATTCGTTCAAGCGTCTTATCGTTGCCAACCTTTCGTCAACTTAATCTCTGAACCTCGTACTTGCTCGCGAACGAGAACTAATCTCGTCCAGTGATCGTTCCCCAGGGATAAGAAACCGTAGGTACACGCTGTTCAGGAACGAGTGGGCGTTCGATAAACATCGACAAGCGGACTTCCAGATTTCCCGCGATCTCTGCAGGTAAAGATCCTGGAATGTCGAGTTAGGGTGGACGACTAATGGTGTGGAACTTGTGTTCGGTTGCTGAAGTTCCCGAGAACAAATCGAAGACTGTTTTCAATCTGTCACGGGTTTTAGTGTCTTTCCCTTTGGTAGATTCTAGTGGCTAGTAAATTCATTAACTCTTAATTGGTAGAACGTTGGGATGAATCTTGTTAGAGTTGATTGGTACCTGATTGGTTATCTGGGTACATATTCGTAGTTTATTTTGAAGTACGAGAGTCATCGAGCTTTGAAGTGAGCGTGGATTAATTGGGGGGGTTGTATAAATTTATTTGATTGGGAAAATTGCTGGATACCGTATTGCTGAATGTAACAAACAGAACTTTGTTCGAATTGTAAAACAATTAAATTGTAAGATAGAAAATGGGATGAACTGTGTTGCCGATGCCTGGTGTTTATTGGATACCTGGTTATACACTCACGTTATTTATTTTAGATTCTGTTATTGAGTTTTAGAATAAACACGGATTGATTGAAGAAGAAAATTGCTGTGAACTATATTTCTAAAAATAACAAACCGAAGCTTGTTCGATTTTTAAAATAATTAAATTACAAGATAAACAGTAGACGGACAACAACTACAAATTGCTTCGATTCAGATGTTAAATGAGAGCTGATCAAATTAGCAAAAGATGTGTTAAATTTGTTAATTTACATCAATTACACCCAACAATTACTTTTGAATTGCCGTATTTTTACTGCATTTACACTAACGAAATTGGATTTCGATATCTTTTAGACTGTCTTTCATACATTTAAGTGACTATATCGCTGTAAGTTACGTTTACATTTATGTAACATTAGATACCAGACAAGGTTCGTGCTGTTTTTCTATCAAAAACATATTGCAATCGAATTTTTTATATCGTTTAAGAAATATAATGCAGTAGTGCTGATATCAATAAAAGGCTTTGTCTATTTTTTATTTCCTTAAATAGAATTATGTTGTAAGGAAATTCAGATTGTTTAAATTTCGTATTATTAAATCTGCACGAACTGTTGGTCGCCTGGCCAGTTCAATTATTTATTGTAATACAGTTTATTCTAACTTAGTTTAACATTGTCTTTCATTAACGTAAAGTCTAGTTTATCGCGAAAGTTTTATCTTTCATTTTATTTTATTTGTCGTTAATAGCTTCTTAGACTGTATCATGTTTTTCGTTTTTCATTTTAAATATTATATTCTCTACTTTTATAATATGATGTTGAAGATAAGAAGGCGTGGTTTTGTAAAAGTCTCCGCCAAGCTCAAAGGTCAAAGGGGTAAATAAATAATATATTCGTTATTCTCACTGCATATTAATGTTGATTATAACAAATATGTACATGCGAAATAACAGCTTAAGAATTTACGCATTCAACCATCGTAAGTATCAGCCGATGTCTACAGTATTTCTCAATATAACGGGTGAAAGCTACTTTTTAAATTTCAAAGTAAGCAAATTACAAAATAAAAAAGCACCGATAACAACTAAACACCGCTTAGACTTCCAAATGTAGCTAACCTACTTTTCCTAACAAGTTGCCTAATTCATCTAATCGATCGACTCTCATTCAAACAAACTCATGAGTCACCGTGCCTCTTTGATCTCATACAAATCGCCTTCACCTCGTCAGGCAGTACTCGAAGTAAGCAGTTGACCATTGAACAACATCACCAATCGATGGTGATGACGAAGTATGGTGGTAGGCTCTGCTGGAAGTGGAGAAACATCATCGTTTCCGTCGCGTCGTACAGATTCAACCCGCATATACGGTCTCGTTGAAATTTAAGGACGTCGCAGAAGGACTCGTTATAGCATTACAACATTATAGCATGTCGTAACACCGCGGAATCGTGGAGAGTTAGGGCGGTGAATGTTCGCCTGACTATCGAGCGTAATTGGAAAATGACTAATACCGATAGCGGCGCGCAAACTGCTTGCGCAAGCGGCGTACAAAAACGACTCGGTCAATTTCCATCCCTTTTTTGGCTATCAACTGGTCTCATTCGCGAGACTCTTGGCCTGTAATCTCGTTTCATGAAGTTTCACCTGGTCGTGATATGTACTGGGGGAATTGACCACTGGCGTATTTGATTAGTCTGGCCGTCATCGTTCACTGACTCTTTGATTGACTTCAGCGATGAAATTGTCGCTCGTACCCTCGAAGATAATTAGACGAACGGGGATTAAAATTATACACCGTGTTACTTAATACCTTAAGTACCTACCTGTCCCTCGTCAGTTTGTTTTCTTCCGCTTTTTACGTGAAGTATCAAGATTGTTGTGTAAAAGTTGAAATTTACTGTTGAGGTACTTTTATAACTTTGAAATGACAGGTGAGATCTGATGTAGAAATTACTGTTAGATAAACTGATGTGACACGGTATATTCTGAGACGTTGCGTCTAGAATAAACAATTTCTCAAGGACTTAATTCAGGACAGTGGAATTATTGAACGATTAGGTAATTATTGATTGACCGTTTAAATTAATTTAATAATATTTTCTTATTTTTGACTAGTGATGGGACTTGGAACGTTTCGAATATAATTCGAAGCCAAAAAGTCTTGATCGTCTTAAAAGTCTTGAAAGTCTTATTATAGACGTGGTAGTCTTGGAAGTTTCGATAAGGTTTGAGGAAGCTTAATGAGAATTCAATATCTTAAAAGTATTTATATTACTTTTATGCAAGTAATATTATTGACACAAAATGTTAAAGAAAACCTGAAAAGGTGGAGTTATAAAGATAGCATGCAGTATCTATATGATTTCTATTGATGATCTATACATCTGAAACGATTAAGACTTCTAAGATTATCAAGACTTTCAATACTTCTAAGACAATCATGGCTTTCAAGACTTCTAAGACGATTAAAACTTTCAAGAGTTTTAGGCTTTGAATCATGTTTGAAGTGATTCGAATTTATCGCTTGATACACAATATTCATTCAAAGCGATTCGAAGCGTTTCAAATCCCATCATTATATTTGACTGAAGATTACATTCTCTGTTCAAAAATATTATTAACCTTTAATATTCGTCGGACACTTTTCGGAGACGTGTATTGACTTTTCCGTAACTCGACGGGTTTCTTATAAATCTTTAACTAACATCTATTAACTACAAGAGAATGATTCGCGTTCTAAAATGAAAATTTGATTCGTATGAATATAAATAGCTCCTAGAATCTGGCGTCGAAAATTTAATCCTCTAACGGTGTTTGACGAATATACTCGTCATAAGGAAATTATCACTATTGAACTAACAACGAGTATACTCGTCACGTAGATAGAAATTTTCAAAATAAAATTCCACCGTGAAACGGTTAAGAGCTTCAAAACTTTAGCACTACTTAGACAAATCATTTTTTATACGAATATTATTTATTTATATACACTTACGTAAATACATACAAATTTCATACATACAAAAAAATGGCACCTTATTTAATCTCCTTTGCACCATTATCTCATTGCATTCTTCACGCATTCTTCGCGCAACGAGTTCGTAAAATAATTTTCCCCCATTCATTAGCATCACCGAGCACACTCAATTAACCTTCCACTTTAAATTAAAAATCAAGCTCCAACCATACCTGATATCGCGAATATGATTTCTGCTCAACATTCTCCTTAACCATCATCCACTTCATCTTACCTCCGGCCTTAAATACAAGGAAAGAGGGGGGGGGGGCCGGCCGATTGGAGTCTGCATAAAAATCGCCGGCCAGAGATTGGTTTCAGGGAAGCCACCACGACAGCCCCGGTATTTGCTTAACAACCGGTTTTGGTTCCGTCTCGAGATCGTCGCGATGCAAGGGGTCACGATGAGAACCGCTGGCGTATCGGTCGTCATAAGTCACTCAGCGTGTGGCATACAAGGTACACGGGTCCGTACGTAGGACCCATGGGTCTACTCTCTTCTGCCTCTCCCCGTATCCGCCTTTTTAGCTCTTTTTCATTTCTCTCTCTTTCTTCATTGCTCCAACAAGGTGTCTTTTACCTACCAACTGCATGATCGTTCTCTCGTTCACGTTCACGGCCGCTCCAGGCAACGCTCTCTCCAGACACTCCCAGGCTGTCCAGGACATCGCGTCGTATCCCGCTGGGCCTCGCGTCAGATCTAAGTGGTTCCTCTCGTACGTTCTGATCCCCATGTACCCTTAATCCAGCCTCGGCATCGAATTCACCTCCATCGGCCTGAAGGGAGATGGAAAACGCCGATAATTGATTCCACCGGTCCCGTACAGGGGATAGGTCGAACCACCGACGACGAGGTAGCCTTAGAGAAGCGAGAGAAGAAGAGGAGAGGATGGATATTCATAAAGTAGAATAAAAGTAGTCGTTAAATCGGTATATGTCAGTGGAATATGATGGAAGAGCATGCATAGAATTCCTTTAATTTAGATATCCACGATGATGAGAGAGTTAAACAGTTGGAGATTAGAGGCTTTCAGGTGTAAGCCGCGTCTTTTTTGGAAAAGCTATTCGAAAATTTCACAATATTTTCAATGTAGTTTCATCAGGGGGGAGAAATGACTTGCTAACACTTACTATCTGGAATGCTGATTTTTATGCAAATTTATATTGTTACAGAAAAAAGGATAAAAATATAGGACCTAGGGATTGTAAATTTATCGACTTTTTTATTTACCGGTATTTTGAAAATATTAAAAGTATTAGAATAAATATTGCAAACAATTTTTTGTAACGAGATTGTAACGTTGCGAAATAATTGGAAGAAAAAGAAAAGACGAACGATCTTCTTTGTCTTTCTAGTTCAAACTCAAACTTTGCCATTGCGAGATCGCAAAATTAAAGAAATGCGTCTAAATTCGCAGTAACCGAACATATAAAACGCATATACTATATATGCAGCCTATGATTCTATTTACTTCATCTAATTACCAGTAAAAAATGAGGCGAATTACAATCTAATATTATAATCACCATTTGCATGAATTGAAATTGAATTAACCAACGAATTCTTATCTCAAATTTTTAATTTTCCTACGAAACCCGTAGAAGAGATTCTGACTAAGAAATCATCGAATTAACAGACTAATGAGTAATTGAAATTGAGGTAGAAAGTTTCTCTTGAATAACCATAATTGACCGCCGATTAATTACTAACCACCTGTATTCTTAATTATTATGAGCGCTGCCGTTATAAGCAGCCTCGTTTACTGTGATTTGTGACGGCCATTCGTCTGGTCCATTGTCGTTGCAATTAATGCGCGATCGGTTAATCGGCGGGCGCGGTCGGGAAAGTACGGGATAACGTCGATAATTGATTCCCGGGGAGTCTATATCGAGCGTGAAACGGGCGGAAGGAGGCCGATACCAGAGTCGACTCCGTTAATCCAACAAATAGAATTCGAGCCACTCCATGTCCGATGCAGTTAAGCCGACCGTATCCCCTGGCCTCCGTTCTCTGTAGATACAATAGATCCACTGAACGTTCTTTTGGATTATTTTCCGCGCCGCCTTTAATCCCCCGTGCGCCGTTTACTTTGCATTTAGCGGGAGGAAGTTGGTATTAAACATGCGGTTAACTTCGGCTTTTATACGCTTCTGCTGGCTAGATGGTGATACACTGCTCGAACATTTGGTTTTTTCAGTGATAATATTAGGTTGTCCAATAAGCTCGTGCTATCATTTTCGTTCCATGAAACTTTGATGGTAGAAAAAAGTAAATGTTGATTTCATGTTTTCATACTGTATTACGTTTAACACTGGAATTATCAAGGCAGTTAAAACGACTTGTCGCTGATTTACCATACAAATTATATAAACTTGTAGCGGTACCGTTTTTAAGAATATTTCGTGATTTTCTGTACCAAATATGAATAAATTTTAGTTTGCGTCATATATTTTTTTCAATCGTCTATCATTTTTATTTCTTTGATACAAATAAGTATATTTTAGTCGTCGGTAGTTTTAGTGTTAAGTTTTTCGTATCTGGTCGTTCATTTTTGTATGGGTATCTAAATAACAAAAAATTAATATATTATTTCATTTAGAAAAAGCAATGGTTGCATTCCCTTAACCCCTTGGTTGGAATGGTTAAAATCTAGAAATAATTAATGTCCTTTTTGTGTCATGCGTTTGTGACGCTAAAAAACGACTTCAATTATTACTAGACTTGTATATATTTTATATTCATTCATTTAATCATGTATTAGTTAAAACTGATAATAAATAAGGTTTGACAGAAACAGCATTTATTTGCAAGAAAATATATAAAGTTGACAACGTGATGTCATAAAATTCTATGTATCTTTAACATGTATTAAATTGTGCAAAGTGTACAATTATATTTTATATTAATTATATTTAATTAATTATATCACATATTAATTATATTATACATTATATTAGATATTATATATTATAGTACAATTATTTTAATTTCACAAAAGCATGACACAAAAACGACAGTAATTATTGCTAGATCCGATAATCTAGTTCAAAAGTCGTATTATTCCTTTTAATATTCAAACATTGTCGATGGTCGAATATTTTCGTATCTGTCTGCTTTATATACATATTTCTTGGAACAAAGGAAACGGATACTATGTTAATGGTACAAAACGGAATCAATTTTTCTTGGACAACCTAATGTAAAGTACAGTATGTAAATCATGATTACATAGAATTTCGTAATATATACAGAAGGATAGGCGACAATTCGATCGACTTGATCGATGAGATCATCCAGAACCTTACACCATTCCAGTTACAGCCAATACAGAATAATTGATCGGTGGGAGCCAGTAGGTTGCACTCGATATTGCAACTCACCTTACAAATGGTCATTGGGATACTGCGATCAAATGATAATTGATCAAACCAGCGAGATAGTTCGAATTTATTAATCTCCATACTGGTAACAATGCCTGGATCAATTGCATTTAACATTTTGAATTATCGTATTGTTGCTGTATTCAATCTAGTAAAATTCTGTTTCAATACCCTGTAGTCTTTATAGCTTACGTTTTTACAATTCACTGTCCATTTTTTTTCATGCAAGATCGAGATAGATATAATTCTACCTTCGAGTATTTGTGTTATTTTATTTTTTCAATTTTATAATTCACTGTCCATTTCTTTCCTTCAACGTCAAGATAGATATACAGTCACTCACGAAAGTCTTCGTACACCGTTTCAAGATCATTTCAAAATACACGAGTTTTGAAAATATTATAGACACCAATTTTATTTATTAGCTAGATGAATTAATTTCTGAGAAAGATGTAAACGTTTTAAAAAATGGGATTATGAAATATTCTGATAATCACAGAATTGCAGAAAAAAACAAATACTATCTGCAAAATTATTAAAGGAAATGATAACTGTACATATATTACCTTTAAGTGTTCCTCACACATCGTTACGAACTTTCCAAACAACCTACTAGATATTCTTTTACATTATCCGATTGAAAATGAATATTGCGATCGTACATCCATCCTTATTTTTTTAATTAAAAACAACGAAAACAAGTATACGACATTTCATTCGTTTCCAACCGGGTAACGATAACCGGACGATGAAATCTGGACAGTTCGAAAAGACTTTTTCAATACGTATATTGATTTTTTACGCAACATTCTAATTTTCACTAGAATACCTTAATCACGTTCTTACTTTGCAGACTGTATCCATCGTCCTAATTTCATTGATACAATTAAATAGATACACCATAATTCTCGACATTTCTGGTGTTAACAAAGTTCACGATAAGTTAGGAAAACAGTGACAACAATTATGCGACTACCCAACGCTCGAACAATTTTCTCACCTCCGGCTTCTCACCTTCCTGGTATCACTCCATAATCGTTGATCATTCCCCTATCGGTTGAAAATCTTCCACGAAGAACGTAACTCAAGTATCGGTCACAGCTCGAGCAACGGATCGAATTAACTGTAGTCAGGCGTCCGTCATTCAATTACGCCAGTACCGAGACACATCCCCCGTCGTCGGTGATGGCGCGTTTTATGCATCGCGGGGTCTCAGCATAAAAATCATTTATTCGCTCGTTAAAGATTGAACGGGCATCGGTCGAGGCGTTCCACCGGGCAGACGCCAGCCAGGAGACACCGTTGAAAGATTTAAGAGCCTCGTAAAGCGCAAAAAGAGGATTTCTGCATGGAGGCGCCACGGTCGCGCGGACCTCTCTCGAGTTTCCGCTTTTCGAAGTTGGCTTTTTTCGTTCCCCAGGCATTCGCCGCTACTTAGGAAGACGTGGTTGAGAAACGTACCTGCAGCCTAGACTACAACGGTGTCGAGTAACACTTTATTTCGAATCTCCTGTTTCCCCGGTTGTATTTAATCGATCCTCGGGCTATATAAAACGGAATCTCGAAAGATCTCGGCCGTGTACGCGAAGGATTGTATCTTTAACGAGGGTTATGGTCAAGATTTAGGGCTGAGGGAAGTTTTAAATAGTTTGAAATAGCGAAGCGAACAGGAAGAATTGTTTTTCATGAGTAAAATGGGTGTCGCAGTTATAACATGGAGAAAATCTTTTAAATGTTTATATTCGTCTTTTGAGTAATCACATGGGCTGTTTTTAAGATGTAAGGGAGACTATAGGAATCTTTTTTAGGATTGTTTATTAATGTTAACCGTACCACACTCGGTCAAATGACCGATTTTAAAATATTTGATTTAAATTTCCACATTAAGCTCAGTAAATAATAAAATATATAGTAAAAATATTTGTCACTGTTTAATGTAACAGCGTGAAAATGTTATTAAAGTGTTAATAAACCATTGTACAGAAAAAGAATTATATAAATATTTTCGTATAGAAGAACAAGATTCATGAAAACTGTACATTTCTTTCATAGTTCCGCTGCAACATTCTTTTTCCTGTACCTTCGCTTGTACTGAACCTTTCTCTAAGTTATTCATAGAGCGTCTTCTTTCACTAATGAGCATAAGAAATATCAGTAATCAAACACGAAATAAAAGAAGCTGCCAAATCGCGGCACACGCAGGAAGTGTGTTAAATACTTTTCCACGGGGTAGATCATTATTTTAGGTAGAAGTTTCTAATGCAAAACGCTAGTTTATGAATGAAGAGGTTAGGGGACTTCCAGATGAAGATTTAGGGTTGTAGCAGATTTTGTGGAAGAAATGGCACGAGTCGCGACGCTTTCGCCTCCTAAAATAGAATCTGGCATTCAGCCCCGGACCATCTGTGGGATCGATTCCGCGAGACAGAGGAAGAATGAATCGATTCGTTGTTCTTACATGTCTCTTTTATACACTTCCGGTCTTAAAGATATCCTACTACTGAAATATAGTAGTAGGTCGCGCTTATCTATCTGTTCTCACTCTGTATGCTGCAACTGTAAATTCCGCTGTCGTTCGTATAAATAAAATACCAAAGAACAGTTTGACAGTCGTAACTCTTACTTCCGCGAAGAAAAATAAAAGTTGTACAATAAGTTAATTCACTCCCCTTATCTTTAAAATTTTTATAGATTTGTTGACTCGAAACTTTCAACTTGTAATAAAATAAGATTTATTAGTTACTTGGTATATAAATAACGTTCATACAAAATAATGGGAATCATTTTGGATATCTGTTCAAATTTTACTAAATAAACATTGAATTTTATAAGAAAGGACACTGACAACTAGCCCACCTGGTTCTTGCAAGCTAATACATTCTTCCAATACCATCCGGTAAAAAATACGACGAACTTTCCTTCAAACCCAATATTTTTCTGTAAATTAATGGTATCATGGCAAGTGATGTGTCAATTTTTACACGACTACAATACAAAACCATACAAATCTTTCCTGCTGCTGAATCTACCCATCCACCCACACCATAATATCACATGCAAAAGTATCTCTGCAAAGGCGATTAGAATTTCCAAATAGACGCGTCGATTGGACATTGAAATACATACTCAAAAGCTTCGTCGTTCAATGAACCGCTAGATACACACTCGAGTCGATCGGTGAGTTCGTCCGATCGCATCATTCCAGCGTAATGTTTTACAATATTGTTTGGCTATCCCATTCACGAGTAGCAGAACTTTGACACGATTGTTTTGACTGGCCGTGAATACGAAACGCTCAACGAACCGCCCACGTCTTTTCCATTCCTCGCCATTTTCTCTCCCTTCTCACCCATCCCTTTGGACTGGCGTCTCCCCGTGATGGTCGTTCGGGTTCTCCCTTTTTCCACGAAGAGAGAGAGAGAGAGAGCTCAGTTTCCGCTTGCCACTCGAGGCAGACTGTCCGTGTCCCGTGGCTAACAGAAGAAGCACAATGTCTATTCATCGGCGATCGAACCGCGATGGACGTTCCCTTATGCCGTGGCGCCCATTGGAATATGAAAATACCCCCACGAATTAAAATAACACTGGCGCGCACCGTGCCTGCCATGATCTTACATAATTCATGGGCTTTTTTCACGCGCCAGGGATCGAGGAACACGCCCCGCGTGTTCAATCGCGATCGAGCGAAGAAAGTCTTCGCTAGTGTATGCTTTATGCGGTTCTGGAAGCGTGGCTGTTGTATGGAGTGTAGAAAGTTTCAGTTTATGGGTTCCATTGGTTCTCTTGAGCAGGGAAGATGAATAAATGAGTAGGTGGGATTGCAAATACAGCATTCTTGTGAAACTTTTTGGGAGGAATTTCATATTATAATCGTACGTGTATTTATTCAATTGATTCTTGAGGTAGAGAAAGCGTGTAAATGAGGCGGCAGGGGGGAGGGGTGGAATAGCGAATGCAGAATTTCCTTGAAATTCATTTCTTGAATAATATTTTTGGATGAAATTTGGTATTATAATGTAAATTTATGTGCTCACGGTGGCCCTTGGGGTAGAGAAGATCAATAAGTGGTTGGGATTCGAATTATAAAAGTTTACTGATGTTCATTTATTCATTGGAATTTTTAGGGGGACTTGTTATTGTAAAGTAAGATTATAGGAGAATCTTTTATTGTTCGCTGTGAAATATTCTTTGAAGGATGTCAATGAATTACCAATATTCCTGTCAAATGTATATTTTAGAACGAATAACACAGTATTGACAGAAATTATCTTAAAATTATGGATTTTAACGTAAGTATTTATACACAACTGATAGACGTTTAAATGCAATAATTATATTACATTAATGTAATCAATCTATAGAAAATTTAATTAATAATTTTATTAATTACATTTCTTTTTCTGTGTATACTGAAATTATTCTCTTACGAATTTGTACATAATAAACAACTTCAATATTTTTATACACATTTTGGAAAATTAACCCTTCGCCTGTAACTTGGGTCATTTACAATCTGAATGAAAATCTCACTGTTTGTTATTTTCGGTACGAAAAGGCCCTTTGATACAAAAAGGGTTAAACATTTCGCTTAACCCCTTGCACTCCTTAATTTTTTGTTTACCTACCAACAACTCCTCAATTAATTTACAAAATAGATCAAAGAAGGGGGTCTCAATAAAATGTTGTATTACAACAGTGCAAGTGTGTAACAAATATATTTTTCATTTATATTAAATAGTAAGGTAATAAATAAATAAAAATACATATATTCAACTAATTTATTTACCTAAACTGGAAGTGTAAGTGTAAGAAATGTGATAGGCATAGGAGTGGTAAGGGTTAAGCGTCACTTGTACATTAAATTAGAGACTTAAGCAAGTATCTCAGAATAACAATGTGGCGACCCTCTTGTACCTACCACCAGAGGGACATACAAAAAGTAGGGTTTTCTCGAAAGTACTCACTCTAACTACCTAGTCCATATATATATATATATATATATATATATATATATATATATATATATATATTGCCTTTAACCTTCCTTCCAATATCCCAACGTCTAAGACAGGGCCTGCTAGGTAGCCTTACTGACGAGTCCACTAGCAGGCCCAGGACGAAACGCGCACACCCTTCCTTTTTCCTATTCTACCCCTTCTCAACAGCGCCACAGCAATATCATAATATAGGTTTGGAACAAGTATAATTTCATCGTAAGAAGATTTACCATTTTTGAGATAATTACAATGTCTTCTTCAATACGTGCCGCTTTCATACCATCTCTCCCCTGCAAAATAATTAATCTAGACATCTTTACCCAATTTTCCCCCAACCTGCCCCTTTAACATCGAGTACTGACGTGACTCCTTTGGTACGCGATTAATCAACGCACCTATCGAAGTCAGAAAGTGAAATTGCACACGGCGATCGATTATTAACGAAGCCTATCGATAAGCGTATCGCGGGCCATTTGTCAATAGGGGGCCGAAAAATCGTGGATGCCCCATCGTGAGCGACTCTCACATGCGAGACCGGTCGCTAAATAATGCGATCATTAATTAAACCGCGAGGTTTCACGCCGGCAGCGGCGCGAACGATGCTCAACTGCATCGTAAATTAGGCTACACGCGAGCGATTCTTTAATCCGCGTGGAAACAGGGCCCACGCTTGGCATCGACGCGGATAACGAGGGATCCCCGTCGAAACGCGGATCAACAGGCTCGATTCTGCTCGCGTAACACGCGCGTATCTAATTGGGGGACGGTTTACACGGAAATTCTCGTGGCCGATCGGCCAACGCCAATAAATAACGGGGCAAGGTGCGTTCGTGGCGAGAGAACAAGAGTTGGACACGCGATGGAAATCAGGCGACGCTGTATGCATAGCTTAACCAAGCAAAAGTGAAATTTTTTCGCCGCAATTACTGTCAGTTGCAGAAGTCTACGTGAATTGGTTCAAAGTCAAACTTGGAACCTTACATTTTCATGCTTTAAGAAGCGATTCATACGCGTTTTTGATTACCAAACGTTAAAATTTCCAAGCTTTTGGATTCTCAAATGTTCGAATTTTCAAGACTTTAGAATTCGAAGCGTTCGAATTTCCAAACTTTTGGATTCGTAAGCTTTTGGATTCTCAAGCTTCTGAATTTCCATACTTTTTAATTTCCAAGCGTTCGGATCCCTAAGCAAAATGTGCAAACGTGGTATATCTCGCAATCAAAAACATTTTATTCACAAAGTGGGTCAATGCTTATGCATCGATGGATCAAGCTGATGGATTGAAAATTTTTGAGGCTCTGTTGAAAAATAGTACAAATATTTGTAGTATGTACAGTGGAATCCGGTTATTATAATCACGGATAATGTTATCAATCGATTATTGTTATCATAAGCGATCGGTCCCAAAACACTCTATATAAAATTGATTAAAAATAATCCACCCTATTATAATCAAACACGATTATTGGTATCACGTGTGATAATTACATTAGGGGACAAACGATAAGAATTCTTAACAAATTGGTATTAAATGAATCTTTTGTTTAAAATTTACTTTTACCCGAAGCTTACCTTTTATCTTTCATATGAGTTCGTTGTAAGAATTATAACTAAAACACGTAAATAGAATAAGGGAGAAGCTAGAGAAACGAGCTTATGATAATTTAAATGTTCTTAAAAGAAAGTATATTCATTCAACTATGTAAAAGTGTGATAACGAGATTGTGAATGCTTATGCAAATTCCTATCTCCTTAAGTAAAATTACAAGAGTGGACTTTAATAAAGATGTCTTTAATCTTCTAAATGTTGTACGTTGTACTTTATTTTAAATATTTTGTATATTTTTATGTATCATACGCAATCTGTTCTTCTTTGCAAATCTAAATCTGTCATAAGTGCATAAAGATCCGCAATCCAACCATAACTGTTTGCAATAGAATGAGTTCAATAACGAACATTTTTTATCCTCCGCGTAATGACAGCCGGTTATACTTATCAAAAATCGCAAATCCCATAGCGATTATAATAAGCGAATTCCATCGTATCACCGCCTTAATCAATCTTATAATCATGTTGCGGATAATTGTTAACTCATCATTGCATACTTCCTTCAAATACAGCAGTAATCAATCAGAAGAGTGAGAAGACAGCGCGCCGACTAAAAATCCTCCGTGGACGCTAAAGTAGTCCCACGCATACTCTTTGCGCCTATTAGCTTGCATACGCATGTATGAACGTTTGCTTCTACTCAGTTGAGCTATACATGTCGTGTCATGGATCCAGAAAGGCTTTTTCCGTGGTACAAATAGAAATTCAAAGTCCGGATCTGGGGATTTACGAGTGGGCGCCGTTCCACGGTAGTCCCTCGGCTATCGCGGGCCTAATCTCGATCCGCGTAAATCATCGATACAGCATTGGAGAAGTACGGCTGATTCCTTCTCTCCTTTTCCCTCCGTTTCTCTTCGCGGGCCAGCCATTCCTGTAAATCATACGAAACGTAGCCGCTCATTATACCCCGTACAACTGTACATTATCGCGAGTCCGAGTAATACTTTCTCCGCGGTGGCGCGGCTCGTTGCTCGTCTTATCTTTATTTATCTCGTTTCTGACTCACGGCCGACCGCCTGTGTACACACTCGGTACCTGTAAATACATGCTTGGCGGAATATGCCGTGCAAGAATACAGGGGGATTTCGGGTTACGGTATGTAGATGGGAACTTCGCGGATTCAACGTCGCTGTCTGTAACAAAACCAGGCAACTCTCGGTCGTGAGGAATGTGTATCATACGCGACGCCCAAAAAACCTAAAATCAAAAGTACTTGCAGTCGTAAGAAGGAGTCAAAACTAGTCCTCGAGTACTCAAGCAGTGAAGGAAGTGGTCTAATTATTGGCTACCACTTTTATTTTAGCGTTTATTGCCCAACGTGTTGAAGATATCTCATTGGTTACGTATCAATGTACATATATCTATAACATATTAGCTTTCCGATGTAGAATTGAAATATGTTGAACGAAAGTAATGTTTGCTATAATAATTGCAAATTTAAAGTAACAGTGACAATTTTCATTTTTTAAAGTGTAGTCTAAATATGAGCCACCCATAAAGTAATCTAAAATAAGAATGAAAACTGTTGTTCTTTTTTTCAGAATACTGTTCCTTTTATTGAAAGTGGGTAAAAACAGCTCTCAATATTAGCAATATATGTAGTGCTGTTAGCAAATTAATTCTTACTTCAACGCATAATTATTAGAACAATGAGGAAAACATACTTGTGAAAATCTTTACGATTGCAAAGTTCGTAATAATGAAACTGTTTGCAACAAAACACGTTAATACAACGAACGATGGTTATTATTACTTTTGTACAACTTCATTCGTTCTTTAATCGTAGTTCTGCACCGTTCTTGACACGAGGCAGCAGTTAACCCTTTACCGCTAATAATAATTACTTATTCATCTCTATTTTACATTCTACATGATTCACGAGCTTGTCATTCTGGATACTTCTCAATTATAGTATAATGCTCAATTATTGAAATCGAACATGCAAAATTTAATATAAATAATTAATTACTAACGGCCTTACAAACGTAAGTTTTAATAGGTGTACTAGTTAAGAGTTATTAAGTCCTACACTTTAAGTAGCCCATATTTAGATTCTAGCCCATATTTGGACCGCTTCCCCTATAAATCTATAAATAGGTGACACTACTTGAATTTTTGCTGTCCCCTGTTTCCTCGGTCGTGATGAAGTTGGCGAGAGTGCTGCCCTTCGCAGGAGGGAAGGGTTTACTGGTTGAAACTTGAAACATTCTAGGGCTAAATGGCAAATTTTTACCAACAACCATTTATATAAGTTCATTATAAACAATAACGGGTCATACTGACACTTAAGCTACAGTCAAACGTACATTATTGAAAAGGAAACGTTTTTCTCGTTCGCAGTGTGCAAAACTGAAGACATATAATTCACCAGGACATATGACGTACTGTTCAAAAGTAATTTAAATAAATATTTATCTATCATAACAAAAATAAAGTTTATTAAGCTTTCTTTGCAAATTTCTTCAGTGTTATATATTAGATATGTACCCCTTTTTGAAGTGTCGAATTTCACGTTTGCTAGTTATTTAGCTATAATTGCAAATAATTTGAATTGTATCACACTTAAGTAATTAAATACGATTATGTATTGGTTTGATTTTTCCATCGTGTTGATTTTATTAAGAAAAGATAAATTCCTCTATTTTTAGACAGAATTTAAAATCAGATGTTCCATATTACCAACGTTTACCGTAATATTTGTAATTGTTACAGAAACGTTCCATTTATGTGCTACCTTGATTGACTGTAAAAAAAATAATATAAAATTTTCTAAAACAAGAATGAAAATGTGTCTAATAGTATGTATGAAAAGCAACTCGTGCATTCTGCTATTTTAAATGTTTCTTTTTTTAAACTAAACTTGAATGGCTAAATTTAGGTTCGTGGGCATTTAAACTTTGCATATAAAAATTTGTGAGAATTTAGTATTAATAAATTGCAACATAAACGCACGGGATGACCTAATAGTTTTTCTTCGTCATTTTTCATTATACATAGTTTAGTTTGCTGCCTTATAATCATGAGTCTCACTTGCAGTAAATGCAATAAAGACACGCCGGATTTGTAGTAAAGTTTAATCCCAGCTTTAACTGCAGATCCAATATAGTTATAGGAAAGAGGTTAATCCTCTATAGCGCTATGTAACTTGAAAGCTACGTACCCATAAATACATATTTTATGCATTTTACTTTATCTATACTATTGCATGTTATTAGCGTACTATTATATTTTTATATTGCTCCAACCAGTCTATTTATAACAGTTATTAGATCGTAGATTTCAGGTTAGAATAAAGAATTGTATCGAATTCTACTTGTTATGTTATTTGCATATCAAATTCTACTTATAAAAGATCAGCGAGTACAAATTGCATATGATATTTCAGTGCTTTACATCCTACAACATTAATACTGTAAATACGATAATGCTAATACTACAATATATGATCACAAAAAAATCGTGAAATATGAAGTTAAACAAATACTTCTTCTGTATTTCTCAATTGTCCTTTGATTAAACCGAAATATGTCTACTAAAATACGGTGCTGCTTATAATTATTTTAACGGCTTCAAAAGTTGACAGACATTCTGACTAATTCAAAGACTTTTAATACAAGCACTTGGAAATTCAAAAGCTTTGACATTCGAATGTTTGGAAATCTGCAATCTTGCGAATTCAAAGGCTTGGAAATTCAAACGCTTAGAAATTCGAAAGCTTGGAAATTCAAAAGTTTTAACATTCGAATGTTTGAACATCTGCAATCTTGCGAATTCGAAGGTTTGGAAATTCAAACGCTTAGAAATTCGAATGCTTGGATATTCAAAAGCTTAGAAATTCGAAGTCATGGGAATCAAAAACCTACGAAATTCAATGATTTTTAAACTCGAATGCTTGGCAATTCAAAAGTTTGCAACTTCGACGGCTGGTATAAAAGTTTGCTATGAATTTCTGAAATCGTATCAATTGAAACGAGTCTAAAGTCTAAACACAAACCCAAACGGATTATTAGTTAAATAAATTCATATCGTGGTAATGTTCTCATTATTCGTACGAAGTATTATTTACCTAAGTTTCGAGAGTTTCGAAACATAAAGATAGCACAAAGTTTCGAAGGGTTTCGAACTTCAGAGTGTCTCATCCCTACAATTTTGCATTACCAAGCGACTCCAGTATTTTACATATAGATATCTTATCCTGTGCTGTTCGTTTGTTAAAAAGGCGACAAGGATAGGGAGGTTATCCTCTGTATTCGATGGCGTTATCCATCGACTAGGGATTGTATAGTTCAGTCTAGAATCTCGTTCTGGATTCTACGAAGGGAAAAATCCAGCCTCCGACGTGAAACGTCCTACGCCCACGCCCTGATAATTTTCCAACGCGAAGAGAAGTCGAGCGAGCTCGATCCGCTTCGAGGATATACACGAAGGCAAATCGGCTTGTAACTTATAATTCCTAACGGCTCGCAAGCTGCGACCAGATACATTTCGCTTGATAACCGCCTGGCTGTCTATTTCCAAGGACTATCCTTCGAATGCTCTTCGAATATGCACCCGATAGATGCTTCAACTCGATAAGCGATCGTCTCACATTCGATTCTACCTGGAAGTTGTTAATTTTTGTAAGCTTTTGTGTTGGCTGATGGAATCACGTAAATTTAAAAGAGACTATAATTTTCTCCTCCATATGCAGTGAATACAAAAGTATTAACCCTTTGTTCTACAATTATTTTATTACCCAAGTATGCTAGCATTAGATGAGCCGTTCATTTGTCAAATCGATTAACTTTACAAAACAAAAAAATAGAGAAATGAATAGAATAAAAACATAGACTTTTTTAACATTCCTTTTAAAATTGAAATTGAAATAAACATTATAAAACGTATTGTTACAGGTGCAGCTGTTATTTAACGATATATAAAATGCATAGAATAAATATATCCTTGGAATATGCGTTACTATTTTTATAAATTGTTTATTATTTCATAACCAGCAATATTTTTTTTATTCCATGACGTTAAGCCCAATTGTTAAGGAAATTTATTTTAAATAAGCTTCATTCAAATGCTTTGGCACTAAAATTTTGAAAAATTTAAAAGAGCAGAGTTAATCACCTTAGTGTATGAATGGTTCAGTTAGGAAAGAGGCAAGACAGAAATGCAAATTATTGATAACAATAACGCATAATTATATAAAGAATGCGTGATATTCGCAGGCTTGGGCGTTAAGTTTAACTCTTTCATTGCTATTAACACCTATGTGCAAGCTCACTAAAAATTTGCTCAAAGGATGCTATTGGAGCTTTCTTGCAACTAATTTCGACCATCAAAAACACTGTTGGTGTTGTGGCGACACGCTTAGCGGAAACCCGATGGTAGAAATCTTACGCCACGTGTAGCGCGATGGAATTTTGGCCTTCAGAAAGGCACGTGCCAACATTGGTACTTTTCCGTAGCGGGTCGCAACCCCTTCCAAGTTTTGAGAAACAAACGAAGTCAGCTCCCTCGCGGAAGCGACGCGTGGAGATTCGCGACCAGAATTCGCGGTGACGCGATTCGTGGCGGTTGAACTAAACGCATAAGAAATAAAAAGGCAACGCTATCAACGAGATCGCTGTACTTTATTTTACCCTAACGTCCTCACCTCAGTGTTTTGAAACACTTCAAATTCTCTACCATCAGAAGAATATGAAACAATGAATTTAACGCAATGTAATTCATTATTTTGACGATTTCTCAAATTCTTTGAGTAAAATACGCAACAGAAAAAGGATTAAATCGACGCATCTTATGGATAAGCCGTTTATTCAATCGTTTTAATTATTTATATGAATTTCAGGCGTCAGGAAAAATCGGGGTGCATAATGCAGGTCTAATTTTTTTGCAATTTGTCGTACAAATTGTCCGAATGTTTGTACACCACGATACTTATTTTGGCGTTTACGTGCCAATCGATTATTCCTATGTATATCAAATTCTTCGCCATTTAATAATACTCTTACCAGACTGAAAATATCCTATTATGGAAATAAACTCTAGAACTTGAAACATATTATTGAAAAACCTAAATTACGCTTCAATATTTCTTGCAGTCACTGCAAGTTCCTTGTTATTCGTCCAACTTAGCCATGCAAATTATCACATATTTTCAATCAACGAGGGCCATTCAGCGAATTACATTTCTGTAATAGCAAGAAAAGAAGGGACAGCCTATGAAATTAATAGTTTCCCCAAACTAGTTCCACCACCATTCACCGATGCAGAAAATACCAATGAATTATCTTAATCCCCCGGATAGGTCGGTCGTAAATGAATTCAGGATATCTATTCCTACGGACAATCCTGGAGCACAGGAGACTCTGGTAGATACGCTGCTCGATAACTGTTCCAGCTCCAGCTGAACGCGAACGAATGTAAATTAGAAAGCTAAGCCTAGAGGCTTTTCGTTTTTTCCCCCAACGATGAATAGAGAGAGAGAGAGAGAGAGAAAAAAAGAGAAAAAATTGAAGAAGTAATAGTTGAAGAAGAAGTTGTTGGACCCCCCACGGAAACGATATCTCGAGGAGGAGAGAACGAGGGGGCATCGTACGTAATGCGAGCGTATCGACGCGTTTCTCTTATAAATACGCGTCAATATACTGCGTGAAACGAGTGTGGATGGTGGGTGAAGGGAGGAACCAGGGTGCCCGGTTACGAAGAGATCTGACATGTCGGTAAATTTCCCGCTGATCACCGGCAAACGACTTTACGGCAAACGAAACAGGCCCCCAGTCCCCCGGTGTACCGTAATATTCTGTCGAATTTACGGGGAGAAGTGCGTTACGACTTTATTATGGACGCGGGTCTGGTAACCCGTGCCACGCCAGCAGCGCCCACCTTCTTTTCCGCCACCTTTATTTTTCCCCCCTTCTCCTGCGTGTTCGTTGTTCGGTGACATGTCTTTGTAAATTCGAAATTTTTATCACGCGGCCAGGACCCAGTGACTAGCGATTACGAGTAAAATTTGGGCCCTATGGCATAGGAAACGGAATCGTAGGCGGATGTTTCTTTAGGGTGAAAGGGGAAAATATGCGCTGAAAGAGTTAGGGTACGCGTGGGTAATGGAGAACAGCGCGTGATATGGAACTCTGTAAAGTCTCGATAATTAAGCAGCGAATTTTATCGGCAACCGTGTGTATGAGTTCTTTATAAAAAATTTAACGTTGGTAGAATATTCGTTATTGAAAACGAAACGTTATTTCTTCCTTTTACGGTATGCAAAAATTTCTGAAAGGCAAGTCGAATAGTTAGGTATTTTAGTGGTGGTAAGTTGCATCGAAAAAATATAGAGCACCTAAACGATATCTGTTTATTTCTATATTTTGTGTAAACAAATATTCGTGTTTCACAATCTACATAATGTTGTTTTAGTTTTCTTTGTAAACTTTTTAGGTGTCCCATATTAAATACCACTTTTTCGAATTGCCGAATTGCATTTCTGTTAGTTCCTTTATTTACAATCTGATTAATCCTTTGAGTACTATGACCGTTTTTGAATAGTAGACTTTACAAATTCGGGTCATTTAAAACAATAAAGAAGTAGTAAAAAATATTCGCCAAACATGAATTTAGGAACATTGTAATGATTACTAAATATGACGTTATTGATATTAAAAACCATATATACAAATTTGTAAAATAAATCCAGACATGCGCCGACTTCCTAAAATTACTTAGCACTCAAAGGATTAAAATAGACAAATTTATTTTTGCTAAGCTCTTAAAATCGGGTGTTTCATATTACCAATGTTTACCTACACCTGTGAAACGGAAGAATTTTAAGAGTTTTCCTTGCTTAGAAAGTTATGTGTGATTAATTCTTTTATGTGGTCGAAGTACGAAATATTCCCGGTAAAAGAACTTTTACTATTCTTGTCATAGACCGGAAAAAATATTGCTTATTATAAGAACACACAATACTCTTGTACTACGTACACTATCGTCCATAATTCGTCGGACACTTAATAAATTTAATATAAAGGAAATGTATGTAATAGCTACAAAGTGAAATCACTATTCGCAAATTGCTTACCTCAGAGACTGTATTAAATCATACTGTTTGTTAAGATATTACTACACGTCAAATTCAATAAACATTTAGTTAAAAACTGACAAGTGTCACTTCTGAACAGGCGTGTAAGTGGAATGAATTCATTTAAATAGAATTAATGAGTTTTTTAGGTAATAAGTGGTAGCGTATAACTTCCGGTATTTAAGCAGAGATAATTCTGATAAATGTGAAACTTATACCAACAATATTACGACCGCAAAGAGTTAATTAAGCGATCCTTCACCGCGTGAAAATCAACTACATAGGGCAGTGCTATGAAACAGGTAAACAAGTTTTAAGAAAAAAGATTGAACAAGCTACTTGATGGTACAAAGATGTAGCATGAACGGCTTTTTCTACTGAGCTCCTCAGATGATTGTTGCTAACGTTTCAAAGTATACAATCTAAATAACAATTTCTGAAAATTTAGTTAACAAATTCTTGAAAATGATGGTAATAAAATGATTTCAGCGAAGATTCAAATGTTTTAAAGCAGCATTCGCGGTAGTAGAAATATTTCCATCAGGTTTTTATCTGAAACAAGAAAACGAAATACCCCTTTAGGGTAAATGAATAAAAACGGTACCTGCTGTAATTAATTTTGAAAATTCCAATATTTTTGTAAAACAACAATTTGAACTCAATAATACAATTCTTAATTTAAACACCGTTTCTTTAACGCTTATGAATTATTAAAAAATTCCAAGTACATGTACTACATAATTTTATCGAAAATAAGTAACAGTAACCCAAACTTAACTCAAACTATTCTTGGTATTGTTTATGAAAGTATTATTGCATGATAAAAGCGTTTAAAACTTTGCTGTTTAACGCCTGCTGTAGTAGCCAGTTATAAAAGACTGTAACTTCGTCATTTTTAAGAATTTATTAATAAAATTGTCAGAGAGAATGATTTATCTATATTTAGATAAGAACTTTTTTTAAAAATTCGATTTTGTTTAGCTATTTAAGTGTAACTTACGTAACTTCTGAATGGATTTTCCTAGTTTGATGATCTTCAAGATTTATTTTTCAATCAAATTGATGAACGTATCAGTTTGAAACTTGCTAAATATATTTATCAATATTTAGGTAACTTGTGCAAATTCTAGCTTACACAGTTATTGTCCTGCTTAAAATGACCTATAGTGACAGTACTAGAAAAAATTGTTTATGGTTTAAGAAGACGGTTTGTATTTTCCCAGTATTTGAAAGATTTATGGTTAGTGGAAATCTATAGTGTCTAGTGTGAAAGAGCTCCGCAAATAAATGAAAAGTGTTAATGAGGTATCGATCACTCTATCTACACCGTGAGTCACGGAAAAATTTACGACTTCGTAGTTTACTATAGATACAGTCCTATGAGGATATTCAATTGTACTTGCAAAAACAACAAATATATAAATCATTCAAAATAAATACTCTCGTGAATCATTGGGAATTCTTGCAAATTCGTTCCGCTTCCTAACTAAAACTTGAAACCTTACATCGTCACGAAGCTTGCAAGAATAGCGTGTAAAAACTGAAAGAGTTTGGGAAAGAGAAATGGGGAATACCAGAAGTAATACAGCGTTTATAGGTGGCTATTTTTCGCGCGGTTCGTGGCAATAATGAATAACAGGTATCGCGGAGACCGCGTTTATTGGCGCAGTTGCAGGAAACAACGCGCTGAACGTCAAACAAACGGCTGGCGATAAGGATCGTTATTAACAGCGGTACAATTGCCATTTGGCTCGGGATCGAGTGCAAAAATCTGATTCCTTTGGTTGGAATTTTACAAGCAGTCACATTTTACCCGGTATACTGCTCGCCAACAGTGTTTACGGTTTCTTCGTGAACACTTTCTGTTACAAAATAACGCGTTCCATCGAAACACCGCAGCCAATTTAATGGCGAACGATCTCTCAACGATCTCTACTTCATTGGTATGCACGAACGTCCTGTTTCGACGGAAATATTTCGTGATTTTCGGACGTTATTGGAAGGCGAGCCGATGCGATCGTATTTAATCCGGTTGCTTCAACGTTTGACGATCTTGATGTTACAAATGCTACTCTTTTGCGAACAATAAATTCTCGTGATAAAATTTATAAACATTCTTCGAACAAATTCTGAGAAACGAATTAAGGAAATATTCTTATTTTAGAATTCATTTACAGTTCACATTTTGGCGACTATTACGAGTCATATTTCCAAAACAAAAAAATTTTAAAGTGTAGTAAACGTACAGTAAAAACTTGTATTAAAATCTCAAACTGCTCGCTCTTGCATATTTTCTGCTGAAAATTCATAAAGAACTGCTTCTTCTTCAACCCGTTAATAAGAGTATCCCCTTAACCCTTTGGCTTATGGATTTTTCAAAGATTACACAATGAAATGTTGACTATTTGTTACTATAATACTACATCGAATGCAAAGAACTAAAATATAATACGCGATTCATACCTAGTAATCCTCCATCTCACGATCTTACAAATTGAAATATAAATCAATTAAAATTTATTGCAAAATACAGCATGTTTTTATTGTACGTGGCCCGTAGGCTAAACCACGAGTGTAACTCGTTGTTATAAGCCAAAGGGTTAATAATAACGGAAACCTTTTACTATAGTTCACAAATGCCGTGGTATTCACTAATTATAAAAGTTCTTAAATGATCCAAAGGCAAAATTCCGTTTAAATATAGTCGAAAAAAGTACGAGAAACTGGTTTTTTTCCAACGACGAACAGTCGTTTGATCGGCTCCTTTGCATAAAAATGGCTGCGAATTAAAGCTCTTTTCAAGGTGGAACTTTCGCCGGCGCTTGAATAGCCGCTTTGAGCGACAGCTTGATTTCACAAGCCGGACAAGCGAGAGGGTGGTCGTGGGTTACGGCCGATTCGAATAATTTCAGCCGACATTTGTACGACGCGCACGTCCACGCGTTGAAGTCACCGAATACAAAATTTCCGTACGGCGGCGCCACCGTCGCGATTGGAACCGTACGAATTGCAAAGCTTCGCGAGGTGTCTTGCATTAGTATAAGTACGTATGTCGAACACACGAAACGGATGCACATCCCACGATATGCTCGTTAAGAGGACACGAGAAAGAATACGAGTCGCGCAGGCCAGAATTATCGAAGCCTCGAAGAAATCTGACTCCCCGTAGGCGGCTTTGCGGTGCTAAGACGTCGCCTACCTGTGGCCTGTGGCATTTATTAAATCTTATTCTGGCATCTCCCGTTCTTCCGTCTCGGGTTACCACCCCTTAGGATGTATCCACGCAGAACCTTCCCAAGAAGAACGCGAGATTTTACGTTGCACGAGTCGAGTTCGATTTCGCTGCCCTTTGTTGCGCGATTTACGGGGCTTCTTTTCTTCAGCTTCCACTTTTTTCCCATTGCCTATCGAGCTCGCGACCCAGCCACCTGCTCGTCGACGATATTTCGATTAAAGGAACCGATTCAGCCGCTGGCAAGCACACGGAAATCGGCAAGCCTTCCGGAGGGTGGAAGTCTTTCTTCGCAATAAGAAGCGGAAGACGAAGGGGAAAGAACTTTATTAAGTTCCCCGTGAAAAGTCCCCCCGGTTGGCGAAAGGGGATTCGTGAGAGAGCAATATCTGGTATAATTCGCCGGTATAATTTCGCCTCAGCCAGGGAATTGTATAATCCCTTAAATAAAACCGAACAAGACATTCCTCTTTTACTATCCATCGAGAAAAAAAAATTAGACGTCGTGAACGCAAAATGGAGAGGAACGCCTTGTCTTGTTCCTGATAGATAGTCCATCTTTCGACGATTTATTTTCATAATTTATTCCACGCCCGTGTAGCTGTCAATGCGGCGACGAACGGACAGATCCCACGGATAAAACGACGACCCACGTTTCGACCGTGAAACAGTCGCTTGGTAGAAACGATCCTCGTCCATCATCCGCGTGCGACAGAGCGCGATTCTCTCGTGCGTGCCAGGAGGTCGCTCATACTGTTTGCAAACTTCTGTGAAATATCCTGACCAAGGAGTGTCGCGTACGTTGCCTCACGTGGCGAACAATAGGGAGGAAGCTCCGTTTGGACCCGGCAAGAAAGAAACAAGTCCATTTGGAGTGAAATACGCGCGTAACTGCGTCTTTTTTCGGGGGAGGCTCGAGCGAGAAATGGTGTCCAGAAACTGGTTGGGACTCCACGGAACCCCGCAGCGTCAGTCTATCGGTCATTTAAGCCTCTCTTTCTTTCTCTTTCGCTCCTCCTTGTTTCCCTTTTTCTTCCTCTAGCAGCGAGTTTCGAGTGGAAAGGATGACTCGGCTACTTGCATGGCGTTTCGAAAGTGGCCCGTAACTTTGTCGTTGTATCTGAAGAATTTTTGTCACTGGCATAGAGCAACGAGCCTTCTTTTCAAGCTTTTTCCATGGAACTCTCGTTGCTTTCGTAACGCGGGTATCGCTAACCATAAGCAGATAACGAACGATGCCGCTGGAACGCTCGAGCAACCGTTACAATGGAAAGCTTAAAAACAGAAAGAGAGAGAGAGAGAGACAGAGAGAAAAGGATTCCGTCACAACAGAGAGAAGAACGGAAAGGGATACAAATGGAAAAGGATGGAAAAAGAGAGGGCAAAACACAGAGAGTGTGCGTAGCGTGTGTATGCACCTGGATCGCATTCTCCGTTGCACCGATATGGTCGCGTTATCTGTCGGTTCCGACCACCCGGCCGCGACGTCGTCGTCGGTCAGCGCTCCACACGCATTCTACACATATGTACGAACATACAGAATAAGAGAACAGTGCGTACACTCGTATACCGTGGAAGATAGGTCGCAGGAAGTCGTAATCTCATCGGTGGAGCAGCTTAGACGCGATGTTTCTCGGCTGCGACGCGGCTGGACGCCTCGATTACTCGCTCGTTAGTCCGGAACGAAGGATCATCATTCGCACGGCGAAACAATAATGGCAGGAAGCTGTCAGGTAACGCGTGGGAGCGATTAAGAATCGTGATTCAAAAGAGAGCAAGGAAGGAGGAAGATTGAACCTCGTGTAAAAGAGAGGATCTTTCTCTTGTGTTTCTTCCTCCTGTTTTTGACGATGGAACGAACGAGTAATTCGCGACGATCGATCCGCCGGAGCGGCGAGTCCGTAAGCTAATTTCACGTCGAATAAAAGCGTCTAATGCCAGCCAAGGGAAAATCCGTTTAGCTTGGCCCAGGCTTCTCAAGATAAATTGGTTTCGGGGGATTTCTAAAGCGGCTCCTATGACGCAGGAAGTTCGAGGGTGCAGAAGCGAGAGATCCTTTGTGACTTGGGAGGCCTCTCCCCGGAGAATCCTCCCGGTGACGACGACGATGGACGCCGTGAATGTCAACCGTGACCCAACAATGGTCTACGAAGGAGACGCCTGGGGTTCGAGTACGAGGGAGAAGAGCCTTAACTTCTCCGTCGTTGACAAAAACCTGTATTTCCGACCTGCCGGTGAACGATGCTTCTGAGGACTTCATCCCGATAGACCTCGCTCTGTCACGCGTTGAAAAACACGGGAAAACAGAGTTTCCCTTCCTCCTTGGTCAGGTGGCCGCTCTATTTGGTCGTAGCAGTCTGCGTCGTAGACTCTACGGGGTTTCGTCGACAACAGTGGGCACAGCATACAGTGTAAGTAGTACTATAGGAAAACTTGAGTTTGCACACATGGAAACGGGAAGCAATTGTTCGAGTGATTACTGGAACTGTTTAATAGACATTTTTCGGGTTACTATTTGATTTCTTTGTTAAAATATTTCTTTTTCATGAGCTAATATTATTAAGTTGTATTAGATGAAATTGCTGTTTCTAGAGCTCGAAATAAAAACGATCTATCGTAGAAATAATAACGTTTATTGAATCAGAATATACATCATTGGCATTATATAGTAAAGTGTTTAAATGCTCCGCTTCCAAGTTACTGCTTCTTCAATACTGAATATTTCATTCTTTAGAAACTGTTGGAAATGACTTAATAGAGTATGTATATATTAGAGAGAGGTTTGACGACAATGGGGGATTTCATATTTTTATTCAAATAATTTGGTATTAACAATCTGCAATATGCGCAGCTTAACATCCGAGGTATAGATGTATAGATCCATATCTACCAATGATGGTTGTTTTTTAATCAATTTTTGGTGTACACCTTCAATTTCTTACCAATATGACGCTACTGTTATTGATTCATTAAAGTTTAAAAGGGAATAGTAAATTATACTCTTTATAAACCACCATAGAGTAAGGGTGCAGTCACGCACCATTCATTGACTACCATCAACTATCATCGAATGCCATTGACCGATCGCCGAAATTAATACTTGCGGTTACGTTGCGTCCCTTGAACGGTGAATGTGATTTGAACCATGAATATAGCTTGATTGCAATTATTAACGGTCTATTTTCGTTGAATTCACGCATGCCGGTTGATACTTTTAGATTTTCCAGTAGGTAATGGAAAACTTTTGATTATAAACTATTACTTACTAAATGTAAATATGTAAAATAAATAACGGATACATAAATAACACCAAAATACGGTGAGTGCCGTAAGTGTTACCACATTTGTCATCGAATATCTATGAAAGTAAATGTGGTAACAAGAATTTATCAACTAGTCGGAAATAGTTGATGGTAAACGATGGTCACAACGTGATCGTAGCTACTTCACATTAAAATGTATTATACATATATACCTAGTATATTTTACGTCGATATTTTCATTCGTGTCAATGAAAGTAAATGCATAAAAAAACGAAAACAAAATACATAATAATGTTTTTAAATTAACTACATAAAGTTTTATTTATTACAAAGATATAGTACAGTATTGAGTCTGTTATTTTTATGTTTTGTAACTTGGTTGGTAACTGTCGATGGTAGATAGTAGTATCTACTAAATAGATGATGCGTGACTGCATCCTTATCGGCGATTTCGTGTAGTACTTACATAGAGCCTAATATTTCACGATATGAAAATAGAATTGCTTGGACTTCCCAGACTCAATACACCGTTGAAACTATTCAGAGACTTCGCATTTTTCTGCTCATTTCGAAACAGAAGAGCGAACTTTAAAACTTTCTCTAGTAAAAAGTTACGTTGCAGTCTATAGACATTGTTTCTGCGAAGACTTCAGTCTCGTAGCTACTCTGTTGCGAATGGAAAAACACGCAAAAGGCACAGGGAGTTTCTTTACCCTTTTGACTGGCGATTCTTTCATGACAAACTGGGAAACTCGAGTACAAGTGGAAGGCGATCACGGTTCCTGGACGAAGTTCCGTTTGAAACCCTTTTGTCTCGTTGCGAAAACCCCGTTCGTTTGCGTAAGTTCTTGAATTTCTATCGGTGACCAGTATCGACGGTAAAGGTATTATTATGGAAACTTTCGCTTTGACGCTCACCCTCGGTTTCCATCCCCATCGAAAGAATAAAATTGAATCCGCAGGAGCGTGGAATCACAATAAACCCACCGCGGGAAATCGCCATAGACGTTCGATCGCGAAATCGATGGACGGAGAGGGTAGAACGAAAGAAAAGTTGTGCGAAATCTTTTCTGCGTCGGCCTCTCTTCGTTTTCTTCCCCCGCAGTGGCGCTCTTTTTCTCTCTTAAATTATTCGTCGCGCGGAAGGTAAGGGTTTCTGCGGCAGACCGCGGTCCATTCGAGCGGCGGAAAAAACGCTTTTTAGCGGAGGTCGGCAAAGTCTATTCGTGCCAGTGACTCTTAAAATTTAAGTTCGGCGGCGAATTCTAGCCGGGGAAGGCATTGTTGCTCGCCGGAACAATTCTTCGTTTCTCCCTGTCTGACGTCGACTTCCAGCTAGACGCTGGAAAACTTGAGCCCATTGTCCGCTAGAATCTTTCCCGCGTCGGTACGCTAATTAATATCTTTCTTTCTCGATAAATCGTATCGGGCAGCGAACGAATTGCGTCGGTTCTCAAAAGTTTATGGTTCGAGTCTCTGCTGGAATTGTTCAAGCTTGATGGATTTAACAAGAAGCAGTGAACCGTTACCAGATCTCTTTCTTTTAGATTTTTAAAAGGGGTAGTAATCGACAGTCGAAGAGATATGTTAAGTTACCATAGAATTATTAATTGACGAATCAGTCACTTTTTTCTTGCTTTATTCGAAACAGAATGTACAATTAATTAGAGATTAAGACTTCATTTTACTGATTTCAAGTTTGTTTAAGAAATACAAAGATTTGAATTTTTCGATATTTTCCTGCTTTTCCATATATAAGCCCTGGTATTTATTTATCATATTTAGTTGATTCTTTTTTTTATTTTAATGAAGAAAAGTTGTCTTCGATGGATAATTACTTTCATGTTAAAAAGATCATTTTTGTACCATTGAAACATTCTTCTTTTGTAAAGTTCAGCTCGAAATTACATCTTTAAATACACAAAAAAATGTTACCTTATACCCTAACAATTTTTCAGTAAAACAAAACTTTTGAGTAGAGCAGCGCATACATTGTATATTGAAGGCAATGGAAATATACGGATAATTTAACCCTTTATAATTAGAATTTTCATTACTTATGATAACAGTTGTTGGAATGCAACGATGATGCTACATGTGTCAAGCATCGACGGCCTATGGTTCCCATCTTTCAGGCATCTTAAGCCGTGCCTTGTGGAGTGGGTGTCCGTGGTGCGGACAAGGGTTTTGGTTTTTCGCCCTTGTGTTTTAGTTAATAGCCGAGAGTCGAAAGACACACTTGTCACTGTCGTTGCGTGCAAGGCAGAAAGTTTAAAGTATCTTATAGCTCTTTACTTATTCTTATTTCATTATAGACTATATACGCGAATCCATTGTTATTTAATACGTTAATGTGTTATATAATAAACTGATTTTACAACAACAGTAATTGCACTTAATTCCAATTTCTTACTTTGAACTGAAATAGAATCTACGATCTATAATAATTGCCATAAATACATCGATGATTAATGATAATTAAAGTATATAATTTAGATAATGGATAATTTAAAACACAAATAATTGAAAATATTGGATGCTGAAACAAGCTTGTTCCGGTTTATACTACAAAATTCCTTAAAACATGGTTTTATTTAATTTTCTTAAACAAAAGTTGTTAATAATATCACCATAGTGATCCTATTTTTATGAAATGCTACAACAAATTCCATTGAAATTGATCTAAACAGAACAACTGCACAGAATTTAATAAAAAAAGATACAACAAGTTCCTTCGTATTGCGATTCCTGCACCTCTTATCCCCACTATTTTGTCGCGTATTCCAACTGGAACATAATGGACCACCTTGCGCGTACCCGGAATTGCAGTCATCGTCATTGTCGTGCTCCTTATGTTGGGGTGACGCGAGATCGTAATCAGAACCAATCCTCTGTCGTTCGTCGTTCCTATGCACCCATGCTCGTTGCCTGGGTACCTCTCGGGGCGAAAAGAGCTACCCTTCGCTTTCCCGGCTATTCCGAGAGCGGCGAGGGAAAGTGTCCGTGGCCCGAGGGTTGAAGCTTTCCTTCCACACCGCCGAGACGCCGAGGACATGGCGCGTTTACATGAGGGGACACCGTATATTCGCCAGGTCTTTTCGTAAAATAAATCGTAAACTTTCGTGATACTTTGTAATAGTTTGATTTGAAAAGTATTAACTTTTATTTCATTTTTCTTGTTTGATAATCTTCTATAACGAGACCATAAAGCTATTAATTAGTATTACAAGTTAATTTGGTTCTTTCTTCTGGATTGCTTAATGTAGATAATCATCGGAACAGTATTTATTATTTTCTATAATTTCTTATAAGAACATTTGAATTATCGGTAGACTGCGGATCATTATACATTTATGGAAAATTTAAATGCGCGAAAAATTGCAGAGTGCATGCGATGGGCAAAAATTTTGCGAAATATCCAGGGTAAAATATTTCTTATGATATTTAATGGATAAAATGAATCTGTATTTAAATTCCATTCCCTTATTTTAGTTTACAAAAAGTTGAATTTGGATAAAGATTCGCAGTCTACTTATTAGAAATGAGTAAATCTACGAATAGTTCACACTCCTAATACGTACTTACATGTATGTAGGTATGTACGTTTTAATTTGCATATTCTTGCAACATTATATTCTCCCCTCTAATATTGCACTACAAAAGATGTCTGTTAATTATCAGATAAGGGTATGTAGGTTTATGTAGGCTGAGAATTATTTGCATTTAAAATAAATGTTGCAATGGCAGGTAGTCAAGGTATTTAAATATTCAAATGTATTTCAGCGAACCTATTACATCCATCGCAGAAGAAATTCTCGTAACAGATGCACCCAATTATCTTCATTATTCATAGTGTAGTCCATAGAACTCATTCTTCGCGGAGCATCACCATACAACATAAGGTCACGCTAAAATGCGAGGCATAGGGCGCGAGGTAACGAGCAAGGGCGATTAGCATTTTATTGGTGTCGCGTCTTGCAATAGCTTTGGGCAGAGGAATAAACGAGGGAGGGACGTTAAACTTCATCGTCCATCGGACACGCCTTGTCGCTGCAGGTGTGCTCCGCACGGTCGTTATTTATTGCACAAGCCCTCGCGCAGCCTCCTACAACAGGGCTGTTTCGTTATTTATACGTCGGACGCGACGCTCATTTTTGCACTCACGGTCTACGCTCACGGAATTTCGTCCCCTCGACCTCTCGCCGGACCAACTTCCAGCAGAGTTCGAGGGATCGCGTGTGGACCACGGCGACGCGACGTGTTTTACACACCGCGTGAAACCCTAGATGGGAATTGTTCCGGCTGCCCCGGCGTGTCCTCTCCGAGTCGCTAGTAGATACTCGATCTTGATAGGAGGTAGGTCCCGAGGAACCGGTCGTGACTGTACCTACACGAGACATCATTAATGCCACCGGAGAACGAGCGGCGAAACGAAAATCGTCGGTCGTGGCCGGGGTGACTGCCGGGTGCCTTCTCCGGGCCGCACGATTTCTCCGTCTGTAGGAGCAGGCCGGGAGAAAAAGGAACAAACCAGCCGCGGAACGAGGCGAAACCTCTAGGACGATAATTAGCGATCGAGGGTCCCGAAGAAGACTCGGGCCATCTCGTTATCCACGCCACGGCGCCCAGCGTGACGTCATCGCGCGTGTGGAGGCTGCCGCGCGAAGAGGGTATGGTGGTACGCGTCGCGTGTACACACGTACGTGTAAACAGGTGTGCATGTGAAGCACGAGCGTACTATAGGAGGGGGAGTAACGTTGGAACAGGGTAAAAGAAAGTAAAAGACAGTGAAATAAGGTAGAAAAAGAAAGAGCGACGAACAGAGTACCAATACACATCGGAACTGACTCTTGCTTACGTTGAGAATGGGAGAATCCTACGCCTGTGTAAAGCACCCACTGGTAGGGAGTAGTGGGGAGAAGAGGTAGATGCGCCGACGCGTTCCGAAGTTGACCGAAAGGTTTCCCCCACTACTGCATCGACTCACTCGGAACTCCGCTTTCGTGTTTCCTCGGTTGCATTCACGTCAGTACGTTCTCGGCTGGTGTTAGGGGTGGTTCGTGAAGCAAGCCCACGACTTGCACGTGTATCTTTCACATACCGCGTTGGGTTCTGAATCCGTCGAACTAACGTATCCTCGGGAGCGTACGCACGAAGGGAAATATTTGGAGAAACGTGTGTCCGGTGTGTCTGTGCGTCGTGATCGCGGACGTAAGGAAGACGCGCGTTGTGTGCTCCGCTGCCGTGTGCAAGCATTCGACTGTTCCGTGACACACGGTTACCGTGCATACGTTTACGGAGCTGATTTAGTGACGGGCACCGGCCTGTGTGCATAGTGTACACAAGACTGGAACGGACCGAGTTTAACCTTAGCAGTTGGGAGAAAAAACGGACAGAGTCCGGAAGAAGCGGCGGGATCTCGAGTATTAGAGTGGTGTTTCTGACTCCGTAGTCACGTAGCTATTTCGTGTTTTCGTTCACCTGATAATGGATTAATTTTCGCCGGGTTCACCCCGGCGGCCGTAGTCTGGAGAGCACACAGCACCGCAGCAGCACTCAGCGATAAATCAAGGTGAGATCCGGCTTTGTTTTCGAGAAGGGTGTTCCGATAGCCGGCCTACCATTGACCAGCCTCCTCGGCGAACCGTTTCACGTTCTCCTTTTCTTCCGTTTCACTCTATCCGTAGCCGGTACACTCGCGATTATCTCCGTCCCACTACGGAACACTGCAAACGAGCATCCACGAGCATGCAGCATATATTTTGCGGCCTCTCGCTTTCATCTCTTTCTTTCTATCGTTTCTCCTCTCTTCTATTCCTTTTCCTCTCGACTCGCTCTCTCCGGACTCTTCTTCTCCTCGTGCATAGGAACGAACGAGAAACACATGCACGCAAACTGGCGAGCCACCCCACGCTCCTCTTTCCTTTGCTCCTTTCTGCATTCTGAATGCCGAACGACAGAGACCTTGCTTCCAATTCCCCTTCTATTTCACCGATGCCTACCCGAATCTCTTTCCTAACCCTCCCAACGTTCTTTTCCCTCTTTGAACCACTCTTGTGTCCCTCCGCGAAATCATCCATGCAAAACGCGATCGATACTTTTGGAATACACGAAACGGAGGAACAGTGGAACACCGGAGTGGATCGTAAGCACGAGCTGCTTCATTCGCCTTTTTCGAAATACAAGCGTTGTGTCGCGACGACGCTTACGGTCATGACGATGCACCCGTTTATGTACCATTGTTTCGTACCAGAGCAGAATCGATACTCGCTACTTTCGTAGAAATTTCACTTTGCATGGGTTATCTCTGTACAAATTGAATGGGGGGCTGAGTTTCATTGGTTGGCCAGCTATATCGGTGTATCACATGGTTCAAACATCGCGCGAAATGTTTGGAGTTGATTTTATATTAACCCGTTCACAGTTCATTAAAATGACCCTACGCTGGAATTGCAGACGGCTTCAAGTGGTAACTTAAAACTTAGAAAAGAAAGTTCACAGATTCTATATGCTGCCATTACGAACAAGGAAACAGACACTCGTAGAATTATTTTTTTGAAATCTGTATAAAGATCTGCTTTTAGAAGTGTCCGTGCCACGTACGGCCATAACAGTGAAAGGGTTAAGGGCAAATATGTTAAACCAAAACCGTGTAAATAGAAGGTTGTCTGTACTTGAACAATAGTTGTTAAGTTTTCTCCATCAAATCAAACATGTTTCATATGAAAAACACTTCCGTATTTTCAGTAGTTAGAGAAGTAATAACGTGTACACATTTAAACCGGAGATACTGTATATGATGGTGGTAGAAGAGGTATACTTAAGAAATTCCGATCTTTTTAGTATGAATATCTAAGGTATTAGAAAATGAGTAGAAAATCGGGAACTGTATTGCGATACAAAACAAATAGGAATTTAGAAAGAAGTGAAAGTATGTAATATTCGTCGTATTCAGGTTAAGCATTGAACGAAACAGAGAATTATTGTAGAAGAATGTGGTTAATTTTCACGCTTCATAGGTAATCACGAGATTTGGATTCTTCCATTAGAAATAACAGAAGTATGCTGTGCTTCGATTGTTTCGAACAGTTGACGTTTTACTCCACCAGCATTTGTCAACTCCGAAACATGTGGCGGTCGCAGGTAGATGGAAACTTCCTATTTCTTCGTGTTCATCGTTGTATTATTTCGTGGTAGGGATGGTTTCATACATGAAAGCATAGGAACACTTACAGCAATTACGTGCACAATGAATAAATCGATGCTATCACAGTACATACTGCTTATCTGGAAGGTTTTGTTTTCTAAAATTGGAATTGAGTTTCACGATGAGTCACTTTTGAATTTAATAGATAAGTGAGCACTCGTGATTTATAACTATTATCTTATTTACAGTATTATACGGCTAATATTATAAATGTGGGATTTGTTACCGATCACGGATAAGAATTTTATGCAATTATTTACTTGCTAGTAATAATAGGAACAGGAATCATTATTATTCTTGACAGAGAACATTATAATATGGAAATGTTGAAGTTTCTTTTAGAGTTCTTGATTCTTTTAAGGTTAAAGAAACTAGAAAATAATTCAAGTTGTCAGGAAATAATAAATTATACAATGCTACAATAAAACAGTTGTAATAAAATCAGAAAAAACAATGAAATATTATAATATTACAGCTCATTAAATATATTCTAAAGTTTGAAAGTTTAAAATTTACTATAAAATTTCTAAAAAATATAACAAATCTAATAAGTAGACTGCAAATTTCGTATGCAAATTCATGTTTTTATTGACAAAATTAAAGAAATGGAATCCAAGTATAAAGTTGTTCCACCGTTTAAGTAAAATAATATGTATTATAGTTTAGAAGTATTATATGTTTTTGCATATTTTACTTTTTTTTTAATTGTTTGTACATTTAAATTCCCCACAAATGCATAAAAATCCGTAGTCTGTTAATAAGTTGAAGTAAAGCAGAGAAGGAAAAATGGAAAGCTATAAGACTTCAATTAATTATTTACGTATATTATAAATTTCTATGAAAATATATCTTTGTACAATTTTTTTTATATAATCTCTGTAAAATATCACAAGGAAACATATAATAATAAGATATAGTACGTGAAATATATTTATAAAAGCTCAAACGATAACTTTAAAAAAACTACCGCATACCACTCGTACATTACAACACCCCTAGAGTCCAGTTGGTACATTTCAATTAATCCTTGCAGACATCACATAACACAAGAAGGTAACAAGCATAGCAATCAATCGTCAAGCGAGAAAGAATCGCGTTTCTCGCGGTCGAGTTTGTTACGTGACGCGAGTCTGGCTCCATTTATTTGCATAAACGTAGGTTCAGCGTGCATAGACGTATGCGGCCTTGATCGGAGTCCTTATTCGAAACGTAGTCTCATCGCGTATGAATAGCAGGTACGCAATTACCAGAGCGCACAGATGTCATCGGCAAACAAAGTTGACGAGGCTTGTCGACCGGAACCCGATTGCCCACGGAGAATTATATATACCCCTCCATGCTTCATTGAAATTGATTTGGTCCTATACAATGAGTTGAACAGTTCCAGAAGTTTTCATAAAAATGTCACAAATTTACGACGGTACATTTTTGTACGTCGAAATAGATGCACAGTTATCTTTCGAAGCACGCGGTTTTTTTGCGGTATTTGAAACCTCAATATACTTTTGTGAAATGTAAATAATATATGCACACAATAGATAATAGATGCACTACAGATTCTTACGCATTTCTGGAAAATTTAAATGTTTGAAAAAGTGGAGGGTACACGTGATATGCAATAATATATAACATATCCAAAGTGCTGTTTATGTTATAATCCTTAAAAGATGGAAAAAAATTCTATTTAAGTTACATTTGGATATTCGTTTTTCTTAGGGTTGCCTATTCGACTGTTGTGAAATTTGAATATAGGTATGGTAAAACTCAATATTTTTAAAATTTGCCTCTATACACATAATCGTCATTAACCAATGGCGAAATTCTGGGACTTCTTGAATAAAATGTTTAGTTTCTTAGCATACTTACGTGTTGTTCTAAAATATATATATCTTTAACGTTTCTAGATAAAATAAAAGATTATTTTATTGTATTTGAGTTTGTCGTAAAAACTGTTAATAAGTAGATTCCGATAGCTCAAACTTATTTTTTTAAGGATAACTGTAAGTACAAAGAATTTCTGCCAAAAAATTAGATTCAAAAATTAATTACTAAAATATTTTAGTTAGAAACGCGGATGTACTTTAGTCGTTGGTATTTTTATTTATTATTAACAACATAAAAATAATTCTTTTATGTATAGAGAAGCTATGCTTCATCACAGTATGTAAACTTTGCATCTTTAGTATTTTTGTATCGTCAGCCGTGAAACCGGCCGTGTAAACGGCGACCGAGAAAAATGGGGAAAGTCGTTAGACCGAAAAACATCGTGAAAGCGAAGTGTCGACAAAAGAAATCCTTTTTTCCACCGATTGGTTTGGTTCTGTTGATTAAGGCACGATTATCGATGCGCCGATATGTATAAATAAGCACTCTTATGATATCCCCTTTGATGGCAAACAGTCGTGGGCCGATTGTCGAACGTTAGGAGTATCGAGTGTATGCGTGCTTGATGAGTTATTAAATGAGATTGCCTTTAAATAACCGTATTATAAATAGATTTTCTTCGTTTTCTTTAGTTTTGCAGTTTAGATAGTCTCCTGTTTGCTTCTATGTCTGCTTGGAAGGAAGCTTTGAACTGTAAAGTTTGTTATTCAAATGTTTTTGTAGCCATTGTGTATACTTACACCAAAGTATTATTAAATGAAATATAATACATTTAAATGCTTGGAGTTATTTAATTCAATAGTAATTAAACCGAGACAAAACAGTTGATGTATTTTCAAATACCTATTTCATTTCCTGAGAAAATATTCTATTTTTATTGAGGAAATCAAAATGATAGATAATTTGTAAATGGTATCGTTCCCTTTATGCCAATATCATGATCCACAATCGAATGTAAATTATTTTTAAATCTTCTGCAGATATAATTTTATTGTGAGATTAAATTTTTATCAATAAAACTAAAAATTAGATGCAAAGTTTGGCAAAGTCCTATTTCACTTTGGTTATCAACGCATTAGATTGTCTACGGCAGGTTGATCTTCAGATCATTCTGCAGTAGCGAATTGTTTAACCCTTTCGTTATGACGGATTTTAATCAATGAATATACAGAAATAGTCAACATATTGAATTACATTACATTAAATTCGTGTGCTTCTTTCGATTCTCTCCTATTCTTTAAATGACAAAAATGGCAAGTGTTTCAAGATGCCAATCTATTTTCAAATATTTACCTACTTTTTCATCATAAAAGTCTTCCAATGCGTAACCCCACTTAACCCATTGACAGAATTTGTATGCGTACGGTACGGACTTTGATATCGTTTCTCACGTTCAAAATTATTGTACGAATCCATTTTATAAATATCGTTTGGAAGAGTTTTAAAACCTATCACATGCAATTAAGTTTGATTGAGATTATAAAAACATACGTGACGTTACATAGAGTCGGATGTATCAAAAGATAGCGTCGTCCCTGAAGGGTTTACTGAAGAATCGTTGCCATTTCTCCTATTTTTCTTAAGTGAATGCCTCAATGTCCGTCCCTCGAGTTTTGACACCGGTGTACATGCAGTCCGCGGACAAAAGGAGCGCGAATCGCGCGAAACTGGATGACGGGTCGCGTCCACGCGTGAGAAATGACGGGCGGGAAAGCGTGTAAAGGTAAACTAGACGGCACCGAAGCGGGACAGCAATAATTAGTCATGTTGCTCGCGCGACGGTGCCGGTTGCCAAGCCAATAAGAAGTCGATCCGTGCTCGTTTCCTGTGATATATCGTCACCCAGGTGGGTGATGTCGTCTCGTTGCCATCCTTTTGGACTGCTTCAGAAAGCCGGGGACAACGCGATGAATACGTTCCTCGTAACTACCTCGTTCCGCGTGTTAAACGCGGCCACGTTTCAAACTAAAATATAGGCTTCCCAGACCAAGATCCATTGGGAGTTGAAACAGCATCGTTTTAGAGTTACAGAGAAAGTGCAAGAGATCTAATCGAAGCTCATGATAAATTGCAATGTTTCAATTAAAATTCTTGTGTTTAATGTAACTATTAGTTATTGGATATTGCAGCGTTTGATATTTATTGTTGATGTTTATTATGATTTATATCATTTTTTGTTGCAAATAAATTATACCAATATTTCATCTTGGGCAGAAATATTGATAGGTAGGTCAAATGCTGTACAAATTCATTAACCCCTTCAGTGGCGTACGATCAATGATGAATGTATTATAAAACGAATAAGTTGTAACACTAAAACTATTAAGCTAAACATCTATTATTCTGCGTTCTTTAGTCAAATATTAAACTTGTTTAGGTATTAATGTTATAAAACATGGGTAGCAGTCGTACATAGAAATTATTCATATATCGTCTGAAATTATTCACTAATAAAAGGGTTATTAGATTATTTATTCATTACTAATATGTTGGCTTCACAGCTTCAATACACAAAAAAATGAAAAAAACAAAAAATATAGAAATTTTGCAAAAAAAATCACATACTATATCTACTATTACACAAAAATATTCAACTGTACTTTCACATCCAAAACACTGTTTTTTCGCCAGATAATGTAATATATATTATAATAGTAATTCACTACTATGTGATACTACTTGATAGATTTACTTAAATACGTCTAGAAATGCATTTTGGTAAAGCGTTAATAAACGTCAAATCCAAGAAAATGATATAAACAAATATCTCGTAATTTCTATACTTAACTTTTGCTAAATAAAAAAATTCGTTAAAATGGCAGGATTTCAGATTTCTTGTTTTAAATGCAATCCGTGTGCAAGGAATATTCCGAATAATTTCACCTTAAAAATGAAACATAAGTATGACGTATTAAATATTCTGGTAATTGACACCAAGAAATTACAATCAAATGCAAATAAAGCGCTTCTTTAAATACCCGCCAAAGTAGCGGATGTAGTAAAAATAAGTATATATTCAATTTCGATTATTCTAGTGTTGATATACAATAAAAACATAGGATAATTATCACGTTGAAATATCCTAGAAAATTAAGTATTATTAAATGCAAATGTTCTGTTGCGTTTTTACCTCAGAAACACTCTAAATCTAGTTAAAACACTAACTAAACTTCCATATTCCAACGTTATCTCACGTCTGGTATCATTTTCGAACAAACAGAGACATCCGCAAGCGAGACTCATCATTTCCCATTGAAGAAAGTAACATTATACTCGGCGATGATAATTACCGCTTGCACACACAACGGTTTACGTGCTTACACGCGTCTCTCGTAATCTGAACCGTGTACGAGACGTGTTATCACACAACAGAGAAGGTGGATGCCTCGAGTATCTGATAGAGAGGCGATATTCGAGTTCCGTGATGATGCCAGCAACGCGATGCGGTTTATCGTGGCGCGTTTCCGTTCGAACGACACCGAGGAATAAATATCGGTGATGGTGGGGGGGGGGGGGGGGCGAAGAAAAAATATACGGCCGCAAATATCGCGGTCGTAGTCTGGTGCAAATTTAACGAGAGCGTCGGGACTCTCCGAAGGCAGGAAGGAAGCTGCCTCTGCATGATAGTCGTAAAAAGGCAGAGAGATAAACGACGCCAAGGCTTTTTTACTTACCCTCCTCCTGCTTCTACACGCGGTTTATCTTTTCCTCCTTTTTTCGAGGGCCAGATTTGATCGGGCGAAGTCTAACGTGCTCCGTTTTTAGCTACCTTATATCGCGGTAGACCCGTTTCACACGTATCCGGCAACAGCTATCCGACGTCGGATACGTTCGTCTTCACACGTTCTCCGATTTTTACCCGATTCAGATATAGAACAATCGTCGCATATTGCGTCCTCTTCATTCTCGTTGTCTTTGTATTTTCCATTATTCAAACATGCACACGCATATAATATAAATATATGATATTTAGTATATATATTTTTCCATTCATCTTGTAACTCTATTACAAACATCTACTACAGATGTCCACATCATAGCTCTGAAAATAAAAGTATTTATGTTTAACGTAGATGTTAACTTTATGCCCACTTAATATCACTAGTTCGACAGTTTTTTTTTACCTAAAATAACAGGTGTGACTTTAAAAATGTTGAAAATGTGAGAGTATAAAATGATCTTGAAATATTTGAACAGGAATGTAATCAATTTTTAACATATATGTGTAAGTAGGTACCTAGGTATCTGATTATTGATACAAGAATTAATTTAAGAGACAATGTTAATCAAATAAAAATTGTATCTGTCTATATCAAGAAATTATTGAGACAAACACTGTAAGTACTGTATTAGTCTTAGGAGGTCATTTTTTGCAAGTTACGACACGATTTATTTAAGTGGTGGCACATCTCAGAAAGCATTCCTTATACGTTCCAAAGAAACAACTTGTTCGATGTCCTCGCATCCATCTGAATGAAATCCCCTGTACTCCGAAGTACATTAAACGGAAGCCTTTTTTAACGTCGTAGAAAGCGATGAACACCCATGGTCCCACATAACCTGTTACACTTCGATCTCCAACTTTCTAGCTTCCATTTGTCATTTTCTTCCGCCTGTTTTTCCCCCTGGTTCTCCGTGTTCCCCAGTTTTTTTGGTCCCGTGAACCGAACGTATCGAACGCGCGTGTGTGCCGTGATGGAGCCGAGAAAGAGGATTCGAAAAGGAGCCACGAGTCTTCTCCAGTAGAAGAGAGAGCAGAGAAGAGAAGACAGGTCGAGTCATTATCGACGACGACGTTTCGCGCGTCGTCCCACTTGGGCCCTGGCAAAAAAGCGCGTTCCACGCTTTAGTATCCGGTAAACCTACATCTGGAGGTGTCTGGCATTATGCGAATGGGTTCCCCGAGAATCCATGGCCTTTTTTGGTCCACCCTCTTTGACTCCCCCGGCCCGTGAAACCCCATGAAAGGCGAAGGTGAACGGTCTGTCGGCGAAGCCCTGGCGTGAAAAGGCCGCTTAATGAAAGAAAAGAAAATGTTTGGAAAGGGCGAAAAGCGGCTTGTGCTCTCCGAGTCTGTGGGTGACACGCTTTCAAACGACGGACAATGGTTACATTGGATTGTTCTCAAAAACTGTTGCCTCTGACTGCGATGCACGTAGAGAAAAGAGGGGGCAAAATTGAAGGAAAAAGAAGGGAGGGAGGGGAATTGCTCGGGGGAGGGGGGTAGTAGAGGTTATTATCATTTGAATCGCGTGGATCGCTTCCATTCACTGGCGGTGGCCTATCGACCCACGACTCGAGCTTATAAATTTATTCAAGCTGGATGGCGCTTTAATTGACGACCATTCGACGAACACTTTTTATAATTCTGTCATTTCTCTCTGAAGCAGCTTCTCTCAGTCTCGCATCGAACGTTGCACCCTTAGGTACGTCGCTCCTCTCAGTTTTATCGGGTTTCCAGCTCACGGTAGTTTAGTGTTGTAAAACCGAGAATAGGCAAACGAAGTTCTTCTATTATCTTTCGAATATTTGTACGTTCTTTTGTATGTAAGTAGTAACTGGAGCTATCTTGTAGAATTCTGATAAAGAATAGTAAATGCATCAAAAAGTTCTCTAGTTTTTATTACAAATATTAGGAAATGGGATGGCTAATGTTTGGGAATATATATTTTGTAATACGTCTTTTAATCTGTACACTGGGAAACAATAGTTAATCCCTTGCTCTACGAATTTTTCAGGAACCATGCATTGTTGCCTTAGTTTTTTACTATTTTAAGCCTTTTAGAATCAAAATTTTTTGTCGACTAAATCACGTTTCGAATTAAACTAAAAATTTAAAAGAAACAAAATAACATTTTTCTGTTTTATTAAAGAAAATCTACTATTCAATTTTGAAATCAGTTTTGTGAAATAGAAATTCACTTATTGTTTAGTTCTATTGAAATAAAATGCAGTATTCTACACAAACATCAAGCGTGAAATGGTTAACACTGTGAGATACAAAAATCTAAAATATTATACGTAACTTATGTATCCTAATGTTTAATTCTAAAGTTACACTTAAAATTGAAATTAAAATTTATTATGAATATAATAAATATAGACCATTATATTTAGGACATAATGTGTTATAAGAGTAACTCATGATCATAGTGCAAGAGATTAAGTTTACTAGATTTCATTAGGTTTACGAGATATAGAAAAGCTCAAATCAACGTAACTAAAATAAGTTACTTTTTTTACTAATTTTTAATTTCATGTATGAAGGAGCATCAGATTAAGAAGTGACTCAGCTCGGAGGTTAAGAAAAATAACTTTATAAGTATATCTACACAAAGTACTCCCGTATTTTTTTAATACGGCCTTTTATCTATGCCTTTATAGCAGAATATATGTATCAGAAATCTGAACAATTTGAACTAAACATGTACAACGTTACGCTCGCTGACTTTCAAGCCATTAATGGCAATGCTTCAGATATGACTAGCTGATATAAAACTCGATAGTATCGCTATATTACCAAACACTGACAGATGTTATCACATTACCATATTAACCCAAAGAACATACACATTTCCATTTAAAAAGAACAAGACTCTTCAAGCATTTGATTTCCCCTTTCAAGTTTACCATTACAAATCGTAATACTCAATGCACATAAAATATAATGACTTCTTTTAGTATTATTCGAAGGATATAATGCGTAAGGTAGAAATACATGTTAAAAGAATGCATTTGTGCTTCAGAGTGTGACTCAATTATGTACTATATTAGGTGTATAAACTAATGTGTTGCCTTTATCTTTAGTCTTAACGATTTTATCGATTTAAAGCCGCCATCACATTTCGAAGAAGAAATTTATCAATAGCGCAATAAAGAGCCAAAGAAAAAAATTGACTGTAAACCTTTCTATCAAAGTTCCAAAATTTGCATTCACTAAATTGGGCAAAATATTAATTACACTGCTTATATAGATCGCACAATTTAAGTCACAAAATACACATACATAGTTGTCCCTCGAATTCCGCGGTTTTCTAGAACACGCTTTTTTGCGGTCTTTGAAGTTACCTCGAATTTGGAGAATTACAGAAATTACAATATACTTTCGTAAAATGTAAATAATATATGCACACAGAATGCAGTAGATACACTATAGCTTTATGCCTTTATGGATAACTATTTATTGTAAAACCTGATACTGCAAAAAAACTTTTTCCTATACACAACCGCGTTTGAGCAACAGTGAAATTTTGGGAGTTCTGCAATAATACTTTTATTTTTCTTTTTATTATATATTTCTATTATATTTTAGTACCTATATATATAATGCAACATATAGTTAACATTTTCGTATAACAGTATGCAACTGTGTATGTAATACAAATTTGCGGCAGAATTGAAGACGAGTGTTTCAAAATTATGCGAATTTTCAATTACATGGTACGGCGATGTTCCGAACACCTGCGTGCTTCGAGAGACAACTGTTCTCTCAACGTAACACATTTGCTTTTAATACTACCCAAGGGTTAAAGTCGTGAAACTTTTTAGTATCCCTCGACTATATTATCCGACAGATCTCGCTTTTCAACAAGTAAAATTAGAATACGCCGATCTAACAATCCATGAGAAACCAATAACTCAGCTCCGAAAGGAAGAACAAACCCGCAGACAAAAAGGAGATATTTCTATGACTGTAACTTTGTCTCGTCTTCCGGTTTCACGATCACGGTACACGATACTTATTTATTGCGTTAATTACAACAGACCTTCCCTCCCTTGTTATATACACATACTATCGTCACCGCGTTATTGTAAGCAGCGTAGACAACGGGGGTGGGTTCTCGCGTTTGGGAAGGACAAAGACAAACACTTACACAGCAACGTTAGGGTTGTGTGTTGTATCGACGGCAGTGTTAGTGTTGGCTTGGTGCAACTTGCTTTTTTTCGCACATCGTCGAAGCATTGTGGTTAAATGAATTATTTTTTAACGAGGCGGCATTATGCCCGCGTCGCCGTTGTTCCTCCCCCGTTGTTTTGCGGAAAAACTTGGCGAACGCGTGTCTCGCTCTCTGCGCGGGACTTTTTCTCTTCGCCTTGCCATCCCCTCTGGCTGAGCGAGCGCTTTTCATGTCGCGTCAACCTCGCTGAGTCGCCTCCCTTTCCCTCCCTTCTCCGGGTTTCTGCTTTTTCCCTTTCTACGTGCTCCACCTCGCCGCTCCTCGCACAGAGGAAAGCGAGAAGAAGCGTACGCGACACCGTCTCTTTGACTCTTCTCCGTCTGCCGTCTCTTTCCCTTCGATGGCCAGGTGAAACCGTAATCGACGTGCACGCAGAGGCACAACCAACCATCCCTTCTCTTCTCTCTGTATTTTCTTTCTCTCTTTCACCGGTACTGCGCTCTGTTTCCCTCGTTCGCGATATGGAAGCCCGCAGACGCTGGATTAACCTTTCTACAGGCGGAACCCATCTCGCTTAATGAAATCGCGCGTTAAATGCCGAATAGAAAAGGTAGGAATTAAGTATTTGCTTGGACGCTGCTGCTTCTGCAGGTATAGAGACGTGTATATAATTATATATATATATATATATATATATATATATATATATATATGTATTGGGGTGTTTTGTTGATTTTCTGCAGCAAAGGAGTGAATGGCATGGGATTAAGTTCCAGTTGTGGTGGTGGAATACATGGAAATTTTAATAAAATCGCGGGGTTAATGGGGAGCAGAATATCTGGAAATTAAAGTTCTATATGATGGGGTGTGAGACTGTGTTTGCATTGTTCTTCGGAATTTTGGAAATTAATGGCTTTTCATGGTTAAGGATTAATAAACTTTAAATCCTTGGTTTACGCAATAACGTGTAGATCATATACTGGTATTATTACCTACATCATTTATGATCTATTAACGTTTTGTGAGGGGATTTTACACAAATTAACTTCTTTATGAATAAAAATAAAGGAATGAAAGTTAAATGGAGCGTAATTCTAGCCTTTAATTATCCAAATAACATTTCTAATTTGATTAGTTTATATATTTTTATACATTGTGTATGTTCTGTATTTTTTTACTTATTTAATTTTCCCATAAATGCATAAAAATCCGTAGTCTAGTAATTATCAATATTTTGACATAAGTGTGATTACTAGTTGTATGGAATGCGCATAAAAAGCAAAAATATTATATTAATGCTATTCAAATATGACTTAAATACAGTAACCCATTTTAGGGAGAAAATTATCACAAATTTTATTGTTTGTTCAGGTATAATATTTAGAAGTTAAAATGTATTAAGAGAATATTAACGCGGTAAGTTTAATGTACAGTAAAGAATTGAATTATGAAGAAATTTTAAAGCAAACAAAAAAGTTGATGGACCATCTGTGACTACCAGTACCAGTTGAGGGTTAATAAAACGCTGTCGTATTAAAGTTAATAGTGTTAATAGAAAATTTACACATGGATTCCTTGCAAATTGATGGAGTAGGACGACTTAATTTATGGCGTCACTGGCAGCCTTAAAATTATCTATTGTAAGTAGTAGCAGCTGACTTTATTTGTCGTTTAAAAGCAGAGTTCTTATCTTCGAGAATTATGGTCTACGAAATGACTTTTAGGGGATATTTGGTTAGGTCAGTGGAATTAGTCTCCAAACATTAAGTCAGCTTAAAAGTCAGAATTTATCAGACTTCAAATTTATTTTACAATTTTGCCCATTGTGTCACATTCTTGGAATTTTAATTTTATATTTATTTACGTCTAACAAATTTCATTTGTAATTGACAAATTTTTGTGTAATTGTTTGTTTGAGCAATAAATGCTTCTGTTAGGAAATTTAATTTTAAAGGGGAATAAATATTATCATTAGATTTTCTTTGGTTTCTTCAACTTTAAAGTTTAAATAATCTTCTGTTTTCTCGCATACTTATTTGCAAATTGAACTTTGCATTATAAAATTGGTTGTCAGAAAATTTTATGTATTTAGCTTTAATTTTACATTGTAATTCATTACAATTTTGCCTATTATTCTATTATTAAAAGTTTAACTTCAAATTTTTCTAAATCCTACAATACTTTAATTGACCGACCTTTTTTTGATTATCATTTGAATCATACTTCTATCTTATATATGTTTTGAATAGCATCGTCATAGTAGCATTTTTATGAGTTTATTTCTGTCTCCCGATTAAGTTCCACGAGTGAATTCGTGAAAGTTATACACTTAAGCACATTATGAACGCGCCGTGCTGTTAGAGGTTCATTATAGCGTCCAGGAAGCTGGTCATATTAAACTCCAAGTAGTTGTTTTAATTCATTCAAATCGCCTGACAAATGGCGTAGATTTGTCACAGCGTTTAAGATTAAAATCGACATTATAGCCTACATTTATCTTCATCGGCAGCAGAATTATCAATATCTCAATTCCAGACACATTTATTACTTTTTTTTCTTGTATCATAATTCTTCGTTATAAATTTTTATTTTTTAATCAAGACTTTCATTTACCCAACTTTATAGATTTTCTTTCGTCTGGTTTTCCACTTTTTTGGTTTTTAACTTAGTGTTTTTAATATTTATTATTATTGATTTTTTTTAAATACTCTAAAAATTAAAATATGCATCACTGAATTTTGTTTAAAAGAAATTTTAATGAGTTTGGTATTTGCATCTTTTAACGTTTGAAACTTTACAATTTTCTAATTACATTCATATTTTATTCGAATTCCACGATTAAATTTTGTCTGAAATCATGTCATTTAAACAAAGAAGTTATAGATTCTTGTAAATTACTATTGGACTGCAACTCTTTATGTATTTATAGTAATGTTAAATCTGTAAGAATGTACACAATACAAATGGTATTCAAAAATATAGAAAAGATTAAAAGTAAGATAAAAATTATAATATTTAAAGGATGAAACAACCCCCTGTGTAAATCTCATTCATTTAATTTTATTTGTACAAATCGAAATTTGCATAAAGGTCCGCAGTCTAATTATTACACAAGGTGAGTCTCACAACTAAATTACCTTAAATAACTTGTGCATTATTTGTTGTAGAATAAACTGTTTGAAATAAAAGTTGTTTTGAAATTAAAAATATCGAGGAGGATATATTGTACCGTAATTAATTTTTTTGTTACTTTGTTCTTTTATCGAAACATTATTGTTCCTTAATAAATGATGCACAAGTTATCTGAAATAATCTAGTTGCGAGACTCACCCCGTATATTTGAACTAAATGACTATACCTTTCACTCTTTACCAACATTAATTCAACCACTTCCCACATTTTCAACCACTCACCCCTTAATCCCCACCCACGCAAGTTTACGCACACCTCCAGAAACAATATGCAATATAACACTCCACAAATATAATTTTTCGCCCAGTTTCGCGACACTCGTCCCGATCACTCTCCCACACGGCTTTCCTACGCGCGAAACCCACTTTTCGCATATTCAGCTTACACAATTCGCATAATTCGCTTGATCCAACAATCGTGCGCGCGTGTCCCTCGATTCGTCCGTGTGGGCAGCAGCAGCACGATTCGAGGAACACACCAGAGCCACATATCTGCATAACGGGTGCTTGCCGCAAAAGGGTCGAAAAAAATGGCTGGCCAGCGTGCTGCTCGTGGTCTTGGTCGTCGTCTTCTTCGTAGTCTCTTCTTCGAGCCATGCGAGTTAACACCAGTTGCGGGACGACTCCCTCTTCTCCCCTTTACAGCCTGGTTTGCCCTCCGTTTGCTCGGTTGGCCTGTTCCTTCAGCCTCTTCCACGTGTATTTCTCTTTTCTTTCTTCTTCTTCTTGGGTTCCCCCTTTGGAGAGTATAAGCCAGAGGCCTGGGTTGGTGGAATCTGCATCGAAACGCGGAGAGGTCCCTTTCGAGAGGTCAGGAGAGCTCGGTGGATCCTGGCAAGATCGGCGATCGTAACTCTCTCTGTTCGGAGGGTGGAATCCGTGCCGGTCGCGCCGTTCCACGAATGACCGATAGATAAATAAAGGAGATAGCGCGAGCACAGGGGAAAGAATTGTTCCTTTGTTGTCTCCGTAGCTCCTGTGCGGCCTTTCGTGCACAGTGGAGAACCGAGGGACGCGCAGTGGAAATCAAAGCAACAAATAAAGAGTCGATTCAGTGGTTCCGAGAGAAGGATAGGGTTTAGTGATAAGGAAGTGTTGATACGTGTTCGTTTTCTAAAAAAGTTTGTGAGAGATCGGCTGTTAAATAGGGAAGTTTGATTTAGAATGTAAAGTGTTCTATGATTCATCGAGTATTCGGTAATTAAAATTAACAACTAGATTGTGAATTTTTATGTTTTTATGGGGATTTAAAGTGTGCTGAAAACTACAAAAATTTTATAAGAAGTAAAGATATGATACTGTCGTACATTAAGGTTTTTTTCTTTAATTTTGTTAATAGAGAAATTAAGATATATAATCGTCCGCAGTTTATTAGTAACCGAGGGTGTGTCTAGTCTTTTAATTGTGTTTTAGTCTATATGACTGAATACTGTTCCTTTATTATTTATGCTTTCGAAGAATAGTGTTTTTTTTTTATATTATTTATGCTTTATAAGAACCGAATTTATTGGCTTGGCCCATTTTAATGCATTGGTTACGGAAAGAATTTGCGCACCTGCTTTAATGACACTTTCTGAACAAGTACTATATTTTATTTTCTAAACATCAAACTTTTATATCCGCTTAAAAATACTTTTATTAAATCATACGGAATTTAGTATACTTGTATACATCTCTTTTAAATATTAAAATACATACGGTTGTATGTAAATATTTCTTAGGGGCCACTATAAGTGGCTTCGTATATGTGAACAATTTTTTTATTACGTTTATTAAATAGATACATAATCGTATTACAAAATGATAGTAAGTTTTTATGAATACGGTTGGAAGATAAACCCGTCTTTGCTTTACAACCATGAGTGACACGTATGATGCAAGTTGTAATCCAAATACAATAAAAAAACGTATATTCGCCATAAAATTTAATCATAATTCCAACTGCTCTTTTAGTTTATGAAATTGAAGATCATCAAATATAAATAACGTATAGTGTTTAAATTTATTGCTTCCGACGGGACGTTAAAGAAATGAATAAATAAAACATTACGATATAGAACAAGAAGTTCATATCTAATTTTAGTCCCATAATAAAAATTTATTTTTATCGTCAATAAAAAGATAATTAAAATCCATTATACTATTTTGTGAAATATTTAAAATGAAAGGCGTAGTTGTAGCATATAGCGCAGGGATAAGTTATAGTGGGTACTTCAGTTATATTTTTTACCTTACTATAATAATCCTCAAGGCCACTATTTTCCTTTTATTCTTCATCATGTCGAATTGAAGAGCTATTCGACAAAAGCCCAGAAATAGTCCAATTTACAGTCTACTACCAAAACCTAAACCACAATTCTTTCAAATCTTCTCACCGCCACTCGAATAACCTTTCCTATAATACCGAACATTCTACAAATTCCTTTGCCAATGTATTCAAACGACCATTCTGCTATTGTTCGCAAAATTTCCGTGAAATCACCATAAAACGGCAAAATTCTGAATATCATCCTCACCGTATTTGTTTAGGCGGTGCTCGATAGCGCGCCGCGGGCCTTTTTGGATCCCAAAGGTAACTCGAAACTGCTAAACGTTACGGGCGGCTTTTTTAAGTCTGGTTATCCCTCGCGGATGGAGCATGCGTTCGATAAGCATCAAAGCCACTTTGTCGGGTCCGTAATACGCCAGGTTGCGGTGAAATTCGCGATATTTTTCCACTGGGTGTTACGTTACTTGTGGAATCCTTGGAAAAAGCGCAGCAAACGCCTTGATTATATATCTCGCCGCTTTCTTCCTTTTTCCCTTTGTCCTGCGGCGCCGTTTTTGCGAGAATTGGAAAGATAAGTAATCTTTATTCTTTAACCGATTTTAGAACTTGAAGATTTACTTCGTATTTAACCTTTTCAGGAGGGAACGAAATAATATTTAACGAATTTTCGTTCAATTATTAACCCTTTGAAAACGGAACTTAACGAATTCCTGTTCGGTTAATAGCAGTAGTGTTTATTATTGATATTATTTTGTGTGATTACCGTACATGACAGCTATATTCCAAATCAATCGGATTATACATTTCCCTTTGTGTTACGAAGATATAAATTTGCATAAACGGAATGCTACCTATAGCCCAGTGATAATTGGATGGTAGATTCAATCGTACAGCAGAATTTTTAATAGAATTTCCGAGCATAAGAACTGTCTACACCTTGTTCCTTCCTTTCGTAATGCACGCCTCTTGCACACCTGCCTCGCTCTTTTTCTTTCTCCTTTTCTATTCTTTGCCTTCGCTTGTTCTTCTAATCCTTGCAGCTTTCTCCGAGCCCTAGATCGTTGGTTCGTTCATTCATGTCGGCGAAAAAATTAGAGCTGTGCGGTTTCGACCCGTGAAACCTGTCCTTTTATAGAAACTAGTTACTATCCACTCTAATACTTCTTATAATCTATCGTGATCTATAACTGTTCTTTAAAATGTACATAACAGCACATTTTTAATGTTTAAACGTGCGCAAAGGTAAGCTTGCACCATGGAACACGATTTAAGCTTGGTAATCTACATAAGTTGCCATGCAGTTCACTCGGTGCGACTCTGGTTAAGACCTGTACCATTAAGAATAAAAATATTATGTTGCATTATTAGTTGAACATAGCAGTATCATTCAACAGATTATAAATATTAATGTTGCATGTAGGTGGGTTGGGCGAAAGAATTTTCACTCGCAGTACACAATCTGATCTTTATTGCTCTTTATTGCTACTCGCTCTAATACTCACTCTCACGCACACCGCCTATATTTTGCACCTGTTTTTCTTCCTGCCTCCCCCCCTCTCCTTGCACACGCGCACACGCATGCTCATTCACTTGCACGCTCATTCACTTGCACACTCGTTCCGCCAATCACCGCATCACTCCTTCCTCTAATCATTAAGATCTCTTCCCCCTCTTCTCTTTTCCTTTCATTCATCATGCAATTTGGAATTTCGACGCGTTAGTGTCTTCCTCACGAAGACTATAATCAAACAACAATTACGTCTTTTAGTGTACGTCACCTTTTGTATAATGACGAAGGATATATTGTATAATAAATAGGAACACACTCATAGATTCGATTAATTGTATCATTCTGAATTATGTTTATATTTATTCTTGCGATACAGTAGACTTCCGTGTAACGCGAATTCCTATAATTCGCCAAATATATTGCAACTATTGTTCTCATTTAACGCGAGTCCTTATATAACATGTTATATAATAAAACGTAGAAATCTCCTGCATTCGAACATTAAATTCATTTCAGTTGAGTACAACCTTGTTATTTTCGTTACTACTGATTTTTTTGTTTCGTAATTCTTTTATTTTTTGACAGGGCCACACTTATCATAACGATATGAATATCAGTGCTGAAAGAACGTTCGATAAATCAAAGAAGAAAAACAATATTCCCATTGGTAGAATATGGAAAACAAGAGTTGACATGGTAATAAGCATTCTAAACATGTTACTTTATATTATTCGTGTTGTATGAGGAAATTCCTCGTATAACACGATCTCCTGTAATGCGAATTCGTACAATGCGTAATGTATTAACCGCATTATAAGGAACACTACTGCGTAACATCTGTAGATATAATTCTCAAAGAGTAGAAAGTTATACACATTAATGAAATTTTTCTTTTTATTCGATTTAGTAGAGGAAACTGAGAGACACAATAAGGCTAAAATTTGAAGTCTTCGATATTACTAATCTAAAAATAAAATTGCGATTGGAATTCATTAGAATAATGTTTTTACTAAACAATAGACGACGTAAATAAACGTCTGATAATACAAAAACATAACAATTTAAGACTTGTCCCGATTTTATGGTTTTTCATCATGGACTTGGTAAACAGCAAAACTTATCCAATCCTCCAATCTCAACTAAAAAAGACCTCTTAATTAATTACACATTAGTATGCAACGACTAACATAACTCACACGAAGAAGTATTTACTTGAACAATAGTAAAAGTGCTAAAGTTTCTTAATAATCGAGGCAATGTAACCTTATCGTTAGTAAGCACCATAATACATATTGCAGTTATTTTTTGTTGACGGAACGACGCACAATATGCCATTGTAACGGTATAGGAAAATTTGAAACCGTTACTAAAATAGCAAGTCCCGGTTTTACCCAGATACTTAATTTTGCCCAAGTTACCACCCCTGTATTGATTGTTCTTATTTAAACTTACATGTCAGTAGTATAGTTTTACATTAAAAATATTCTTCCGACAACGACTGAAAGATGTTCTTCGTCTAGCAAGAAAAAGGTAGAATTTTTCTATAATAATTTTCTGTAAAAATCACAAATATAATAGTACCATTCACTGGAGACTTTCATGACAGTAAAGGTGCTATAAGAAAATAGAGTCCCGTAAAATGTCCCACTTTCCTCCTTTTAACATATTCTTCCAGACGTTTGAACGAGTCATCCATCACTCGTAGCAGCATTCCTCTCTCTGGGAATGACTGTAATTCTCTCGAATAATGCTTCCTTTTACGCCATCAAACTTGATGTATCGACTCTAGAAAAAAAAAGAGCAGGATCCATTCGAAGCATCATCATCGATCTTCTATGTATCAATATATAAAAAAAAGTTATTGAAGTATTTAACTTCTCAGAGGCGAAGCCGTTGACTTTCGTCGAACACCTTAAGTAAGCTTATATTTCAACTTATAGATAACTACACTATTTTGCTGAAAAGTTTGGCATCGTTTATCAGATGAAAAGGAAACTTCAACTTTGGAATGGGAAAAATACGAATAGATGTTTGAATGATAGGATCTGAAAAATGATAGGATTGTACGCAATTATTAATCAATATTTATTTAAAACTCATTTTACTTCGTTTTGCATCCCTTCAAGAGAAAGTGAAACAATTCCCCTTCTTTTTAATAAAGATATCTTTTCGTCATTTCGTTTGTTAAATTCCCTCCCGATGTTGTTTTATTTCCTTGGCATAAGATTTCTTCAATCAGTATACATTATAATATTAGCTATTCATTGCTTTAAAACTGTAAAATGAAAAACATTGAAATATTACGTGGAATTTATGCTTGGTAATCCTCAATCTTATAAATTGAAACTAAACTTCGGTACTTTTATTACATACATTACATTTTTTATTGCAAATATGGCGTGATTGCAAGGTAAAACGAATAAAGACGAAGAAATTAACTTTAATGTAGATACATATGTGTATATTATAATAAAATTGTGAAAACTTCAGTATTTGACATCACGAATAACCAGAACATTTAAGCAATTCTTTATGGAAGTCCAAATATAGCAAATATATCATCAAAGATATTGAAACTAGGATTTGAAAAAGATTATATAAATAGGAGAATAGTTTAACATCAATTTGAATAATCTAAACTTAGTAATTTTTTACTGGATAGAAAGTTAGAAGGAAGGTCTAATAATCCTGAAATGGAAAAAAGTGAACAGAATCATGTAATAATTATTTGAACTAAATATTAGATTGGTCAAAAAGTCTTGTCGTTTTTTTACGTGACATTAGTATTGTGATACATAAATTGATATGAGAGCAAGTTCGCAAACTCAAATAAGATTTGAAAGTAACCATTTCAAGATATAATTTAAAAAAGAAATCGTAAAGATTGATTCCATTTATCATGTTTAACCTAGCCCTAAAATAAAAGAAAATAAGATGCATTTACAGCACAATACATTATGCTACTACTGTAAGTATAAAAATGCGGTACTAACCAAGAAATAACGACGCAAATGATAGAATATAGTATAGCTGGCAGACTTTTATCTTTCAAGGCTTTAAACAAATTTTCGGAGGAGAATTGGGTAATCTGAAAGCATGAAACTCGCATAGACGAGTTCTTCGCTGAAAAAGTTCTTCAGGAATAAATATATGGATCTGCCTAATATAGTAAAATATTGTTGAAAAAGCTTGGTAATACATTGCTTAACCCTTTGAGTACTATGGACGCATATATATGCGTTAGCGAATGTTTCTATTGTATATACGTAACATGAACAGAAATTATCAGTGCGTAGTATAATAGTAATTTTAATCAGCACTTTATGTAAAAGTATTACCTGTTAATCAAAAGAGCTTCATCCTCAAAAATGCAACAGAACTTTTTAACCAATCCAATATATGCGTAGTGTTTTGAAGAATTTACGTATGTTCATTCTTTTTACTTTGAAAGAACGACTTCAGTTGCGTATGCACCAACTTAATAGAAGTGGCTGCAAACTTTGGTGGATTAGTGTAAAATCTTCCAATTTTTCCTGTTCTTTCATTCGTTTCACGTATTCCCTGAATCGGTACAATAAATATAGCTTACGGTTATGGTTGCGTCCGTCGAAATTTTGCGTATAGTCCTCACGGGAAACTGTTGGGTCGATAGCACCGACACGGTCGGAAAGCTTCTCCAAGGGGAGGGTTGATGGTGGGTGGAATGACGGTGGTTGCGACGCTGGCGGTGGAGTGGCGGCCCTATCGACCGTGTGCCAACGAGGAACGTCGTCACCGCACCATAAGATTTCCCCTTACGGTCTTCCCGTCGCGATGGTGTCTGCAAAGGATACCGCATATTTCCTACCAGGCAGTTGAAATTTTTTTCTGGATCAATACCACTACCATCAAGAGCTATTCAATTGTACTTTCGTGCATGATAGGCGTTCGTCTTCTCGGGGGTGGAATGTAATTCTGTGGAACTGTCAGGGAATGTAGGCTTTCCTTTGAGTTATGTAATGTGTTTCTTACTTTGAAGTTGACGGGAGATCGAGGGAGGGACGTTTGAAAGAGTTAAGTGGTTGTTTTCAGAGGCTTTCGGCTCGTTTTTTGCTTGGGGTAAAGAATAACGATTATGAAATTGAATTTGGTTAGAGAATTTTACTGTTGCAAGTTTTTTTTACTATAGTAACGGTATTGTATTATGTTACGCGTTACATAATTTTACTAACATTTCGCTATAATTATAAGATAATATGTGTATGGATTTTGTCTATAACAGAAACGTGTATTAAAGGAACATATAATGTAACACATTGCGTGAAATCGCATAAATCCAATTACAGTAACAATAGGAAGCAAGATATGTACCTATTATCGGTGTACGTTAAAATATGTATTAGCTAGTAAATTTTTATTGTTTATTATTTATGGGAAGAAACGTAAAACAAATTACAGTGAGTCACAAAATTATTGGGACACGTGAAAAAATCAGTAAGTTGAAAAGTAAAAAAGATGATGAAACAAGTTTTCGATCTTGTTATTTAAAAAAATATAGAATTTATGCGTTAAACAAATAATTTTAAACCGTTGCTATTGATAAAATCGACCTTTAAAATATACTGATGGGAAGATATCCGAAAGATGAAGATTATTTCAGAAAACTAATAGAATCGGTGCCAAACCGACTTGAATAAATAACTAGATGGAAAGAGTACCTCAGAGAATATTAATTGTGTTAAAATTAATATGTTTTTGAAGATATGGCAATAACTTCGTGACTGAAATTGGTGCAAAAAGTTATTACACTTTGTTTTTCCATGACTGTAAATCATAATTTTGTTACTCTGTTTAACAGTTTTACTAACTCAAACCTTAATTATAGACTTGCTAATAAGAAATATAGGAAGTTACTTTATTACCTCGTTCCTTTTCATATTTTTGTTAATCTTTGCCTATACCAACAATTTTGTGTAAACTAAATTATTCCAGTAAAAATAAGGTAAAATTAAAACGAGATTGAGTGGATGGAATGGAATATTTATAAACTTTAATTATATACTAATTTTTAAGAAAGTAACTTTCGAGGCTTAGAGAAAAGGTGTGAAATGTATGTTTATTTGTGCCTATGAATATCATTAAATTCCAGCAATATTATTGTTATTTTTGCATGATAGTTAATCATGTACAATAATGAAATTTTGCATTGCTACGGCATATTAATATTTTATCGAATGTATTACATTCATGTAGGCTGTCACGCATAATCTATATGTTGATCTATTGTAATCGGATTATATTTACAAAACAATGAAAATTGTCTTGATAATATTGACCGTATAATTTTAGTCGAAGCGTTCAATGAAATTAATGGTAATGTTATTAGCTTGTAAATATAACAGGGTTGTAAAATTCAAACCAGCCATTGTATCCTTGTAATGAATTAATATATATATATATTGTATTTCTACCCTATTATCGGAACTTTATTCAAATTTTACATTCAGTATATTTAATCCTCAATCCTTGAACACAAATGTTAGCTAATTTCAACTAAATTTTAAATTCTATATTGTTAATCCACATCTCTTAATTATGTACATCATTAAACCATTATCGTATTTTAATCTTATTGAAAATTTTCATCAGAATCGGATACCAATGAATCAACATCCGCTCTCAAAAATCATATACCTATCTACCCGCATTATCAGATCTTTTCCCAAAACCTAAATTAACCATCTATAATTTCCAGCCCTTTAACTCGTACATTCTATTTAAATTATGAATTCTACATTATTGATATACATATAGTATTTACTTATTTCCGCTTGTTTATAAAAAAGTATACATGAAGTGGGAAAACACGATGTCACGAAAATTTTCATACGTGCATTAAGGTTATTAAAGAGAAGTTATTATTACAACTATATTCATACTTTGTTAGACCTTCTTATGTATCTGTGATATTCTGTAATTTGATTAACATACACAGAATAATATTAAATTAATTTTAGGAGCAATTTTGTTCATGTAATCAATGATCTTTCCCTTATAAACTTTTATAATCCTCCCTTTCTAGAAATCCTTCTCATTTATGTTTTTATATTTTGTGAATTTTCACATTATTTCTATACTTCTAAAATATGTCCTAAAATATGTAAATATTTGAAGTTTAAAATGTGTATGTAGAGTTTCATGACTGACTGTATCAATCTTTCCCTAGCTTCCCAAATTATACATAATCAATTTTCGCAACTTAATCTTGCGAAAAACAATCCTTACATATATTTCAATTTCGTATTAACACGAAATGGCTATTTAAAGTCTAAGCACCTACTTATTCGAGCCATCTATATACCACATAAAAATCTCCCCCATATATCTATTTACAACACCCCGAGGTGTCTTCCAAACTATAACACCCCTGAATCCGTTCCCCCAGCAATAAACCTAACTAATCTTCATTCTGAATACACCGAGGAAAACCTCTTGTCGGTATTACATGGAATAAAAGAAACAAAGAAGCGTTGCTTCGACGATTTTTCGTAATCGAAGTTCGCACAGAGGGTAGGAGCGCCGACGATGGCGGTCGATTCGTCACAGACATCGCCCTCTCCGTTTCGTGATAACCGTAGCTCGGTCCGTAGAATCGGAGAGAACGAGGAGAGTCTTAATTAGTGTTTTCCCAGAGCGCAAGAAAGAAGCGGTGCGATGGCCACCGAAGAAATGACCTCGTAAGTCCTATATTGGTCAGGCCGGATCGTCGAAGGGTTCGCTTTGTTCGCGGATCAATTAAACCGCGTCGTCTTTAGCCCCGGTTCGGTGGAAACGAGTGTCCACTGGATTTTATTCAAAGGTTGGAGGATGAGGATTTCTTGGTGTGTCGCAGGAAATTCCGCTCGCGTCCAACGCCTTGCATACGCCAAGCAGAGAAACCGTGCTTGGGGAACAGGTTCCTTTTTCCGCGGCGGCTTTCGAAAAACCTACCGCTTCCTTAAACGAGCTGCAAAATAATGACGTACTTGCTCGCCGCGTTCGCCGAGTTGTTTTTAGCACGTTTCTGTCAATACACACGTTATGGTTGCAAGTCGGACTTGGTTCGTGGTGATAAGATGCGCGCCTTGGATAGAGAAACGTCGTGTGTGTGTTTGTTCTAATCTGATTGGGGATTTGAGATGTCGCGATAAGGTTTGAAAAAGTTCAAAAAAGGCTGGATTAAGGAAAGCAATGGGAATTTTTTGGGATGTCTTCATTTGTTGAAGACCTTATCGGTGATAAGCATTGAGCGGCTTTAAGGAGATTAGAAATGTTAAGCCTCTGTGCTCTAATTTTTAATTGTAGAAAATAATTTTTAAACGAAGTATAACTTATATTAATTTTACTGCAGCATGGATTGTAGAATTATTTTCTTGCACTTTAACCTTTTCGCGACCAAATTATTTATATATTTTTTTGGAAAGTAAGGTTGGTCTTAAATAAGTTATTGTTGGATGTGCTGAAATTTTTCTTCTAAATTGGTATACTATTTCTTAGATCGATATTTTTTTGTAGGAATATTACTATATATATATATATAAAATTAAGAATTGTATATAAAAATTCATGTTTTTTAAAGCACTTTTAGGAAAATGGAACTTAAATAGAAATTAATTCCACCCCTTAAATATAATGTGTTGTACCTTGAATATTTTATGTTTTTGAATGTTACCCGTATTTTGTACTGTTTTGCATCCTTACATTTTCTGTAAATGTATAAAAATCCGCAATCTAACTGTTCCCGTCTTTAAACATTAATTGTTTCGTGGCCGAAGTACGTACGTTTTAAAAAATGTATTGTTATTATTTACCCAGTATTGGGCGTGTGACGAATACTAAATTCAGATTAACTAATAACTTTTTTCATTACAACTTTATCCTAAAACGTACGCAAGCTTTACAAATTACAATATTCTATTTAATAATTCTCCAAGATTGCAAATAATTGATTTCTCTCAATCAGCCAGCATGTTCTCGTCCTCAAATCTTTATAGAATCGTCTGACTCAACAGTTCTACATTACTGCCATTTCACAAGCATTCTATAAGGACCGAATCAGAGCGGATTAAACGTTTTCTCGCTGAATGTTAGATTGGTTGCGCATTCATGGTTGACGCGTGATTAAAGGGAATCGTGGTAGATTTCGGGGAAGCATAGGGCCGACACGAGGCATCGATAGGTCGCTATGGTTTCCTTTTCGCGGAAATATGGAACAAGCGTGTGTCTTGTGTCCGCTGGCCTCCGCGTTATCCCGTCTAATAAACCCTCGCAATCCAGTTCGACGCGTTCAGACAGCCTTCATCAGCTTTCCATTATCGTTCCCCGTTTTCCAATCGCTATGAATGAGGATTTCTTTCTATTCAGGACCAACCGGATCCAAGTTCATGCACACAGAGACTCGCGTTACCTGGTAAATTCACATTTACCTGAAAGCGGCGGCGCGAAATAATCGCGAAAAAGAAATAGCGCGCGGTGTCTGCGATGGAAAATCGATATTTCTCGCTGAGGGTAATGCTCGCCCATCCGGAGAAACGATTAAAAATCGTGTTTGTGTATTTGGAACGTAGTGCGAACGATAGATAAGCTGAACAGATTTCGATAAGAGTTGTTAGGTGTGTTTTTTTGGAGATAATTTTGATGTCGAGCTGTTTGGGTTGTGATTGAATGTCGTTGAGTAAACGAGAGATTAAGTGTTTTTTTTTTTAATTTCTGTACAATATTGAGCTCAAAGAGTTAAGCGTGAGATTTGTTTAAGTATATTGAAAATTTTAATAATTCCCTTTTTTGTTTATTTCGTTTTGAATATTGTTTTTGAATAATTAAGTAACGCATAGCAAATACAACTTGTTTTAATAACTAGGATCTTACGCATGATTTCACAATTTTATGGTTAAATTGGATATACAAGGTGTCTCACTAAAAAGAAACCAGCTAATAATCTTCTAAGTTAGGTATTTCTGTGAAACATTGTCTGAAAAAAAGTTACTTTGGATCAGAAACGATTCCTTATGAAGCATGCATCATACGATATTATTTAAAACAGGATGAAATATCTTTGTGATAAAGTATATTTTGTTAACGAAGAATGGAAAAAAACATTGAAATTCGTTTAAGAAAAATTAAAGGCGCTAGAATATTATCTTATTCTTCTTAAGAAAAAGTACCCTTTAGTTTATTTTTAATTATATATTGAATTAATTTTTTCTCCTTGCATATTGCATTTTTACAATTTTTCTTGAGTTGGTATTTCTCCTTGGTTATCGAATTTTAATAATTTTTCATTTATTTATCTTTTTCGTTGGATGCTGAATTTTTATCATTTTTCTTTGATTTCTGTTTCTCCTTGGATATTGAATTTAAGATTAAGTTTCTTATCTACGGTATTCATTTTCTTAGAATATAATATTCTTGTCGTTTATCTCCAGCTGACACGGTTTCCGCAGAAAAGAGGTCGTTGGTTCCTTGTGTATTTTATGCGCATATAAAAGGAAGAATTAAAGAGTGTATTGATTATCAGTGAACCTCGTACTTAAGAAATATGTAGTGTACTATAAATATAACCAAGCTACCAGCTTATAGCGTTGATTTAAGTAGGATAAACAATAATTTTTGTATTGTTTATGTATTCTGTTGTAAGCTGTAAATAATAAAGGAATGTTTAAGGCTTTACAATAAACAAATTAAATTTGGCATGGAAAGGTGAACAATATACAATTGACTCTTCATTAACACGGAGCTTAAGCACGCCAATTCTTTGCATTATAATTTTTGACTCCTCAAAAATGTAGCAAGTGTTGATAAAGTTTAACCTTTTGTAGTAAATTTCTGTATGTTTTATGACCGTAAATAATACGACAGTCTAATATGTATCTACATACATATAAAGCTGCCAAAAGTCAATCCGGCCAATATGTAATTGTATTTTAATTGAAATTACACATTAATGAAATTTTGTCTACAAACAATTTAATGAGATAATACTCCACAAGTCACAATATGTAATACGTTTATGTAACAAACATTTATTTTTAACTGTTCTTCATTTTAATAATATGGTAAAATTACATTTTAGTTGGAAACATTTAGCAGCCACTGTACATTTTATTCATTCGCCATACATCCAACATTTTTAAAAATTTTTCACATTTCTAATCTTCGCAGTAAGATTACGTACTTTTTTAAACTGCTGCAAATTTTCATTACGTGTTTATTGAAATAAATTCGCGTATGTTGCATAAGTTTGTTTCACCATCAAATATCGCACTAATTCTTAAATAAATGTTTGGTTAAATTTAGGTTTAGAGGTTTATTTTTGAAATTATCATATTACGATGTACATCGTACCGTGTTGTAATCTGAGTAATATTGCAAACAAAATATGTACTATGTGGTCTAAGGAAAACAGGTTGAGTATGGCTCTCAAATCAGGTAATCTAACTTCTTTAAATTCTTTAGTTAGTTACGATATTATAATATAATTTCAATAGTATTACAGAACAATTATTCTGCATCGAATATAATTTCATCCTTTCTAGATTTGTCATGTTTTCATATATAGCAAATAATTAGATGACCTGCTTTAGGTGGAATTATATAAAACCATCAAAGCAGAAGAAAGAATCTTGTCATCAACTTTTTTGTGCCATGCAGCCTATTTCTAGTGTCATACTTCATTTCTATATAGTGATTTAATAAATTCGTGTTTTATTAAACATTTTATTTTTCTGCGTTTAACACGAAGTATTTCTTGACAATTTTAATAACGGGTATACAAATGGAGAAAGAAGTTAAACACCATGAAAACATGAGAAAGACATGTCTAATCACGTTGAAACCAGTGCTTATCGCTGGTTATTTTGTTGAATCTGATCAAACGCTACCTTGATCATGTCAAATACTAAACACGACTTGAATAAACAGATAAGATAAACATCATATACTAGACACACTTTTATCGACTTACAAACCGGTTACTATTTTTTTCCCTTGCTGTGCTTCCTATCTGCTTGTCCCTTTTAACAACGCATCGTCAGACCTCTATTTAAACAAGATTTTTCTTCCTGTTTCTGCTCGTCCAACATGCTACCAACGTTTGTACAGCAGATTTTCAAACATACTGCCTGTACGAGCTGTTTAAAAACAGGTAGCCATATGTTCAAACCCTTGAATTGAAATTAAAATATCTGTAATACTTTAATGCTAATACAGTAGAAGGTTTGTTTGTTAAATCTCGTTCGCTATATAGTATCTGTTTATCACACACATTTAAATATACATACATATTTAATGCTAGTGCAAACATACCATTCAATACAATGACTTAACATTTTTATAAAAAATAAACATTAGTACAAATATGCGGTCGATTGTATTTCTCTACGTTCGTTATAACTAGACTGCGGACTTTTATCTGTTTATGGGAAACTTAGATACGCAAAAAGGCACGGAATATACATTGCATGAAAAATTATGTTTAATTTTAAAAATAAAGTACAAGCTGTTGTAGTTTGGGAGTGAAATATCCCACTCCTCCCTTTCAGTTTCCATTTCCTTAATTTTGTTAATGAAGATACGAATTTGTATAAAGATCTGTAGTCCGTTTATAGCATTCTGATTTTAATGACCAAAACTCTTCGCTGTAGCATTCGTTTATTGTAACGTTTATTTTACTAATATACATACTCCACTGTGTCAATGCTACTATTTCGCGAGTATTACGGAATCGTTCAGTGTGTTTCTCGTTTCAGTGTGTAACTATATAATTATTATTGATAATTAGCATTTTTGTCTCGTCATTTTTTTTAACTCTATTTTAGTGGTGCGCCATTAAAATTGAAGAAAATATGATATAAAGTCCTGCAATTATGAACGTATGCTGTAAAATTTTGTCACTTTGGTCGGTCCATCGAAACAAAACTTGACCGTTAAAGGGTTAAAAACGTACACCAAAGTTGAAAGTTCATTTGAGATAATATCATAATAATATAGCTTATTTCGTTCCTATGTCTTTAATTTTAATAATGTCAACTCGAAATTAATTCAAAATGAAAAGAATAAAACACCATTGCTTCTTGTTTATTTAAAAAGCACAACCCTTTAACGGTGTTTGACGAATATACTCGTCATACGAAAATTATTGGACTATTGACGACCATACTCGTCATGTAAATATAAATCTTCAAAATAGATTCCACCGTTAAAAGGTTGAAAATTTCACAATTTTAGCACTGCTTCATTGAGTGATTTCTTTATACAAATCGTATTACTTGTTTATACATACATACACGAATAGATACAAATTTTCAAAACAAAATTCCACCGTTAAAAGGTTAAACGTCTCGTAATAGTGGAACACTCGGCCCTATAAACCAACATCAATTTCTACGGTGAAACGATTCGAATCTGAGTTTTCAGCGGACGTGGTCATTGTCTCGCGGTTCGCAGCGGTGTAAATTGTATTTTGCGCGTGTATTCACGCGAACGATGTGCACGTGTGCGTATCAGTAGTGCACGAGCTGTTTTCTTCTCTTTCTAGCCTACAGGGGCCGGTTCGAGCGGACGAGCGGGAAAGTTTATCGCGAAGCAACGAACGGTTGACAGCTCGGTGATGCATCGGTAGCGATTTGCATTGGCGTCGGCCGCGCGGAAACCAGCCGACCTCTCTCCACGTCCTCCTGAATACCACGGACTCCTCGGGGCCCCGCAAAAACGATCCGTGAAGGTCGCGAATTAACTGCTTTACCGTTACGACCGCATAACTGGAGACACCTCTTGAAAACTGGTCGCGAGGTTTAAAAAAAAATTAATATCTCAGAAGAATGTTGATCGCTGTTCTGAGGGTTGGTTATTAACTTTTATTATTTATTGTTCTACTTTGCATTTTCTCTTTACAAAGGATAGTGAATTATTCTTGCAGAATAGAATTATGTTGTAGTTTGGGAAGATGTATGAATTATAATAATTGATAGGAGGAGGATGGTTTTGGTAGTTCCGTTCGGAGTAATTGAGAAAAATTTATGCTTACCTTAACAAAATTCTGGTTAATTCTTAGACATGTCAATTTCATAATAGTTTTCTCACTTAAAAGAAACCACCTTCTTTAGTTGCGATAGTGCAACAAATATTTCACACGTACGTTAAATTATATTAAAGAATAAATTTCTTATGATAGGCATCTTTAATCCAGAACAATTGTTTTTATGTTTTCAACTTTCTTCACGAGCACATAATATAAAAGATAATTAGATGGCCTGTTTTAGGTGAGACACCCTGTATATGTCTATAATCTGTAATATCGTCTATAATATTTAAATATTTGAAGTACATACATGACACATTCCGTGCAGATATGCTAATAATACATGTAATTTCGGTTCAAACTTTATGAAGGGAAGTACTAGGTGTATCAAAAATTCATTTGAAGTTGCTTATTTAAGGGGTTGTTAGCATCAGTATCTAGGTTACCTTGTTACAGCTTTGCAGCTAGAAATGAAAATGAAATAATTGCTTCATAAAAAGGACATTTTGCAATTCAAATATATCTACAACCACTTCAATATTAATTCTCACAAAATTAAACTTTTAAACATAACGTAAATCAACACCCTGACCCAACTTTTTCCAGCTCAACTGCATTTCACAGCTACTACAATATCAATTCTGACGTAATTCAATATCGTATATCCATGAAAACCAACCTCTTAACTCAGTAAGCTCTCTAATTATCTTTCCCGAAACATTCAAAATTCCCCAAAGGATGTTATTTGGAATTTTCGAACTTCCTTGGCGGACATGTTGAAATAAATTTGGCCACGGTGTAATATTGTGGGGCAGGACGAATTTCGCGGCGGCCGCGGATTCCTTGGATTCCGTTCGGTAACTTCTCCAATTTGTCTCGCGAGCCACGCTTCCTACGCGCTTCGGGAGTCGTTTAGTCAGCGGCGGTCTCTCGGTGGCGCGCAATTTATATCGCCGAGTCTCAACCGCTCGAGATAGCGTCCCCCAGGCAGAGGAGGCTTCTCCCGGTCGCATTGTTTTCAGTGTTCACGGGACTATCGGTGGTCCTTGTCTGAATATTTCGCGGCGTCACGCTCGTTCATCACTGCAACTCGCGTTCCGCCTTCGACGCTCTCTCATTGCCCGTCACGCTCGCCACTCTTCGTCCAGACATAATTAAGTGACAACAAGCCGTTTAAAGAGCTTGTAAACACGAAACTCGCAGGCCGGCTTATCTCACACCCCCTCATTAACGGAGCTCCTCCGTATCCTCGCCATAAATCGGAAGCTTCCTAATTAAGGGCACATGTGGACACCTTGTGGCCCTGGGATTCTGTCTTTGGAACCAAAACTGGTTTCCCTTTGAATAGAAAGAGAATTAGGAGCTTCCTTTTCCTGTACGTTCGTACTATGGACGGAGAACCCGAATATCTAATTGGAGGAGCGACATCGAATACCGTGTGGCTCTGAGTTCTTGTTTTTGGAACTGAAGCTAGTAGATTCCACCTGAAATAGAAGAAAACTTTTCCGGGAGTTACCATTTTCTACAAGTGCCTGAAGATGTCAATAGTGTTGCACAACCAAACTTTATCCAATAGCATTCTGTGAGCTAATTTCTTGAGCACTTATAAGTGTCATCAGCAATAATATGCGGAGCTAGAAAGATGTCTCACGGGACGACACAGGAGCAAGAGGAATGTGTGTTTGCGTTCCTCCGTATGTCTCCTTTCCTTTTCCGCTTCACATTATTTCGGCAAATAAGGAAAATACATGTGACCTATTTATAAATATGTCACAGAAGGAGTGCCTGTAACTAATCAGGCCCGCATACCTTCCACTAGACAACTTTCCAGCTCTCTATAGTACACGACTAGTCAGCAAACCCATGTTTCTCGTTCTACAATCGCATCTTCTACTCTTTATCGATGGAATGCAATATACGACATTCTGGTGATCCAGATTGCAACTATAAAGGTTTAAAGCATTATGGATGACACCTTGCGGCCCTCGGGATCTGTCGTTGGAACCAAAACTGGTTCCTTTACGAATAGAAAGTTTTCTCTCTCTTGGGAGCTTCCTCCTTGCACCCTTGTACGTATTCTTACTACGAACAAGGAGCATAGATATCTCCTTGGAGAAGAGGCATCGAGTGTATTGTCCAGCTTGGAAAGTGTAGACCCCAGTTGGCTAAGGTTGGGTCTTGGGCGATGCGCACCCCGGGTTCAAGGGCAGCCGTGGGTAAGAGACAGATCGTCGCGGATAAGAGCACCAGGAGAGGTATAACGAGCATATACCAGGTCCCCAGTCCACCTTCCCTTCCTCTTTCTTACTCCCTATCTTTCTACATTGGCTCATCTTTTTCTTCCATCGTATTTCGCTTCGTCTTGTTCGCTTCTCAATTTCTTTTTCTCCCTTTTTACCCTGTTCTCCGCTTCCTCCCTTTTCCATCAGATGCGTCATCTTCGAGCACAAGCCTGGAGAGAGAGTGGGACGATGATTTACGGTCTCGAGCCTCTTTCCAGCTCTCCTCTCTATCCGAGGTCGAGAGCAGGACCTTCCCTTCGCCGCCCTACCTGGCTGATCTTTCGAGCTGGTTTCGCTGGAGTATATACGAGCAGAGGACGACCGGTGCACGCCTGCCTGTTCGCTTGTTCACTCGCTCGCTCGCTCGCCTGTTCGACTGCCTGCTTGCCTGCTGGTTGTTCGTGAAAAGTAAACAGCCAGCCGTGGCAACGACTTGCCGGTGTTCCAGCGCGTCATCGTTGCACCGCCTCCCCTGGCCTCTGGCTAAACGATAGAGATAGGAGAGTAGAGAACGACCAGGTAAAACGGGCCCTCTCGAACCTATCTAACCAGGGACGCAGTCATAGGGCCACCTCGAAGATTCGTTGTTGGAAGTGGATAGGCCATTTGGAAGCAAATTTTCGGCTCCCCTAGTTCCGGAGTTCTTAGGAAGAGTTAAATTTTTACTGGTTTATGAGGGTTGCTGGGAATAATGGAATATAAAGAGGGTTTAGAAGTACAGGTTTTGTAATTTCGTTCTGAAGTTTCTTATTAGAGCCTGTTATTTTGGAGCGGGAATTAAACTTGATATTAAAAACAGCAAAATTGGAAATTTTCTGATGGACTTTGGATTTGGAACAGAGATTCGGAATCTATCGAGTCACAGGCAGGTTTTTAACAAAGTACAGAATATATTTGAAGATCACACAAGGAACGTCTGAAATTTACAGCAGTAAAAATGGAAATGAACAGTTTTAGATGAACAGATAACGATATGAGGTACATGGATGAGAAATTCTAATGAGGTATTTGGATATTATGCCGGGAGTGCTGCCTCTAGTGACTACTTACATACTTACTCTAACATTTTCAAAGGTTTATAGATTTTGCAGATTTTATAAGAGTTGTTAAAGAAATTGGAGTATGGAAGAAATTGGTAGAAGCGATGTAGAAATTTCGTAAAATGGTACATCTATTTTTCGTAACTATTTCAAAGTTTTCCATCCTCGTCCATTTCAATGATTTTTGGATATGGATCCTCTATGTTGAGAGGACAAAATTTGGAACAAAATTACTATTATGGTGCCGAAAACTTTTTGCGAATATCTCGGAAACTAAGACAAAGCGGCGTTTATATGTATAAGAAAACTTAGTTCAAAATTTTAATTTCTATTACGTGTTTGGAAATCATCGAAATCGGTGAGGATGAGAAACGTCAAATAGTTGCCGTATTTTTTACTACAATTTAATATATTTATATATGAATTAAACTTAATATAAATAGGAAAAAATGTTGGGGATTTTCGCAGGATTTATAAGTTGAATTTTGTTGTGAAATATCGTTCTCTTTTTTTTTTATTAATCCTCCGTGGACACACTGCATCTGTTTTGTCCTCAACTGTTTTTTGTTACTGTTCTAAATTTTCAAAAAGTTTGGGAAAATTCTAAGACATTGAAGTGTCTATTTTAATGTACCGTTGCCACTTGACTGAAATGTTTGTAGGGTTAATTAGAAACCGCAGCATTCCCTTCAAACGTACTTAAAAGTGAAAACTCATTGCAGACAAAATGAACCCAATGTGCCCATAGAAGGTTAGAGTTCATTATTTTAAAAAAAATGAATTAAACGTGATACAAAAATGGGAAGGATTGGAGATTTTTGCGTTTTATAAAGGTTATTGAATAAAAACTAGTTTATATAGAGTAGGATCGTAGCAATAGTGGAGGACTATTGTTGCGATATAACTTCTTTCCGATGCTATTGTTGGGATTGCAAGTGCTTCCTAGTATTCTCCTTGTGCATGTTTAACTTAGTTGGCTCTTACTTTTGAGAATGCCGTATTCGAACGTAAGTTTATCTGAATTTCGAACAATATGGAAAGGTATTCAGTATTCGAATGAAAAATGAATACAGAAAAAGGATTTATACCCTTTGAATCTAAAGAAATTTCAATATATTCATCTGTCAGGGATGATTTGGCAAATTCACTGTTGTATGGGAAGAATGACTTCGAGATAATTTGAAGAAAGGCAGTGGTGCCTAAAAAAATACGCAAAGGTTGCGTTGAAGTAGTGAGTTGCCGTTCGAAACTATTTCACAAGAGAAGATGAATAAAAAGGGCAAGAAAGGAAAGTATTAAAACATCAAGAAGAAAAAAATGAGTTGAAAAACGTCAAGAAATTTCAAAATCAATGGTGGCTACAAAAATTGGCACGCACAAATTTTTACCAAGTATTTGTTGAATAGATTCTACAATTCATTTTTGTTTTTGTAACCTCGCATGTTTGCAAATTTAATATAGTTGCAATATTAGTGAACAAATTTGAATTTTAAAAATAGATATAATAGTGTAACAATACTTTTGTGTTGCGGATTTCTTTTGGCAAATATGGTCTAAAATATTGTTTTAGTACTTTGAAACGTAAACATATAAAAATTAGATTTTATTACATAAATTAAACAAATTAAAAGAATTATATATTTTTAAAAAAAAATCAATTAATACAGAATTATCTTAATTGTACGTCAGAATAAATTCACGTAATTCTCACAAATCTTCAATCCTTATTTTACAAGTTTCTCATTATTTTTCTCTCTTTCTCAAAATTCAGAAACCAAAAAAATGTTAAATTAAATCATCAATTCTAAAAGGTTCCCAGTGGGTGCAGTTTCCAAATCAAAATATGTTCCGTCATTTTCTACCCCTGAAATCGTTCCAAACTATAACCCTTGTTCAATTTGTTTGGTTGAATAATTGAAATTATTTTAACTGTCAAAGTTGTATTTGATTTTCCGTAGATACACGCTGAATTCTGTAAAAAGACACCGAATTAATTTGTACACCTAAAATTTGCTAAATTATATATTGACTAATAAATAAAATATAATCTTGAATTATATATTGGCTGATAAATAAAATATATAATTTCTTGAATTATATATTTCGCTAATAAATAAAATATATAATTTCTTGAATTATATATTGGTTAATAAATGAAGTATATAATTCATCAAATTATATATTTGCTAATAAAAAAGATACATCATTTGCTAAATTATATATTTGCTAAGTCTGCCTGCTTAAAATTTCCAAACCGCAAAAAATTTCACTTGCCAAAGGGTCGTTCGAAAGATTAAGCATTCTCGGCGAGGAATTCTTTCGGATCGCAAATTTCTTCGTAGTACCCTCGTGTAGAGATTACCCATCCGATTGGTGGATGCGGCCCTGTCAGACACCAGCCGAGCAAAACGGCGTTCGATAACGTCGATAGCGCACGAGTTACGAGCGTACACATCGGGTCGTTTGGTGCATCCGCCCCGAAGGAAGGAATCACGGCCCCAGTTGGTTGCCACGGTGAAGAGGAAACGCGCATGGAACCCAAGCGGACACGCATCGGACGTCGTTTCCGCGGGAGGAGCGACGGATCCAATTAATGCGCCCAGCAAATCCATAATTCACTCCTAATTAATTAGCGTACACGTGGTGGATCGGTGAAAGATAGGAGACAGAGAAGGATAAAATGGAAGAGGAATTGAGTTCTCTCGTGTATACACGAATCTACTAGCTACAGAGAAGGAAAAAGGGAGATATAGAGGCGTGACACAGGGCTGTGTAATCCTTTCCTGGCCGCGTTTACTCATGCCTGACGACGAGACGAGCGAGCTGTAAACTCACCAGGTAGGACAAAAGCGGCTGCGAACCACCTCTGTCCTCGTGGCACACCGCGCTGCCATTAACCCCTGGATTATTGTTCGCGGTGCAAATGCCAGTAGTCGCTCGCTCGGCCACCGACGCGTTTCATGGGGGTAGAATGTCACGGCAATAGAGCCGTGATTGCCAGAGAAAATGTTTCGAGGTTTATGTGAGTGCTCTAGGATTTGAAAGGTGTTAGGTAACGGAAGGTAAAAGTGTCGTTGGGGGTTGGTTTTGTACAAAGGGGTGCGCTAGCTGGCGTTTCTCGGTGTTAGATTTCAAGAAAAATAAGAAGTTTCGAATACCTATTTTGATTGACAATGATAGGTGATTTAAAACAGAAATGGGTTGAGACCTGATTTCTACATTCGCGAATCTGGAATTCGAAACTTGGCAAGGTCTCGAAACTTTGGAAACTCTGAATCCTCATTTTCTTCACTTTGATTTTAAAGAATTAAGATCCTAAAAAATCCCTTTTAGAAAATCAAATTGTTCATTGAATCTAATTAAATGAAATTTAAGTTTAGTTATAATTTCAACAAACGACTTTAAATACTCGATTTAAATACTCGATACGATTTCCAAACTCTATTAGATTATAAGTTAAACAAATTCCCATCATGACAATATTCTCCTTATTTATACAAACTATTACTTGTCTAGGTTTCGAGAGTACGGAGTCGTAAAACTAGCACAAAGTTTGAAACTAGTAAAACGTACAAACGTGTCCCAAATAAACGTGTTCCTACCCTGTAGCCGAAAAATAATAGCGAAATGATCGTTGTTCTTTCATTACCCAACAGCTTTGTTATATAATCTCACGCTGTGTTATAATCTCGCGCTTCTGAAGGAGGGCTCAGGTGTCTTCACGTTTTTTTCACGCCCTCCGTCCGTGCAACTCGCATTTATCCCGGGGTAGTATTTCGCGAGGGACAAGAAGCGTAGAGAAAGGAAAGAAGGCGCGCGCGGTGTCGCGTGATCAGGATGCAGACGGCCATCGTAATCGCACACCGGAACACGCAACCGGTATTTCGGCAGTCCTCTCCTCCCCCTCAGACAACCCTTAACGAGCAGACGCGGTGAAGAAAACGGGCCAACGCGCGAGGTGTCAACTTTAAAGTGGATCCCAATACCAGACCACTTCCTCCGCCTTGCAAAGACTCTCAGGTTTCACCTTCGACTCAGACTCGCTCGACTGGACAAGACCACGAAGGGGGAGAGTCTTTGCTGAAGCTAAAAAGAAACGAAGGTTAACCCAGAACCAGAGCTCACATCTCCTGTGGTGGTGTTCTGGACCGTAACACGAATACGTGTTTGTTTTCTCGCGACGACGTGAATACGCGCATCAGCCGTTGTCGTATCCTGTTCCCAAGTCGAACGCATGAGCTTCGAACGCAAATAGGGAAGGAGGTGTGAAAGGGTAGCTGTCCGAGTTAAATTCGGGATTGAACTTCCAGCTTGGCAAGCTAACATACTTACGTGTTATCTCTGTTGTAGCCGCGGAGAATGTTGGATGACGTGTCGGAATACTACTGGCAGTTTATTGTGGAGTTTATTTAATGTTTTCGCTGCGACGGATTTTAGTCGTAAAGTATGACGAAATCATAAGAATATTTAACCCCTCCTCCTGTAATAACGTGTCACATTCGTGATAAGAATTGTAACACAGATTCAGCAAAAGCGTATATACACTTGAGGGTAACGTTTAACTCGAACCCTAATTTTGGCTTTGGATTATAAGATTGGAGGATATTAAACAATATTGCCTATAATATTCAAGTGATTTGTGCGATACGTGATATGAAATCAGTGATCAACTAATGCTAGCATACGCGGGTAATAAAATAATCGTAGGACAAAGGGTGAACACGATTGATAAATTAAAATGGAAGGAAGACAATAATAGACTACTGGTGTAACTGATGATAAATGTAACTTGTATTTGAGGTTTAAATTGGGTGTGTATTGTACGTGTGCGCATGCATCGCCTGATGGGGATCTGTGTCGTTTGATGGTTGAAACGACGCTGCCGGTTGTCTCGTGTGGAAAAGTTAAGAGACTTCGTGTATGCTTTTTTAGCGTCTACTGATTGGTTTCCCTTAGTTTGGGTGATTACCAGTCAGCAAGCCTAAAATGATCGGAAGCACCTTTTTCCTTGCGTTCTTCGTATGCTTTTTAGGAAAAAGGTGTCACGGTGTGTAATTTGGCGAGAACGTGAACCAAAGCATGGGTGTGTCATGGTTTGCGCTCAGGTCATTAGTGAGCCTCGAACTCGGAGCTTTATGGCAGGATAATTGCTATTGAGAGTTGAGAAACGAAAAAGAAATTGGCTAACGATAAGTGATATCGAAATTGAAAACTACGAACAGTCACGTACCATCTGGGAAATATCACCCAGATGGTAGAAACGCTAAACTAAAATTTCTCACAAACTGTGACCCTCTCATAAACCGCGTATAGTGATGCATTGAACAACAGCTTAGGCCATAACGAATATGAATGTAACGTAATACATACGTTTTGATTAAAATTTGCTAGAGTTAAAAGGTTAAAAGTATGCTAGTTTTTTAATAAAAAATATTTGAAGAAGGTGACTTATTGTCGCTTATATCTTTAGAAGTACTTAGTTAAGATAGAAGGAGCGCTTTTGATTTAGTACGGGTACTATTTAATGCTCTTTTGATTTTCTAGCCCGAAGCTCAGCTTTTCTATAATTAAGCTTGGAAAACTACTTTCATGCTGTGTGTGTTGTAATTGTGCGGAACATTGCATTGTTAAGCATTTCATTTAAAATTCCTTTTCGTATCACCACTATTAAAAAGCCTCTGGTTCCCGAAATTAAGTTTGAGAAGCGACAACAGATTCATATTGTAACAACCTACAACTACTGATACATTTCATGGTGCAAGAATAATATATATTTAAGTGTTTAATATTACGTTCATTCTGAATGGCAAGAATATTAGGTGTTTCATTTTGGACCAATATAGAACAATGGTTGCTCATCGCTGCAGTAAAATGTTATCCGCGTGAACATAGCATTAAATGTTAAAAACTTGTTTTTGCTAGGTCAGGTTGTAATTTGTTTTTCTTATCACCACTAATAAATTTGAAAAAAGGGGTACCTTAATCAAAGATTTGAGACTTTCGCGACTCGGATAATGCGAAAGTAAATCAATAATTGCACGCCACGAAGCTATAACTTTTGCTGAGATTATATTTTGAATTATACCTGCAGTATCAGATGTCACCTAATAAGATGTAATAAATAAGTAATAAGATCACCGTTCTATTATTAGTATGCATTAATAGTAAGCAAGAACAGCGAGCTGTAATCTCACTTTTGTGGTCTCAAGATGTGTAATCTCATAATCAATAAAAAGTTAGAGTTCTATTGCCAATAATTATTGACTTACTCTCGTAATTATCGCTATTGAAACTTTCGATTATACTGATTGTGAAGGTTAATTGATTAATAGATTAAAATGGATTATTGTACTTTAAAGATTAAAGTTGATTCGCAATCAGTATTTTGTATTGCATTAATCAATGCAGTTCCTTACCTCGAAAGGAAGAATACTACTCTACTTGTAGCAGGAAACTATTATTAGTTCAGGGCATATTTTCATTTAATAATTGAAATAATGCAATGTTAACATTAGAATATCTCCTAAACTATTTATTTTTAGCCGTATATAGTCTAGTACTTTTTATAGGAAATAATCAGCTTGCGCCAGTTGGTGTATTAAAAATTCTATGATTCCATTTAAAAAAAAAAAAACGTCGGTAGCCTTCATATCATTTTTACGCCTGCACTTGGAGAAAAACTAGTTACAGCATTTAATGTCCGCCTTCATACCGAACAACTTTCATCTAAACATCTTTTTCGTAACGTCTCTCCCTTAAAAGATATTTCACTGTATAACGATAAAACAGACGCACTGTACATATGTACATACATTTTTCATAGCGAAAGAGTTACATGTGATTATTTCGAACAAAAATTTTCAAATTAGCGAAAGTGGTATTTTCAAAATTAAGTGAGATATTGATTAAAATTTTAATAATTATCGACACGTGATTTTCTAAATTTGCTATGCAAGTCAACTGAAAATATCAACTGGTTTTCTTTGAATTAATCTAAAAGTAATGATAAACCTTATACCCTGCACACCGTATTCGTTTCATAGGAATATTCCAACATTTCGCAAGCATTGCAATTTACTTCTTTAGGAAATCAATTGGCACTGATACTGCTAGCTGTAAAAGGTATAGACATAGTTAGAAAATACTGTCACGTGCCATGATTCCACGGTAGCTCTATGGTCTATTAAAAGACAAGCTTGTATCTTAGTAGCCCAACGTGGGCGAGTATCAGGAATACCTTAACGCACTTTTTACCTGTCGATTGGTCTCGCGTAATCGCGCGAGCTCGTGTCACTTGCTCAAAAAAGGAACTCGTATTCGCCACCGCGGCTTGTCCCGGAGTAAGATATATAGAGTTATTAGCAGCATGGGTCGCGACGCTGCATAGGAACGTGTATAAAGCGTGCTTTATAATCGTATAAAGGCCTGGCACTGCTACGTCGTTGCCAGCGAACGCGTATCGCCATGGGGCTCCAATAAATAGTTCCGGTTATCGGTCCTTTCGTGGCCGCCTGTGTTTCTCTCTTTCATTTTCCTCTTTCTCTTCTTTCCATCGTTTCTTCGCCCTTTTGTAGGTGTTGCCTCGTTGTGCTTAAGACTTTAATAAACTTGTCGGTGGAACGAGCGTCTGCGAAATCGAGTTTTGTTTTCGTATCCGTGGCTCTCGGGGGGTTGTTGGATCGGGCAATCTTAGAAACTGCTTGCAGCCGCTCAACATTTTTCGCGATAACGCCGGCCAACGAGTGCATAAACGCCACGGGCTCTCCTTCAGCCATCGCTGAAGGTAATATGGTTGCAGAGTTCCGGTTGCGGCGAGTAATATGGAAAAATGGCGACCTCGTAAAAGTTTAGCTCCATCGAGCCCGGAGAATGGCTGGGAAAAGTTTGATAATTTTGGTTTGCACGGGGAAATAGAAGTGCGGTTGGGAGATATGGCCTCGTGTAATGGAAAACATTAACTTCAAACAAGGGGGATGGTGTTAACGCTATATTAATTTAAGTTCTATTGTGGGTAAACCAGAGTAAAGCGGCTATTATTGCTCATTCTTATTGTGATTGTCTTTTTTTTAATGGAGAATGAGCTTGATAAATGTGATAATATAATTACTAAAGTTGATTTAATTTTTTTTATTAAAGCTCATTAATGGTATTGTACGTACCGTGGATTTTTATAAAAATTCATGTTTTTATAAATAAATCTGAAAAAGTGAGACCTCAATAAGGAGTTGCTTCTTAATTCAAGTATCATAATTTCTATCGTACTTTAAATATTTTGTATATTTTCACATCTTGTTTTTTTTGCATTTTTTGTGTGTTTAAATTTCTAATAAATGCATAAAAATCCGTAGTCTAGTCATACTCTTTTATTACAGTATATTGATATATTGAAATTTACAGTGACTGTCAAGATGTAATTTTATTATTTATTAACTATATCGACAACCTATCGGCTGTTTCCTTAAATAAGTTAAAAATATATTAGGTTGTTGCATAATAAATGTCCTTTTCGAAATAAAAGGATTCGATAAATATAACATTTGATACAATGAAAATTTTCAACCGGTAAATTTTTAAAATAAGAATCGAATTAGAATCGATATACTTTTCCAGCGTGATATAAGTTAATTGTTGAATATTTTACGCTTCTAAAGTGGTTAGAACGAGATCTCGCCAAAAATAGCTAGTTTAAATACAAACTGTACTATCAAAATAAGAAAATGAGTTAATGAATCCGTTATATAAAAAGATCATGCTTTTTTCAAAGGGAAATCCATAGCTTCTTTGAGAGATGCAGTAAAGCATTATGGAATAACGGTGACTATTTTTAAAATCGGATCAATATTTAATTTTGTTAGGAGTAAATTCTAAATTTGTCAAGAGGAGTGAATTATTCATCTTCAGTGAACTGAAAAATATTTGAAAATAAAATTCTATGACACAAATATATTATATATTATGTATCATTAATATATCGCGGATGATCCACTGTCAAATATACAATGTGCATTACCTTTTTCCCGTACATCGCAACAGAAATTTATTACATTAACAGTGTTCATGAGAACATTTATACGTTGACGTCTAACTTGTAACACGTTCTATTTCTGTGGAAATTACACGTGTATGGGAGGTTTTTACCTAGATAGAGATGATGCTGTGTAGATCTTATATGATAACGCACGACGTGAATTAACGTATCCCGTCCTTAACACTAGAACTACCACCGACTAAAGTACACTTATTTGTGCCAAAGAAGTAGAAATGGTAGATAATTACAAAGCGCATGTGATTGAAGTACAGTAAAGCTTTATTTATATTTTGTACAGAGAATCGCGTAATATTCTAAAAAATGCACTCATGCAAATTCATATAATTTTTATGCTAAATTTGTGACCAGTCATTCTGACTGCTTTGGTAATTCTATTATAGACGGGGAGAACAGATACGTCCGCTGCTTATGATGACCTAATTCGTGTATTAGGTTCAATTTTATTTAAAGGTTTCGTAAAACATTTCAAATTATCGTATATTAAATTTCCATACCGTGTTTGTATGCGCTGGTATGTAACGATTCACCCGCAAAATTTAACGTGTCATACAACGAAAATGACTAATTCGAGCATGTATTATAGCTCGTGAAATATTAGCTTATCAAACTGTAAAATGTTATTAACGTGTAATTTAAATCGAAATGTAATTATAGCTGGGTTGCAAACTGCTGGCAGCCACTGCATATGGACGGCCATGTATTAATAAATTCCTGTCAGTACATAGCTATCGATACCCGTATCTCCACACCATTTATTACTGTGACTGTGAGGATACATCACTATACCGATATTAGCATATCGATAGTCTAATTACCCAGAATTAGAGGCCGCTCCGAATCCGCACTATTCAAATCGTTCGATTCGTATCTGCTTTTTTGAAATAGGCAAATTACAAGTTCGGTCCCTAGCCAACAACGAATTGCAGTAGAGGAAACTATTTTATAAACTCGTAAACGCCGTGTAAACCAAATTTTGTAGCTTTCAACTCTCCAGGGAGCGAGCCTATAAATTTTCTGCGATGCGATCGGTGAATGCTCGCGTTTCGATTGCTATTTTAATCGCGATGCGGCCGATAAATGGATACCGGATAGAATTCATGGAGCTCTCGACCGGAAACCCGGCATACTGCTGATGCATCGATCGCTCTGATAGTCTGCATTCGATCGCGTATCATACCGATCGGTTCACTTCTTTAGCGAGATCGCACACGCACTGCGTGTAAATTATAAACTCAGCATCGATGCAAACGTGCCCCATTAAACATGCCTTTCAATTTATTGGGGGAACTGACTGAGTATCCATTAGTAAGGACCTCTGGCGCGATTCATTTCAACTGATATTTAATTCTGGCGCGGCGAATCCAGCGCATCACTCGCATAGTGGATTTGGGTAGTTTTAATGCGAATTTACGGGCCACGAGGATAGCGCCATGATATAGGCGACTCGGCGTCGTTAATTAATACCGGGACATGCGGTTATTAACGCGGATTATGATTTGTGTTTATACAAATCGCGATAATGACCGCTTAAATGGCGACCGTGTGTCGCACGACTCACGACACTTCTGCGGGTGTGTTTATGTGACCACTGGTTCCAAAGCTACATACCGAAATACAGCTTCTTCTTTCGATAAAAAATATAGAAATTTGAATGATTATATGATGGATTAATCTTTAAAACGCTTTCGTAGTTTAGTCCGAGAGAGACTCGGACAAGTTGTGAAATACAGCGCTATAAATTTCACATCTTAAGCTTTCAAATTACTTAAGTTGTATTAAGTTGTATTATATACTGTCCTTCCAAGGTAACTAAAATGCTCAAAAAGTCTTACTCCATGGTCGCATAACGGAGTAGCAGAAGTACTCTCGATAAATGACCGCTAGTTGCAATCGCGTCATCTTGAAGAGAGGGAATCGTTGATGGGATCGACTTCCGTGGAGATTGAACGTCGGGGAAGGATCGACCGACGCGACGAAGAAATACCGTGACGATTTTTCATCGAGTAAGAGCAAAACCCAAGTGTTTCTTTCGCGGGGTCTCTTGTAACGTGGTATTCAGCCGTTCGACGTATATCTTCGTCCCGTGTAAAATGTTGGAGCGACAGCGGACATATTTTACCTGTCGTTTGTCTGTATCGACTTGTCAGTGCTTCTCATTCGATCGACTACCTCGAAACAAGCGTGGATAATTTTAATTAATCACCTTCATTTATCCTTTGATTAGCCTTATTATAGCTTCAAACATTTTTCGTGTCCAATTACAGTTTCGTTGGTTTTAATCATTTTTTTACTCTCGAAAGCAATAACATATACCTACTGGAACTACCAAGGTTGGTAAAATGTCGCTAACAAAGAGTGTGTAAATTCATCTATAGTAGTGCTCTTTCGGAACATTTTTGAAACTGCTAATAATTCGTTTTCTTTGAATTTTGAATTCTTTGATTACTTACATAATCCCTTTCATTCCCAAATTATTTAATCCATTGTATTCCGAACACTTGTTGGTATATCTAGCAGTAATTCCAGTACACTTTCGTAGTAAAGTTTAAATTATCCTTATATAACTCAAAGTCAAATTGTTCCTCGCTTTCACTCGCTTCCAAATTTTTTTAGTACCTTTCTAATTTTCTTATATTTTTTATATAGCAGCCGACGAAGTTGTGAAGTCACAGAAAGAACATTTCATATGTATCAACTTAATACTTTGATATGAGGAGTCAAAGGTATCATTTTGGCGGCAAGGGGTTACTTTTATATTCTCACGTATATAATCTACTTAATATTATATTGGGATTTCTTTTGAGGTTATTACCTACCCACCGTGTACAACCTGAAACGATAATTTATTAGCGTCATTATTTTTAATATAGAAAGCGTGAAACCTAACCGCGAAACGTGATATCGAGGTGGAGGAGTAGAATTTCAAAGTAGAGACTTGTCTGTTAACTTCCTTTGCTCTCTGATATATTTTTAACGCTTCGTCATTTAAACCTGTACAACTGACATTCTGTACCTACCCGTGGATGTTGCAAGTAATTTGAATTGATTTATGGAGATATACTCCAAGTTGATACCGCTTCACACACCATGATAACATCTCGACATCCTGAAACTCTTCTTTGGTGTTCCTGGAATGTTGACCAACTACGATTTATCCCAATTTATTTAAATTATATACGATAAAATATTACAACACCAAATACAGCTTGTTTACTTGGAATATTTAATACGCGATTCCAAGGTACACTTACATGTTGTTCACAATTTACATTCTTAATTCTTTAACGTATAATTACAAATCATATTCATGATCATGATGCATACAGAATAAATATAAGCAGTATTTACAATAAAATTTAATCTTTAAGCATTGAAATCTCGATGAAAATGAAGTTGGTGTGAGATTTTACTTTAAATTAATTTTATTTAATCTCTTCGACAAATTATTTAAATGGAAATAATTTGTTTTGATTTTTTATACGGACAGTAATTATCTCTCAAGCATCATAATATTTAAATTCATCATTATGCAATACCTTAAAATACCGACAAAATTCATATTGTATAAGGCAAGTTAAAGAATCAACATTGTTGAAAATTTGAGAACCGAAATACTTAATTTTTGGTCTATTTATGCAGCGTAAAAAAGCTGAAGGCGATAACTTCATAATTTCCATACACCATCAATTAGTTTTAAAAATAGCTTGTGGAGGTTTAAGTGTTTTAATTCCTATCGAAAGTTTAGGAATTGTTATAACAAACACAAATAAATAGATCGCGAATGTTTACACAAATTCGTACTTCCACAAATATAGAAACATAAATGGAATCAAAATAGAAATTTGTTTTGATCCCTAAATGATGGATTGGCTACAAAATTCTGTCACATTTTAAGAGTGGATGGAAGCGAAACTTCATTAAAGAATGTATTACCGAGTGTTTCCAACGATCATTTACCAAAATAGGTAATTTCATTATTTTAATCTTCAAGAATTTTCGTTTTTTCATTCGTACCACGATTTCTTAGTTTGTACTGCATGTTTATGTTTACATAACATATTTTGCTATAAATGTATCTTATTTTCTTTTATTTCAAGGCTATCTTAAATGTGACATATATATCGTAGTAGTCAATCGTTACGATTTTTTTTTCTTCAAGCAATATTTCGAAATGTTTACTTTCAAATCTTATTTGCATTTACGAATCTATTAGCGTATTAACTTATGCATCGAATTATTACTACCAGATTGCTAAAAAACGATAACACATTTCAGTCAATCTAACATTTACAGTATGTGCTTTACTTTAAATATGTTATATTTTTTTATATACTCTGTGCAATCTGTACTCTTCTGCACAATCAAATTTCTCATAAATGCATACACTATCGTAATCTATAAATAACTGCGTCTGATGCAATATGGAAGCGATGAATAGGCTTTTATTGCCAAACAAAACCGTAAGTCAAAGGGTTAATCCTCCCTAAGAATATCCTCCAACAGTAAAAGAAAAAATCGTACCAAAAATTCGAGGCACCATTCACGAGTAATAAACCAGAATTATACCAAAACCCGCGACATTGTTCCCGTAGGAATTTATACCATGGCAACATTCCGTATTCGAAAAGCGCGCCAACAATTCACCCCCCGTTAGGGGCTCACCCTCGCGTGGCGGAGGGTTGCCAGCCATCTCAGGAAGCGAGCTTCAAATTCTTATCGCGGCTTGCATTTTTACGACTTTCCTCCGACCAGTCTTCGTACGCGAGAAAAATATCTCCGCTCGTATATTTTTCGAGAGGTTGTCAAGGCTTCCCCAGATCTCAACCCGAACGACTCCAAAGGAAAAAACTGAAGAACAAAAAAAAAGGAGACGAGCAAAGAGAAAGGAGTCAAAATACCGAGTGAAAAGGAGGGAAAGGGTAGACAGAAAGAAAGACGAGGCGGCTAAGCGCGAAATAAAACGAGCGTCACTGTGTGTCGCCGGATACGCAGCTTCCCCACGCTCGCAAATATTTTCCCTATCGAGAAAGGAGCAGACCTCCCGCGGCAACGGGATAATTTATGCAAAAACGTCGCCAGAAGAAGAGGAAGTGGAAGCGAGAGAGACGAAGAATCGCGGGGCGCGAATAGAATTTATTCGACAGAATTTATTCTTCTTTCGTGGCTTCTCCGAAACTCCGTTCACTCATGTTTCACGATCCTCCTGTCTCTCCTTTTTCGATTTCTCCTCCTCTCCCCGTCGCGGTTTCCTTTGGCAATTTTGTGTGTTCGGCTTGACGATCCATCATGCAACGACAGCGTCGCGCGACGGGATGCCGATTTAAAATTCTGCCCGAAGGTTTCAGTCTGACCAAGCAGCCAGTTCGCGGTGAAAACGAATCGAACGCGTGTTTCGTCTATAATTAACACCGCTGCCCCCGATCGGACTTCTTGGAAGGAATTAATTTCACCGTTTATGGGGCCCCTGTATTCCATCGTTAGTCCTCTGTTGTTTATTCGCGATGAATTATACGTCTCCCGTGAATGGCGGACTTTTTGCCCATTAAATCGAACTGAATGCACGACCATCGTGTAATTTCCAGGAAGTGGGTTTACCTGAATGCAAAACATTGGATGATTCGTTGCAGATGAGTTGGAATAACTTATATGGCAGTTCGATAAATTTTCACATTTCTTTATGTAAGTTTTATATAAGATATGTCCACTGTTTTATAAATATGACAAGATTTTAGTTTAAATTCAAAGCGTAACGTTGAAATATCAAAATGGATCTATTTGTATGTTTAGCAAGACAACAAAATGCTTAACGTAAATAAACGCTTTTCATTTACTATACCAACACAATTTATCGTAGTTATAGGATAGTAGACATTGATAAATTTTAACGAACTTTATTGTAGGAAAAGTACCGATTGTCTGCATCACATATGATGTATGAGATAATGAACGTGTTAATTTTACAGAAAAATCTACACCATTTATCAACGGTTTAGATAAATTGCCTACGTCTAGAAATGATGAGGTACTTCAAAATATAAGAGTTTTTGGTTTTGCTAGCTTAAGATGGAACACATAGATGTTTGTCGCGAGGACGCGTATTTTCCGGCGAAAGTGGCTCGTTTTCCGGCGCTAAACTCGCAACAGGTGTCTACACTTTTGCTCCTTTTGCCCGAACATTGTTCCATATAGAAGGAGTTTACAGTATTTCGCTAGAGAAGCATTTAGGTAGTTTACTTATTAACGTGGTAGTAAATTAACATCACTGGAATTGAGATTGTGACCCCGGAACAAAATAATAATATACGGAGGACCTTTTGTCTTGGCTGTTTCTACTTCGTTTCGAGCTTCTGGTTTTGCTTTCTAAAGCTTCTTTAGTATTTAAACGTTGCAATGTGTCTTAGAAGCTGGTGGTGTTCTAATTTCGCAAATTGTTACCGTGCAAGGTTCTTTTTGTCATTGTTTCAGCTGAATGTGGCGAAACTGAGAAATGTAATTTTCTACAGTAGCAGATAAAAATAAATTTATAATAGATACTCGTGTATACGAGCACCGACAACTTGTATAGTAAACATTTTATTGTGTACAGTCGGTCGTATCAGTATATCAGTGTATCAGTCTCAAACAGACGCCACAGTGTTTTGATGCATTAATTGTTCCATTTTTAAAAAGATCGTACAATTGTGTAAATGTGACTTAATATGGTCATTAACAAACATAGTGTTGGTGTTTACCATGACATTATCGCTGTTCATTAGTGCAAACATCAAGCATGAAGATAGTTAAATTCATTGTGTATCCACGCATCATGAAATTCAATTTTCTGGAAAACAAAGTTCCTTATGAAAAAATTTGATTCGATAATTTTGGTTCACTTTTCCAGGTAGAATTGGTTATTTTCCGGTTGTACCACGATTACTGGAACGTTCTGTGTATAAACTACAATTCGTTCCACGAATATGACTCCGTTTTATAACTACAAAGAATTAATCCCTTCTCTCACTCTTTTGTTCATTTCTCCTCAATTAAATGCATGGAAACGCGTGCCAAGTGTTTTTCAATTTCCCCAATTCGCTACTTAGCGTCACGATGTAGCTTTCTGGCTAAATACAGCAGGCGGAATAATAACGCGTCGAAACTCCATTACGATTTCAAAAGGGGCTCGAGGCAGACAGCGACGCGCGCGAAAGGATTAACAAGTTTGTTTCAGCGCGCAGACATTCAGCATGCCGATACCCTCTCCTCCATCCAGCTCGCCTGCACGGGCTTCAATTATTAACATTCCTCGTTGATCTCGGAGCGTATTCAGTCTGTCCCGCGGCGTAAACTCGCGCTTACTCGCGCCTGCCTAGGTGCACAATGAGATAAACGGACGAATGAGTGAACGAAGGCTGCTGGAATGAGACGCAGAGCTTCGGCAAGCGATTTCGTTTGTGTTCCTGTTACCTTTTCGCTTGAATCCATGATTAATGCCTGTGACGCGGGATTTGATATAAAACCTGACACCGTGCGCCGTCAGTTTTGCCAACTAACGAGCGCGTCGCGCGTACCTTATCCATACCTCGCCATAAATCTCCGCGATCGCTTTGATTTATGCATCTTTTGGGTACGTAGGATTTCTTCTGTCAGCCTCTTTCCCTCCCGTTCCATGGAAACACGCCTTTACAAGATCATATACTCTTGGCATGCTTGTGTGCACGCACGTGTGTGTGTATGTTACCTTTGACCGGCGACTTGTGCGACGAAATTAAAAATTTCTCGACGACCACGCGTCGTCATATGCGCGCGGTTTTCAGAGGTGAAATGCCTGCAGCCTTTTCACGCGGTTTCCTGCAGCGTTCTCTGTCGGGAGAAGCCTCGTTCAACGTGAGTTATGATCACCTGGCGTCGACAAATTGGCCGCTTCTCGCTCGCTGATCAGAACCTTGCTTCTTTTACTCGTTCGCGAGCGCAGAGAGAAAACGCAAGGTTTCCTGTGACGAATCGACCAGGGCTCCGTGTCCTGGGATGATTTCTCATTTAGCTCTGATGCGTTCCTGAGTCGGATTACTCTTGCGAAAGATCTTGATATCGGACGTGTTCGTGCGGAATGGAATTTGGTTTCAATTAGAGTTTGTTATCCTGAGTGATGGTATTTTGACAAGGTGGAGCTCTTTCGCTGCGTCATTGGACCTGAAAGCGGTTACGGTGTTGTGTAGGGTGAAATTATGGTGCGGTGAAGGTGTGCGGTTAAGATCTTTCCTACAGAAATTTAATTTTAGTAAGGTATTATTATTATGCGTAAAAATTAATTCGGTATTTATTTTCCACACTGAACTCGATATTTATTAGGTCGCTCGGAAATAAATCGCGGGTTTCACGGTATTTTTAGTACCCAACTTTTAGTTGCAACTATTTTACTTGCACTTAATTTATATGCAAGTTTTCGAACCGTAGTAGCTGAACCATTTCTGATAAATCTTTTGTTTCCGTTATTATTAATGAAAGAAGGCAGCCTTCGATATTCTTCCCTTTCGAAACTCTCATTAGCGCTATGAAATCGACATTACACTCTACCTTTGGGAATCATATCATTACCAAATACACAAATGAACTTTCGAGTGGTTTCTGTTACTTTATGTGTATACCATTTTGAACACACAGAGAAAAAAGGAAGGACCTGCTTCTTTTGCATTGCTATTATCTGCTACTTTAAATTAAGCTGCCAACAAATGAATTGTAGGAAGCAAAGCGTAACCATTAAATACAAATACGGCGTCTACGCTTTAAATGTTGCAAGATAGGTATGAATTAATTATTTGCGGTACATAAAACTTTAAGTGTAAGACGACGCAAGACCGCAATTTATTTGCGGACAATTTAATATTTACAGGAAATCAAATGCAATTTTAATATTTAAAATCTCGAGTTTGAAAAGATAAAATCATCAAGGCTGTAAAGATGAAAGCGCTTAATTAATTTGGATGCCTATTAGCTTCTATAATGGTTACTATGGTATATTTTTACTTTTCTTGAATTTTTCTTGTTTGTTTCAACTCAAATTAATTTCTACGATACCGGTTTAAATTTCCTAACATAACTCTGGGATCGATGTTAATGCAAGTCGTGAATTGTGATTGCTATATCTAGTAGTATTATAATTGCAGTATAGATAGTAGGGATTAGGTGCAGATGAAGCATTAGTGATAATAATATGCTAACTAGCTGATCCCATTGTGCATGATGCTCCAGCTAAAAATACCCATCAATCACCTCATTATTTCTACAATAATAGCTCGTAGCCGAACGTTTCCACAATTTCCATACAAAATTATTGGTGTGGTTCTCATTCTGATCTGCATTGTTTCTGTGAGAATCGTAGTGTGTATACATCGCAATGGCAAAGTTAACTATGTATAACATTTCACACAATTGTACCAAGAATTGTAAAACAGTGGAAAACAAGTTCAGGCCACGATACTATAACTTTGACATAAATACTTAAATTAATAAATTATACACTACATAGCATTGAACTCGTTAAGCTTAAATAAGGCATAAACGGAGAACGTAACCCATAATTCTTAATAGAATAGCCAACTCAGTTAACTGTTTTTATAACCTGATATTTTTTTTATTGGTTTTGAAATCTTAATTTTGTACGTGACCAAGGACGCCCGCATTTATCAGGCTGTTATGAGCGTGTGACTCATGGAGAAAGGATCTGTTGACAGGCTGGACAGCTTAATTGGTTAAAGCAGTCAGGCACACGGATAAAAGAAAAATTCGAGTTCGAATCCCTCCTCAGAAATCCAAATGGTCCGGCCCTCTTCTTTTTATACGTCTTCCTAACATTTGTTTTCATACGTAGCATATCAACAGCATTAAAAAATCTGTCGTGTCTCGAAAAACGAATTCATACAGGTATTTTTTTTCTGTCGTTCTTTATAGTTTTAATTTAAGCTGATATCTTGTATTGTAACAGCATCTAAAATACCATTATTACATACTGTTACAAAGATTGTAGGGTTCTTTCTAAAGAGAGAATTCTTTATCGATTTCTTATGCAAAATCTTTGTACAGAATATATTTACCTACATATTTAAATTTTTTAGATTATATGTCAAAATATCTTTTTTATCCACTAAAAGATGCTGTTACTAATGAGCGAAACAAGATACATCAAAATTTACACAGAAATTCTTGTGTACAATCATAAGAAACCCGTAATTAATATTTGGTTGCGATATCTTTGACTGTTTTTGATAAAAAAAGGATAAAGTTATTACATTTCATATTAATACAGGTGGACTTCCGTTTCTTTTTGACATTTAAATTCGGAAAAAAATAATTTATTATGCAAATAACACATATTTCATCAGTTTACCTACAAAACTTATGTACAAGCTGTGGATAAAGCAGTACCCCTAAAATTCAAGCAAAGTAAGTACATATTAGTTGCCGGAAAAAGCTCATGCGATTTTTCTGTCAGAAATGTATCCAAATCGAATTTTTATAGCGTTTAACATTAGGTTTACAGACATTGATAGCATAATTTTTAACTTCAAGGATATAGTTCGACATCCGTCAAATTGACGGGTTCCATAAATCTCGCGCCAACAAAACTAATGTAACAATTGCGGTGTCGTTAAGAGCTTTTGTTTACCTTTCACATTATTAAATAGAATTACGTTTGAAGGAATTTTAGTTTGCTTAAATTTTGCGATCCAAATCGGCAGGAACTTTTTTCGCTACATAATAAAACCCCATTAGAGGCGCACAAGGAATCATAAGAAAAATACACCTGAAAGTACCTTGGTCTCGCCCACATCTCGGGAAAGAAACGGGAGGACCTCGTGGGAGGATTTGCATGCGAGAGGAGTAAATCATAACCCAAACAACGCCGCCAGCGTTAGCAGCCAAGCAAGGCCTCGCCCTTTAAAACTGATTCATTACCCCGACACGATCCATCCTCTTTCCCTCTTTTCGCAACGTCCAAAGAATCCCCGCGAAAATGTTCCTTAATGGGAAATTATAGCGTGAATGGGCGCGAGGGAAAGCATCATCTCCATTATAAACCCCACATTCCTCCAATGGTGGTGGCGGTGGTCACGTAGAAGGTGAGGCCGGAATAATAAGCGAAGGTTCTTCCCGCGGCAATGAAGCAGTATCGCGTTTTCGAACGCGATAATTTCCCGGTCGTGGGCCACGCCGATACTTCAATAAGCGCTGCACGTTGTCTGGCGATTAACGATCAATCGATCGAATCGCGCGTGACAGTGTTTCGGTATAAGGTGCGCGAGGGATTCGTTTAGCCGAATGAATTACGATGCCTCGGCCACGTGGCGATTAATAATCGAAAAGATGTGCACGTTTCTGACTTCGTTTTACGGTATGTTATGAGTGATGTATTGTTTGCACTGTGCGGACATGAACATGCGTGTGTACGTGTGTAAGATGTGTCGAGTACTCTGTGGGTGGCAATAGGTGATCGCTGGGGCGAGCGCTTAATTGAATCGCTTGTAATTATTTAGGAATGTTCAACGACTCTTTCAATTTACTCTCCTTTAAAGTGCAACAGAAATTAAAGTTTAATGAATTGAAATTATAACGCGTGTAAGAATAAAAAGGTGCGCTGTTGAATTTTCTTTGGATCGCAAAGAATTAACACTAGAACTACTGGCAATTAAGATGTGCTTATTTGTACCAAAGAAATTATAACGATAAATAGTTGAAGAAATTTATAGTGCAATGGACATAGATGTTTATTCTTTCTTTTTATTAAAAATCATGGCAAATTTGCAAAAATATCACTGTGTAAATTTATACAAATATTATAAGAAACTATGAATAATTGGTCATTTTGATCACTTTGGCAATTGTAGTATTAATGTGGTACTCGAAAACTTATACATATAAGAAATAGGTATAACTTCGCAATACTACAGAATATACAGTGGCATGCAAAAGTTTCCGGCCAGATTGCCTCCTCAATTCTTCTTTCGTATGAAGAACTTTGAGTAATTTGTATTTGTATTCTATATAAGAATAAGTTGTGTAAAAGATACAGTAAAAGAAATCAACAGTATTTATTTTCATATGTGTTTATTTAAAATATTATTAATCTAGCGTGTATAAAAGTTAAATAAGTGGCCGGAAACTTTTACACGCCACTGTAGATGACGGTACACTTTTGAGTTACCGGGCAACCGTACGTAATATTGATCACTAGATCTTAAAAGCTTACCAAAAATAAAGAACACATCTTTTCTTGTTAAATAAAACTTTTCTTATTAATCTAGACAAAATTAATTATTCTGGTTATAAAGAAGATTGCCATGGTGTTCATCTATCTATAATTTAATCAAGATTCTACAACATTCTATATTTCATGAATTCACCTTATGTATAAGTAAAAATAGTGTTTAGATGATTCAAAATAATATTTTATTAATACGAAAGTATTTCTTAAGCTGAGAAAGAGTTTTCTATATTGCACTTTATTGGTACAAAGTATCAGGGCATAAGCTCCCTTTATTATAATTGCATCTTTCAGAAATGTCTAACATAAAAATCAGTAGGAAGTGCAGAAATCCATTGTACTATTTCAAGGAAATTACCAATTGGAATACCCCATCGATCACAAAAATTCGAGTCATAAGGGGCGTTGCTAAAAGGGGTGTAAGGTTGTCGACATGAAAGAAAAATTGTGGCTCCATTAGCCACCACGTGTCGATTACCTCGAAGGTGCACGTTTGCAGACACACGCGCGCAAATGCAATGGGTGCCGCAGGGTGGGCGCGGATGTTCCGCTCGTATGACTCACATGTTTCCAAATATCGAGTAGCTACACCAGGGGTTGCCCAAAACCAAAAGACAGTAATAGACCCTGACCGACGCGGAATACCGCTAGACCGATTAAAGTCATCCATTGAAATGTTACAAGCCGACGGCCATGAATATCGAATTTTCGTTCCGCCCGGTTGACCTTTTCTCCGGGTTGAATATAGGCACCAGAGGGGGCTCTTTTTATACGTTCTTCATTAAAAACAGCGCGGGAGGCACGAATGCCTCGGCTGGCCACTTGCAGATTGCAACGTTTAAAACTGAAGCTTTGAAGGATCCTCAATCTTCCGCGGGTCTCGTTTTCATTGAATACTATTGTGGATTTGTGGCTTAAAACCGCAAAATATCAGATGTAATCCTGTCTAACTTAGAACCGGAAGAGAGAAAAAAATCTTGACTAGACAGCCCCACGATTTACCTCGTTGGTGATGATCCCTTTTCACTCTGTTCTTTCTCAATCCTTCCATCGTCTACGTCACCCAGGATGTGTCCGTTTTGCTTGATCCTTTCCTTGCGCGTGTCAATCTCCGAGCCACACACGTAGTTGAAGAAGCGGAGAGATGCAACAGTGCCGGGTTAGTCTTATAAATAGCGGCGGGAGCGCGTGCTAGCAGTTAACAAACGGTAAAACTAACACCGCCTCCTACAATAACATTTCGCTCCGGTCACGTGTTTTCCGCGGCCCGACTATTATAAGATCCACGACTGTCGTCGTTCCGAGGTTCCCTTGCTTCTGCTGCACGTTAACCTTTCTACTCTCGTCGCATTCGCTCGTCACGTTTTGTCTGTGCCTCCAATTCCTCTACACAAACGGGTCTTTTCCTTTTTCCTGTGAGATCCGAAACGCGCAGCGCGTCCCAATCGGAACGAGTTCCTTTTCTCGATGGTGGTTGCGTATCACCCTCTTACTTTGGGATCTCTAGAGAAGGTTCTAGCTTCGTCGGACGTTGATTTATGCTGCAACCACCTAAACCCTGCGCCCTTCGTGTTCGTTAAGGTCGCAGACGGTCGCGTCTTTCGATCTCTTAACGAAGGATTCGAGATTCGGTCGGTGGTTATGCAAATACGAACAGACCGAATGATCGTTCAGAGCGTTTCGCGTTATATAATGTTATGCTAGTTAGACCGATGTTTTTTTTCCCGGCGAGAACCTTTTCGTGCTGCTTAATTAAGACCACCGTAAGGGGCCCCGAGATTGAACATGTTTTTCTTTTACCCTATTCGAACTAAGACTTACGAAAGAATGATTAAATTGCAGGAAGCCGTTGATGATGAGATAGATAACACATAGAAGATTTTAATTTTCGTCTATCAGTACCTTGAATTTTAATCGGAACACCAGCGTTTCATAATTTCGTGGATTTATGTTTCTTAGAACATAGTCAAAAGTTTATCAGCATGCTCCAATTGCGAACAGGAATTAGATAATAGAAACTTGTATTCAAGGAACCGGGGAGATTGCGGAGAAATTGAAAGATAACGGTGCGCTCAGTCTGTCCATTAACCTAATTGATACGCATACATTGTATGCGCCAGCTAAGACATTTCGTGTTTGTCCAGCAGTGGACTTGTATTAACGAGAAACTTGCTAAAACGTTTGCCAACAGAAAAGACTGCATACATTACTTTGGTACTTATTTTATACCATATGTTAATTGATTGAATTACTACTTGAACAATCCTTTATGCTTAATTTAAAAACAGACATTATTTAAATAATTTGAAAAATTCTACGTAAATCCTCGTATTACTTGTATAGTATAGTAAAAGACTTTTTGATAAAAAGTGTAGAGTTTTGGTTTACTATCATTACGTTGATTTTATATACGTCAAAGCGTTTATCACATTAATTAATTGCAAAGTGCTCAATGTTTTCCATAAAGTGCCCCTAGACCAACGCATTCAAGTTTTTTAATGGAATCTTCATAAGAACTTGAATAATTTGGAATGACCAAAAGTCGACATTGCTTTTCCATCAGCCTAATAATATAACATTCATAGATAAAGACTGATATTTAATATTCATAAAATATTACTTAAACAATTTTACAATAATCAAGAGTCAACATTACGTTTTCATCAACATAATCATATAAGATTCATAGATAAAAATTACTAATATCCGATTCATAAAATAATACTTAAGTAATTTTACAATAAAACTTGAAGAATTTCAGAATTATCAAAGAGTCCAAATTTTTATCAACAGATTATCAACATTGCTTCTTCGTTAATCGAATACTATAAAATCCACAGATAGTAATGACCAATATTCAATTCGCAAAATAATACCTAAGTAATTTTAGAATAAAACTTGACAAATTTTATAATTATCAAGGGTCGACATTGGTTCTTCATCAACATAATAATATAAAATTCATGGATAATAATGACAACTGTTGAATATTTATAAAATAATAATAAAGAACATATTTTTTGTTGCAGGCCGGAGTGATGCAGGAGTAAACGAAGTAACTTTAAAAAATGGGACTCGTTCGACGGACGAAGTTGCTTCCAAGCCGAACGATGGCATCCCTTTTGCCTCTGCTGCTGCTCGCAGTTCTACCAAACGCTCGATTAGAGTCAGCAATCAATCCAGTGAGTAGCGTGGGTTCGGTATCGAGCGGTTCTTCGTCGTCCTCTTCTTCCGCCTCCTCGTCGTCAATGGTGGGTGTCGTGTCTGGCAGTGGCTCAGCTTCAGGGAGTATAGTAGGGTCTGGGAACAGCGTGGTTGGGGGTGGCAGTAGCAGCGTTGGACACTCATCACTAGGTGGTGGAGCGTCAAATGGAAATGGTAGATGCGAGGAGATCACCATCCCGATGTGTCGAGGAATCGGATACAACTTAACTGCCATGCCAAATGAATTAAACCACGACAATCAAGAAGAAGCTGGTTTAGAAGTTCACCAATTCTGGCCGCTAGTGGAGATTAAGTGTTCGCCAGATTTGAAGTTCTTCTTATGCTCCATGTACACTCCTATATGCTTGCCAGAGTATACTAAGCCTCTCCCAGCTTGTAGAAGCGTCTGCGAAAGGGCACGAGCCGGTTGTGCACCGTTGATGCAACAATATGGATTCTCCTGGCCTGAAAGGATGGCCTGCGAGAGATTACCAACTCATGGTGACCCAGACAACCTGTGTATGGAGCAGGATAATCATACCAGTAGTACTGGATATGGGTCCGGTAACGGAGGAGCAGCAAGCAGTGCTCCTTTGCCAGCAGCAGCTCCACCGCGCCCAACGAGGCCGTCAAAGACGACCCAACCACCGCGGTGCAAGCCAGGCAAGAACCAAAAAAACTGCCAGCATCCCCCGGGGGAAAGGGCGAGGGATTGCGTGTGCCGGTGCAGGGCACCCCTCGTACCCCTGGGGGCGGGGGGCACGGTCATTCAGGGACCGATAAGCGGCAGCAGCACCGGCAACATCGGCAACGGGGCTGGGCTGGCAGGCATGGCCGTAAGTGGAGTCATTCCGGCTCCACCGATAAGCATCGCGCGGAACATCATTCAGGACATTGCCGGAGTACCGAACTGCGCTCTCCCATGCCACGGGGCGTTTCTCACCATCGAAGAGCGAGGGTTCGCGGCCATATGGCTGGCTCTGTGGAGCGGCCTGTGCGCCGCAAGCACGCTCGTGACCGTCACCACGTTTCTGATCGACAGACAACGATTCAAGTATCCTGAGAGACCGATAGTGTTCCTGTCAGCCTGCTACTTCGTCGTGTCGCTGGGTTACCTGTCGAGGAGCGTGTTCGGCCACGAGGAGATCGCTTGCGACGGACCGGCATTGAAGTCGGGAGCACGGGGACACGGAGCTTGCGTCACAGTCTTCCTAATGATCTACTTCTTCGGAATGGCGTCCTCGGTCTGGTGGGTGATCCTGGCATTCACGTGGTTCCTAGCAGCGGGACTGAAGTGGGGCAACGAAGCGATAGCCTCGTACTCCCAGTACTTCCACCTGGCAGCGTGGCTGGCACCCGCGGTACAAACAATCGGAGCATACATGGCTGGGGGTGTTGCAGGGGATCCAGTGGCAGGAGTGTGCACGGTAGCACCGGATGGAATACGATCGTTTATTCTAGTACCACTGTTCGTGTACCTTCTCCTAGGAACGAGCTTTCTCCTGGCGGGTTTCGTGAGTCTATTCCGAATTCGATCAGTGATCAAGCGGCAACCAGGAGCAAAAGCGGACAAACTGGAGAAACTGATGATACGAATTGGCGTGTTCAGCGTTCTATACACGCTTCCAGCCGGAGTAGTGTTGGCATGTCACATGTACGAAACAGCATTAAGAAACGAGTGGCTCGGTTCTCTGGCCTGCCCTTGTCGGCCGAGAGCAAGGCCTCTCTACTCCGTCCTGATGCTCAAGTACTTCATGGCTCTCGCGGTAGGCATCACGTCAGGCGTGTGGATTTGGAGCGGCAAAACCGTAGATTCGTGGAAACGTCTATGGAGGCGCTTGTTCGGCGGCGGGAGCGGAGGAGGCGGTCACGGAGGCGGTGGCGCCGGTATGGTAGCAGGCGTGACAGGCGTCAGCGGAGGCATCGGCAGCACCAGCATCAAGGGCGTCGTCGGACGTGTCGGCGTGCCGTATCCACCGGCACCGGGCCCGGGGAGCGCGCTACTACCGCCTGGCAGCGTGGCCAGCGCGTCTCAACACCATCTCCATCATCACGTCCTCAAACAACCCCCGCTGTCGCACGTATGACGTCACCAGTCGGCGGGGGGCGACATGAACACCGCTGGTTGCGAGCAGCAGCAACAGCAACAGCAGCAGTCGGTGCAACAGGAGAGGCCTTCCGCCCTTAGCAACTACGGGCCCATTTAGCCCTTCGCCTCGGCCTCGCGCAGGCACACGCCGCACACGGCGCCTCACACGGCGCCACACACGCCACACTCGGCGGCTACCATATACTCGAGGAGGTCGTTGGCGTCGACAACGGGACCCCTCACGCCAGCCCATGGACTCGCTCCGTCGTACACCCAAGCCACCGAAGTATGAATCGATCTCCAATTCCAACAAGCGTAAAACGCTAAAACGAAAGAGAAAAAATGGTCGCGGGAGCGCGAGTTTTTTGGTACCGCTGGAGCGTGTGGCTCTTTACGGCGCATCGAACAGCGTCGATGACTCGCGACGGTGCTTCTCGATTACCCGATATACGTATTAGCCCGTACGTGTCTTTACCACTGGTCTCGAGTCGCTGATTTTCCACTTCTATGGATCTTTCTTACCGATTCGGTGAATTCAGCGGTGAAATTTCTGTAATTGGTGAAACCCGCAAGTTGCGGATTCGAATCGAACCACGCAAACGACATTCGAACCTTTTGACATCATCAGAGGGCGATAATTCTAATATGGCGCTCGAGGCCGGCCGGTGTAGTGAGATTGTGATGTGCGTGGATCGAATGTAGTGTGTTCTGAGTGAATGAATCGCGTGAATGGGAAAATGATGTGAATTCTCTCTTATTCGTATCTATCTGTACTCTTTCTTACTTATATACCGTAGCGGAGTTCGTACAGTCCGCATGTCCGTCTAACGTGTATCGTCTCGTCTATTTATCTAACCTAGCCATAATTATAGGTGTAAAACAAAACACACGGACTTTTTAGATGTCGTTGCTAAAGGGTTACACGGCGGTGGTCCGGCATTCTAAGCGCGTGTTTTGTAATTTCGTACGATTTAGTTGCTAGTCGTATTGTAACAAGAAGAACCGATCATCACGCACAGTTGGAAGTACCACAATCGAATACAGGCTCACCGCCGTCAATCGTATGTAGTGCGACGAGTGTATAGCGCAGACGTATAAGAAACGGACGAATGGAGAATGAAGGTAACTGTAAATATCATTTTTAGACATTAGGTAAAATGTTGTAAATATAAAAAAAAGGAGGAGAGAAAACGATCATCAAAAACGATTTGTTGACACGAAATACACGATGTACAGAGACACGCGTATGCGTATTCACAACGATGGCGCGTTCCTTCTTGCGCATGTATTTAATCATAGTCCATACGAACATTTGTTTTGTATCTTTCGAAGATAATACGTGTCAAACACTTGGTGCAATGAAATGACAACGGAAATAGCATTAAAAGAAGCTTCGAAAGATCCACTAGTCTTGTCGCGGGCGAAGGAATGCGTCAATCGAAACGTGGTAGCGGAAAAAAATTCGCAAATGCGTGTTTTTACGGAACATGATTTCGCGTGTCAAACGCATCTTTTTTTACCGCCGAACGAAGCCCCCCTTAACCTTTACCATTTTATATATGCTCGTATATACGCGTCTCGAACGTAGCTGGCAAAAAAGAAGTGCAGAGATAACACAATTCCGAGACACTTGTTTTTGTACCTTGCATGGCTTTTTGTCTCTGGTAGAGACTCGGGCCGTGTTTCTACGCACACGCACATGCGCATACCACCGATACCCATACATATACACTGCCGTTTATACTCGCACGTCGTAGAAGGACATGAAAAAATTCTGTGTACCCTCAAATCTATAAATCGTAGGAGGAGAGAAAAAGTCAAGACAATTCGTATACATGTTCTATGTCCGCGCAATAGAGTAGTTGTTGAGAGTGCGAAAATCGGATACACGCATAAACGAGTAAATCGTTAAGTACCGTAAATATATACATATATATATATGTATATATATATATAGATATATATATATATACATACATATATATATTAAAGATACATTATAAATATGAATATAAATATATAAATAAATATATAAATATATATAAATATATATGATCGTAGAAGCGTACGCGGGGCCTCGGCACGAGGACGCATGCGCTTCCGCGACGCGATGTCGATATTTCACAATTTTTATAATCACTGGAGGAGAAAGGAGAGTATGATTCCCGTGAACGCGTCTCTTATCGGTGCTCCGTTTCGTGGGACATTTGTAAGGTTGAATCGCGTGCAAGTTTAATAAGGTTAAGGATTCCTTCGACGGTGAAAGAAACAGGAAAGAGGGAGAGAAAGAGAGAAAAAGAGAAAAATGCATACTCCTATGTGTACCTCTTCTATCACGTGATCGTTGAAATTTCGTCGGCTCACGCGATCGGCCGCGAGATGTCTCGCGAGTGGAGCAGGTGGGAACGTGTGTGCAGGAAAGAAACCGCGAAAGAAAGGAAAAGAAACAAAAGGACTGAAAAACGATAACTGCCTCAAGCAACTTAAAAAACACGACCCGTATCGCATCCCGGGACGGGAACCCCTGCCAAACGAAAACGTACACGTGTAATGTTGTAAAGTAGTGAGAGTAAAGAAACTTTAGTGTCACATATCACGCCAAGCCGTTACGAGCGAAAACGGACAATGTCGCGTTCGTGGACGACCAGTGAAAGAGAGAGAAAGAGTGAAAGGAATGGGATGTGGGTGAGGAAAAAAGCAAGGAGAACGCGAGATAGAAGAGGGAAAAAGAGCGAGAGTGCGCTGCTATCCCGATAGCAGCAGGTTTGATGCGATGAACTGAACGCGAACGCGACGTTAGAGAAACACAGGAGAGGGAGGAGTTTATAACGAGTATTTGTAAGCCACTTTTTGTCACGATGATTGTCAATAAAATTGAAAATACTGTGTGTAACGAGTGTGTCCCGGAATTTCATCCAGTTGGCTCATTAGGTATGTTTTCTTTCTTTTTTCTTCGTATAGAAAAAAATTCCTATAATAGGGAAGGGAATAGTATACAAGGTGGGCCATGTAAATGGGATCACCTAAATATCTTTAACTATTTATTCAGTATGTTTCTATTCGTGTTTAGTATCAACATTATGTTTATAAACACAGACCATTTCTTTAGATCTTTACGAATCTGTTATCTTATTATAAATATTCTTATACATTCATTTAAGGGGAAAAATTTGTGGAAAATAAAAAAGTATGGTTGCCAATTACGTGGTCCACGCTGTATATTTTGGAGTTTCAAAATAGTCTCCCTCTGTTTTTCTTTTGTACGTTTTCCACGTTTGGCTTTTTATGTTCTCTTTCCCCCTCAAAATACTATGGATCCTTTGGTCCTTACGCTCGACGCCATTTTTGTACAAGTTTTTACGTTGCCATAGTAGTTAATCGACGACCGATCACCATATCGTTATATATACATATATTGAAATCAAAATTGTATACGATTTTTAATATACTTTATTATTATTTAATTTCCTTGCGTTCTTTGCTTGCGTATCCTCAGAATCTTCCTCGATCCTCTCAAACTTTTATAGTTTCTTCTATTCTCGTAGCATATACGTAAGATAGTATGCGTTTTGCAAAAAATAAATAAAAAATAGATATCGGAAAGTAAAAATGGATATAATAGAATTAATTTATTATTAATTTATTCAGTAGGCAACGGATATAAATTTCACGGCAGTTAATATTGCATCTTCAAACGAGCAAAGAATAAAACTATGTATATATAGTTATACTTAATAGATAGTGGAAGTAATTTGCATAGAGAATCGATATTGAAACTTTAAAAATGCATAGAACAGAGGAATTTATTTATAATTAGTTGATAACGAAATTAATTTTATTACCGTATCTTCAAATATTAACTTCTCTTTAATAAATAATCTGGCGAGATTGGGGAAAATAGTATATTTGTGATTTCGGTTTATTGTTTGTGTAAACAAATTTCCAGAGAAGAATTTATCTGATTACAAAGATATAAATTAACGAGGTAATTCAAGATTTCGTAGGAATGTTTTTCATGTCATATTATAACACATAAAGAAACAGGTATACGTTTGTATTTAACATTTTTTTATGTCTATTAGTTTCCGAGATATTTGGTGAAATAGATTTTTCATTCCCAACTTTAACTTAACACTAGAACAATTAACACGTGTAGCCGTCAAAATAACGGATCTCAAATTTCGTGTTTTACATTACAGAAATTGTTAAAGCAGTTTCGTTAAATTTATATAAGAACAATGTTAAAAAATTAAAAATAATAACAAGTAAAATGGTTTTTCAAATACTTGTCAGATTGACAGATGTGATAATACAGTCATACCTCGAACTTACGCACTAATCGATTCCAGAGTAGCCGATGTAAGTCGAAAAATCAGGGTACACTTCATGTATGTATGTACAGTGATTGAAAAAAAAATATTCGTACACCATAAACCTTTGATTTCTGTTAACGATGTTTGTTCGGTGTAATCACAAATTAACACAAATCTTAAAGTTCTCAAACCATCGTCAAAAAACTTTATGAAGTTTAATTTAGTTTGCAAATTTGCAATGTTTGCTTTTTCCAATAAAACATGAGGATGAAAGCGACTGTAGTCTTGGAATCTAATGAATATATGAACATATCTTTTTAAATTAATTACGCTATCAATTTTCGATTTAAATATGTATAAACAATGTTGCATTTGTGTATGTTCAATATTTTGATGAAAGTATGCTCGTAGACACGAAACTAAGTTTTTAAATAAAAATATGATGCCACTGATGGAAACAACGTAAGTTGAAGTATTACTGTAATAAATATAGGTACACTTAACCATAACTGTTTTAGCGTTAAGGCTCGTTTTTACCCGTAAATATCAATTTGAGCAACTATAAGAAAATATACAGTGCTGTGCAAAAGTCCTAGGTTCACCCGTATTACTGAATCTATATTGGTAATTAAATATAATTGTGAAAGGTGTTTGCAAAGTATAATTATATGAAAATGAACTTTGAAATGTTACCTACGTTGTGTCAATTGCCTATGCCTTCATTTGATTACAATGTTTTTTTCAGAAATTCTATAATAATTAGAGCGCTGTATCAATATTATGAAATTTGTGGAGAATCATTTAGAACGAATTAAAGAAGAAAACAAACTGAGAGTGAAATTAGATTCTTCAATTACTGACGGTAGAAGATCAGAAAACGTTAAGAACATTTATTGAAAAGTTATTGAATAGTTTATTTCAAAGGAAGTATCCCTGTAGGGGGTGTAAATTATCGTTGCACAAAATATTTATTATTCTAAATTAGTCAGTATATTTTAACATAATTAATAATTCTTGAATTCAATACTTCTTAAAAAAACAACGAAACAATTAAAATAGTATTACTTATCCTTAAATACATTTGTGAAATAATGAAACATATTTTTTGGTAGGTGGTCTAAGATTTTTGCACATTATTGTAAGTTGAAAACTGTTTAGTTTTCAACTTTTACGCAACATTTTGTTCGAGTAACCAGAAAAGTGACGATTTCACTTTGGGTAACGTCTCCTGAAAATTACAATAAATAGATGTTATTTTTTTATCATATCTACTGCTTTTTAATGGAATTTTAGAATACGTTTACATTATAACTCAAAGAATACTAGAAGCATAATTATTTGATGTAGAATCTTCCAGAGTAAATATTTCGTCCTTTAAATCATGGTTGAATATAAACAGGGGTCCCGGAGATGCATACTTCAGTTTGTATAAAACAAAAAAGGCCCCTTCTGTTTAAGAGGTTCGAACAAGTGGCTACATTCTGCTGTCTGGCGGTGAAATAAAGTAACCCGACCATAAGATGACTCCGTAGAAAGAATTCAAACGCAAATTATGCGCTCGGATGCTGATATTTACGAAGTTAGTAGATATTTATTCGAATCGCTCGAATCAATTTTTTATTTACCTTGCTCACTACTTCGCTGGAAATTTAAACACTTTCTCTTATATCATAAAGAAGTCTTAGTATTTTTACAGAAATAAAAATAGGTAGGTAAGATTTTCTATAAATAATTCCATATCTCAAAGTTTGACTGAACCAAGTTTTGTATTATAACTTTACCGCGGAATAAAAGCAAAAACTACAATTAAAGTAGACAATACTACTTCAAATAGTTCAACAATTATATACTGTTTATTCATTATGCAACAAAAATAGATACCTATAATGTACTACCTGTGTACTATAGTAGGAAAGAAAAAGCAGTAACGTGCAAAATTGTTACATATTTTAAAAAATGAAGTACGGATATTTCGTTCAAATTTAAACGGGAAACTCGAATTGGGATACTCTAGCTCTAAGGTACAGAATTATTAGTGAACATTTATTTATTAAAAGATATGCTTACGGTACAATAACCATAAACTAATTAATTTAGAATTGGATTACAAAATGTTGTTCCATAGATTCTTCAACTAACTCTAAACTAACATTGATTCTAAAACTCTTCATTCTCACCAAAAACCGCTCCACTAATCGTACAAATTCTTAAATCACAGAAGGTTAATCTCAGAGAGACGGAGCATTTTCTAAACTGGAAGCGAGTCTTCTATACTCTTAGGTTGGCCAAAAAGTCCTGTCGTTCTTCTACAATGTGACACTTGAATTACAATACTCGAGTAAATAGGAAAATAATTTTGCAAGTGTCAATAAAATCTGCTACTAGACATTTCAATTTATCATACGAAGAAACATCTTAACGATTGGTTGTATTTATCATATTTAACATAGTCTTGAATTGCAAGAAAATATGATACATTTTTGACACATTATTTTGTATCACTACTGCAAAGGTAATACATGCAGCTTAAGCCAGGTAAAAAATAGTTTTAATGTAGCGAAAAATTGTTGAAAAAATTAGACAATTTATTATTTAACAAAAATTCTGCTTCTTATATGTATTTAAAGTACAATCAAACAATTTTGGCCAATCTGATAATTTTAATAATATAAATAACAAAGAATAATTTCTTTTGAAACATTCTAATTTCGCATTTTCGGCGAAAAAGCTTCCCTTGGCACCGATAAACCCGTCTCTAAAGCACACGTAAAAACGGAAGTAATGGTTGGCGAGGCAGAATTTCCTGTGGGGTCGGATTGATTGTTTATGACACCCTTGGTCCCAAGTCGGGCTGCTGGAAATTAATGTAAACGTAGACGGACCGTTTCACCCGTCGCCGAGAGAGCGTCGGCTATTTACACGAATCGGCCCGGTGAAAATCGCCGTTTAACCCGGAACCTAAGTAAACCCACCCTTCTGTGTTCCGTGAGTCATTGCCGGCGGCGCAGTCAGCAACGGGGGCAAACACCCCCGCCGACGTCGAATTTATGGTTCGTCGGTGCTGTCGAGTATCGCCACCATAAACAAACCGTATTAACTGGTCCGACGTTTACGGCCCTCGTTGCTTGCCCCGGAAGATAAGGATCTCCGTTAGTCATTCACTCGTTAAGTTAACTGGCCAAGCATTGCGTTGATTTCCCTAATTGCAGCTGCGATGCGCCTTCGCCGGCAAGGATTGTCGCGCGTACGCGCCATCTTGTCGGCTACTCGCGTGTCGTCCGAGCATTCACTGTCGAGCTGTCCTTTGCTTAATTAGCAGCGTGTCGCGTTTGTCGCTGCCAGTTGCAGATCGAGGTAATTTGGTTAAGCTGTTTGCCGACTGTTGATGGCATTGGCAGCGTTTTTATTAAAGTATATGGGGCGTAAATTGGTGATTCAGTAGAAACATTACACTGATAGCGAACGTTTTTAGAAAAGTACAGAAGATTAGGTAAATAAGGGAAATTCTAGGTTTCTACTGTGGAATGTGCTTATTATGATCACTTTTGGACTTGTAACTTTTGATAAGAATAACTAGCTGATAATATTACGCGGAGGATAAAAAATGTTCATTATTAGATTCATTTGATTGCAAACAGTTATGACTAGATTGTGGATCTTCGTGTATTTATGGCAAATTTAGAAATCGCTCTTGTTGTTTGTATCTTAATATGGAAACGGCATACGCTTTAAAACTTTTACATATTTTATATAATTAATTACGATTTAATACAAACGGAAGCTAACAGAAATACATGCATGTACGGTTTCCGTAGCTAAAGGGTTAGATGTCGCGAAGCAAATTAGTTTACATTTACCAATATGGTAGTGCAACTGAAAAAGGACTAAACTCTGGTACTAAAAATCGTGTTAAATAATGTTCATTAATCGAAAATACTATCGATTCTCTTTCCAAATTTCCTTGGTTAAAATTATCTCACTTAGTAAAGAATTATTAAAATTTGCCCACATCATCTGAACGTAATACATACGTGAATTACAAATTTTTACATAGCTGCCCGTATGAACTAGCAATTTTCTAACACCCAACAGAGACACGCGAGAGAGATATTGCTATTGCTTTGATGATCTTCTAACGAGATCGACACGTCGACGAAGGCTGGCAGCGACGAAAATAGACGTTCGTACGCCATTATTTATCGGAGAAACGAGGTTCGAGGGCGATTTACGAGTAGATTTGCCGAAAGGTTTCACCGATCGGTAGCAAAGCCTAGCCTTAGTGATCGACGACAACTAATTGCGCCTAAGAAAACTAATTTACGGGGGCAGGAACGATATCCAGTAACGCCCTCGCTGTTTGTCGAGAACAGAAAAACGTTTTCCATGCGACGACGAAAGGACCTCAAGTTTTCGACGGTTCCGTCTAACATTAGACTGTATGGAGGCACACGTTTCCCGTTTTCTTTTGAATATGTATTACTGCCCCGTTTCCTTAAGGGGAAGTATACCTTTACGACCTCGAAAAGCGGAACATATTCAAGAATCTATTTATTTAATTTTTTTTCTATTAAAAAACGGTTTTACTATAGATTATGTAAACAAATTTCGAAACTATATATGTGAACAAACGGGGCCAAGAAATTAATTTCCGCACATGAGTACAGTGGGGATGAAGCCGCACTGTCGGTATGATTTAAGTTTACATAGTCGTCCGACCCAGAAAATAACGGTATTTTATTAACGTTTATCGTATTAGTTATCGTTTATTGAGCTGGAATTTTATATTTTGAAAAATTAACAAGGTTACTTTACCTTAAATGAGAAAGTGATATGTTATGTAAAAATGTGCTCAATTTTCTGTGAATAAAAACTTGAAAAATTAAAAAATAAAATAAATGGCTTGATATATTAAAAATAATCCTATTAGCTAAATGTATTGCAAATTTCATGAAAAAATATCGAAAATTGACATAGTTAAAATGCCGACAATCGCCAGAAAACGTGTTCGAAGTTTCTAATTAAATGTTTACTGAATATTTATTACACTACATACATTTAAATAAGCTAATAAAAAACCGATTCGCAATAATACCTCGTTATCAGATTACTTATTAGATAATTAACGACGACGATCCATTTTTATTTTAAATATTAACCTCTTACAAGTCAAACTAGTCAATTACTCATTTTAGTACTCATTACATACGTGGTGATTATACTGCGGATTTTTATGTAAATATATGCAAATTAATAAACAGTTTAACAAAATAGCTATCAATAGAGATCGGTTTCACCCGCTAAATATTTTAACATGTGTTTTATTGTGGATGTGCATTTTTCATATTATGCGCAGTTTGCAACTTTTTACAACTTTAAGTTCCCCATACATGCATAAAAATCTGCAGTTTAATAGTTATAAATAAACACACATATACAACACATTCTTAAGAAGAAAATTAATTCAATGGTAAAAGGGTTAAGGAATATCTGCACATTTCTGATAATCGTGGAACGTGCACTTACGGTGCTTGATGGAAAGAAAATTCAATTTATAGACTCGTATCTTAATATGCTACGCTGGTAAATTATACAGCGATAGATTATCGTCACGGTAGCGATTAATCTCCCCTGAAATGTATGCGAGAGCGATCCTAACGTTCGAACGACCCTTGACACCATGATAAGGGATGGCCATGTAGTGACGTTCGTACACATAAATTGCCCACACGCGCAAATATAATGAGCCTCGCGATAATGTGTAATCAGTCTTCGAGTCCCTGCCTTTATGTCTCTATCTTGTTTTCAGAAGAACCGTGAATCCTGTTAAATGGCACCGTACTGGAAAAATAATATATCCGAAATAAATACTTAACTATAAAATGGAAAAATAATACGGAAAGTACTGATATTTCGTTTCAGATATCCTAATAAAATCCGTATTGATGATTTTAAACTTATCAATGATCAAATTGTATACTAGAATTCTTTACAAATACTCTTCGGGAAGTTTTCTGAGCTTCGAAACTTCTATCAACTAAACATGTTCTGAAAAAATTCGTCCTTTGAAAACATTTTACACATTCGTAAGAGTATGCGCTTTTTTATACAATTATTTGTAATAGGTTTTCATTTATCCGAAGACTGTACGGTGTCTTATTCATAAAACTTTTCACATTTATCGTTAAAGAAAGACTGTTATAAACGAACTGTTTTAAAATAAATCTATATTATCTGAATATCGTTTACAAGTTCCTTTTAGAGTGTTTTTCGGTGTGCGATTTTTTAGAAACTCCACATTATTATACTTTCTGCACCAAGGAATTGAGAAAGAAAAATTATGCAGCAAACTAATATAAAATACGCAAGTGTATAAGGATGCTATTCATCTTTCTTTTCCTCAAATTCGATTTTATTGAGTATTTTATTGCTACATCTACATAAAGGGAATTCAAAAGTGCCGGTTTGTGACCCGTTACGCTTCTAAAGCCGTATTCCTCAAAACTAAAGTAGAAAACGGAAACCGTTTATCGGCTAATAAAAGGGCTCATTTCGGTGACCATAAACAAGACCCGACCACGGTTACAGTTCGCCCTAAAACCGTTCCCGTACGGATTTACTCGCGTACACACAAGGGTTCCTAGATAGTCGTCGCTTGCGCTGCATTCGTAAGCGCATCGCTTCGTAGAAGCCCGCATAATGCGCATGACCTCGAAGTAGGGGCTTTTCGAAGGCTTTCGATTTCATTCAAATTCGATTCTCTTGTACCGTTAATCCTCCTTTGCGATGCCAACAGCTGCGTGCAACGTCGGATACGCAGCTGATCATTAATTATTTGCAACCATGGATTAACAGGCTAGTACGACGTTCGATTAACTTCGTCTCTGTTACTATTTTCGCGATTCGTCGCCACTTATCGGGGACGAAACGAGAAGGGAATTTGTTTGACGAAAGTGGAGGGCTTTTGGAGTCTTCGGGGTGGGTGTATAGTGTTTAATAAGAAAGGATCTCCTGGGTATCTGTAGGTTTTATCTTGAAAGATAAGTAACGGTGTTTGTTTATATATTAATTTTACATTACGATAACAATGCAATAAAAATTAAAAGGATTTAAGTAAGCAGTTCTTTATCATTTACTTTATAGACCAATGACGGCCAAACTTTATGGTAAGGATTATACATTTTGTTTCATAAATACTCGAGAATCGCATCTTCCAATTAGAATCGCTTTTTACCAATGGTTGTTCAACGTTAAGTTGTGAGTTACGCTTACTGTTAACGTAAGTACGTGTCATACTACATGTATGTAATGTGTATCAAGTTTATAAAATAATTAATTACAAAATTATTCTATGTAGAATTGAAATTATATCAATGAGCGAATACACAGCAGGCGACACTGTTGTTTACAGGTCAACTTTTTAGAATTTTCAATATTCTGTATAAATTTATAATATAGAAGTTGATTAGGTGGTAAAAACTAATTATTGGTATAAAGAAGTGAATATTTTGAAACCAATATAACAAACGATACTACTTATGGTTCAGCTTAATATTTTCGATAGAATAAATGAGAACAGTTTGTCGGGTTGTATAATATAAATAGAAAAGAGTATTTTATGTAGACGAGAGAGAGTTTGGAATTGTAATGAGTTATTTTAAATGTAAATCCTCTGAGACAGAAACGGCTCATCCGTGTTATCTGTTAAATAATGACACATGAATGTGAAGAATACAGTTAAGGAAAAAATTCCGAAAGAGTAAAAAGTTTGCCTTAAAAAAGAGTGACATATTTATATGTCGACCTGTCGTCAGATACACAGAAATGTGTCTTCGGTTGAACGTGTTAGAAGCAACTGATGTGGAATACTAAACAGTTCAGAATCTTTAGCAAGAATATCAAAAGAAAACTAAAAAAGGATAATAGATAGACTGTGGATGTTTATGCAAATTGAGTTTCTATATACAAAAAGAAAGAAATGAGGAAGATTGGATTTATAATAAATAGAGATTTATTTTGTGTCTTAGATTTTTGCTAATTAATCATCAGGATATTTATAGAATATGTTTTAATTATCTTTTGCACATCTGACGTTATATATTCGTATAAACATGAGCGGTCTATTCATTGTCAGCACTAGTACTACTTATTATGTTTCTTTATTATTATTATTATGAATTTCTGAATTAGTTAAGACTAAGTTTATGTAGCAAAGTACAGGATGATCCACAATTCACGAATGGTTTTTCAGAGTTATAACTTCCACTTTTGCAAGTAACTATAATCAGATATTGATTCTTGTAGATCGATTGTCTGAAAAATCGATTATTGACGAAAGAGATTTATCTCTTAATTCAATCAGATAATTAACGTTTTACTGTATATCTGGATAAACAATCGCAGTTTAGCAGAGAACGTGGTTCAAATATAGGCTAGTTAAAGTACCAGGCTTATTAAATGCTGCCCTGTGTCAGAAACAGTGCGGAACTACGACTAAAGAACGCATAAAGTTGTACAGAAGAAATAGTAATCATCGTTTGCTGTATTAACGTGTTCTGTTGCAAACAGTGTAATTGTTACGAATTTCGCGATCGTGAAAGTTTTCACAGGTATGTTTCTTTCGTTGTTTTCATAATTATCCGTTGAAGCACTTTCAATGAAAAGAACAGTTTTCTGAAAAAAGAAACAATGATTTTTATTTTTTTTCTTTACATTAGAGTATTTTACGAGTGACCCATATTTGGACCACACTTTCAAAAATGAAAATTTTCACTGTTACTTTAAACTTGTAATTTACAGCAAATATTACTTTCGTGCATCATATTTTAATTCCACAACAAAAGCTAACACGTTACAGATACATGTACATTAATATGTAAACGATTAGATATTTTCAACAAGTTAAGCAATAAACGCTGAAATAAAATTGCCAACCACTATTTGAACCGCTTCATCTAACCAGAATCGGTAAAAATAAAATAACTTCTACATACCATATTTAATATCTTCAATATCCCATCGTGCAACAAACAAAATCCTCTGTTGTAAATTAAACGGATAGAAATCTCGCTACCCCATTAATAAGTATCGGAATAAATTCCACCTACTCGAACGCCTCACGGCTCAGTAAACAAACGCCTACACTCTATGCCCGCGTAACATATTTTCCTCGTTTCACGCTCCAGATTCAGCCCTTCTAACGGGGCTATCGACGCTCAATTAAAGATCACCCTCGTTTGGTGGGTGTGTATCGCGTCAGTGTCGGAACGACGAAACGAGGCAGCCCCGGGATAATAGCTTACTCGTAAAGCTCGCGGCCGCTGTTGAAACAATATTTTCACAAGGGCGGCTGTCCGTAGCGCGTCGTAAGCTCGCGATATCGGTGTTTTTCGACGAGGCTGATCCACCTCGTTGGATGCCCAGAAACCGTCTGCCGGTCATTGACGTCCTCCAGGGCAGATCGATCTGCGGAAATTGAGCTCTGCTCACACGGACATTGGCAGATTGTACAAGCTAAATATAGATTCGATACACGAGGTGATAGAGTTTCTGTCCTGTTTCGTGGTAACTTTCTCGGTATCGCGTAACCCTCCAGGACGGAATTCTTGAAAAAGTATATACTACGTTAAATGGATTAAAATATACGTAAACGTTAACTTAGAAAACGTCGAATTTAACCCTTTGAGTCGTAGGTAAATTAAGGGGATCGACGCGTTTCTAGATTTATTTTCACGGATCATGCGTATGCATGATATTTAATATGAATATTGTGTTCCTTATCAATCATTACGATACTTCTGGATTCATATTTGATAAATATTTTATACTAATTATTCGTCGAATTGAAAGACTCGAATTTGTAAACTTTATGTATCAAATGGTAAATGATAGAAGTACTGAAAAGAAAAACTATTTTCGCTTTGCAAAAGGATATATTTAAAAAGTATAATGTTAAATGTTGAAACGTTTAGACTAATTAAAATTGGACGAAATAAATTGTTTAATTTCTGTTAGTTTCTCTCATGTTTTTGGTTTATGTTAAAAATATTCGCTCCTAGCGTTTGCATCATTTTCCATTTCAATTGCTCGGTTATGGTATTTAACGTATTTTTTGTTGTAAAATTAGTTTAAATTATTTCCTTGTTATTGAATTGTACAGTAGATTTATCGTTTAGCAATAGTTTGACTACCTTAAGTTAATCAGAAACTATTTGTTGAATGATAAATTGTTTCAAATAAAAGTTACGATATTGAACGTGGTGTATAATATAATAACCAGTTTTTTGCTAGTTTGCTTTTTTAACTTTAAACTTTGCGTCACTAAATTTTTTAGGTAGAATATACAATTGCTACGTAAATAATTCCCGCACTGTTGTATTTATTTGATTATTCAAGCACTATTTAATTAGGCTTAATTACATTACATTTCTTATAATTTAATAGTACTTCTATGTGACTTTAAACATTTGGCGTTATGAAAATGAAATATAGAACCTGATTAAAATACGTCTGTTTGAAAAATGCTGACATGTGCCAATACTTTTATAGCCACTGTACTTTCTATTACTGTTTTGCATACATTATATTATAGGGATATTTTGACGGAGTTTTAGTTTTTAGTAACCCATAAAAAAGTCTTAAAAGCAGATTTTATTATTCTTGATTTTCGTGTTTCATTTTAGCTCATAGAATCACCCGTTATTTCTCTCTGAGATGATTGAACATATTGCACAATATTTTGCTTTACAGTTCACGAAAGATATGCCAAGTAAATAATTATTGTCACGCATAGATTCCCGTATTTATGTTCATTTTTTAAACTTTTTTTGATAATTTCGCATAGTATACAAGAATTTGATTTTTTAATCAATTTACTTGACATTTTACAAGGACTCTTCGAGAAATCATTTTCTTTGAAACTTGCTAAAGTTTGTCCAAAGTTGTTTATTACGATGATATCCGGCTCGGAAATAAATTTTTTTATGTAATATAAAATAAAATAATCAAAACATAAATTCTGAACACTTTTCTTCGTCCAACTTTTATTTATGATCGTATCTTAAAATGTCGATAATTGGGTAGTTTTGTCTACGATCTAAAATAAAATATTTATTCACCATTACCTAATTCAAACAGTGTTTTATCCAGCTCAGCCTACGTCACGTCTTGATCAACTGTAATTCCCAACACTATTACTCATTGTCAGCCAACTCATTCAAATATAGGCTAACAAAAACCTAAACCGTTCTCCTCTAACACTTCTACCATTTGTTCCGTCCTCCCTCGAGATTTTAATTCTCAGCCAAGCCAACTTTTTCTCGTCGCTAAAACGATCTTCGTACGAAGTTGTCGACGGCTAAACGGCCGGAGCACTTTGCTCACGACACTTTTCGCGGATCGTTTCGCCAGTTCGTGGCTCAGTTTTTACTGGTTCAACCGCATGATGATGGAGGCCACGGTGTGGGCTTCTCGTCACGGGGTTCCAAGGGCGAAATCGTGGATCGTTTGCCTGTCAGCACGAGGAAACATGCGTGTCGCAGTGTGAGCGTGTCGGAGAAGACTCGTGGATCGGAAGACGTTTCCCTGAATTGTGTTCCCACAAGTGTGTACACAGCTTTTCCCCGGCAGCGCGTTGTCTACGTGTTATCGCCGAAACAAGATGCTGCTTATCGTCGCGTCCGCTCTTCTCTCTGAAGCACACCTTCCGTCCCCGTGGCACGAGATAACTGAAAGGGACGACGAGTTAAAGGCCGACGTAAATCTCACGCGCGCTCGGGAAGCTTTTAGTTTTTCGGCTTGGAACGATTTCAGTCGAATCCTGTCCCTTTTGCTGGAATTGTAATGGAGAAATTGGGTATAAAATATTACCTGTGGCAAGAGATGGAAGTTTGAAGGGAAATTGGAATTGAAAGGAATTGTTACGTGTTTAGTTAAACATTCCAGGAGATTCGACCTTTCAATACATACAAAAATATATAATAAATTCTAATACACATTAGAGAATCCTATAATCCAAAACGCTATTCGAAGATAGGGTAAATTGCTGCAAATATCTATGACATTAATTTTGAATTAATGAGAATGTTAATGGAAAATTCCACATGAGTACTATCCAGAAAATAATTACAAACTTTTGACCAATAGTACAGCAAGATTTTTTATAGTTTGTATCAGAGATAGTCTAAATTTGACTTGGAAATCGGATGACGAATAAAACTGCAGAATAATATTTCATTCGTCAATGTGAAATGTAGAATAAATGTCTGTTTGAATAAGAAATTATTCGAATAAACTATTATTTGTGTACAATTTATATGAAAGTTTATTCGGATAAAAATGATTCGGATAAGAAATTCTTTACATTAGATATATTAATATTGCAGAGGTGGGTGAAGTAAGAATGTGTAAACAGTACCATTCTTCTTCTGGTAGCTAAATGATTCCTCTCTTATAAAATTTGTAAAATTTGAAAATCATCTGAAGAAAATAGGACGAATTTATGTTATAATTCAATAATATATTTCATTTTATTTTTAACAATTTTACTACATACCAAATTTTATTATACAACCCAGTGCCACTGATACGATTGCTACCTTTGAATTCTAAACTGACTTTCATCCTCTATTTCTCTTTGTTTCCCCTCTACCTACTTTTCTTAGTTTCATGACATTTCTTCTCCATCGGCTGCTTACCCATCAGAGATCATTATTATAAATCATTCGAATCGGGATCGTTTGCTTACGAGAAACGCGTATTGTCGTATAAAATTTACACAGTGACGAGTGACGTTAAATGGAAACATAAGTTGCCGCCGTATTTACGACGCCCACACGCGGAGTTCCAATCTTAGCAATATCCTCGCGGTTTCTTTTCTTCGCCATTCGTTCTTTCAATGAATCTGCACACTCATCTCTCAGTTATGCTCATTGAATCAATGCTATTCGTTTAAATTCCGAGCAGACAATAAGAAGTCAATAATATATGGTAAATCTGAAAAGTAATGGGATTGACGGCATAATAATTCAAGCGAGCATTTAAAGAGCAAAATTCACACAATTTGTAAGAGTACAGTGTGCAATTTTATGCTCATCGTCATCCAGATCTTTTAACGACAGTTGTGTCCCTCGAAATTCGCGATTTCGATCGTACGCTGTTTTTGCAGCTTTGAAATCGCTATGACTTTAGAGAGTTACAAACATTACAATATACTTTCGTAAAATATAAACAATCTATGTACACAATTCGTAATAAACGCACTGTATACTTATACGCATTTATAGGAAATGTAAATGTTGAAAGACTGGAGGACATATATAATATACAAAAAATATATACATTATCCAAAGCGTAGCATGCTCTATGATATTTAAAGGATGAAAGAAATTCTATTTAGGGTACATTTCAGTATTTATTTACCTCAAAAGTACGTATCCGATTTTTATGAAATTGAAATTTGTTGTAAAATTCAATATTTCGGAGTTCTGAGAGTCCTAGAATAATACTTTTATTTTCTTAACATACATATTTTGCTCTATAATATAATATATATTTCTATTATGCCTTAGTATATACACAACATATAGTTAATTCTTACGGAGAAGAGTATCTAATTTGTATGCAATACTTTGTAGTGAAATTGAGAATGGGAATCCCAAATTAGGGGGTACGTAATGCGAAATTTCGACGAATAACCACAGTTACGTTTAGCATACAAAAAGCGTTTAACTATGCATGACTATATCGACGTGCGTTACGAAGAGTAGCACGTTTCAATTCTCTTACGAAGACCATCATGTTGGACTTTGTAATTACGAAAAAGAATACGTTCTGAGTTTTACGACGAAGACTATTATGTTTACGTACGTCGCGAGGAAAAGTAGCATGTATCACTTTTGTCACAAAAAACTACACGTTAAAGTAGGTTCTTTAGGATTATATTGCGAAAGTAAAGTGTCAAATTTTTCTTTTAACTGAAGTAAATTTTTTAATAAGACAAGTGAAATTGTAATAAACAAACTCTCTAATTAATAGTATTTTGTAAAATTCAGTTTGTTCTCTTGAGATAAGACTCTTAGATACCATTAATAATAAATCTTCTTTTTCCTTAATGTTAATGAAATTTTATTGCTGTAGACATTTTGTAATGCATACATAGTATATCCCACAACGCATTAATCTTGAAGCGTGCTACTCTTTGTGGGACAAATGAAACGTGTCAGAGCCTTTTCACATTATCCACGTTTCACCGTTCGGTTATCGTTACCCGGTTGAAAATAAATGAAACGTTGTATACATATTTTCATTGTGTTCAATTTAAACAACAAAAATGGTTATACAGCCACAATATTCATTTTCAGCCGAATAACGAAACCCAGATGGCAAAAACTGGGCAATGTGAAAAGATCCTTTACCGCGATGTTCGCAATATGCTACTGTTCGTGGCGAACTGTGAAACGTGCTAGTATTCGTGGATAGGTATGAAAAATGCTAGTTTTCGATGGAAACGATGAAACGTGCTTCTTTTCGTGATACATATATTGAAATATGCTAGTCTTCGTAAGAAATTGAAACGTGCTACGTGAAACTCTTCGTAACGCATGTCGATATGTAGTTACTGTTAGTCTCGAACAGGTAAATGTTGAAAGTACCTACTTCGAATGAAATAGTAGTACTACTTTTTTTTATCTACAAATATAATTGAAGCCATGAATTCCAAAACAGCACAAGTCCACTTCATGACAGTACATGAGTTAGGGTGCAGTCACGCACCATTTGCCAACTACCATCGACAACCAGCAAGTTTCAAACATACAAATGACGGATTCAATACCGTACTACATCTGTGTAATAAATAAATCATCGTATGGTTAATTTACCAACATTATTGTGCATTTTCTTTTCTATATAGACATTTCTTTTCGTTGACACGAATGTAAATATTTCATACATTTTATAATAAATATATGTTAATTCGTTTTGATATGAAGTAGCTGCAATGACGTTGCAACTATTGTCTACCATCAGTCATCTCTGACTGGTTTATAAATTACTGTTACCACATTTATCTTCGTAGATGCCTGATAACGAACGTGGTAACACTTATAGTATTCACCGTATTTTGTTCTTATTTATGTATCCGTTATCTATTTCTCATATTTAACTTTAATAAGCAATTGTTCATAATTCATGGTTTTCACTACTTTCCAAGTAACCATAAACAAAAATGGAATATTAATAATTGCACCTAAGCTATATTCATGATTCAACTAACGCAGTGTGATCGCATGTATTAATTTTTGTAATTAGTCGATGACATTCGATGATAGTGTAGTCAAATACGAAAGAGAACATTGTTCTTCTGAAAGTGTTGGTTGGTGAACTTGTGCCGTTTTAGAAGTCACGGCTTTAATTAGCGTTCCAGTCATTATATTGGCTGTCTCATTAATTTTGAAACATACGGTATAATGTACCTACATTGTTTAAAATTATTAGAAGATCACAATTTCTTTCACATTGCCATATGATTAAAACCACTTGGTACAATATAATTACGGTGACCTTACGGTAATGTATTTACTTCTTCAAAATTCAGTCTCGTTCATTTTTTTAAGTAATTCTTATATTTTGTTCTATTTTAAATTCAGGCCAGAGTAGAAGTTAAATATTTGTTACCAAATAAAAGTGTTAAAGTTAGAGTTTTGTTTATAAAACAATTATCAGGTAAAAATTTAGATATTTTAACAGAGTGTATCAGGCAATTTTTAGACAAATATGACTCTACCAAAAAAACTAGTTGCTTTACGTGCTGATAATACTAATTAAAATTTTTATGGTACTCCAAGAAAAGGCAAAAATAATGTTTTCCATAAAATTCGAAGCATGTACAATAATAAGTCAATTGGCATTAACTGTGCCGCTCACATATATGTAATAACTGCATTTTTCATTAATGTAGAATATATCTCAATTGATATTGAAACCATAATAGTGAAAATATATTCGTATTTATACAGTAAGAGTTGAAGACGTTGTGGAAGTTTCCGACGATGTAAAAGTTCAATACCTAGATTTGTCCATTATTTTTCCTTCGGGCAATATGGTCACCGCAAATATAATCGTTCGAAATTGCAATGCTCGAATAGCTTTAGATAATATGTAATAGTTGAAGCATTATTTACGTACTTCGACTTACGGTGGATCGACCGACAACCCCTTGCTCGAGTATCCATTAGGCGACACGAGTGATAAGTGGAGAGTATGGGGTACTGATGTCTTCCTGTTCTTTGTGCAACACCGCTTGGACCAGGTGATTCACGGGAATAGGGTGGCAAAGAGACATGGACAGCGGTGGATGACATTTGGTCGTTATTGTGAGTGTATGTATTTTGTGGGAGATGTGGGTTCCATTCTGTGACTGTTGATAGAGCCAAAATGGCTTTTCGGTAAATATATTGGTCTTTTAGAAATGTTTCGCTGCTTTTGTATTATTACGATTTGTATGCCCCCAGGACCCGTTAGATTTCTGGCGAAGATAGTACTATAACGTTAACAGTAAAGAACCTTTACTGGAAATGTATTTCGGTTGTGAAATGTATTTAGAAGCAAAGGACTTATAATCAAGAGAAAGGGGGTACACTGTCACAGATGAGGATAGCTGATTTGTACTTTTAAAAATTTTACAGTATCTATTGAATTTATTCTAAAGTACAATGGAATCTAATTATTATAATAACGTTATCAATCAGCCATTGTTATCATAATCAATGGATCTCAACGCGCTCTATTTAAAGTTAGTTACAAACAACGCTCCTATTATAATCAAACTTCGATTATTGGCTTGAATTGTGATAATTATACTTGAAGACAAATGATAAGAAGCATTAACTAATTTTCGTTAAATGGACCATTTCTTAAAAACTATGACATAAGTGCATTGCAAGAATTTTTTATAATAAGCAGGAAAGACTAAAGGGAAGCTTATGACTAGACTACAGATTTTTATGTATTTATGAGAAACTTAAGTATACAAAAAGGTGTAATGTAATGATACACGTAACATGCAAAAGTATATAAGATATTTAAAATACAGTAAAAGTTGTTATATTTCGATGGTCAACAATCCTTCATTTGAATTCCATTTCTTTAATTCTATGAATAAAAATAGGAATTTGCATAAAGATCTGCAGTCTACTTTTGATAATTTCCATGTTAGGCATAACGTGAACTATACAGTTGGCAAATCTAACGAGGGGAACTCTCCAAGTGTCGCACTCACTTATTTATGAAACTTTGTTAACTTATAGAGCTCGTCAAACTAAAGACAGTTAATTGTTTAAAAGTTATTAAAAGTTAAAGCAAATTTGCGATTAACTGCAGAACTTACGGTCACTTATACATATAAATCATTGATCATGTAGCTAAACATGTGACCGGGAATCCAATGGTATAGACTCAGTTACTTTAAATCTTGGTACATTCAACTTTTACTATTCTGTTTCCTTTTTTGTTGTCGTTTTTTATGCAATTCTATAATACTTTGTACATTAACCTTACTGCTGATCGATGTTTCTTCTATGTATCACTAAGTAATGAATCCGGCTATATTCCTCATTTGTCGTTCTGTAAATTTATAGTTTTTTGGCATCTACCTGTTTTCCACAGTGCCCCTCAAATGTTAGGTATTTTTCTGGTACGCTCACATCCATACAGTATGCCATATATATTTCCCATTATCTATAAAGTACTTCCTCGAAGCGATAAAATTATCAAGCTAGACTTGAAGAGTGTAATGAACACGTAGGTTGTAATCTAAATTCTTGCGGATACATATACTGTTCGTGAACATAAGTAAAAAATATTTTATTAACATAGTGAAGTATATTGAAGATGTACGAACATACTATAGCTTGTTTATATTTTTATTTGCATCGTAAAGTTCGCAATATCTATGATTTGAGTCCATTATAAGATGTAATAAGATCGCGTTTCACTCTAGCAACAGGAGGTTGTAAATGACTCAACAGACATTCAAAAATGGGATATTCAATTTAATTTAATTAATTTAATTACTCTAGCCTTTACGGCCGTTAATCGAATATACTACTCTAATTAACGATTTTCCAAGCCTGACTGAAACGTTAAAACGCGTTAAGGTCAGTGAAATAGTATGGAATCTTAAGACTTTCGAGACTTTCAAGAGTTCCGAGACATTCGAGCTCGTTAACCCAATTAAGTCCATCAAGATTCTTTAAGATTTATAAGATCCACGCTGCCATTAAAATGTTTAGAGTTTAACTCGACAAATGTGCACAACAATTAATCGAACTTGCATACATCGTCTCACTTAGGTGAAAGTCTTCCAATACCGGTCACTCTAAGTATTTTTACTATAACTTGAGCTAGTGTCCATGAAATTTGGATTTTAAAAACGTGCTTCGTAATACGAAGAGGATATAACAACAGGTGGAAAGTTATTTTTTAAGAAATTAGATAATTAGGATTGATAATTCGAAAAGATGAGAACACTCTAATTTACAATACCGACCAGTTATTTGATTAGTAAATTATTCGATTAGTAGATATTAAAATATTAGCAATATTAGATAATATTAGTAAATGGTTTTCAATCGTTAGCATCGAACAATTTTCATTCAGAATTTGTTTCTACAAATATATATGAAATAATTCAATGTCATTTTTTCTTATTTTTTCGTAAAAGTTGAGGTATATATTTTCCCATATATATCTAAGTCAAATCAATATTAATTTGTGAAACATGACATATTTTTGTCCTGTGTTTAAAGCAAAAAGCACGAAGGCAATCCATGATATGTCAAATATTTTTGTTATGAAAAGATGGCATTTTGTGATATGTCGTTTGTTCCATTCGTGTGGATGATGATTGTCACGAGATTATCACTAACGATGCTGCAGAACTTAACGAGTTACATGATTCTAATGAAATCGATGGAGATTAAAACGAAAATATAATATTTCAAATTGTTGTGCTTTTCTGCTTCTTTAGCAAATAATTTTCAACATGTATTATTTGATTTCTCAATAAAACAATAAAGAATGGAAATGCGAGGAATAACAATTTGAGAGTTCATTATTATCGTCCGCGAATACTTAAATACCGATTAAAAAGGAAGACGGCGAAACCAGATACGTCAGATGATGTTTAGAGAAGTCAATAAAATCGTGTTTATAGAAGAAGCGAGGTGAACATACCAATTGAACAACGATTACGAAATACTTGTTACTGCAATATTTTACTACGAAAATTGTGCGTACTATATAAATTTTACACTGATGCAATAAATATTTTCCTTATTATATATAACATGTCTATGTAACATTAAAAATAACAATATGACATGCGTATGATTGTTAGTAAACATAAGTGTAAATTATAATTTGTCTTCGTCGTTACATCGCATTCTAACGAGCACACTTTGAACGCGAAGAAGTTAAATTATAGCCGACGATGCCACGGGAGGAACAACGCTTTAAAATTTTATGAAAGAGGCATTGCAAAGTTCAGTAACGAGGCAGAAAATGAGAATAATCGTCTATGGCTGGTGAGTACGGAAAGAAAACCGTATTTCTTACAGAATGTCGTAATACCTTTGTGAATGAGGATATGTATGCAGGGTGGGGCACTTAAATGGATAGTAAATCTTTGTTATTTATGGATGGATGAAAAAAGCATTTGGAACGAATTCGCGTCGTTGAAGACCGATATGATGCTGGATACTATGGTATTCGTGAGATTACTTTCTCGAATAAGTAAAATTTACCGTAAGTACTGCTCCAGTGAAATTCCTCGAGAAAAATTGAGACTGTAATTCAATTATTGCATTAAGGGGGTTAGTTTATCTAAAGACTCATGAAATAAGTTCCAGTTTAGATTTTGAAAAGATTTTGGAGTTACTAAAGTGCGGTTAGTGCGGTTTTTATATGGGAAATAAAATCAAATCAAATATGTTCTATAGTATTTTGGAAAAATAATGATGCAATAGTAATATTATTAGAACATTTTCACAACTTTTTTATTCTTTTAAATAAAGTTACATTTTAAAGTAGCTCTGATTATTTCAACTTTGTAGCATTAGGCCATTCGGAAAGTAATGATGGAATTCTCAATCAAATTTAAAAGGTTTATAATTCGGTAAAAAATCAACATTTTTTATCAAAGTAAGCTTCTTTAGAAGCAGTGTATTTTTACCAATGTAATAACAATAATTTTAACATTAACCGTACCATGTCCACTTAAATGACCGATTTTAAAATATTTGGCTTAACATTCTACATTCATTCATATTTCTTTCATTTATTTAACGCGTTTACTGTTCAAACATCTAGCATGGTCACTATTTGTATGCTCAGTATAAAAATCCTACTTTTCACTTACTAAATATGTACAATTTCTGATATTATATAATTTATATTTATGTATAGTTTCTTTAGTTACTTTTTTCGGCTATAAGATAGCAGTCAATAATAAATTTTAACAAACTTTAGTTTATTATGTTCGTTTAGTATCACAATTATGATATTGATAATCACATTATGATAGTTCTTTTATTGTCCGATTAACCAATTTCTCACATTTTGTTCTCCTCTTTGCTTTTCTTTTTCTTTCAAAAAGATTTATTTAATAGGTATATGAAAAATTCCGGTAACGTTAGCGTTATATGTAGGAATATATTTATGTAACGTCACGCTGTAGCACGTGATAACACGTGAAATTCGTAAAACGTGATCCTGTACGTAAGTACATTTCCTTCGTTTCTTTTGGTAACAAAAATCTATTTGGAAACAACTTATAGTCACAGCACACTTCTCACGCTATTATACATATTTTCACGCGATAGCACGTGACGTGACATGCAGTCACTCACGAAAATCTTCGTAACTGATCCATTGCAAAATGCGTGAGTTTTGATCATTTTATACGCAATTATTTGATTTATTAGTCAAAATTAGACGCGGTTTAAAAAATTCTCTTTCGTTTGTTTACAAGAAAATATGCAAAAATTAAGAACTTGACTTTCTTGAATGACTGTAAGTGTGTTTCTACTTTTACTGATTTCATTCATATAAAAATCTAAATTTCTTCATTCTTTCTTGAAATCTTCTTAAATATTACCTATTACGAAATTCGTCACTACTTTCTGAATTACATACCTAATACTAATCTGTATGAATTTTTTCCAACACTTAATATATTAGATGCTTCCGTGAAATAATACATTTTTACACTCAACATAGAAATTTGATTTCAATTGATATAAATATTCACAAATTTTAAGAACTACACATTGAGATTTTTTTCCGTTACGAGTAAGAGATATTTCGAATTATTTATCTTTCCTCCGATCGCAATACACAATTATAGTTATCACATAATTGAAAGTATAATTTGCAATTATTGTGAACAGAATAGGGGGGTTAAACGACGATATTGTATAAGTAGAATAATAATAATAGGAAAGTAGAAGAATAATTCACATATTCAAGGAAATTTGTAAAGGTAATAATTCTTTCGAGTGGATTTAGCTGGGAGATCATTTTCAAGGATTCACGGGTATTTTCGCGAGAATTTCTCAAATGCAGAAGCTAAAGCTCAGATCTCGTGGTTGGAAGCTCAGGTCAAGGGTATGGTTCCCATAAAGCTGTCACTTCTTTCCTGGCACTTAGTTACGCTGGTTCCTCGGGATTCTCTTTTTTTTTTAGAAACGCCACAGTGGGAAAACCTCCAGTCACAAATCATACAATTTTTTTCCCTCGTGCCACCGCTAGGGGTATAGAAAAATGAATTCAACGATGCTTGACGATTTACTGTCGTGGTCACCCTCTTTCAATATATTTCAATGAAGATGCTTGGAAACATTTTTTTTGTCTATCCTAAGGGAACTCTATAATTGCTACTTAATTAAAAGTTATTCCAATTAGATCCAATTAATTCCAAGTTGTTCTTAAAAATTCATAATAAAAATATGGTAAAGAAACGAAGTAGTGTTAGTATTGCATAGGCTGAGAATATTTATGCTAATATTAGACTGAGTCATAAATAACTTCCGTTTTCTTTACTTTATGGTTTTGTTGGTGCCTAACGCATCTTAAAGTTTAATTAGTTAATTATACATTTCGCCTTTTATTGACTGTATTTTCTCATTTATCCGATAATTTACCAATCCCTTGTGGATAAAAATTGGCGGATTTTTATACAAAAATGTTTTCGACAAGTTATTGCACTTACTTATCAATTACAAATTCGGTACACCTTTGACGGCTCAGATCACCCGAACGAAACACAGTAAACCAGTTTTGCACTGTCCAATCTAAGCTCATTATACATTTTCCTAGTCGTCGCGATTGCATTATTCCTTTGCTTGAATTCTCATAGCATAACGCAGCGAAAGTACACTTTTAAGCTTTCCGTTTCTTTCTTTAGTTAAATGTTACCTTTAAACTAGAGTTGGGCATATGGTTCGCATTGTTTGGTTACCTGGATATTCGAATATTTGAAATAGTAATAGAATAGTCCAGATAGTTGGGATAATAGTAAGAAAAGAAAAGAAAATATGCAGAACTACAGTATAGTTAAATCTATTGCGATATTATATAAAATTGTAAAAGGAACTATGCTACGCTTGTTATTATGTTCAAGTAGTTAAACAAATTTTTGTTTAAAATTGGAATAAAGATAGTTTATTTTATGCATGACTGTAAGTCGGGGTGTGGAACTATGCAGTTTATATTGTTGAATCTTTGCTTAAGGATGTAAATTTTGAGAGAATAATTATTCTCTTTGGGTGGAAATTCGAATATTTGAAATTCGGATTACAAATAATCCGTGACGTCATTTTCGTGATATTCGCATATTCAATTATCCGGAAGGTCACAGCTCTACTTTAAACACGACATGTAGCTTGTAACTAGTGCTTAAAAAATAAGGAATACTTACTTAACAAAGCTGTAAATGGACCATATAAGTTTTTCCAAAAGAGTAAGGCACCTCTAGATACAGCGGAAGTTATTTATGACTCAAAGCAATATATTAAAATATGCAAACGATAGTTAATATTTACATCATAAATATATTTTATAATGATTACGGGTAACGGTTGTCCGACAAGCGCCTACAATACAACAAAAATCTTGCACCGTGCCCTACTTCTATAAAAACATGAATTTCCATTTGGTTTAATATACCATAAACATTAAACGGCATATCATTACACACTCTTCGATTAAAATCTGAATCAGTTCAAAGTTTCAGTCATAGATAAAAAGAAACTCTAACTACAGTTAGAGCCTTTTCACATTGTCCGGTTTTCGTCATCCGGTTGAAAATGAATATCGCGACCCTTGATCTTTCAATTAAAAACAACGAAAACAGGTATATCACGTTTCATCTATTTTCGAGAACCGGGAAATGTGAAAAGGCTTCTAGTGATTTTAGTAAAGTTGTGAATAAATTACTAAATACAGTAGTTAATTGTACATATAACGAATTGTTTAAGGTATAACAAAAAGTCGCTTTGCTTTGTGAAATTTTACCAATGAAAATGTCCTAAAACGTTTGAATGAGAGCATATATCATATTATCTTGTAATAAGATACAGGAAGAATAACTTTTATATTCAATTCGCTGTGACTCTTATATTTCTAACATTACAACCACAAATTAATAGAATTATTTTGCTATCCCTGGAAATCTTTTACTCCAATACAAGAAAGATATTAAAACCTTTTTACGTTCATGGCAATTGTCTTCTTTAGCCGCCATTAAAGTCCTGTTAAAGCGTAGCAGATCGACTGCGGTAGCGAAATAATAAAATGCTTCAACATAATAGGAAGTATCAGGCAACGATCGGGTTAAGTATGAACACTAGCTCTCTCCAAAAAGAAGAATATCTTCGTCCCACAATCTCAGCTTTTAATCGAACGAAACGAGCCGTGAATAATCGATCGGGTTCACGTGATCGGGGAAAAAGCGGCACGGCAATTTTCAGCCGTGGCCCAGAGTATTTCTCAAGGGGCCGTCGTGAAGCGACGATAAGTTTATAATAAGATTGTAATTACTTGTTTTAATAAAGCCAGACGACAAACTGGTTCCTCAAGCGAGAATACGGTACCTGGTATCGATCCCCGGCGGGCGAAACGAGCACTGCCGCAACTTCTTATAATAGCTCCGGCCATTTCAATTAATTCGATTCAACGCCACGGTTTCGAGTTTCGCGGCCGTCCAACAGGGAGAAGTTCCGTGCACAGGCAAAGGAGAAATGGGGGATTTTACGAGCCACGCCATCATGGCTTGAATTCCGTCGTTAACGTCAACCCCCTTGATCGCCGAGACGAAACAATGATCGATGCCGATTTATCGACGAGCCGTGTTCGCTCCTTCGTGAAGGAGTTAATGTTTGCCCGTAAATCCGACGCGTTCCCCTTTTATTTTCTTTATTTCTGTGTTCCCTGAGTGGCTTGCGGATGTTGATCGATCATCGCGTATAATGGAAGAGACGAAATTTTTCTTTTGCGTTGAAAGCATTTTCTTCTTAACAATTAGGATGTAATTTAACACTAGAACTACCAAGACGGTCAAAATGACTGGTTACACGTTTATCGTAAAAATTATATAAATTTGCAACGGTGCATCTTTTAGGATGTTCCATGCTTTACCTGGACTCTTGAAGCAAACACATTATGGGCTCGCGACCACTGCCTCGCGCGTTCCGTAACACCATATTACTGTCAATATCATCGAAACCATATATGATATGGAGAAAAAGTTCAATACAAAGTGTTATGGCTTTCGATGTCTCACAGTATGGCAGATAGAACTTGATAAAATGTAGGGGAGATGGGGGACCAATATTGAAAAAGAAAGGTTTCTCGAAAATTCTTTGCAGTATTGAGATGATCACTTCAGGAAAATTAAGAAGCAATGTAACCAAAACTGAATTGATTAAATAAAGTTATGAAAAAGTTTAAAATATACGAAATTAAAATGTTTGGGAACTCGAAAGTGTATAATTTCAAGAGTTTGGAATTCAAGAGCGTGGATATTCGAGAGTTTGAAAATTAGAAAGTTTGGAAATCCAAAATCTTGAAAATTCAGGGACTTGGACATTCAAACGCTTGGAATTTTGCGACTTTGGAATACAAAGGTTCCAAAAATTACCGGCTTAGAAATTGAAAAGCTTGGTGAACACTTAGAAGTCATTTTAATTAAAGAAAATATTTTTAACCTAGGTAAATATTTCCTTTGAAAGATTTCTATCCAAAATGACAATTTCATATGTAATCAAGTTAACATTAGGTACGTGCTAAAGTTTTTGATGGATTATTCGATCATAAATGGATAGATCGTGTTTTGTTACCAACAATCATCTATTTGATAAATCGGTTAATCGCTGTTATTTTCGATAACTTTTGTAAATTATTCTGATTGCAGTCTGATTTATCTATCGTAAAAAACCCATAACTTTTCCTTTAAAAAAACGACACGTAGCTTATCGCGCAATCTATTGAAAAGCAATTAAAACTTTTGCACTTAGCCAGTGCGTTATACTTCTACTTTCACATTTTCACAATATCTAGTGATATTTACATCTATTCGCTAAGTGCAAAAGTTAATGATCAATTTTTGATAAATTGCATAAAAAACTACTTCTCTTCTTATTTTTTTAAAATTCAGGTAATTTTTATTATGGACAAACGCGATTTTTACTGGAATGACAGGCAAAAGTTATTAAAAATAACAACGATTCTCTAATTGATTAAATAAACTGTTTTGAATATAATAATACAATCATTTGCGGAATCATCAGAACTTTTGCACGCACTTAATGCATGCAAAGACTTGCAGGCTGTTCCTTGCAAAAATATTCAAGGCGAGAGGAAACATAAACGGAATCATTAAAGCTGGAAATAATCAAGGTGATCATGTTCTTAAAAGAACGTAAAATATCGATCTTCATGATATTTATGAAGTATCCGAATCGGACACGTGTTCCTTGTAATTATAAATACAGTTTTGCAACTACATTTGATAGAAGATTTGCTCGTGTCGATGGTGAGGTTAGATATTAACGCACAGTGGTCCTTGGTATAGCAAGAAGAAGATGAATCGTGCGAAAACTATAACGACGCGCGAACAAGACTTTCACTTGCACGTGGAGTCCGATTATACAATCACGCTCGATCTTCCCTTAATTATGGCCTGCGATCGCCAGCCGAGATATAACAAATTACCGGATCTTAATTTTCCTCTTCCTTCCTACGTTTCCTCGAAGTGGTGCTGCAAAGTGGGAATAAATACAACGATGTGAGAAATTATGGGTCTCGGAGGGAGCTAGTAGCGAGAAGTATCGAACGACTGACTGCGAAAATTGTATTGTACAACGATCGTATTTTAGGAACGATGTATGCGATAATGAAATGCTGAATATTTAATGGCGAAACTTCATTACCTTAAGTTTCTAATTATCTCGAACTATTTTAATTCAATATTCTTGCTGTAGGCTGTAATATAATTATAACTTCAGAGAGGATAAATTCATAATAAATGTTCTAGATAAATATTAGGTTGGCGCGTATAAAATTTGTATGTCGTTAGAAGGTAACAAGCGAACATCGTTTTTCAAAGTGTTTCGCGTTGCAGAAAAAAATATTTACTGAAATGTACTTACGTGTATTGAACATCTAAATTAGTTATGCGAATGGACAAAACGATGAGTATTCTAAGGATATTACAGCAAGACGATCACTATTTAACTTCATCTAATATCCCTATAAGATTTGATATTTCATGTTCAAGTATATTAGACCACATCCATAAATTAGGACTTGTTTTAAGCCATTATACACGAGAGTTATCAAAATTTGTTCACTTTGGCGAGGAATTTCCTCTCGAATAGAAAGAATTAAGAAAATAAGCGAAGTTACTGCGATTTATCGTTCTCCTTGTGTTAGGAATTGAACATTTTTACATGTAAATAGTAATGGCTCCATAGCGGATTTCCGCGAGTTTTTAAACAATTTTAAATGGTATCGTTTCCGAATCCTCGAGTGCAAAGGGTTAAATAATATTTTAAAATGAATCCAAATTTGTGGATGTGATCGAATATGAAGTATCAAATCTTTTAGGTGATCGTCTTGCTGTAATATTTTTAGAATACCGTTATCAACCATTAAATGTTTTCCTGAATTTTTGGAGGCCCTCTCAAACAAGACTTTTCTTTAAGACTAGAATACTCAGCTTTGAATTTATCAAGCCTGTCACCTGTGCGCTGTTGCAACATACACAATATTGTTTCCAGAAACGATACATAAGTTTTCTGCCGCAACAGTAGCGTTACTTCCTTTCTGGTATCTATAAAGGATGTGGTACAGTGAATGTATCTTATCCGTTGGCATGTTTACTGTTAAATTTTTAACGATAAACTAATGACCGCTATCCATGCTCAGATTCGCTTTACATTTCTGGGCAGGGTAATAAACGTCAAGCTAATCGGGAATTTAAGAGGAAGATTTTTAAAAAATGTACAGGTCAGAATAAACATAGTACGAAAAAGGGGCGAAATTTTTCGTTATACCTAATACCACCGATATGCCTACGAAGCATTTTTTAATTACCCACGACGATCGACTATCAAAATTGTATACAATCTAAAATAAATGTATATTGAATCTACTTTGAGTTGACAACTGAAGTTTACTCCAGCAAAATTAAAATGAGGCGTGCTTTGTCATAAGTAGACTGCAAATTTTTATGTAAATTCATGTTTTTATAAATGAAACTAAATATATGGAACTTCAATACAGAGTTGTTTCATCCTCAAAATACAATAATCTGTACTTCACTTTAAATATTATCGTACAATTCACAGTCTAGCCATATATCATAAACTATTGAAGATCAGTCTATCAGGATTGGTGAGAAGACTGTAATGATTCATTAGACTAACAATTTCCACAATCAGAATACCGAAATAATACCGATGTTTACTTTGGTTTTCGGTATCATACCGATGTCGGTATTTTGGCAATAATCGATTTCGGTATTATATTGGTATCGATATAGTTGTACTGGCATAATACTGGTATCAAAATGATTGCGGATATTAAATCCCTGCTTATGGTTTACACTATTTTCTTAAAAATAGAGATGAATCGATCCAACGTGTACATAACATATTTTGATCGAAATGACCAAAAAACGTGTTGGCAAAGTTTGTTAATTTAAACCTGGAACAGCCTGTACATTTTTTCCGAAACATTGGAGCTTCATCCTTTTACGATTACAGCTGTAATTAAAGAACGCTAGCCGCGATTAAGCGATCAAACTTTCGCGAGAATAGCAGTTATCACCAATTAACTTTGCAACTCACCAAATCAAACGTCACCAAAGAAGTAAACAGAAAAATTCTCTGTACACCCGAGTAATGCACCCCGCGGAGAACGGTAAATATTCGCAGCAGTCCGCCGAATTAATTTAAAGGGAACACCTTGCGAGAATCGGGTTTCAAATTTCGCGCGGGACGAAACGACGGCTCGTAAAATGGTTCCACAGGATTCTGGAGACATAACATGGCGAGTTAATCGTGCTAAAGCGTTACACACACCGGGTTCAACCGGATTCTGAAAACTTGAATTAAAGCGATTTTATCTGATGAAAAGATTTGAAGCGATCGAGGTTGAAAATGTTGGTCGAAGATCGATGTCGGTTGCGAAAAATTTTATTGACTCGACGATCCGGCGATTATAGAACGCTTTATTGGCTTGATGACCGAAAAGAATTTTATTGACTCGATCGATTAATTATGTCGACCGACATCGTTTCCGTTTAACGAAGCAGGCTGGTTTATTTCGTTCTTTAGAGTCGATCGTATCGATCTTCTTTAAGAGGCCTTTAATTATCCAACGACGCTGTAATTGTAATTATAAATGACGCTTAAGATTTTAAGGAGAAAATAAAAATTTAACGTTGGAAGTTATAGTATTTACTTTTTATTTGAACAAGTTGATGGGAATATAAGATTGTGAAAAGTAATGTGATTGGTGCTTTTGCGAGGCGATCACGTATTGCATGATGTTTAATTTTTGTTTCTTGTCTTTTGAATACGGTTACTGATATCGAGTTGTCGAGATCGTAAATTAACTGATGTTAGTATTCCACGGGTAATAGGCTACATTTTCCTGCTACATTTATGTATAATGTTGTGCATTTAGTTGGTTATGTAAGTGAAATTGGGCTATAAGGATTTAATATGGTGCTTATTATTCTTGCGACTTGTTTTGGATTTCACAAAGTTGCAATTGAGTACATCATAAATCGACAAAATGCCAGATATAATTCAATATAATTATGTATTATAATTTGATGTAATTTAAAGGATAAAATTTAAAGATGAATGCACAAACTTAATATTCAAAGACAGTAACAGTATACTTAAACATATAACAACTATCCAAAAATATTATTACATATAATAATATACATACAAGTAATATTCTTCGAATTTAAAATTTTCTTATACATTTCATAATTTTCCAGGTAAAGGAGAGCTGTCCTATATACATATAATCCTCTTGCTGAAGAATATTTTTAGATACATTCTTATACGCATTAAAACTATCTTTTTTATTATATACACAGTTTAACACTAGAACATATTTATACCAAAGAAATCAAAAGGATAGGTACTTCGAGAAATATAAAACGCAATGAAAACGAATGTTTATTCATTCTCTTTATAGAAAATCATGGCAAATTTGGAAAAATGCGTTGGTGTAAATTTACGTAATTTTTATGAAAAATTAGACATCAGTTATTTTAACCACTTGGATAGCGTTAGTGTTGATTATATGCATGTTTGAATGATTCTATATTAGGATAATCGATTGTTCGATTAAATGAAATTGGGATAATCGACGTTTCGGATAATTGACATTCGGATAATCGTCGCTCTACTGCAGTACGATAAATGTTCTATCTACAATTTATAGTCCTATTAATAAATATCCTCTGTAAGAAAGACTTCTACTCGAAAGGTACTTTTTCAAATTTCCATAAATATTTTCAATAGGTGTATAATATAATAAATAATTAATTGAACTTTCTTATGGGAGTCTTATGGGATATAATAACTAGGCTACGCATTTAATATATTTGTAGGAAATTTCAATATGTACCCCTAATACAAGATCGCTTTATGGCTGAAATCACTGAGCCACCTGCTACTAACGTTCCATTTTTTTTAAATGCTCATGTAAAATGTTGATTTCCGCAAATAAATAAAAATCCGCACTCTAATAACAACTTCGTCGATAAAACGATTCTAAATCAAGTTCAAACAAATTTTAAAAATCTAATAATATTTTATCTATCCCGAATGTACCCTAATAATCCCGTTTCCCAAAGAATGGTTTCTCAGCTGCATAAAATGAAATCAGAAGTGGAAAAAGCGGGTTCCATTTGGAGGAAATCGAATTGCTCTCAGTGTGTAGGGCGCTTTACTTCAGCAACCCCCTGGATCACGGATATCGAGGCTAACATACGCGAAAGTTACGGAGCTTATAGCGTCATAGCGAAAGCGTGTAAATACACACCCTCGCCACGTTTCGACGTGCACCGGTCAAAGAACCTCACTCACGAGGTTGATCGAGGTACACGGACGACTTTTAACGTCGGAAACGGTGTGGATTTATGATCGAGTACGACGCTAAATTTGGAGTTATTTTTGCGGCATTTTATGATCCGCGATTCTGGTCACCTTTGTTACCAGCTGGCTGCTTCGTGCCCGAGATGGGAACAAAGATTATAATCGATTCGTACTCTTTGTTGATGAAACGATATGAGGGTGATTGTGGTAGATTTCATTTTTGGTATACACTGAATAATGACGTTGTTCACGCTGTTCGTATCTAATTCAGCTAATCTTTTTGTCAACGATACTGATTTCTTTAATGGAAATGCTGCCTCATTTAACACATTCGCAGCGGATCACAACGAAGAAATCTTTAAAATTGATGGCATGTATTATTTCTTCAGCCAAATGACTACAGTGGAGTTCGCTTATTATGATCACTTTGGGACTTGCAATTTTTGATAAAAATTATATAAGAGTTAAGCTATTATCGTAGACAAATAGAAAAATGTAGACTTTATAGAATTTGCTTTAAGTCATCAAAATACTCATTAATGCTATTAATCCCTGTAATTTGACCAAAGAGGTCAACGATTTCCTTAATAAGTGTTTATTCATTGGTGCAATTTTCCTAATCATTCAATTATTATTATATGCTTTTGTTCATGTGTACTCATTATTTTATTTATTGAGTATTATTATCATAATTGTTATACAAGTAGCTTTATTTTTTGTAATTTCTTGAAATATTGAGTTTTGGTCCTCTAATAAAGTGTAAACATTATACTATTATTGCAAACAAAGTATGGAAAGTTTTATGGTCTCTTTTAAGCCGGATATGTATCTCTTTTAAAGTAATAGTCAAAGATAGTGTTTCAAACTTAATTGAGTTCCAATAGTTGAGAAATGATTCTTAACTGGTATCGTTTAATTGCAAGTGGTTCATCCTACTTTTTGTATGGTTTATAATTAACGAGACAGTCATACCACTGACTTACATACTAATTGGTTCTAGAGTAATCGACCTAAGTAAAAGAAGACGACAGTCATGATGAACTTTATGATTTATGTACATATGTACTTTTCTCACGTGGTTTATGCAAAATTTACTATCTCACTAACTTCACAAGTCCTTGCTCTACCATTAAAAACATTTTGGAGGTTTAATTGTGTTTGCAATTTAGCAATGTTTCTTTTTCTTTATATTCGAATACTAGGTTAAAGGTAGCTGTGGTCTTGATACATCATGAGAGCATAAATGTACAGTTTTAAATTAACTAGGAATGGGACACTTAAAACCTTGAAACCTCGAAACCCTTAGAAACTCAACAAGTTTCGCATTCTCGAAACTCGGAACTTTGTGCTACTTTTATGATTAAAAACTCTGGAAACCTTCGTAAATAATAGTTTGTAAGTACAGTTAACGAAAATAGTGTGATGATATGAATTTATTTAACTAATAATCTAATGAAGTTCATGTTTAGATTTTAGAGACACTTTAATCAATACAATTTCACCAATTCATTACAATCGTTTATTAGGAGAAACAACAAAAATTAAGAATTACTTCACGAAGTTTTGCCGCTTAGTCATCTATTTAAATTATAACTGAATTTAAATTCAAAAAATAATTTTATTTTCTAAAAGGGATTTATTAAGATCTTAATTCTTCTCTCTCAGGGTTTAGAAAATTTCGAGTTTCGAGAGATTTATTTAACGTATTTATTTGATTAAATTATCTCTCCCACCAATCTAGAAATATTTTTGTAATTGTTTGAATTTATATGATCTTCATTATAATGTTTCAACTAACGGATCATTCACTATACATTCATACCTGTTCATTAAATAGTAGAATGCGATCATTTACTAGGCTTTCGCGTGTACTGCACTCTATAATTAATTCGAGAATAATGGAGAATGAAAACGTAATTATATTTTTATGAATATGTAAGGAAAAATGAATTTTAAGCGCAATTTTAACAGTTATTTTCTTGCTATAAATAAATGTATTTAACTGTTAACCTAAACTGTGTATAAATTCAACGATTCGGCCATTCACTGGTTGATTTACCCTAAGCGCGAAACAACACGATTACGCATTGAGAGGATGTAACTTGAGGAATTACGGTAATATCCCCTTGCCTTAAGATTCCTTCAGTAATCATACACAGTAGCGTTATTTATGCTGCACCTCAACAGTGCATTCAGTACAAAATATTGAATAATCTCCAATCTTATAAACTAAAACTATAGTTACAACTGAACTTAAAAATTGTTACAAATTCAACGTGCTTTTATTGTATTTAAATAACAATACGTACTTTGGAGATGATTCGTAATTATGGTGTAAGGAATTACTATTCTCTCTGACAAAAACATTCATCCTTACTCCCATAAAATACTAACAAGTCAAAAACGTTGCAATGCTGTCAATTACGTGATGAATATATCACTATACCAATTAAAAATAAAGATTTAGATTTAACGAAATTTGTTGGTGAAAATACTTAATAATTTGCATAAGTTTTTTGTCACAGATCACTTCTCGCTTTTTCCTCGAATATAAGAAATTATTAGCTATCAAATTGTTTCCAGTATTGAAGTATTGAATAGCCAACATTCACTGCTAATTCCATGCTTACACTTATTGAAGCGTAGCTGTCGCTATCATAATTAGAAAACTGTTGTTCCAGTTTTTCTGTAGGTAATTATGGATCTTATGTATCATTACAAATACTAACCTCGTTTTTTTAAAGAAATGCATTTGTACTATATTTCCATCGAGCTCTTTAACTAAATGGTTCATAACAAAACCAACTTTGATCATTTTTATCTTTTTCCAAACGTCCATTGAAATCTTCTAATATCTTTCATTTTTGTCCTATAAATTTTAACCTTTTTTAACATAATATTCATCATATATAATTATCCACGCTTATATTGCAAAAGTAAATACCTACTGAAACCTAACTAAATCATGAAGACATGAATCTTATGGCTAAAGTTTTAAGATTCCATAAGGGTAGTTTTTCTTATCAACCCCTCAATTATTATCGAACGTTTTCCAAAGATTCAACGCAGCCGAAGAATACCCAATATTCACTTTTAATTCCACGTTTACATTTTCAAAAGCACCATAAATAATTAGTCTCCAAATTGTAATATAAAATTTGAGAATAACTCCTCAGTGATTGTATCGTTAGGGTGAATCACGATTTTCTCGGTACTTTTTCCGACCCATTGTTTCTGATCGGATTTGATCGGTCACTTAGGTAAATCGGTCTGGATTAAGCTGTCTGCTTCTATGCCAGCTTAGGAATGGAACGCGGTAATCCGGCACCCGGTTAATACTCGACAGGAAGTTAACGGGAAGACGAGGAGAGGAGACAGAGTCGATGAGTGATTCCGATCGCTTCACAGCTATGCCCTGGGGAAAAATGCTTATAGTGATTTTTCCTCTACGTTCCATCGCTTTGCAATATTATTTTAAGAGCTTCTTCAATGAGCTAACCCTTTTTGCGTGGAACAGGTACAATGGTGTACTCCTGTGTAACCAATTCACCTAAAGTGGAGTATCCTATAGCAAATTAATTCGTTCTAAGCAAAGCTGTCAGATTTTTAAGGTAGCTTTGCGTGACACTTCACATTCCTTACGAAATAGATGCGGAACATATCGGGATGGCTAAACAAAATACGTTAGATGCTTGGAATGTGTCAAATTTCCTGGAATTATTTATTGCTGTGCACGCATAGTAACGTAAATGCATATCGTATGTATAACAGTTACCAATGAGATGTGATGCTATTTAGTAAATTCGGGGGCTATATATACCATGCCACGAACTTAGGAATGGATTCTACTTCTAAGCCCGCGTGTTGCATAGAGCAAAGTATGTTAATGCACATACATAGAGTACAACTAATTCCATGACGTAGTTTGTTTATGAAGAGAAATAAATTTTAAATGGGATTCTTAATACATTGAGAACTTCTACCTTTCTTAGAAAGCGGGATAATCCGGACAAATTGTATGAAATACGGGATATTTTCGAGACCTGCGGTAATGCCTGACAAGTTATTCAAATTTGGGACTGTTCCGCTTAAATCGGGACCACTCGCAGCTTTATTCTAAATGATCGTTCATTGTAGTATTTGTTCGCTGTAGCATACATTAAAATATGAGTACATGTTAGGAGATTCATATAATTTCAAAATTGCCACGTGGGACTCTTTTTACACGATAAAAACGTAACGTGTACAAAAAGTCAAACAAATATCGATTGGCGACAAAGCATAAAACTTGTGTTAAAAAATTTATAAAAGCATTTCATTTAGTGAATTTAGTACATGTCAATGGCTTAGTGCACACATGCTGTATGTTCACTTTCAGTGCTGTCGAGAAAAACAGGTTCAAAGGATTAGTAGTATTTTATAATTGAATAAACAGTTTTTTAGTTGCATGTATAATGTTACATTTATGAAGCAAATATTAAAGAATGTATTTAAGTAATAATATAAGCTTCATTTCATACAATTTGTGTATAAAAATCTTCCGAATTTTTGTGACATAAATCAATTTAACATAAAATAAATAATAAATTGAAGTTTTTTAAATTGTTATCTTACACCACATTCATAATCATCGGAACAAACATACGCTAGGATAGCTTTGGTAAAATATTTCCATAGGGATTTGAAAATTTGTACAATTACGTTTAATAAATGTATTTACTATTATACGTGATGTGTAATACATAAAGAATGTATTTAATATTACATAAACTGTTCTAAAAAATAATTTGTTACACGTGTATTGTGTATCATTAAATTATTAAGCTTTGTTATATGAAAAGCAAAATGTAATTTTAATATTAAAGCTTCGAACATGTTTGCAACTATATTATCAAATTTTATTAACCTTTTAATTATTAAACTAATAAACTATTATACTATACATATAATATTACTTAATATTAGTTTTTATGCATCATTTAAGTTACAATATGCAGCAGTAATCTATTCCAAATTATTAATTGAAAATTCATATCGTTTTTTAGAAAAAAAATAAGTCCTTTCTATGCACAACATTCAAACATACGTGTAGAATATATACATACATAAGAGGTATACGCAACACGCAAAATAAAGAAATATATTTTTAAAATCTTCTAACGATGAAACATATTTTTGTAAAAATCCCATTTGTTTAATGCGTTTCTCTAAAGTATGATTTGCATGAACTTCTGCAGTTTACTCGTCACAGGGAATCGTCCACGAAAAGAATATACGATAGTGAGGGAATTTTTATTCTTCGCTCATAAGAGACGTAGAAATTCCCGATTAAAAAGACAGGATCCAGCAATTTAGCGCGATTCTCCGGCGCAGAGAACGGGGTAAAGCGATACTGCGATGAAGGGCCCACGCACGCATTTGTACGCGCGAAGGAAACGCGAAATCGTGATGATTCTGCCGGTGCTCTCATTGTTCACGATTCCTTCCCGCGAAGGCGATGATGATGACGACGCTTCGCCGCCGGCACTCGCGTCGTTCGAAGGAAAATAAAAGAAAATGTCATTGGCCGAGTGCGTGAGCTCGCGTGTTTAATAATTGCACGCGATCGATCCCACATCCGTTCATCGCGAAGGGGTGTGAAAACGATCTTGTGTCTCTAATGGAAATCGGCTGTTAGGCATCTCTCGATGATTTTTCGATTCATTAATGAGAATAAGGGTGATCAGATATCTCCAGACAATGGGATTACCATTAAATTGAAGTGGTGAGATTTTATGAAGGGTGTGTGGAACGAATTGTCTACGAGGCTCTTAATTTCATTTAACTGCAAATTTTGACAGACCGTAAATTAATATTGCCGCCTCTATTATGACTATGCGATTATTTGAACAGTGCCAAAATTATTATTTTTTTTTTTTTATCCTAATTTACCGGCTGCATAGAGCATGTAAATTATCATAAGCTTCTCTCTCTAGACTCTCTTCCATTGTATTTACGTATTTTCTAGTAATTCTTTAAAATCTCTTTACTTTGCCCAGATTTTTACTCTAAAAGTGAAAAGTTGCTCTTTCATATTATTTATATAAGTGGGATGCAGTGTCCATTAACTCTTTGAGACACAAGACTATATTTATTTTAGAATTTGTAAATGGGTTTAAAAAAAATCTCACCTTGCTAATTGGGTATTAAAAAAGGTGGAACAGCTATGCTCCAAAGAGTTAAAAGAACGTGTGTCAAGTGTAACTTTGCTTTGGTGAATACTTTTACGTCTACTAAAAAATTATTTATATTACACACGAATTCCTTTGCGTGTGTCGCGTCAAATATGGGAATGAAAAAAGAAATGCGAGCCATGGCAGATGTAGACGCTGAGAATGTAACACAACTTAACTGCCATTCCTAAACGTAGTCTGGTACGTAATTCTGGGATGTGGATAATAAAACAGTGTGCGTAGAGTTTTCTTTCTCTACCAAAGGCTCTTCCTCTTTGCAAGTCGTTTCCGGGCGGAAGATAGGGGTAGAAACACAGGCGTAACTTGCAATCACCGTTTATATTGCTTGTTGTTCAAAGTAGGAATTGTGAGACGTATTTGCGGGCTGTGCAATACCTGAACAATGTTACCTTAGTGTTTCCCTAATCCAGGAAATTGCTCGTCCCAGCACAGCGATTTTGTGACGTGTACGGGTGAAATGAGTTTTCACAGGAAGGAAAAGGAACATTTCCGAGGAATGCGATGGAGAGGAAGGGCGATGTTCCAACAAATTTGAGTGAAATTGTCGGATTACGGTATAGAAGTCTTGTGAGAACAATAGGTTCTCATTAAAAACTTCACGGAATGAAAATTTTCTGACTAATTTACATTTTACAATTACTTTTAGAAATGTTTTAATTTTGTAGTAATCTTGTCACATTAGAATTTTATTTTTTTAGATTAGGATAAGAACTGAAGTACAATTTGAATAAGCTTTGCTTAGAGACATAAAAATGTTCGTAGAAGCAAAGTTAAACTGAAAATCCCCTTTGATCTCTGATATCCCCTGAAAACGACATACGTAAATTGATCTTTAAGGAGTGTAATCACGTGGAAATTTAATTACATAGCTGCTGAAAACTTTAGGATATGATATTCGATGAAAGAGGAATTTCAGTTTTTTAATAGAAAAAATACGAACCGATATTTAAACTTGTAAATATTTGTAGTTAATGCATACTGATCCAGAAAAAAATGATGTTATTATAGTCGTTATTAGACTGCAGATTTTTACTAAAATTTATATGTTTATAAATAAGTTTAAAGAAACAGGACGTAACCTGGAAGTTGTTTTATATCCCAAATATCATAATTTCCACTATACCTTGGTTATTTTGTATGATTTTGCGGATCAACTTCTGCACTTTTCTAGATATTTAAATTTCCAATAAATGCATAAAAATCCGCAGTCTAGTCGTTAGTGTAAATTTATTTAAGATTATCGCTGTAGACTACTTTCCATCCCCTTCCTCGATGTAATTTCCTTCTATTATTATAATAGAATACTTTTAATTTTATTATATATATAACATATAATTAATTACATATAATTTAATTTATTTGCATATCTTTTAACATACGCATTATAAGTTTCATACTTTTTCTTGTTGAATATTCCTCGAATTACTTTGTAATAATTCCTGGAGGAGTGCTTTAGAAGTTAGATTGTATTTTCTTTTGCGAAAGCCGCTTCAATTATCCTCTTCCCTGCAATATGAACCATGGAACCAAAAATCAATAGAAGCAAATTAATTTGCAGGACAATATTACTGAAATCCGACAGCTTTTAATCGTAATTAATCATTTTCAATTGTGTTACCCTCCGTCCAATATTATCATTACGAGTAACACAGCAACTCGCGCCCCTTTGTCCTATTTCAACTCGTATATTACTGAATTCTGTAATTTGCAAAGTTCCATCATACACGCATCCTATAAGCTCTCGCACACGATGAATATTATTGATAAAATCGAAAAGTATTAACAATATTATTAACCGTGCGCGGTAGATATTGAAAAATTTGTGCCGAATATTGATGAAAATTTGGATATGGATTTTCAAGGAAATCGAGGACAACATTCGGGATAAGAAAATGCCATACTGCGGAAAACATTCAACACTTGCTGTGTACGCTTCTTTCGCAATGTTACAGTAGTTCGAATACAGGCGATTCTTTTTATTAAAATTTTAAGATTCCTTTAATTTTTTGGATGCATCTTAAAATATTATTCGGCTTCTCGAGATTCTTCAGATTCTTGATGCTATCTATATTAGCAAAAATTCAGAAATTCTCGAGAATTTCCTAAAATTTCGGGAATCCCGACAATCTCGACTTTATTATTATTTATTATTTATTAACGGGACTAAACCCTTTAGAGTACAAAGAAAAATTAAGATTAATCGTAAGAGTTTAAACAACGAATAATTGAGATTTAAAGTTAACGACTTATGAGATACTTTCGGGAATCCAAACTATTGATGGCGATACAGTATCGATATTTGGTATATCGATACTTTTCACTCCATATATCGATATTTATATCGATGTTCAATGTGACGATATATTTCACTATCGGTACTTAATTCATCCGTATCGAAATTTCAATACACTCACTGCAAGAGTCGTTAAATCAAAGAGCACTTGCAGGAATTGCTATTTTTAGGATAGATGTCCATCAAAGACTGAAATTTTAACTAAATTATTTCATATTTTATAATTGTGTAATACTATATAACCTTGTTTATGTATATTTAAAACATTTAATTTAAACAAATGATTTATTTTCATTTTTAGATTTTATTACGTCTGATTTAATTGCAAATATCGATACTGATAATATCGTTATATTTTGTTCTTCATATCATTTCCATCGATACTCTAAGTATCAATATATATATATATCGATACAATTCAAATATATCGCTATCACTAACCCAAACCGATATTTCCACGATCTTCCACTGCTCTAATGATAAAGATCGTAAATAAGCTTATCGTTAATAAATTTACAGAACTGATCTCGCGAATGTGATATGTTGCAACAACTATCAATCTTTACGGTCAATATTATTGTGAATAATATTGATCGCGTGCGAGAGCCGTAAGTATCCAAACGTTTAGGGAACGATCTCGATCAATATAGACGAGTAGAAATTATAGCTCCTTTGCCAAGCGATTTCGGTTTTTCCCATAAGTTTTGCTGACGATGATTTTCTCGCGTTGATAACGAAAGTTCCCGCGTTCTACGACGTCTAGGAAATACTGACGCTCGTTAATGTCAGCACCGGTGTCGAGTATGATGTAATACGTTGTAACGCTCTCGGCATCGCGATAAAAGCTTTCGGGGACGTGAACAAGCCACGCTCTTCGATGATAGACGAACCAGAAACGCGTTTAACAATGTCCCATCATCGGTTACGTTGATTGTCTGATGATCCGCTGTCAATAGCGTTACGAGGGTGGCTTTTACAAGCCTCTTTGCTTTTGGCGTACGTTCATGAAAACGCTTATGATTATTTTAATGAGATCGGAAGTCACTTGCAGACCCATTAACCCGGAATCGTAGTTATAATCTGAATTGAGCTACTTTTTCGCGCACCGAACCGCAATTAGAAGATCGAGATGACATTCACGGGCGTTTTAATGACTATCCATGAATAAATTGATTCTGTCGTGTAATTGTGCGCGGAATAATAGGAGGATCGGGTCAATGTAGCAAACAGAAATTATAGAACGAATAGCATTTGTTCCGTCTTGTGGATTTTTATTAATCCTCTATTGTTAAATATTAAATTTCTTTTAATGCGATTATATGGTGAATGATATTACTTAGAATCTTATAATCCTACTTACTTGGTAACAATCCTATTAAATATAGTATTAAATTGAATGTATTAGGTTGTTCGAAACGTTCGTGCCGATATTTGAGGAACGTTTAAAGGTAATGTGTGTACAATTATCATTTTGTTGGATGATTTTTCATGTAGTACTTGTTTTTTTTTACTATTCTATGAGTATCAGGAAGTTTCATAATTCCACCTCCTAAAACATTTACACCTTTCTCAGAAATGAATTCTTCCAAGTAATTTTTTATGGCTTCTAGTGTGTTCAATTTTTGTCCATTAATCCTTTCTCTACGGTATGTTAAAATTGAGAAATCAAAGCATAAATAAAGATCGCTTTTATTAATAAGAGATTGGTAAAAATATAAATGTTTGAAAGTTGTATATGATTAATTATAGTGTAGTATTGTTGTATGAATTAACAAAAAAACAGTATTGTATTATACTATAGAGAAAATATACGTATGCTTTTAACAAATGATTGTACAATGTTTGAAGGCGTAGTATATACGTCCTTCGTAGTGAAATGGTTAATAAAGTCTTACAAATGTTACAATAAGTGATGATACTTGAATATCTAAGTAACGAGTAAAACTTTTGTCACCTTTTTATTAAAATAGGAGATCTAGTGTTATCCGATAAAAAAAGGTTGTGTTTTGTTGTAATTTTTAGTGAATCTATATAGAGTATATAATAGACTGTAAATAGTATTTGTTCGAATTAAAAATGTTATCGCTTATACAGAAGTTTGTAAAATATAATCCCCTTCCAATCCTTGCAATTAAACAACAGATCTTAATATCGAAAACGTTATAAACTCTCCGAGCAATTCAATAAATTTGAATACTTGAAAGAATGAATGCTTATGGTCAATAACTACCGTAACAGTTGGGGTAGAGAACTTGTAACTACCTAGAAAGGGTTTTCTTTGAGGGGCTTATCGGTTGACATGTGGCAGGTTACAATTCATTTAGAGCAGTGTTTCCCAACCATTCCGAAGTAGCGACACATTTTATGCTAGTTACGTATTTTTATTATACACATCATAATTATTCGACAAAAACTCTGCACTCAATATAATTGCTATGTAATTTCAGTAGAAACAATTAATCAATTAATCAATCAGTTAATTAATCAATACCAATGACCAGTACGCGAATCATAATTTTCAAAATATTGAATATTTTTACTACAAATCATAGCGAAACTCTCGCGACGCACTTGATATATCCTTATGATACACAGGTTGGGAAACATTGATGTAGAAGTGCAGTAGTTCAAAGTAAAACACGGATACTTACACTTTCATGCTTTAAGAAGCGATTGATGAACGTTTGAATTTCCGAGTATTTAAATTCCCAAGCGTTTGGGTTTCCAAGCTTTTAGATTCACAAGCGTTCGAATTTCTAAGACTTAAAAATTCTCCTGTTCGAATTTTTAAGGTTTTAGATTTTCAGGCATTTGAATTTCCGATTTTTTGGATTCCTAAGCTTTTCAGTCCCCAAACGTCTGAATTTTCAAATGTTTCGATTCCTAAGCTTTTGGATTCCAAAGCGTTTAAGTTTCCAAACTTTTATACTTCTAAGCATTTGAATTTCTATGCTTTTGGATTTCCACGCATTTCGATTATTAAGCTTTTGGACTCACAAGCATTTGGATTTCTAAACATTTCAATTTCAAGCTTTCGTATTAACTGAAGATGTGCAGTACTATAAGTGTTCGAGTTTTACTTTGAACCACTGTACATACGTAACCCTTATAGCCATTTGTCTAAAAGCATTTGAAGGTCCCGTTGATCGAGAAAAAAGACGGGGCTTCATTATGGCAATCGTGCCAGGTAGCAAAATAAACGTACAAATGGAAACGAAACAAGGCGTGGCATCGATTGTTCCCCGCCGGATTGGGATTCCAGCGTATTTTCGAAGACAAATACACGAAGCACAGAGTTGCTCGTCGGGCGAGGTAAATTCAATTTAACGGGCGCGATGCGCGAACATGGAAGAACAAACAAAGAGAACAGGCACGTAAGGAAACGGTGTTTTACGCGCGCAGCTTTTCGTGTCCAAACAATTGTATAGAGGGGTGTGTGCATCCGCGGTAACCCACTTACGCGGTCCGTTAAAGAGCAAAACGCCACTTCGCGAATACGACCGTCATATTAATGGCCTGTCGCTAATGTGCGAATATTCCATTACACGGCTTAAGATATTTACCAACCTCTCGTTGCTTGGATTTTCGTATAGTTGCCGCTGGAGAAATTTCTGTCTGAAGATCACGCGAGAAATAGATAGGATAGAGAGGACAGAATCTTTACCGGTGGCTGAATTCTTAAGCAAAAGCGGAGAGCGAACAAATTGAAATATATATCGCATTGGGTATATTCTTCTTGAGTAACCTTTTATGTGTGTTCAGCAGAGGTCTCGTGGAAGCAAACGAATGTCTCGAAGACGCGGCTGACGGCAAAGCAAATGATGAGTTGCATGGAGGAAGGCGATGGAAGGAAATGTTGCAAAGCGTGGAAAGTGAAGCGGTGAATTTATGATTGTGCAATCATATAAAAAAGTGGTAATGTAGCAGATAGAGAAAGAAGGATATACGATACGTTCAACTTTAGAATTTTCAAATATTCCGACATTTAAATTTCCAAATGTTCTAATTTCTAAGCATTCGGATTTTCGAACATTCACATATTCAAATTTCTAGAAATTTAGACTTTTAAATATTCAAATGTCAAAACATTTAGTGTTTCAAATATTCGAATATTCAAACTTCAAAGCATTCGGATTTTTAAATATTCAAATTTATGATGGTAGGACCTTCAATATCCAAATTGATAGGAAAAAGTGATTGTTCGAATGAGGGAATTTTCAGATAATGGAATATTCATCGTTACTCTTAATCGATAACCCCTTGAACGTTACGTTTCATCACTGAAAATTGCATTTCACAGTGGTACGAATTGTTCCATAGTAACATATGTATATTATACAAATGCGCATGATGCAAACGTCATCGTATACAGGTAACACTCGATTTACACGGTTTCAGTTTAACACGGTTGAAGAAATATGACAAAACTTTACTCCATTTACACGACACGGTTTCAGTTTAACACGAATTCTATTTGCCATTTGTTTTACTGTTTTTTTAATTAAATATACCTATTTATCTTTATTTATCTATTGAAATTATATTATTTAATAATATTACATTACTTAATAGTATTATATTATATTAATAATATTTGATTCAAGAATTATTAAGTATGTTAAAATATACTGATTAATTTAGAATAATAAATATTTTGTACAATCTTAATTTACACCCCTTAAAGCTATACTTGTTTTGAAAAAAGCTATCGAACAATTTGTCGATAAATCTGCTGGAAGTTTTCTGATCTTTTGCCATTGGTAATTCAAGAATCTAATTTGTTTCCCCAATTTGTTGCCTTCTCTAATTCAGTCTACATGATTCTACACGAATTTCATAATATTTCGGCACGACTATAACTCTTATAGACTTTTTAAAAAATGTTGTAATCAAATAAAAGCATAAGTGACCGATATAATGTAGGTAACATTTCACAGTTCATTTTCATATAATTAGAATTTGCGAACACGTTTCACAGTCATATTTAATTGCCACTATAAATCCAGAAACACGGCTCGCTTAGGACTTTCGCACAGTACCGTAAATCCAAGAGTTCTGGGTTAATTTGCGCACCTAATAATCAATGAACCACGAAAAATGTATAGGTATAATTTTATATATATACTTTTAAGCCCTACCCAAAGCACTTTCACTCAGTAGAGAATCCAAGTTACCAAGGAATCAAACCATGAAATTACCCAGCAGGGCACATTTCACCATCACAACATTCTCCCAAGCGATGAAAAAGAAACACCCTTACCCTACACCCTTTTCGTTTATCGGCAAATGTTTTCCTTGCACAAAAAAACCAGCCCTGAATATCGCCAGAGGCGCGTTCGTCAGAAAGGCGCGAGTTTCCTCGCGAAAGAAGACCCTCGCCATTAACATCAAAAACGCCCACGTTTGCGAAACGCTCTCACATGGTCTCGCGCGACAAACGCGACGAAAAGCGGAAATTCCTTGCAGAAAGTGCGAAACACGGCGGCCGCGTTTAACTCGCGGGTACTCCATATTTATACCATTACGATCGTATGCGTGTTATACCATTCGTACGAATACGCACACCGTACACCGTGCATATACAAATATCTACACACGTTTGCACCCTCCTGCAGACGATCGCGCGCGCGTTTCGCGCTCTTAATCTACGCGCACGCACCCGAAAGAACGAAACGGGGGTGAAACGTAGGGGCTGATGGAATACCGTTCCCTACTAATTGCTAAATGCTAATGTACGCATACGCTTTGGCGACGCCTACTTTCGCGACAGCCGGAGGACATTATTCGCGACTGAGTTCCCCGATCGGCAACGGATTGCATGCGGAATCGTCGCGGATGGCTCGTCATCCACTTTCCACGGAGCCGGTATCACGCGTCCGGGGACCTCGCGATCGGAATTTGCATTTTCATCCCCTTGCTCGCGACCACGTCGAGGATTAATCATTCCGGATCGCTACTTGCTGATTTATGAAAATAGGGGACAGGGAGACGCGCCGCTGATCAAATTCAACCACTGCGCGTCCTCTCCGTTTCTGCTTCCCTCCTTGTTACTCTTCGTTCATGATAACACACGGGGATGTTTATCGCGATATTGAACCTGATGGGGGCGCGGGGAATTTCTAGTCTTTGTGGACACTGCTATCATGAGATTAGGGGGGATTTTGCTGGACGTGGCCGATAATAAAAATTTTGCGGGCAATGTTTCGATGTTATAATCAGTTTTGAAGCTTGTGCATTGTTCATGGAGAATAAAAATCGTTGAAATTTAATGTCACAAATTGAAATTCTGTATTCTTTGAATATTTTACGAGCCGACAAATATCTACAGAAGCTATACAAATTGTTTGATACATGGACCGGAATGCTAGGGGAAAATACCAGGGACGTCACAGAACATTGCTTAAGAAGTCAATTTTTAGTAATCGTTTAGTAACTTCTGAAACGTAACGGTGCTGCAGAATTTGTCCACTCATTATTCCACTACCATTCGAAGTTTCTTTATAGAATTTTTACCACATTTAATCTTATTACAAAAAGAGTTAAATTTTAATACTTCGGTTCAGAAATAAATGAAAGGAAGTTTATTCGAATGAGTTTAGTAAATTTAATTGTACTACTGATAACATTAAGTTTATACTGCATTTAGGCAACTGTTATTTGAACAAAAGAATACCTTTGAATGAAAGCGATGATATTTTATTGAATTATTGTAACACCAAAAATTATAGATTACCTGTCAACAAATACATTTTGTTATTTCATCAGTGTATTTAAGTATATTTACTATTATTGTGATTGTTTTAATACCGTTCAAGAAGTAAGTCTAATTCAAGAAATAATAATGATACTAAAAGATATCGATTAATTCAGAATTAAAAATAGGAATTGGAAATTATATAAAGCTGTATTCAACAATGATTTATTTTAGAATCATTATTAAATTAATGCGTTATAGATTTTTTACACATTCTTTCAATACGAGTATTGATTTTTACGCAACCGATTAATCTTTACGAAAATATCTTGGTCACGTTTTTATTAGACAGACTGTATCTCTATTTTTCCCATAAATTTAAACGTGGCATTTGGAATAACAATTCATGATAAAATAAGTCTTAAAAATTCACAACTGGTGAAGTTTCCTTTTCACCACATAAAACATTTAACAAGAGCAGAATTTCCGTAAACATGAACAGACTACGTCGTTTCTCCATGAAAAGTCGCAGTAGCTTAGCACGACTTCCGGCAGCGAAGAGGCGTGCAGGAATTAAAGTAAATTTTTCCCAAGGAAAACAAGCTATTAACCCGAGGGTTAGAGATAATCAGAAAGCTGAATTTTCTCAGCCGTGTATCTCGAACCTCTGATCGTCCTGGCCACCGTGACCGCGCCCTGAGACGACTCGTCCAAAAAAGGATTAAAGAGACTTGACCCTGCAACCTTTTTATCATTCTAACGTTTCCTGCAGCCCACGGTGCGCACAACCATAGCAGATAGCACCCACGATGACCCGTTGAACGACCCCGCGTGCCAGAACTGCAACTTATTATCGCGGCCAATTACCGGATTGCGAGTTAATTAACAAGCTACACGAAAGACGGGCGCACGTACCCAGTCGATTCTTTTCGGAAATTATTAGCCTTCCCGTGGGTGTTACTTTATAAAATGATGAGGATAAAATGATGATGATGATGATTCTTCTATATTATTTGCAAGTTTGTCGGAGGATTTTTTTTAAGTGCTTGATAGAAGGATGTTTGACTCAAATAGGAAAAGTATTCTGGTACAGTGGAATACGCTTATTGTAATCATTTTGGGTCTTATAATTTTTTATACGAATAACCGGCTGATAACACTACGCAGAGGACACCGAATCTTCATTATTGAACTCATTTTGTTACAAGTTGTTGATTAAATTGCAGATTTTTATACGGTTATGGCAAATTTATATTGTCAGAAAAAACAGTTTCCATATGATGTATAAGAATATACAAAATATTTAGAGTAGAATACAAATTACAACATTTAGAGGATCAAACAAATCTCTGTTAAACTCTTTCAACTTTACCTAAGGAGATACGAATTTGCATAAATATCCGCAGTCTGATTGTCACATTTGCACATAGTTTAATGGGTATACTATCTTTTTTAAGAACATTCAAGTTATCATAAACATGTCTCTCTAGCTTCTCCCCTATTTTATTTATGTATTTATGATTGCTTAAAAAACGCAATTGATGATGACGTACTAACAATAAGAATCTGACACGCACTAAACACATTAAGTACCGCGTCAGTTACTGATGATCGACGCAGTCCAAAATGATCAATCAGTATGAAATATGAAACATACCTTGTTCCTTTATTTATTTATTTATTTATTTATTCTTTAATTAAAATGATAATGTTTTAAATAGAAAAATGTACAAATTATTTTTCGGTAAAATTAATGAATGTGATACAATGACACAATAGTTTGAATTGTTTGATACATATTAATTATTTGATCCAAACTCGCTCTGTGTTTTATTTATATCATTTCGCGAAAAAATTTCTGACTTTCGACCATTCTTTCTCTTTCCGTTTGCAACTTGCGTTTCAATTCTCAACATTTAGATGAAGTTAGATAAAGAACAAATTTTTACCCGATATTTTTCTCTTGTCAATAATAATTAGTAGTAAATCTGTGATAGACACATCAGTACTTTTTATACTATTACATTCCGTTACATAAACAGAAGAATCATAAACATCAGTTTGGCACTAAACGTGTTAATGTATACGAAACATTATATGGAAATTGAAAGTGCATTTTTCAATTAATTAATGACTAGAAAACTTTAAGCTACACAAAATTGGTCATTTCCTATTTAACAGCCTAATATGTTGTTCTAGTGCATAGTTACTATCGAGTTTCGAAGTCTTTCATGGCAACGTAGCCGTAACTCCCTCCGCACTTTATGTATTTGTTTGTTGAGACTACATTGTAATATCTTATATGTACATCCGCTTCGATAAACAGAGTATATGGTGTTTCCGGTTTTACTCGGCAAACTTTGGGAGCACATTGAGGCACCCAAAATGAAACAGGAAGTTCGTGTAAACACACGCTCGCAATCGCTTAGCTCCTTAGATACAGTGATATTATTGTATCCCAAAAATCTCTCATCAGTATTGCAATATATGTACAGATAAAAATAGAGCTAATCTTTTCATGATATCATTTAAACAGAAATAATATTTCACATTTGTAGTATTCCATTTATTTGAACTTTTAGTATGCGTACAACAAGTATTATTCATCTCATGCAAGATGAATTTCTAAAATTTGTTTCTTATATTGCCATCAACGCGTTGTTTTCCTTTTCACCATTATATTACATTCCGAAATACAATATATTTTCAGTAATCATCGAAATTCTGAAACATTAATAATTGTAGAATAAATGTGCTTTTTTGTTCTCTTGAATACCGCAAAATAAATCCACGTAAATTACATTTTGATACAAACATACAAAAACTTTTCATAACAGAATGAACAGTGTATTTAAAGTAATTTATACAATTAAATATCGTTCATGTATTACGTAACATATGTACATTCTTGTGGTCGAGGTAATGTTAAAAAAAGAGTTCTGAGGTATAGATATGTTACAACCTAATAAATAGCAGTATTAATTTTTCACTTTACTGTAAGCTTTTTTAATTTCGACAAATCAAATTTTATTTTACGGAAGTGATTCGGAAATTATGCATTGCGTTGGAGTGAATTCCCTGCATAATGCGATCTTAAAATATTTTGAGTGCTTAAGGCCTCTGAAAATTTTCATCCAGCCCTGTACGTACGTATTTTTTATAAAACGTGAAAGCAGCAATAAGCATGGGGCCGATCTTAGCAACCCTTGTCTGGTGGTAAGAGCGATACTACGATAAAATAAAATAAAAACTTAGCAAACATTTTTACCGATGTCAGTGGCGTGTAGAGATCAACATGATGTTTCATATTTCTACCCTACCATATATTTCTACCATCTCCATTATAATAATTCACTTCTGTGCAATTTTCACTGTATATTAATTAAAATTGTTCTCACTTTAAAGTAACTATAATCACCACGTTCGAACATCCTAAATACCCCTTTCATTTATAATAAACCACACTGTAAGCCAGCCAATGTATCTGGTAATCATCCATATGGTTAAACACGCGACGCCTCGTTCAGAGCCCCGTGTCAGCGAGAAGTTTCATTAAAAGGAATCACGGCATCGCATAGTACTCCTTCAATTCACTTCAGGATGCTCTTCCACGCGATTCACGGCGACCACGCAGTGTAATTACACGGAACGTCAAGGCCGGGGCCTTAACGTGTTAAAGACAAGATCGCAGGCTATGATACCGAGAATCGAATGAATTAACATCGTGCAGGAGTGATTCGGAGCGTGTTACCGGTGTGGTCGCACAGGCGCTGCCCATTTATAAATAGTACCACGTTCCAGCCTCGATCACGAATTTGAATCTGGATCATGTCGTGAAGCTGGATATTCCAAAGCTTGCTTTCAAACAAATCCGCTGATCGACCCTCGAAAACGACGCCCGTGTCATAACGAGGATGCAGAAGCTGATGCTAGCCGTGCAGCACGGGAAGCCATTAACGCCAATTGTGGTTTCATTAATTTTCATCCGTGGTTTGGCCGAAGGTGACGGGTATCCCGAATTGGGAACCCGTTCTCGGGACCTGGTTCGCTGCGGTGCAAGGTCGGTCGTTTGAATGTATGCATGACTTTTTTGCCTTGGGTGCTGGGACTCGTGGTGGTGGATTGATGCATTGGGTGCTGGGCGGACCCTGCGCTCCGTTTGCGCTTGGGTGGCTAGGTTTGAGCAGAGAGTTTAATTGGGATGTAAAATATACTTGGTAGTAAAGTATGCTTGTAGGAAAAGAGGATGTTGTAAAGATGTCTGTAAGAAGGGATTTGTAAATGGGATGTTTTTTGAATTTGTGGAGTGGACTTCGGTAATGTGAAATTGAATTGTGAAGAGAATATTAACACGTCACTACAAGAGGGAAATTTTATGACTGGATAGAATATTCCTGTGGCCATAGAAACGTGAAATCTCATGATACATTCGCTTTTATCGTTATTAACTATCTTCTACCGTTAACCTTAACATTGCTCATCGCAACTTAAGGCTAAGTTACACTACCATCTATAAGTATTTAGACATTTTCATATTATTAAAAATATGGGGGAGTATCTTTATTATCGAACAGTTAAGGTTGTCTTTAAATAAATGGAGAAAAATAATGCGTTATTCCTTCTATTTTACATTAATTTCAAGTCAACGTTATTAAAATTAAAAGGAAGAAAACGAAATGAACAACATGATCATGGTATAATCTTAAATTAACATCAAACTATGGAATACGGTTTTAAGGGAACTTTGAGTTGCCCTGTATTACCGGACGCAGAAAAGAATTGTGATATTACTTAGGAGAACTACAAAATAATTTGCAATGGTTACATATGTAATCATCTAAACACTCCAGAGTATCGACACACGCATTATCAGCCCATTTTTGCAATTTCAACACTGAGGAGGGGGAATAAATCCTAAATATAAAATTTTCTTCTTCGGACATTTAATAGTTTCCGAGATGTTAATAAATACCTTTCAGCACAATACATTGAATTCTACCTATAAGGACATTATTGATGCGACAGTCTCCGTTGCAGTAGTAGTCGTCGCCGAAATATCCTGTAATTAATATTAGTGTTTCTGAAATGGACGAGAGTTGGGTTAATTTTCTCTCGTCGCCGCTTGCAGCCCGAAGCAAATGTGACGCCATGCCAGCTTAGTTAACGCGTTAAAAAAATGTATGTGAGCACCCTATAGATACGAAGGCGTACATTGTTGCTGTATCGTCGACTACTCAATAATTGACGACGATACTACTACAAAGAAAGATGGTTTCATTAGTGACGCCTGTGTAACGCACGTACAAGCAGAATTTAATGTATTGTACGAAAAGTTTTTTTATTACTATCTCGGAAACTAATAAATACTCGAAGTTAAAATTTTATATTTAATATCTACTCTTCCTCTCCCGTTCCTCCATAAAATTTGATGCCGATCAATCACTGGGGTTTCTTGGAAGAATATCCGACGCAAGAAAATGCTGACCAAATACAGAATTGTGTCCGTGTGTTATCTGGGGTTGCAGAAATTTCTGGAATTACCGGCCGTCATCTTGGTTTCGTTCTTCTTGTAACCCTTTCGCTGCGAAAGGCGTATATATATACGCTCTAAATGTCTATAAATATTTTCGAAAGACGTACATATACGCCCAGTAGATTTTGCATAACACAAAAATCATTAATTTCCAAACTTATTATTGTATAACAATATTTCGACGATTATTTTAGCAGTAACGCAACATCGTGTTATTCTAATATTTAAGTCAATTTATTCACAGGTAACTACTTTGCACATGTAAACCATGTGCTCATTTCAATGATGGTCACGCTAATTTTCCACTGCAGTTGAAGGGTTAAGCTCGTCGGAGGCAAAACAGAGAGAAACGTTGAGTATGAATGAAACAGGGGAGTAGAGAAAACTTCACGTGAATTCAAGAGCCAGAACAAGCATTAGTTAGCCGACTACTAGAGTATACAATTATGAAATTTAAATTTGCTAAAAAAGGCGACGGGAATACAATCTCCATTGTGCTCTCGCACTGGTTTCCCCATTAAAACACGAAACTCCATTTGAAACGGCAGATCCCATGTTACACGCGTCTCCAGCAGCCTTGAAATGCCATCCATCTAATCCACGCGACAATCCACGAAACCATTAATCATCCGAATTCGTCCAAGCCACAAGCAATTAAGCTTACTCGTTTCTCCCTCTTCTTCCCTCGACTCATTCAACTTCCTCTTGCTGCGTCGAGTTAACGATCGTGGCAGTTGCGTTATCGATGGACAGCGCCGACTACATAATCTGATAAAGAACCGATAAACGCGAATTCCACAGCGTAGGCTCTTTGGCTTGCAAGAGGGAACGGTGTCAAAGCCTATCGCGGCCGGTTGGTTTGCACTTCGTTATATCTCCCCGGGGCGTTGGCTGCGTCGCGGACTCAAAGACGACGTAATTGCATCTCGTGCGCAATATACGCTACTTACGTATCTCTTAATTAATTCGTGCCTCGCCCCGCCCGGTAATTATTTCCATATCGCCAGACACATACCCCCGTGACCCTCCTGCGTCGCCTCGGCGACGATGGCGACGTCAACGACGCCGAGGACCAAGTCGAAACACACGGACACGCGCGTGGAATATCCAACATTTCCAACCTCAGTCGACGTAGATTCGCTCTTTCCTTCTTTTTGTTCGTAATTAATTACGCGGCAGAGATATGAGGGTTAGTGCGACAGGGACTTCCGTTAGGATGCAATGGAGGGAAAGGAATAGGAGGGCTTATCAGCACGAGACAATTATACTTTACGAGCTGATATTTTACTTTGGTCTTCGGTATCGTTGAGAGTTCGTTAATCGACGGATATTATTAGCTACGCTGATTTCCTTCGTGGTTAACGATGACTGTTTTTAGAACTCGCTTGGCGATCTTGGGAATTGGTTATAGTGAATTTTTAATACAGTAGAAATGCATTCATCTGAACTCCACTTATTGGGAACGAAATTTTTGTCAATGTCTGATTTAGTGAACTCAAACTGAGCTCCTATTATCGGAACTAATGCCGAACGTCAAGTCAATTACATGTACGAATGTCTGTTGCGAACAGAAATAAAGACGTAATGCATAGGCTAACTATAACGTAATGCAATTAACTCAGTAGAGGATAGATCACTTATTTATAGGAAAAAGCATACATTTCAAACTGAAATACCGATCCGGAAAGGTTTTTTTACACCCGTTACGATTTCGAGTGGTGATTTTAAGAATTATATTCAATCCGATCATCAAAATCGATAAAGTTAATCTTCTATAATGCCATGTGACTTAAAAGTTACATATCCATGAAATCTGTTGAATCTTATCTTATTAGCTTATCACTGTATTATTTCATTTTGTTTCTTTATCGTTGTATTGACGCCAATCATTTATACAGCAATTGTTAATTCCTAGATTTGAGATTAAGATGAAAATTTTGTCTTAATTATAATTTCTTTCATTGTAAAACTAAACAAAAATTGGAGTTATAGAGGGATAAATGATGGAATTACAAAGCATATGATGATATACATATGTATATACACATTATTCTAAATATGGATTTTAAAAGTCAATTATGTCGAAAATAGACTTTCACAATATTTCGTTATAATCCCCGTCGTTTTAAAAGCGTTCTTTTTTTAATCTACTCGAAACTAGTGATTGCGCATGTGACTCTAAAATTCAGATGATTCTATATGAGAATGAATGGTCTATACTATGCTTCATCGGTGGTACTATGTACTCCTTTAAAAAATTCATAAAAATACGCAAGCTAGTAATAATTAAAATATGGACTTGCTATTTTTGTATTTTTCAAGGGAATCTGAATTTATTTATATAATAAGAATAAATTTGTCCAAGTTCAGATAAATTACTGGCAGAAATTTCTAAAACCATTTGATTGACTAAATAGATCTATATTAATGTATTGCAATGATAAATATTTGTTAAGTAAATATTAAATAGATATTTGTATGTGATATCGCTCGTTACTTCTCAAGTACTTCGAATTTCGAGTAAACAATTTATTAAACAGCGAACTACTTGTAACTTGTAATACATATTTTGTATGCATAAAGCACCCTGGGTGCCACGGTAACTTTGGCTGCCATCTGTTATCATTCCTCCGAAATGCTTACGCATCTTATGCTTTTCCTTTTTAATTGTTTTTTTATTTCCATGCACTATCGAAGATATTTTCAATAGAAATATTGGCGATATCAGAAATATGATTGAACATATAAATAAAATTATAAGATGCAGTTAAGAAATCCTGCTAGTTTAAAGTCCGAAAAATTAGACTTCGAGAATTTTTTGTAACGAAACTAATAAACATTACGATTCAAAACTGTGTTCTTTTACTTACCAATTTTTACCAATTTGAAGAATACCTACAAATTTTTTCAATGTAAAAATTATGATTCTGTCCAAAGTTATCTTGATTTTACCAAGGCGTCACGAAATGTATCTACAAAATTGTCAGGAAATTTGATATTGTATTTCTTTGAATCAAAATAAGAAAAAAAGAATCTTAATCTATACAAGTGTGATTATCGTCTGAACAATAATAAACCAAAAGTTGCTGGGAAATAAAACAATGACAGCATCTGAAAAATAAATTCGATTTGTACTAAAAAAAATTGAATGGTGCTTTACGTTACAAAAATCGAATTTTGTATGTATTAGCTTTGAAATATTACGGTAACTGTTTAGAAAAAAGTTCGTTTTGGGAAAAACACGTTTCAAGTTTTCTCTTCTCGGTCTCCTTTAAGCCTTTACAGCTTTGGAAATTTGACGGATTTCATTGTCATACTTTCTAACAAAATTTTGGAGGCTGTAAATTCTAAGAAAATGCATTAAAGGAAAAGGAAATCGATTTTTGTTAAGCACTAGATAACGCCCCTTAATCATTAATTTATCACGTATATTCTATCCTCCTTTATTCTTGGAATACACATAATCGTCAAATTCCTTAACTTCGTATTTACATAATATTAAATATACAACACCATTCATCTACAAAATTGTATATACATCCTTCGTGCACTCCTGTTGGAGCAGATCCAATTAGAAATAGCGAATTAGAAGTCATTCTACGGGTCCTCTATTATCACAATTAATCGAACTCACGTCACATTCCGCTGGCCACACCTTCGACTACTCTGGAGAAGCGATGAAGTCACGGTGTGTGCAATGTAATATTTACATTTCAATTAGGCTAACGTCGTCTCAGAGTCCATTGGTCGCGATCAGCATTATTAATCCGTAGAAAATTGAAAGCTCGATCGTTCTCCACGGTCAAGAGCGTTGACGGCGAAGAGAAGAAACATTGAAAAGCGTGCCAAAATCCACCTCCGTCCCTGACTGATCGACGATCATAGTTTGTAAATAGTTCCTGAAATATACGACGTTTGCATATAATAATCGTATACATGTATCGATATCGTAAACTGCGTCAGATCGATCGAACTCGAAAGAGAAGTGCTACGAGTGATCAAGTCTTCAGTTCGATAAAACTGTAACTAAAATTTGATATTTTGAAATTTATATATTTGTAATATATTTATAATATTATAAATATTTATTTTAATATATATTTGTTTTCCTTCATTAAAAATTTTATATTATATTGATGAAATTTTTAATCCTTTTTTTACAATTAAAGCTATTGGATATCAATGATATTGATCATATAAATATCCAAAATTTTCTAATTTTAATTCTAATTCTAATTTATTATCAGCTAATGACCCCCTATAAAATTACCTAGACGATTAATTACAACTTCCACAGACGTAATTCATGCTTGAACTATATTTGATATAATATATTTATTATATTGTAAATAATATTACAAATCTTCGTTCACACTATTTACAAAAAATTTCCAAAGATTTTGAAAAACGTAGGGATGTACGTTGATACAATTTTTACATGAAGTTACAATGCGTAATTTGGACCACCTTGGTAATTCCAGGGCTGAATAAAATTTGAAATAGCTTATGACAAAATATTCAAAGCTAAAATATTCCTACAAGCAAATACTATTTGGAAATATTATTTCATTTAATGTTATATCAAATACTGTTTGAAAATACTATTTAATTTAATGTTTAAATAAAATACTATTGGACAATACTATTTACCAAACATTTAAATCTTGGGCCAATACTATTTTTTATTTAAACTCAAATTCGAATATTGAAAATAGTGAATGGAAAACAGAAGATACAAATTAAAAATCTACCTTTAAAATGTAATACCGCGACATTATTTTTTCCCAACTTCGGTTCGTTTAATTAGTTTTTGCGCGGCTAATGTTAACACCTTCTCGAAATTCATTAAAAGATAATATGTTCGAAATATGTGCTCCGGTTAATGCAAATAAAGCGAATTTGTAACTTGTATAAATTGCTTTTCTGCGATATTTACAGTTACTTATAAACAAAATAAAAATCTTATCTTATCGAGAAAAGTTTGTTTTTTATCGTACTGTAAAATGTTAAAACTTAAAGCTGCCTATTTGCTATGTTGTGTTTTATTTACTACTATTGCTTGAAATATTGTTATTTAAAATACTGTTTCCTTATGTTTCAATGAAATACTCATTTCAAAATAATATTTGCACGAGTTGGTGTTGAAATACATATTTCAAATACTATTTCTTTGTGTAACTACTAGTTCAAAGAAAAGTTTATTTGCCAAATCCTATATCGCTTGAAGAAATAGAGATATTCATTTTTATTTATCTAATTTAAAAATCTATTTTTCTCAACTCTGGATAGTTTTAGTATTAATCAGATTTGGACCCATTTCTAATCCTTACCTGTGTCTGCTTCGATGATTCTACCATATTTTGTCGTAGCCGAAAGAAAACAATAAAGGAGATAATAATCCAGAAATAAATTATTCAGCAGTGTTCTATGTACATCTTCTACGTAGTGCACGAATCGGCATGAAGGAACGAAAGAATCTCTATAATGGCTTTGCCATGGCTCGTATCCAACAAACGGGACACTTTAAACGGTGCATTATTACGTGTGTTGTATTGCTTGTTACAATGTTGAATTAGCGTGTCGATCGAATATCAATCGAAAGGTTAAGTAATCAATTTCCATTCAAATTCTTCGTTCTTAATCACGATATTTCGTTTGCAGGTTCGTCTGCAAAATTGTGAATCGTTTTCCATTCTAGTAGGTTTCTTTTGTCATCTTTACATCGTTGTAATACTTTTCGCAAAATTTATCGCGGGTGTAGTGTGCTTTTATAGCGAGTCGTTCGATATATTCAGAAATATTCTCAGAAACGAAGTATGCGTTTAACAAATAGTTATTTCCAGCATTCTGTAAAACATTTCCCATTTTGGAATAAAGTAAAACAAATTTCTATCGAATTGTAACAAGAACTACTCTATGTGTCTTTGGCAATCATCTTCAAAGAATATTTCACTTGTTATTAATTATATTTCGTTGTATCCTTTTAAGCATTTAAATCCGTCTGACTTTTCTACAATCTCATTTGATTTTGGTGAACGTAATACTTTTTGCTCCAAATAGAATTGATTCCGATATCAATGAACCGGGCATCCATTCCCTATCAATTCTCCACAAAATAATTTTCCCTGTAAGATTCGTTTGTCTTTTCTACAATTCCATTTGATCCAAATATTCCACTCCAAACAAAGTTATCTCCACTGCCGCAGTGTACCAATCATCATCGCTGTCGACCTTCCCTCTTCCAAATCTGCAGCTGCGTAATCAGAAACATGACGCATAAACCGTTGCCAAACCAGGACACAATGTACGATGCTCTCATCCATAATCCGCGCCAGTACAGCCTCCATTCGCCATGTCACATGAAAGCGAAATCAAACATCGATCCTCAATTACTGACGGATCTGTTGCCGCTTTCCAGCGAGCCTCGCCTAGCCCCATCCGTCCTCAAAATCGCTCCCTGTGCAATTCCATAATGTTCAAAAGGATCTTTCCCATAAAAAATTGTCTCTTCTGCTCTAGGAAGCGCCCTATTAGGCTTCGGTGGAGTAGAAGTCCTCGCTGGAGTAGTAGTCGGACTGTTCTTCGGTGTCATTATGTTGCTAGGAGTGGAAGATGGACTGTTTTTCGGCGAAGTCAGTGAATTGGGAGTAGAACCAATTGCATGATTTATCCCAGGACCTATCTCAGGGCCTCTTCCAGGACCTACTCCAGGACCTGACCCGTTATTGTTAACCACGACCGCAGAAGCCGCATTGATCCCTTGCAACGCGTTGAAACTCTGCATGACTAGATGCGAAGCAACGGACATCGTGAGCGGATTTTGAACAAGGGTACCAGCCGATTTCTCGTTTCTGGCTACCGGCAAACTCAATTGATTCTCCACTCGAGTCGGCAGCATTACCGCGGATTGATTTTCTACTCGAGACATTGATTGTGTCGCGGATCGATGCTCCGTTCTGGGGGTCTCGCCCCGAGCCATCGAGGATTGGCCGTTCGACACTGATGACCTCTCTGCCGATCGACCAACCGCCATGTTCGACTTGTCTGTCTGCCCCGTGGTGGCCAACAATGTAGCCGACTGGCTCCTCTTCGCCGTCTCCCGGCTTCCATTCAGTATAGGCGAAGCTGGCGAAGCCGGAAACGGGGCAGTTTGCGAGCGGTGCCTTCTGGCTGGGATGTTCGGACTCCTTGGCAAACTTTGCTCCATCGAAACCGCGGTTTGATCTTGGAAATCAAGAGAGTTCGCGAGGTCCGTAGTTCTCTCCTGAGTGTTGGCAATCCCTCCGAAATTCATCTTGAAGCCACTTCCGCTGCTCGTTGGAATTGATTCGTCTTGCGAAGTGTTCAGGCTACTCAATGGTGAATTATTTACGAGACCGTTCATCATCAACCTCTGATCTTCCATATTGGATTCAGTCTTCAATGGTAACTCAAGAGGAGGTATTGCATTGCCGTTAGTTCCATTCTTGAGCCAGTTGGGATCACCATTAGGAAAACTGGCGTATCTGGCTACAGTTTCGCGTTCCTTGGCTACTTGAGGAGCAAATGGTATCTTTCTTTCAGTAGGTTGTCTTTTAATCAATTGTCTTTTCCTCGGCGACGATGTATCCGTACTGTTATGTTGTTTGCGTGACTCGCTCTTTACTACTGGACGAGTCTCTGGGAAGTGTCTGCCCCTCATAGAGCTTGGCTCTTCGTCCTCGTCCTCGTGTACACGAATATCTTCGCTTAGATCGGATTCATCTTCTTCGTACTCTTCGACGATTGCGCTTGCTTGGATCCATTCTCTGATACGATCCTTCTTTTTCACTCTGTCGACCGTTGTTTCGATTCCGTATGTGGTTAAAGTGTGAAGCAGTTGATTTTTTTCTTCGAGAGAGCTATGGAAGCTATACATCGAGGGGCATAGCTCGTCTCTCTCGTCGGCGCCACCTGTGCAAACCTCGAATCAATGAGAGGGATAGGAGAAAGAAGGTAGGAGTCTTTAATTTGGATCGATCGTTACCATTCATGGCCTTCTCCGCGCCGAGTTTCGCTAACCATCTGTCCTCCAGGTATTTGTTTACCTCCAAGACGCTCGCGGGTCGCTTCTCGGTCTTAGGGTCTAGTAATCGCTTGAACATTCTGAGGAATGTTAGGAAAATTGGTAATTTGAGTAAAAGTTAATCCTTTCACTGCGGTACTTAACCCTTTGACTACGAAAGGCATATATATACGCATAATGCAACATATGTAGATTAATTTCTTAACAATACTTGGAGATTCAAGTTAACAGCAACCTGACATTTTACTATCTTCAACTTCAGATTAATTTATTCACAAGTAATTGTTTTGCACGCGTAAACTATTTTTTATATTTTTTACACTTTTGATTAACGAATCATGCGAATATCGCGCCGCAGTCAAAGGGTTAAGACTTCAATTCTCAATGCATAAAGGAAGGCAATTTTGAATACTGTAGGAACAGTATGAATATAAATATTTGGATATTCTATGACAATAATTATTAGACTACGAATCTTTATACATTTATCGGAACGTTAAATAGCTAAAAAGATACAAAATGCAAATGGTATTGAAAAATACAGAAAACATTGAAAGTAAAATACAAATTATAGTATTTAAGGGGTAAAACAACAACCTATTTAGTGTATTCCTTACAAGTAGATACACCGATTGGCATGGGACTTTTATTGTATCTTGTTATGTTTATTAATAGTAACATTTTTATTAAAAATTGAAAGTATTCTATAAAAATTATATCTCTGGTTCAGAACAATATTTTTAAACACTAACACACAGGTACTCATAAAAAAATCTGAACAATGTGTAATTAAAATTTGATTTCAGCGTCTCTTATGGTTTATACGTAAAGAATACATAAATGGCAAATTTAACCTTCGATTGTCTTCGAGTTTATATAATTCACACTTGTTTCGAAATTAATGTACTTTATTTATTTTGGATTTTAATGGAACCAAATTTCCTGACCGACACGTACTATAATTTTGTATAAATGCACATCGTAGAGTAAAACCAACGCAAGCCTAGTTTTTCGTAACCAAATCATATATTATACAACCATCTTATCGTTGTTGATTTCGTCAAAATCATGGGATCTATTTAAATTATATAGCGGATAAACATGATGGATTTTTTTTAGCTACTTCAAAAACAATGCTGTGTTACAATGCTGTAAAAATTCCATACAGAACTTAGACCAGTCTGAGTTTGAAGGACGTATAGATATATTTTAAGATACAGTACTGTGCAAAAAGTTATAGTGACAGTTAAATATACTTTTGGCAAGTGCTTCCAAATGTTATTATATGGAAATGAAGTTTTAAGTATCACCTTCATTATGTTAGTTCTTCATGTTTCTACTTGACTAAAATATTTTTTAGAAACTCTACAATAAAAAGAAGCCTGGCTAAAATATTATTAAACCCATATGGGATTATATACATAGAATGGCCCAGAAAGGCAAAAGAAGTCTAAAAAAGAAAATTAATTTCATGAATCAACGAAAATAGAATTACAGTAAATACCAAGTAAATTTATTAAAAACACATTCAGTAGCTTTCTCAAAAGGATAGTTGTTGTGGAAAAAACGAAACAGGATTATACAAAATATTAATTATTCAAAATTAACTCAACTAACAAAGTATTAATTATTCAAGATTAAATTAGACTAACAAAATATTTATTATTGAAAACTAAATATCCCCTATCGCAACTAATAATTCTTAAATTAAAGCAACCCTTTCATTATTATCTATAAGCGCTCAAGAAATTCGCGCGTAGTGCGCTATTAGACTTTTGCCGATTAATTTTGATAATTAAAAACACTATTGATGTCTTGAAACACTTGAAATTTTCTGTTATCTCGAGAATGAGAAAGAAATGGAAGGAGAATATGAATTTAAGACAATACAATTCAGTATTTTAACGAGTTTAGTATTAAAATCCGACGGAGCGAAAGAGTTAAACATCCAGCATTACATTTTTGCAATCTGTAATATGATATGCTTACTAAAATCTGTACCTTTATCAAATGAGTATATCGAAAATTTTCTCTTACTATCTCTTGCGGATAAACATCTATTTATAATATTGTCAAAATCATTATAGCTTTTTTTGTGTTTTAGTTACGCTTTATGCTACAGTAGACGTTGACAGGTTTCGATTATGGAATTGAAGGAAAAAAGTACAAGCCCTAACAATTATTATAATCTTAATAAGTTTTATGCTTTGTCTACATTATATGCAAAATAAAAATAATATATGGAAAGAAAGTTGCATTGATTTTTGCTTAAAGAGGCAAATTTTGAAAATTTGTAAATTACTGTTGTTTAGGCATAGCTGTAAAATAAATAGCCGGATGTTTGTATGTTAAGTGGTCCTTAAATAGTACGAAATAGGTACTAATTATGCTTAAATTCGTTTGTAGTGTAAGAAAGCATTGTATTTCATAGGTAGTCTAACACTTTTACACAGTACTGTACGTAAATGAACGTTACAATAAATTTATAAAAGAAAATACATAATTATACTTGTTACATAATTGTGGCCGTTTTCTTGTGAACACAATAGGAGAGTCAACAATAGTGAAATAGGCCTACATATTGTTTAATTGCTCGTGTCAAATTTTTTAAATGAAGTTTGCAAACTTTGTGAATTATGGTGTAACCTGTGAATGAGATTCACCATGTTGCTACGTTTAATGATTCTGTTCATCCTGAGGCAATAAACCATTTAACTCAGGGGTGGCTTGCATTTAGTCGTTCTCGTGCTTGTTTCGAAAACAAACGCGAGCTAAAATGGAAATGTTTCCCGGTATTATTCTTTACACGACCTCAGAATGTAATCTGTTGCATCGTGAACCCTTCTGCTTGTTTTAACGCGTTGAATCAATCCAGCAAACGCCACCCTTTCTATGAACTCCCTCTACATTTAATGCTCGATTTTTTATGTCTCACTTCTTCATTATTTTGTTCGATTCCGACAAATTACGGATTAATTTTATTTACCCTACATATTTGGCGAAATGATACACAAATGTAATAAAAATTGAGAAATTTAATTGCAAAATGATTACCTATTTTTCTACGTGAATTATAAGTATAAGCTTTGGAACCTGTTTCTGATCGTGAATTGTACCCATATGGAACCTTTCGAAATTTTTTGATTAATCCTTTCAATGTTTATGTTGAGTATACTTGGCGTAGAGAAAAAATTGCTTTTGTTATTTAAAATAGAATTTAGATAGGACGAGAAACGTACTCGTAATTTGAACAAATTTTAAAATAATGAAAAACTAAACGTTAATATAAATAAGTATATTTTTAATTCCAAATACTGTTTTCTTTACGGGCTAATCAAGTTGTAAATTCTTTGAATAATATTAATGAATCTTTAAACAATAAAAATATAAATGTTTCAAAGAAACAATGAAGAATACTAGAAGATATCGGAAAAGTTCGTGTTTATTTACTTAAAACTCGACAACATTAAATTTAAATTAAAAAATGGAAATGCAGATAAAAAACCCTAAATGTAGCAAGTTAGGGGAAACTGCAAAGTTTACAACAATACGAATATGAAGTTAATGTGTAATTTTTATCGCACTTTAAGTCCTCGTGAAATGAAAACAGCACAAAATTGCACAACTTAATACAACTCTATATTAATTAAATGCTTGTTATTAATTTTACTGGACATTGATTGTCTCAAAATGATCGATTTGTTTAGTAGAAATGGTCCAGCAATAATTTAGTATTTGCTGGCGCCTGGTTAGGCGAAAGAAACTGACCTCTGAGCTCGTGAGCTGATCAGCTGAAATAATTTCGGTTTCTTGGCTATGTTCAACGGCGCGTTGTGCCAGTTTTGATATCTGGTGTAACGCGGGTCGTCCAACGCCGCCTTCTGCCACGGCAAGCATCCGGTCAGACAAACAAATAGGACAATGCCGAATTGCCAGACGTCGTGCGACGTGAGAGCTCTGTAAAACGTAAAACGTAAATAAGTCGCACACGCATGCGCGCACATATTTTGCCATTCATGTTCACGCAAGCCACTCTTTAGGTAAACCTTGAATAACTTTCTATTTTAACCTTTTCGCTATTAAATATGAACGGAGAAATACGGTTAAAGTCACGAGTTTAGTTATTGGGACAATGGGGAGAGGAAGGAGGTTTGTCTTAATCAAAAGTCTATGCTTCAAGGATTTCAATGGTGGTGGTTCGAAACGTCGAAAACTTATAGTTTTCGAGATACAGTGGAATCCGCTTATTACGAACACTTTGGGACATGCAACTTTTATAAGAATAACCGGCTGATAACATTACGCGGATGATAAAAAATGTTCATTATTGAATTCATTTTACTTCAAACACTTATGACTAGACTGCGAATATTTATGCACTTATGGCAGATTTAAGTTTGCAAAGAAGAACAAATTTCATATGATACGTAGAAGTATACAAAATATTTAAAGTAAAGTACAATGTACATCATTTAGAGGATCAAACGAATCTCTACTAAAGTCTACACTTTCAATTTTGTTTGAGGAGATACGACATCCGCAATCTAGTTATCACATTTGTACATAATTAGTAGATATACTATCTGTTTTAAGAACATTCAAACTGCCATTAACTTGTCTCTCTAGTTCCTCCTTTATGCTATTTACATATTTTCTAATAGTTTTTGCAATGCACTCATATAAAATATAAAAGGTATGCTTCGGTTATAAGTAAGTTTCGAAGAAAAGATTCGTTTAGCGCGAATTTGATTAGAATTCTTATCGTTTGTCTCCAAATGTAATAATCACGCGTGATACCAATAACCGAAATTTGATTATAATTTTATATAGAGTGTTTTAGCACCCATTGATTGTAGTAACAATAGTCACGTAATAAAATCATTCGTGATTATAATAACCGGATTGCACTGTATTGGCAAAAATAGTATTAGGGTAATGTATATAGCTGTTGAGCCTCATACAGTGATTGTTCCTTTTCTCACAATCAGAGAAATACTAAATATATAAGAGAAACCCTGCTTTATGATCTTTATACACAAACGTAGCCAACGTGATAACCACTTTCCTCAATGCTCAAGATGAATGGTTAGGGTCGCAATACATTTTTGTTAATGTCTCGAAAGCCATAAGATCGCGGCAATTCGGACCACCGTCAATGCAACCCTTGAGGAATAAGTTTTTGATCGGGAAAAGGTAAAGCAATTATGGTTTGGGTCGTAACTCATTTTTATTAATATCTCGGAAGTTATAAGTTTTCGACACTTCGGACTACCACCATTTCGACTAAGACTCGATTATATCCTATTGAAATAAGTAAAATCGCCGTGACAGTCAACGTGTTAAATAAAGTAAGGATAGATCGAGGTTCGATTTTTTAGGTCTTCGGATGCGAAATTTTATGTGGCTACAAAATTGACGTAATCATGGTAATTGCTGGTAATGGTCAATCGAATAATTACTTGTACGACTCGTCAGTGTCGATCTGCAATACCTCGGGCGGCGAGTATGGCAGCCACTCGTTGTGCCGTCGAACAATCGTATTCACCCTCCTAGTCTCGCCAAAATCGCACAGTTTGATCCTGGAAAAATCGCTTCTGAACACGAGGATATTGTCGAGCTTGATGTCACGGTGCACCAATTCGCGACTGTGAATGTGATGCACCGCTGCGGCTAATTGCTTTGCCACCCTCTTCGCGTGAAACTCGCCTAAACCTGTCTCTGTTACGTTGGACGTTAAGTCTCCTGAAAAAGTGATCCATATGCGATGTAATGAAAATTACTATACACACCCTGTTAAAGGATATGAGTAGCAAAGTGAAATTTTGCTATAGCTTTTCTTCATTCCCTTCAAAATATTGAAAATTTCACAATTCGACCTTTTATCAAAAATAAGTACTATAAATGATTAATAATTATCAGTACAAGATATGGAATTATTAATATTATTTTATTGATCAAAATCAATATAAAATTTTAATTACGGTGACAAAAAATATCTCATATCTACAGTTGGTCACAACAGTATTAGACCACGTTAGACATTTAGTAATTTTTTGCTAAAGTTATGTCAATAAAAAATAAAATAATTCGAAATCTATCATTAATACCGATTAAAAGTTATTTTAATAAAATTTTGAGACGTTACCTTTAAAAATGTAACATAAATAACATGAATAATAAATGGATATAATTTTCTCAATTTAACAAGGCAACCGGATACTTTTGTGACTAACTGTATGTAATTTGGATAATTTGAACATTAGTGCCCAAGTACATGAAATTCAAAACAAGAGAAGCTTATTTATACGAACCGTATCATGTATTTCAGTAGCTAAGTAACTTACATATTCGAACAAGCTTAAAAAGGGACAATCTGCTCGAATATTCGCTCAGCTTAGTTACACTCAAGCTACGGTTTGAAGTAAATAACTTGAATCTTTTCGAGTAATAACAATTATTGCCTAATGAGCAATGATATTTTATTCCAAGCAAGCTTGATTATTCAGGTTTATTATTATAAGGAAATAAAAACAATCTTTGTGTGGACATTCAAGATTTCTTAAATAATTAAGTTTATTTGAACATTCAAGTACTTGGTTTAGTTTAAACCAGGGTTTCTCAATTCAGCCCATATGCCCCCCCCCCCCCCATCCCAAGGAGCCTAACACCGAATATTTGGAGCAATGCAAAGAAATGAAAGAATTGGAAAGCCACGAACTTTAAAAGTGGACCACATTTATTTCGTTTAATTAATTTCATTTTATAGATGTAGATAATTAAGTGTCGATGTGGTGGTGATTAATTTGTATAAATAAATAGGAGTACAATACAAACTTCTATGTGTACTTTCTATAAATTCAATTTTCTTACGAATATGAAAAGAAAGGCAAGAGGGCCGTAGAGAATGGCGCATATAAATAGTTGCTCTTTTGAAGCTATCTTTCTATATAAATGTATAATATAGCAGACAATTAGAAGGTTGTAACAAAAACAATCCCTTTTAAAATTAGAAAACTTAGTCATGAATTGAACAGCTTCATGACTTAATTGAATATAGTTCTTCTACGATATAGTTACAGATGACGTCCACGGCAATCCTCTAATAGGATGAATATCTATTTAGGAAAGCTTGTAATCTATGGAGCCAAAATTAAGAATGGTAGAATATTTCCCTGTTATTATTCAAAAAGGCAACAATAGACAAGGAGTGTCAGTTTTATTACCAATTCTTCAATTATGCAATAAGAAACAATTAAAATTTCAAATCCAAACCCCAATTTATCGTCTCGACACTAACACACCTTCTTACACCCTTTTTCCCTTCTATCGAGAATACCGCGCATCAAATATTCCATTATCCTACGCATTTGGACTCTCGCAACCCCAAGACCATCGTTTCCACGTCATACATCATACATGCATGCGGTAGCTGTTTCGCTGCCACGTATTAAATCTACATTCGCAGAATCGTAATAAAAAACAAGCTACCAGCACACGATCGAGCAAAAAACTGAGAAACACGACGTGATCGATCGATAAACGTCCACACGTGCACGACACGAAAGTGGTTCTCACCGAGTGGGGCGTATTCCTGGCTGAAAACGTAGAAGCCAGCAGTCTCGAAGGCCACATCGTAGGTGGTGATGATGTTCCTGTGTGCTGCCAGGTGCAGTCCGTAATGGAACTCACGAAAGAAGTCTGAGAGTCCTGTGTAAGCCTTCGGTAGAGCCTTCAGCACCATCTCGGTCTGGGTGCTGCGGTGCTCCGTCAGCAAAATCTTGCCGAACCATCCTTCACCGACTATCTGCAGAATGTCGAACTCGTCGATCAGATTCACCTGTTCAGAGAAAAGTACGCGATTCAGCTGTTGTTGAACTGAACAAGACAAGCGAATCGAGAATGTTAACCTTTTGCACTCCCGATCTTTCAGTAACTCAAAGGCTGTTACAATGACTGAAAGGATTCAAAAAACTTTTGGGGTGCAAAGAGTTAATCCTTTCACTGCTATCAGCGCATAAGTTGTTATTGGTGTTTTCTTCCGATCAATTTTGGTTATCAAAAACACTAATACTGGCGTCATGAAATACACGAAACTTTTTGCCATCTAAAGAATAGGGAAGAACCAAAAGAAGAAAATAAATTTAACAGAATGCAATTTAATATTTCAAGTTCTCCATATTCTTTGACTAAAATCCCGCGCAGCGAAGGAGTTAAATGACTTGATATTGTGAGAAGGAGAAAATTTATCTTGAATTCATCTTGCTTTGACCGAAGTGAAAATTGGATTTATGCAAATAAATAAAAACTTAAACGTGATCCTTTGAGGAAACATACGTCTGACGCCGCCGAAGCACAAATGGTTAAGCTAGGTATCCACTGACCGCGTATTTCTAACGAACGTTTACCAACATCTACGTTGAAACATTTGTCGAGTATCTCCACTAAGCACACAGTTGTGAGCAAAACTGTATTCGCAAACACTCATCATTGATTCGTAGAGAATGTGATACAATCATTTGTCTCCACCCAACGTGCACAAGAGTAAACGAACAGGAAATTTTCTTTGATATAGCAACATTGCTTCAAACGCTTGCACATACCTGCAACCGTTGACGACTGTTTGCCGTTCGTGCGCAGTTTGAATTTGCAGCGAAGCAAATTCACGTTAGCGAACATTAGCAAACGTTTGCCAACGTTTTACGCAGCCGGTGGTAAACGGCCTTAAAACGTGCAACAGCTGCGCTGTGTCGATTTTCGTTGAGAAAACGATCGAACCGAGGAACGCGAGAGAAGACTATTTTTAATTCGATGCACGAGTTGATTTCTCTGGAAGATCAATGGATAACGTGCTTCTGAGCCATTCGAGGGTAGATCTTGGAAGTGGAGGATTTTTTTATGCTGACCAGAAGCCTGGCAGACGGTTCCTGGAGCCGGTGCATAATTTAGTGTGGCGGGTTGTAAATGTCGTAGTTGGAATACCGTCGAACGAGTATTGGAAGAGCAGGGAAATAGCCAATGTGATCGTGAATTATCAAACGTGAAATCAGTGGTGATGTTTGAGTTCGGTGTTTTTAATTTTGCAGTACAACTTTGGGATATTTTTGGGAAATCTTTAACGTTAGAACCTACCTACGATTAAAGTATACATAATTGTATTAAAGAAATCATCATGGAAGATTATTTAGAGAAATACATAATTCGTAAGAAACTAATCTTTATTTATTCTTTTTACGGACAATTTTGGAATTTCTGCAAAACTGTATCGCTATAAATTTGTACAATTTTTATGAAAAATTACTATTGTAGTTGGTTATTTTTACTACATTGGTAGTTCTAGTGTTAACGTCTTTTTGTGTGAGAAATCTTTCGAGATATTTGAAAATTGAAGTATTGCCAGGATAAGCACATTACTATTACGAATATTATTATGATACAGTTCCCACAGGTATAAACGATTTAAGAATTAAAATACAACAAGCAAGTGCATTGATATCTCGTATAACAATAGCGACAGTAATCAAAAACGTAATCCATAGAAATGAAATATGTATTCGTACACAAAAAGATCATATTGAACATCTTTGGTAATCATGTTAATGAAGAATTCTAGTGAACATAATTTTACGAGATATTTGAAATATTTCTGTCATTTGTTATCTTATATGACCTCGGAGGTCATTGTATATTATACGAATGAACTTTCCTTGACGCATACTTTCACATAACATAGAAACATATGTGGCATTCCATTTAAAACATTGAAGTTCACCTTCATTTCTCGAAAAGCAATGTAAAGGCGCAAAATTGAATAACACTGTCCTATTAACCATAAAAAATCATACAATTTTTTTCTCCTCCATTTTTTCTAGTGACAATAGTTTTCGAAAAAATCGCTAGTTCGTAATAGCATAAATACACTGTATAGAGGTACCGAAGAAAGTTCATGCGGGTTTGCTATCAGAAACGTGCTCCAATAGAATTTTTATAGAATTTCGCAAAACTACTATAACAAGGATGGTATCATAAGAAAATTTTATCTTTTATATTGTTAAATGAAATTAAGTTGGAAAACAACAGACTACTAAAATGTTCTAGTATAAATCATCTAACTTTTCTATTGGAAATATATTTAATAATGAATTTTTATAGCATTTGGCAAAGTTACGGTATAACACTATTAATAGTGTTATAAGAACATTGTGACTATCTTTTATATTGTTAAATATCATTAAATTTGAAGTAATTTTAGTTCCACCATCTAGTAAATAAAAATGAATATGGATGCATTTACACTGACGACAAAAAATTTGAATCTCTTAAGGGTGACAACAGGCCATTGAAAAAATAAGCAAAATGTTCATTTAATATGTTATTAAATTAAAAATGCTGCTCATTCACAGTAAATTTATAGAATTTACGAATTATTACGTATTCTTATGAGTATTTGTAGAATGATGTGAATAAAAATATAAGCAAAAGGAGGCCACAGAATTAATGGCAATTTATTTATGGAATGCCAAGAATTTTAGAGTATTATTCAAAATGTAACAATTTAATTTGTATTTCAAGGTAACCCAATAAGTTCTATTATTGCAACTTCTATTATTTGTAGCTATGAATCAGAAGTTTTGTTTATCGTCAATTAGTTTATGTTACAACAAAGAAACGTGCCTCTTGAAAAATGCTACTGTTTCCAAACTTTCTGTCGTTAGTCTAGATTTTCTTTCAAATTTTTACCTGTACTATTTTAACCCTAAAATATGAACAATATTCACTAACAAATTCACGAATTCCCAAATTCTCTTATTCCGTGACACAATATTGCAAAGTTTATCTTTCACTTTATGCTTAAAATGTTATTAATAAAATGTATTTGTTATAAGTCACATTCAAACATTTATTTGTATTAAAAAATTGTATTATGTGTACAAATTAATTCTGAGCCCTTCGTATTACATAAGATTTAATATTTATTTAAAAAAAAATCAAATGCAGCTTTAATATCCAAAATTTTTAGCATTTTCACATGTGCAAAGCTTGTCACTTGTAAAATAGAAAAGTAGTGACTTAGGATTGATAAAGATGTCAAGCCACATTATAACGATTATCGCAAAGTTTGTCAGCCGTAAAAATGGCAAACGTTTGCGTTCCATGATTAAAAGTTCACCCCATTCATTATATCATTCACCAAACTTTTACTTTGTAAACTAGAAAGTAGAGAAACAGTGCTAACATCATCATTTCCGTCAGTCAAAGCTATGAAATTTAGAACAGGTGCGTTCCAGAAACCTAAAAAAGAAGCTGTTTCATTCACGCTGACACATTTTCCCCTTTAGAACCGTGCGCCAACAGAGAGAATCATAGATTTCACTAGAAAGAGCAGCGGTCGTTCGTGGTTATACTCGTGTTCCCAGCTTTTCCAAAGTCTTTCGAAAGACACAAGCAGAGCATGATTTACCGCAACCTTCGAAACAATGGACCAAGCCAGGCAATGTTTTATTACACGCTCAACCGCAAACAGGCTGTTCGCGCAAGTTGCCGAAGTGTTAAAGGTTACAACCGCGTCGCGTACTGTCATAAAGTGGGCATCGAGCGAGAAAGTTGGTTTAGTGCCAGGGAACGAAGAGGAGATCGCGCGTGTTGCTCAGTTCCGATGTAAATGTTGCATGTATGACCACTATTTCTGTATCTCGACAGCCACGAGTGGCTGGAAACGCGGCCATGTGAGTTATGCCACTGGTAATTCGAGGATAATGCCACTTAAGAAGGAGGATGCAGTTGCAAAAGATAAAAGAAATGTAAAACAAATAGCCAAGGTAACGAATCTCATTCATGAGTTACACTATAATGTACTTACACGAAGCTAACAAAACTAATTTGGAAAATATGGTATACGTGAAACCCCTTTAACACGGTAGAAGCGTACCGTGTAAAAAAAGTTAAGGAAATGTTGATCGGCAACAAAGTGTAAAACTTGTGTTAAAAAATGCAATCTGTACAAAAAGTAATTTAAAACATACATAGAAATGTATTTGCTAATGTATTTTATTCATCCCTTTGCGAACGATGTCAACAGATAGCTGATCGATTATTATTTGTAGTGTTCTGGACACATATTGGTGTTTAAACTAAAAAATGGCAATAAATATCATTAACAGACGTTGTTACTAATAATTAATTGGACGAGAATTCGTAAACTATCGCCCGCAAGGGGCTACTAACACTGTCCAACAAATTTAAACTCTTTTTCTGTTCCACATTATCCTCGTTCCAAATACGAATCCGGAAGCAGAATTGCCCTATCATCCTTAGTTGTTAAAAACCACGCATTTGTAAAAACGGTCTATTTTGGGAAGAGATGAAGTACTGCATGAAAAGTATGAATGCTAAGAAGTTCGACTTATAGCCGGAAACAATAGAAGAGACTTTCTCGAATAAAGCGATATACACAGTTTGAATTATGAGTGGTTTTAAGTAGTTATAAATGACGCTAAAGTTTAAAAAAGACCCGCTACGTGTATTTTTTATATACTATTGTTACCATTTTAGGAAAAGCTCTATTATAATTCGGCGAAAATTCATTCCAAGCTATTATGTCGCGTCCTCAAAGGGTTAAGGAATATAGTACACGTATGGTAATTGAATAAACATAATATGTATTATATATATATATATATATATATATATACACTGAAAACATTTTTATATTGCGAAACAAAATTCTGTACTTGTCAGAGTACGCAATTTCCGTGTAACGGTCATAGAAGTTGTAAAGTCGTAAAGTATTTGGACTTGCGAAACCTAATTGCATGCTCGAAGGAATAATTTAATTATCCGACGAATAATCCGGATTAGAAAGGACGAGGAATAATATTTTGACGAGTGAATAACTACTATATGTTCGCTGGCTTTTATGAGTTTACAATTGCACCGCAACAAATACGATTTACCCAACGTCGTGTGGAGCGGCGGAGAGGGGATAGGATAAGAAAAAGGAAGGGTGTATATTTCGTCCCAGGCCTGCTAGTGAACTCATCAGTAAGGCTACCTAGCAGGCCCTACCTCAGACACTGGGATATTGGAAGGATTTTTTTTGTCGAGATACTATTGAGGGGGGGGGGGTGGTACCGTGCCTGGTAGCTAATGCCACCTTACCGGAGGAACGTGATGGGTTGGGTTGGTATTACCTGCGTGGAGTAGTGAACCGCTTGACGGTAGTGGAGTTAATCTAGGATAAAATTTGCAAAAAACCTAGAACAGGACACTGGGATATTGGAAGGAAGGTTAAAGGCAGTATATATATATATATATATGGACGAGGTAGTTGGAGCGAGTGCTTTCGAGAAAGTCTTATTTCGTATGTCCCTCTAATGGTGGGTGCAAGAGAGTCGCCACATCGTGTAATGCCTACTATGTTTGCAAACAATGATTACGCGATATTTACAAATTACTACATTCCGGAAAGAATGAGAACATGGATTTTGTTAGCTTTGTTATTTATTACTAATTACAAAATTGCTGAACCTGATTGACACGCCATTGTATGCACAGCTATATCCGTCCAATTGTAAGTACAGGTAAACGAATTTTCAAGCTTTCAAGTGCGTGATTAGTACCACGATGCATCAAGTGAGCGCTTCACTGAATGTCTTCACGTTGTTCGCAAACGTGATAGGCATTAGGTAAATATCTAGTCGACGCTGGGTAAATTGTATCTTAGCCGAAGGTGCATACATACGGAGCAACTTTTGATATTTGGTTGTACTGAAAACTACTCTGAAATTGAAAAAAATGTATTCCTTATAGTTTTTTTTTTTTTTTTTTTAATGAATCATCTCCTGCTTATTCCTGTTATTCGAAAATACCCTATGTAAGTGTAATCTTTTATAAAGCTGTAAACGCCCACGTCGTTTTTATCAACAAATAACAAGCACCATAATAAATTCCCTCGGTAATGTGTTTTCATGAGCAAATAGGATACGCGCTCCGAAATATAACCATTGTTGGATACGTAGTTTAAATCCATCCATACGTAAATCATTCTACATTCGGATAATCGGTCATTCAGGTAAACGAAATTCGAATAATCGACGTTTTATAGTACTACTAATAATTATTCAAACGACTTCAAACATTCACTATTAATTTAAAAGGCTTGAAAGTGTGATGGCTTAGAATTAGAAAGCTTGAAAATTTAAATGTTTGGAAATTCTATGGTTTGCAAACGTAATAGTTTCACAGTTTGAAAACATGGAAATTAAAATCTTCAAAATTCAAGGGTTTAGTAATTCTGAAAGCTTCGAATCTCAAGAGCTTGAAAATTCAAAAGCTTGACAAGTTGAAGGTATGGAAATCCGAAACTATAAAAATTCAAAGACTTGGAATTCCAAGAACTTGAAAATCCAAAAGCTTGACAAATCGAACGCATGAGAATCCAAAATCCTACAAATTCAAGAGCTGAAAAATGTCTAATAATTTAAAGTTAAGGTACATAAAACTACAATCAATTAACAGTAAAAAAGCAGCGTTAGCTATCCTTAAAAGAAATAATTTGAGTTGAAAGTAACATACGAGATTTACTTATCACTTATAATAAACTCTCTGTTGTTCGAATAATTGTGAGCAGTAGGTACTGCCTCTAGAGGTCTAAATTGGTTTTATTAATATGGAAATACAGCAGACTCTATTGCACGCGAACATATAGAAAGATATAAGCCTTCTGGCTTGGGTGAAGGGATTACTTGAATAAAGATCACGAAAATTGAAAGTTTATATTAATATTCATAGACCTGATATATTTTTATATAGCAGTAAGATTACAGAAAATGTTCAACACAAGAAACCGCGTAGAGTTACCATAAATTGAGCCAACGTTGGATAGCTTGTGTAATATTTTGCCGTGTTACATAAAAATTAAAATATACTCGTAGATTATGGTAGATTTTCGCGGCTTTTAACGCGGTTCTTTCCCGTGTAAAAAGAGTCCATTATTATGAAAAAATTGCTTATCTTTCCATGAAGAAATCCTAATAAAAATTCATAAAAATCATAATAAATTTTATTCGTTGTCGGTGTCTGAATTACGATTTAAAATCATCAGTCTTCTCTTTTTAATTGGCACAAAGTTACTATCTTCATCACTCGAATGCTTCCTATTTGGAATTGTTGTTTCGGTTTCACTATTTAGGGTTTTAACATAGGCTATTATTTCTTATATCGAGTAGTAATTACCAACAATGGAAGAGAAAGAAAAGCACCGCATAAAATGAGACTTTACAAATTCAAACCGCATATAAAAAGCTCGGGTAAATCGAGAGATTATTTATCGCGTAAAATGGAACTCGCCTAAAGCAAGGAACTAATGTATAGGGTTATCCAAAAGTACCTTTAGGATGTTGAATGGAAATATCTGTCAAACGCCGTGTTTATTAGTAAAATAGAGGTGAAAAAAATAGAAATTGCAATTTGAACGAACGAAGATAATGGAAATAAAAAACAGATTAGAAAAGGGTAAAGCAGGAAGGGAATGAAAAAAAGTGAAGGTAGGTGTTTCTATAGTCTATTTTCGATAACCCTTTACTTATATTTGCTTTTAAATATTCTATTATATTATTACATCTTTCATTATGTTAGTACAAGTGTAAAAATACATAAACTTTTTGTTTTCCCTCCTTTTTAATACCTAGATATTAATTACGTACCGATATTACTTCCTAACCAGTATTAAGTTATGATAGCTTAAGTTTGTACAGTTTGTATATAGTACATAATTTACTTCGTTTAAATAGTACTTTTAATAGACAGATAGTAATATAAATGAAAAGTACTGGCAATGGATCAGATAGAAATATACAGATATAATTTAGTGGTTACAGGATTTTTGATTCACCCACAGTTTGAGGAGGTAACCAGTGATCTCTAATTAAGATGATTTTGAAAATGATGGAAAGTACTGAAAATAAGTCTAATAGAAATATACCGAAATAATTTAGTAAATATAAGTTTTTCTTTATTTGAATGAAAGTAATTAAAATATAGTATTAGAGTATTAATATATATATATATATATATCAAAAATTCTGAAATGATTAATGTAAAAATTCTATTAAAAGGTCATTTTTCATTACCAATGAGTATTCAATAATATTAAGAACTCGTTGAATGCCATCAAACCATAAAAAGTGTCCGATAACTAAATTCCACAGCAATATACGAACAACCAGAGAAACTCAACAGAAAATCGACTAATCGTTTTATCGACGATACTCTAAATTAACCTTTACTGTATTTACTCTCCTCTTTCGATTGGGCTAACAGCTTCATTCAATCTGACCGATCGAAAAATCATATTACCTAGCATAGCTAGTACTAAAAGGGATCTCAAAACGATCGAAACGAACGCGCAACGTAGGGAAAGGGAAAAAAGGAGTTGATTCACGGAGGAGGATTTGATTCGCCAATCGAGTTACCTTCTCGAGCTCGAACTCTCGTATCCTGTGAATGGAGCCGCCGATGGCCTTCTTCATTAAGCTCATTCTGACAGATGGTCGTCGATCGTGTGCCACGGGCTCGAGTTGAAGCCGAAAGTCGCGTTTAACTGTCCGATGTGGTCGACGCAAGAATTGTGAACCTCACATTCTGTCATTTCGCGGTGAACGCTTCTCGTTGTCGCTAACCTTTCACGTACTTCTCCACGTCGGCGAACAGCCCTTGATCTTTCCGAAAAATCGATAGATCTCCACTCTGAAAGGATAAAATTGATAAAATGAAGACTTATATAATTTATTTCGTAACGAGCGATTTACGAATACCGTCGAGATTGATAGAAGTTGTTATTAACACCAGAACTATCGACAATTAAAGTATCTATACTTATTTGTAGCAAAGAAATAAAAATGGTAGACGTTTGCAAAGTGCATGTAATTAAAGTACAATAAATCTTCATTTGTATTTTGTACAGTAAATCATGGAATATTTTAAGATATGCACCGTTGCAAATTTATGTCATTTTTATGGTAAACTTGCAACCCGTTGTTTTGCTTTGATAATTTTTGTGTTAAATGAGGTAGTTATTGATTCCTTTTCGATCATAGTCACTTATTGCGTTGAGGGAGAATTGAACGAATTGGAAGTCTATACATTTTAGGAGCGCTATCAAATGATGCACAATCTAAATGTAATCTTATGCATTTCTATATATTGATGCATCTAAAAAATGCAGCTGCATTCTTTTTTTAAATAGAATTCTACAATTTGGATTGCACTTTGAGATGCAGTTGTTTAATCTCTATAAAAAAAAAGGTATTGAGGTACTTACGCACTAAACCTAATAGTTTAGAAGTTATTGCAGTTAAAAGTTTACTAAATTATTTGATATTCTGTACGAAATACCGAAAATTACGGAAGGTGACATAACAAAAGTGTTAGGTATCATAAAGGAATGACTGAAAAAATGTTTAGACTGCAATGAAGAATCGTTTATACATTTATTGTATATGTTATTTATATATAAAGTAATTTAGTAAACGTTTAACTACTATAACTTTTGAACTGTTCGATTTAAGGCATAAATACTTTAACAGCTTTTTGTAGAAATTAATTTTTAAGAAATGTATTCGTTGTTCGGTAATTGGGGATAGGCACGGTAATTGGCCTATAGCAAAGATCGGCAACGTCGGGTTCGCGAACACTCACGTGACCGCAAAGCATTTTAAGTGTCCGCGTCAATCAATCTTCAAAATTATGTATAATTTACAATAAATACGTATTGAATTTACGTTAACCCCTCAACGACAGAGCAATTTCCCCTCTCATTTACACGAATGAAAGAGGTCTACGCATTTCAGAAAGTTGTGAAGCTCATAATTCAATTTAATATGATATAATTTAGAATATAAAAATTGATTCACCTTCTTATAATCACGCATGGATCGTTATTCTGTCCTAAATAATAATTAGAGGCCGTCACTGTTAAACCACAGACGAGGTACAGAATAGACCTATCATCTTATTGGACTTCGTGACACATGTCTAAAGTACCGATATCTAAAAAAGTGAGACTTTTCGGAAGAATGTCTTCCTTTTTATTACGTAAAAGGGAATGTGAGCTAAAGTATTTTAAATGCAGAATGTAGAAGCAAACGCTAAACTATAGATAGTATAACACGCAATGCTATAGATAGATAGTATGCAATCGAAAGTGTAAAAATGGAAATGTGACAAAAGATACATTGGATGATAGGTCTATCCTGTATCTCGTCTGTTATTAAACTTACAATTTTCCCCCCAAAAAAATTAAGGTAAGGTGCCCTTTGTTATAATCAGGGTTGCCATTATAGTATAATATAAAATTCGCAGAGTCATAAATTGCCACATGAAGACTGTAATCAAAACCCCGGGACTGTTAATTGCAAAAAAAGAGTTGTGCTAATAGAATTTCACATATGAAGATATAAATTATTGAGTCAGAACAGATTACTTTTCCACCCATCAATTTATTACCGAATAAATTTAAATAACAGAAAAAATAAATATAAATATACAGAGTTAAGAATATTGTACGTTTTTTTCTAAATGATGATATGTTAATAAGAATTGTCACTTTTATCATAAACAAAGAGAAACTTAATAACCTTTTTTTATTATAATTAATGAAAGCTTAATATTTATGATAAACTAATAATTCATCTTGAATCCTACTTTTTTAAAACGATATTTTTTATTAGAAATCGCACAATCCAGCAATTTTTTTGTTGTCGTTTCATCAAAAATTATCTTTTCCACGAACCTGGAGATATTGCTGGTAAAACTGGAGCCCGGAAATTTGTATAAAAAACCGGAGTCTCCGGGTCAAAACCGGACAGGTGGCAACTCTGATCATAATTCAGTCATTCATATCAATTTGGCCTGTTGTAAAGAAAAATGAGGCAAGTCACCCGATTAATTCCCATATTCCGCTTCTTACGTTACACAAACAGAGGCATATATAGAATTAGAAATTTCTTAGGACCGAGGTAGCATTTTGTAACAATAAGATGCTGTTGAGAATTAAAGCGTTCGCCAAAGTGCTGGCGAAGTGGTAGGGGAAAGTTTGCCGAAAGCCACTTAAACCGCGATCACGTGCTGCCGCATAGTCGCAAAGCGAAAGCATAAGTTTTAGATAATGTGCCCTTTGTGCGGCCGTCACAGAGTTACAAAGCTCTAAGTGGCACGGTCATGAATGAGGAGAGGAAGAGAGCCAAAAGGAGAGGAGAAGGGTGAAAAAAAAAAGTTTCGGTGAATGACGCCTTACGTTGGGGAGGGTTCACCCTATTACTTCGTGTCTCGAAGGAAAAAATACAGTAATGCACGCTTTAGGGAAAACATACCTTTAGGTTTGCAAAAAAAGAACATTTTCAAGAATTTATTACAGGGCAACCGTTCAGTGAATTGATTTAATTTATCCTCTTTTAGAGCTCAATGTTTCAAGTCATTGTATTGATAAAAGATAAAATAATCGACAATACATCATTTTTGTACAGTATCTTTTAAATTTTCTTTTTAATCTGCAAATATTTATTCTGATTTACGATCCAGGCAACAGCATGAAAGTTTCCTGATCCAGCAGCTTATATGGATTCCCACAATTCTATTGACCTATCTCTATGCTTATTAGTAGACAATAAGATCTAAAATTTTGTTTTTAATGTTAATATTGTAGACCCGTAGGCTTAATTATATGGTCGCGTAGCGAATGTAAGAGGGTGAGAGCCTGCCGTAGCAACAATAAAGCCCAAGGAACCAGTACTTGTTAATTTTTCAGCTGGTCAGCACGTGAACCCAAGATTTGGGATAGTTGTAATTTCGCTATTTCCGCATGTGATTTCAAAGTCGAGGCGATCCTTGGTTTTTATTGCTGGCTGCCGAGTTCCGGGTAGGTAACGGGAAAGACCGAATGACCGTTGACGGGGAAGTAGGAAATTCTAAGGGGTAACATACCCCTTAGCTCTCACCATCGGGACTCTTCCCCACCATTCGAATATAGAAAATATAAAATGGTACGCCGGTCAACGAAAGGTCTGTCTGCGTCTATCGCTCGTCGAACGAATAAAGCAACGCTAAAAACGAATTGATTATATTTTCCTCGCCTCCTCGAGTTTCGGTCTACAATGTAAAGAACTTCTGCCTTTGTTATTCGTGAATTTATATGAACTTGAATGTAAGGTAATAAAAACATCCTTATATTTTAGTTAATTTTCTTTCTTATGCTATCAAACACTAATTAAAGCATAAAACTGTAAGTGTCCGAGTTTTACTTTGAGCCACTGTATATAGGACAACAAGAATCGTGATTATCAAGAGAAAAATGAAGAGTATAAGATGTATTACGGGATAAAGTAATAAATTTTATTGTAACGAGTGAACTTAATAAACGCAAACATGAGTCAGAAGCTCTTTCTTTATGGCATTGAACGTGTTAAATGTATGCCAAAACCGAGACAGTTAAGCGTGCATTACTGTACTTTAAACGTGAGCGCATCGCGTTACGGAATCGTGAAAAGAATCGTTTGATGTTCTACTGCTTTCAATGGAGAATGCGTTTTCGCGATACAGAGTCACGTATTCATATGCAATATTCATGCGATATTATGAAGATGAAAAACGTATCGGTACATCGACGGGAAAGAATACAGAGCGAAACAGACCGTTGCGGAATGTGGAAACGCGACTTACGAACAGACGATACGGTCCGAAATTAAACAAAACTTATTGTTAATCATGTTTACATGTTTCACTATTTCTAGTTACCTTTTATATGTATCATGTACAGTAATTTTTGGTATTGAATTATCCTAAAAATTTCCATGATTTTGAAACGTTCACTTTAAAAAGCATAATTCTGCTGAAATCCAAAATTTTTGTTCGGTTGTCCGAAAATAAATTGCGGTTTTTCTGTAGACTCATATTTAATGTTTTATATACTGCAAATATTCAATTCATACTTATCGACATACCGTTTTAAAGCGTATATGTTGTATTCTTATTTAGTGGTTACGCTTTTGCTTTCTGCAATTCATTTATTAACAGCTTAATTTAAAGTCGCACATAGTAGCAACGCAAAAGAAGCGAAGTCGTATCATTTTTCTCTATATACGATCAAAGTGGGACGTAAAGTAGCAGAAACTGCATGAAATATCAATTATGTATTTGGTAAAGACATGAACATTGAAAGTGGAGTGCAACGTCAATTTCATAACGCTAATGAAAGTCTCAAAAGGAAAAGAGATCGAAAATGGCCTTCTGCCATTAATAATGACAGAATCCAAAGATTTATTAAAAATGGTTCGGCTACAGCAGTTCGAGAACATGCACGTCAATTAAGTGTAAGTAAAACAGTTGCAACTAACCACTTAAGACAAATTGGAGCACAAAGATGCTGCAAAACAATTTATTTCCGGACAACCTAATATTAAAAGTAAGCCACCTTGTGTTTCACACTATTTTAGCAACGTAGCAAAATGAATTTCTTTCTCACGCATAAAAATTCGAATCCTTGAAATTAAAAAACTGCACTAAAAGTTGTAGTTTTCGAATGCCTTCTTATCTTCAGAAATGTTTACGATGACCCAATGGAAACAGAAGTAATTAACGGGCTGAGAATCAAATCAAATGGCATTTTGCGTTTATTAGTATGAAAAAATCAATACATTTTTTGAATTTACGAAAACGTATCTATATATTTACGTAAATGCTCAGAAACTTAGTAACTTAATTGATCCTCCAATATAAGAATTAATTAAACCACTTGGAAACCAAACTGATCAACCGCATAAAATGAAGTGACATTTATATTTTCAAATTATTTAATAATTATAAAGGAAGAAAATTATCTACGCTAAATAAATATGTTAGGAGAACATTTTAATACGTTGACAGTGATTAATGTCATTTGGCCACATTGAGAGGTTACAATTTATGATATTTAACTACGTTGACCCGAAATTTTTAATTAACTTAAATATTTGAGCATTTAATTGTATAATCAAAGAAATATTAGATGGATGCATATGAAATGTCGTTTCTGTAATTTTTCAAATTAACGGGTGAATACCGTCCTTTTAGTTTTGTCTAATTGGTAATTGTAACAAATCACATTATAGAAGAAGAAATTTACTGCAATATACGTATGCAAAATATTAAGAGTAACTATAACAAATATGTGAATACTTTGATATTTGACGTCACGAATATTCGGAATATTTCCGTAAATCCTTATAGATGTTTAAACTTATAAAATAGAAAATAAAAACTATTGAAGGAATACTTGGACATTTAAAGAAGCCTATATAAATATTAAAGTAGTTGAATGTTGACTTATAAAATTTAAGACCTATAATTTTTCATTTAACAGTAAGTTAAGAAGTAGACTACAAAATTTTAAACGAAGCAATTTTTATGAATATAGAATAATGAAACTATGTAATTAACTGGTGTAGAAAGTATGTGGGACCGTAAAAAAATTATTTTAATTATTTTTAAATAATGTGTCATATGCATTAACCTAATAAATGATACCAATATTTTATATTTTGTGATTTAAAATATGTAGTATTATTACAGTGCAATCGGATGGGTTACATTGATTTTTACAAAAAATGAAATTGACCGCTTTATCATCTTTTTTAGGTAATTTTAATGAATTTTTCAAATGAACTGGCTAGAATAGAAAGAATCATGAAGTCTATGTTCAGTGTGCTGAAGAAACCGTTGTTAGAACGGAGCGCACGTGTCGAAGACGAAAATAGCGTCACAGATTCGAGAGCCATAATTCATAGTTGTATATTATTCGTTCGAATAACCTGTTCCTGTTGATAATCCCGTGGTAGTGGTTATATCGTTGCTAATGGAGAATATAAGACTCGTATTCTCGATTCGCGATAATTGTTGCGCAAGTTGGAACACGGCGAAGCGCCGCAAATCTCCGACGGCACACGAACCTCCCTTCATTGGCCAAATTTTATTGGCTACAACGTTCGCGTGTTCACCCGAGACGAGGCACCTTTCCCCAATACACGCGCCGATTTTACTAATTTAACAATTTCAGAAAAAATTAAAATTGATATTTTTATGCGTAAAGAATCCAATCTTACGGTAATTCTTATCTAATTAAATGAAATATCAACGGCTGGTCTAGGAAAGAATAAATAATGTGCGTTATTTGAAATAGTATACAATTAATACAAAATGTGAAAGAAGTATAAATTTAGAAATGTTGCTATGAATGCTAAAGATGACGGTGTTAATACTACGATATAAGAAACACCTATACACGTTAATAAATTACAAAAATAAATTCAGGCATTCTAAAATTGTTTACTATCGAAAGGAATTAAATTAAAGGAATTGTTTAAAAGATATAAAAAGATACTATCTACAAAATAAATTAATAAATAATTTACTTATCATGGCAACTAATAATTAATATAATAACTAACATTTAGGATGACTTGCAGTCAATATCTGAGTTATCTCTCAAAGATCGTAGCTCAATAATTTCCCTTAATTCATTATATTATGAATATACTTTCTCTAATTGAGTGTTATAAATAGGTTTGAATACTTATTAACTGATTGTGAGTAATCTCACCAACTTAACGACTTGGTAACTTCTCTTAATTTACTACGGATGTAGTGTTTCTAATTAAATGCCACAAATGAATTTGGATACTTAACCATACCTAAAAAAAAAACCCAAAAAACTGTAAAAAAACGACGATCCCGACGAAGAAAAAAAGCAACTGGCGTCTAAGTATCAGTCTACGAACTCTTATCGCACTTTCTCGAAGCACAACCTAGTTATCACTTTCCTTAACCGAATACTTCCTCACCAAATACTTATTTCCGAACTTTCGTGCACTCGCACCCATTCGCACTGTGCCACTTAGTTCCAAGAATTCCCTCAGCCAACCCAGGACATAATTAATCCGCGAAAATGTCACCAGCACACCACTAACTCGGACACTTCGATCACTTGTACGATACCCTAAATTCCTCGTTTAAACACAGCGGATATTCTTTCGAAACTGAAAATTAAAATTGGTTCGTTCGTTGCAGCTGTGTGTCCGCCGGGATTCGTGATTTTACAGAGACTCCCGTGTTCGCTGCACTCTTCGACTGTCTGCAGTATTTATAAAACACCGACCGGAAAGCGCGACTGGCGAGCTGATTTTGGCGCCGAGCCGGCTTGGCCGCGCGCTGACGCCTCGGCGACGCGGACGTCGTCTTCGAGGAACATTGTCGTCTCGTCGTCGATCACGTACCGAATCTTCGCTTCTAGGCAAATCCACGGAATCTATTTATCCTTCCTATATTTTTACTTTTATGTGAACATCGTCCTGTCCTTTGCGAATTTTGAATCTTTTTTTTCTTTTTTAAGAGGAACCACGTGCTGGAACGCGTAATCGCGATCCCGGGAAATTGATGCGTCTGCGTCGTGATGCTTTGTGCGCGCTTTATGGAACGGATGAGTAATTGGCGAGTTATTTTCACGTGTGGAACCCTGAGGGAAAAATGGAACAGCGGTGAAAATATTCCGTATAATATATCCAGTACTCTTTTAATCCTTTTTCGGGTAACAGGGACAGCAGTGGTCTCATAAAAATTTAAAGTAAGCATGCGTTAATGTGTGTATGGTATAATTATTTGAAAATTTGCGCAATTGCGTTATGTTGACAAGTTTGCAAGTGCTGCAAAGCAACTAAATTTGCAATTATCAATTCGGTACGAGTAAAGATAAAATGGTGGTATAAAACTAATGTTGGAAATCCGAAAAAAGGTTAACGTTCGAATGTAGTATTAATTTTGTTTCTATAATCTATTTTGTTAACTTCGCTACAGAAATTGGTAAGTTGCAAACTATTTCGCTTTACAATGTTAAAAAATATGATGAAATAGTAAAGAACTATCTAAATTTTCATATAATTATATTAACACATTTTGAAGGATGCTTAATTTAAATTTGTGTAGGATCGCAACAGTCATAATAGTTTTAAGATAGATTTAAGTCATTTTCTAGTACAATATGTATAAAACATACCTTTTAAGCCATTTTTGGCACTTATTTATAAAGAAACTGTAAAACTTTTTACCGTCGTCATTCTGCATATTTTTTTATCTTTCATTAACCTTGACAATTTTTTCCAATGAAGAGGAATAAGAATTGACTAAATACAGTCGCTTAGAAGAAACTCTTCATATGAGTTTCATGGTCCATTCTGCTCATCCAAAATAAGAAAATCAAAAGAATCCTTAATTAGTACTGGTTTGATTGCAGTTGCCATCAACATGAAAGAAGAAGATAGAGAACTAAAAGAATAATAGTAATTTAAGGTCTGACTATCGATTTTTTTAATAATTTAGCTGTCGCTTTCGCCGATCGGTAAAATCGCAATTTTATTTTCTCACATTCTTTTATTGAAACAAAAAATCATTAACACAACAAATAGTAATAACAAGTATGGAAATAAAACTAAACTCTATGTTTTAATAAAGCAAACTTTTTCAGCTGCCAGAGACGGGGTTAATACATATGAATTAGTAGAGAGATGGGTCAAAACTTAATTTTTAGATTCGCAAAGTTTATGATGCCTCGAAACACTCGAAAGTCTCAAAACTCGAAATTTTTTAAACGCTAGATCCTTATTTTTTTCTTTTTATTTGTAAGGAATATCCATTTTGTCAGGGATCAACGTCCTAACAAATATCTTTTGAAAAATCGAATTATTTCTTGAATCTTAAATTCAATTATACTTTAAATAAACAAATAAGCGATAACTGATAATTATTCATTTTTATTTTTGTGTTTTAAACGACTGTGATAAATTGGTGAAACTGTGTCGACTAAAATTAGTCTAAAGTTTAAACATAAACTTTATTAAATTATTCGTTAAATACATTCGTACCATGACATTATTCTCGTTCTTTGTAGAAATTATTATTTACTTAGGTTTCGAGTGTTTCAAATTATAAAAGTATTAGATCAACCCATAAGCAATCTTGTTTTTTAGATTTCTTTGAACAAGCATATCCAAAATCTTTTGAAGAAAGAATCCAAAAATTTCCTGCGATATCGAAAAAAAATATACAGAAAATTTTCAATTAATTGATAATTGAAAACAAATGCATTTATTCATAATTAACACTTAATATTAAATGAAGCAACGACATTACTTATGGGATGACCTAATAATACTTCTTGAGTTTCTAGACGTTTCGAAGTTTCGAATGTTCCATCCCCAATATTTTCGTATATTTAACAAACTATGAAATGTTACAATAAGCATAATTTAGATTTAATCTTCGCACGAACGATACACATATACGTAAAAAATTTACGGTGAATTCTTGAAATAGATGTTAAGACGAAAGTCATTTAAAAAATATGGTTGAGATAAAGGCGTTGAAAGTTCATTGCGCGTGCTCCTCGTCGCCTCTTTCGAGCCTACAAATTCATTGATATTGGTATTTCAGGCATATCAATTTCTATAAACATAAATTTATGAAATTCTATTCTTTAAGAGAACTTAAAATTAGTCCATTCTGTTAAGATTCTATGTTAGTAGACTTTCTTCATTGCGCTTATTGCGTCTACATGGTTTCTTTCGATACACGTGGATTAATTTATGTGGAAGTAGTCTAATTTACAAGAATATTTGGGCCGATTGCGTGGTGTTCGCGGAATTTGACTAGCCCAATTTCACGAAATTTACACAGTCATGCGATTTGTCATTGAATAAGAATACCATTCGGGTATGTATAAGAAGTGCTACAAAATTGTTTCCGAAGCTTTTAATGTGCAACGTTTGAAACGTGAAAAATGGTTACTAAAGGCTTGGATACACATTTCTTCTCACTTGCAAGATAATTCGTTTTTATTAAACGATTATGCAATTATTGTAATTAATAGCGTAGGTATAATTAAAATAGTTGCACGAATAATTGCCGCATACGCTACAGACATCTATCGACATCTTACTGAACACAGACTTTTCCTTCTTATCCTTCAGGATATTTTTAGCACAGACAGGATGCATATATTTCGCCCGTGATACAGGATAGATTCACCACTCATTCTATTTTTTTGTCCGAAAACTTTGAGGCAATCTCCTTTATCATTATAATATTGCTTCCAACCTTACCGATTGAGCATAGAAAAAGATTACAACGCTAGAAGTGGTCACTCTTAGAACTAAACGTGACTGTAACAAAAATTTGATCAATAACAAACGTTTAACTTTTTATTTCAATCATTAATAGCAATTGACGATTCATTTTCTATTTTAATCGTTGATTGCAATTAACGATGAAATTCCTACTTTAGTTGTTAGTTACAACACAGACGAGGTACAGTATAGACCTATCATCCAATGCTGTTTTCTGTCACACGATTTGAGGGTCTCAAGACCCCTTACCATTTCTGTGTCACTTGCGACGTTATCGATTCAACATCAAGAAAGACCACAGAGCCATTGAAACGGCGAAAAGGACAATTAAATTAAACGATAGTTAATCAATCGATCATAGTTACTGTGCTCATCGGTCTACATCGTAGGTGGCGCAAAAAGCAAGGGAATTTTTTTCGTGGTCGATATTTCAAAATATGACAAATAGTCCCGTAAGATGAAAGGTCTCGTTTGTTGCTCGTCTGTGATGGTAGAGTCAATGACAAAAAGTCCCGTAAGATGAAAGGTCTCGTTTTTCGCTTATCTGTGATGATAGCAATCGCCATTCTATCGGTGAAAAGATATCTTCTACTCCGCGAAAATTCAAAGTTAAAATATGATGAAAATTGCCATTCAATTGAAATTCAATTAGAATACAACACATAAATATTGCAAATTAAGAAATATATAACGTATTACATTTATGGTTGCTAGGATGTCTCAAAAGCACATAAGTGCAGAAAAGGCGAAACGAAACGAATTATAGAGATGAAATTTGAAAAACCCCGATAATAATTTCGAAGTACGGATGAGGTATAGGAGGAGTTAGTAATAGGATCATTGGCTAATTGGACAGACGAGGTACTGTACTTACATACCTCGTCTGTGAACGTGCTAATACTATAGTTTCAGTTCCTACCGCTTATAGCGTTGCACATCTATTTCGTGCTTAGCCGCTAACGTTGGACATGACACGAAAATGGTAATGGTGCTCATGAGCCCCAAATCCGGATGACAGAAAGTAGCGTTGGACGAGTAGTCTATATACTAGAGATTCTGAAACTTTTTCATTCGCGACCCCCGTTTTGCCGGAGAAAATTGTTTACTACATATACATATACGTAAGTACATAAAATAAATAAACAAATAAAACATCGCTTGTTACATCGAAATAGTTTTGGTAATTATCTTCACTTGCTATTATTTGAGAATTAAACACATAAACATTATAAGTAGATTGCAAATTTTTATGCATTTATTGCAAATTTAACAATTGTCAAAGTTTTCGCGACCCCCCGAAGTTTGTTATGCCACCCCCTTGATTGTCGCGACCCACAGTTTAAGCAGCTCTTGCCTATACTGTACCTCGTCCGTGATTTTACTTTCTAGTTCTGAAAAAAAATTGTCATTTTAATGGAACTGTTTTATTATATTGAAAGTTATTATATTTACTGTGTTGTCAGATAATACCGATCAAAGCCAAGGGGAAATACTGATTACTCAATCGGAAATTCTTGATTAGTACAGCGAATAAAGAAAGGTTTTGGTTAAGTATGCTGACAGTTTTCCTATGTTTAGATGCCGAGAAATCGGATTAAAAAAACAAACAGAAGAAATTGGAACAAAATCATTTTAAAAAACGGGTTAAAATATATTAATGAAATCTGTAAACAAATTGTACAAAATTCTCTACGGCACTTTATATGAATATTTAAAAAATGACAATGTTTTTCTTTTAAATGACTACCCTTTTATTTTTTATATTCAATAAATGTAAATATAATTATGTTATATTATGTAAATATATACTTTATATTATCAAAATAATAAATAAAGTGTTATTTCATTAATAATTTTATGAACAATTTTGTTTTCCCGACTTATAAATCGCGGAAGGAAAATTGATCGGTATTACCTCATAGCTAAGGGAATTCCGATAAAAGTTAATTTTTTCTTCTCATATAGATTTTAAGTGGGTAACTTTCTGCATTTTATTTTTTAATGCAGAAAATGGACATATTGAGCCGTCTATTTAAATAAAACATCTTGTAAATATAGGAATTAAGTTTATTTTCAGGCAACTATACTTATAGGTGATCGGTGTTCACCCGTTCTTCCCAGCAGCGCAAGTATGTAGTTGTATTTCATTATAGTGTTACTAAAAATTTTAAAAATTTTATAATGGCATGAGTAATATATGCATAAAACTTTCCAATAATAAGTGGTTAGCTATTTTCGTAAGTGACTGTATTTCACCCTATTAGTCGAATATTAAGTTACAAATTACTGGGATCACCAAATCCTATTTGACGGGTTAAAAGAACATGTACCAGACACAGATAAGGGGCCATCTATTAAATACACGTAATTACATTGGATACAACTATCAACTTTTCCACGTCGTTGTAGTGACGTCACATTGTAGATAAATTAACGCATCTCAAATAAAAACTGTTCATCAAAAATGCGTGCTGAATTTCACGCTATCACCGGATACTGATACCGTCTGGAATACTCACGTAACATGGTAGCACGATAAACAATGCGTATCTCAAACACTACAGTTAATTGTAAATGTTCAAAATATTTAAGAAGGCGCTATATTCACAAACGTAACGCATTAAAAATCTATAAATTGTACAAACTAATTTCACACTCACAGAAGCCAACTGAATACAAAAATTTATACGTTTATTTAAAAATACAAGGAACTAAAAAGAATGTAAATTTAGCTATTAAATATGCAATTATACATTTCTGGATAAAAATATGAGATGCAGTAAAAGGGAACAGTAAAAGATTGATACGTAATTAAAACGTCTGCACTGAAAGCTAATATTTGCAGAGAATTTAAAAAAGCAGGAAAGAAAATTTTAAAAATTTTACATTAAATTGTAAATCTGTATAATTTATTAGATCTCTCGTTCATGGTATAAGAGAGGCAATATTTTTCATGGAAATCACCATACAAATATTCATAATTTAAATTAAGAAATAACTTCCTATATTAAAGTAACACAGATTTATAACTATTAAATTTATTAAACTGTGAAAAATAACTGTTAAATATTAAACTCGTTAAACTGATATAAATATACAAAATATTAAAAGTAGAATCGTTAACTAAGTACAGAATAGACCACTCACTTACAGCAAACATAAATTGCAAACTGAAATACTGATCATGTAAAAGAACAGAGATTTTTGTACGCTTCTTACGATTCAAAGTAGTGATTTTAAAAATTATATTCAATTCAACCATTAAAGTTCATAAAATTAATCCTCTATAATGCCATATGACTTAAATATAAGTTAAATAAATATAAGTTACATACACCTAAGTATATATTCCAATTTGTTGAATTTTATCTTATTTACATATTACTGTATCACTTTGATTTTGTTATTTATCATTGTATTGATGCCAGTCACTTACACAGTAATTATTAATTCCTGATTTTCAGGTTGAAATGATAATTTTAACTTAATTATAACTTTTTTCATCGCAAAGGTAAATAAAATTCGGGTAGTAAAGGGATAAATGATTGTATTGCAACACATATGAAGATATACGCACATATATACACGTTATAATATATCTAGGTTTCAGAAATCAGTGTGACGAAAACAGTTGTTTATCGTAATATTTATTTATAATTCTCATTGTTTTAAAAATACTATTGTCTTGTTCTAGTCTGAACTAGTAATGTCGCATATGACACTAAAATGGTAAGGTAAGGCACCGAATGATTCCATATAAAAATGAATAATTGATCGTATACTTTATCGGTGGTATAATAAACATTACAATACTTAGAAGGTGAAACAGATTTCTCTTTAGGTTCCATTTTTTTTCAATTCTGTTTATAAAACTAAAAATTAACATAACTATGGTTCCTTTTTAATATTTGAGAACCCCCAAAGATAACTGTTCGTGGGGGCAAAAAAATGTTTTTAAACCCCAATGTTGCGGCGTCACCGTATCAGGACCACTGGAAACTTAAGGCCATGGATCACTTGAACTTTGATTCCCATCTTTTATCAAACAGTCAAGAGAAAAATTGTTAAAGCGTTCAAGCTAAAAGATTGCAAGTTATCCTCGTCTCTTCCTACGTTTCTCTTCGTTATGTACATAATTATATTCACGTAATTACACGTGGAACTACGAAATAGTACTTTCTTAGATAATTTGTCGCGAAACGTGGCGCGGTATGTGCATAAAACTTCATAATCAGGTCGAGTGTGTGATAACCCGGTAACATCCCGTTTAGCATCCACAGAGAGGTCGGCGGGAATTGAGAATGACAGACAGGAAAAAATATTTATCGCGTAGAAATGTGCGTCTATCATTGCAGGTTATTTCCTTATCTATAGAAGCTGTTCTTGAAAAATATTCATTGGTGAAAAGTATTTATGAAAGATTAAGAACAGTTATATTGTATGTACATATGTGCAAAGTAATTTACTGTCTTTATTTTACACAAAATTCAACGTGTATTTGCAAAGCACGAAACACAGTTTCAATATTTAAATTAATCTGTATTATTGTGAATCACTTTTTCTCACTTATCGGGCGACCGACAGATTCCATTTTTAAAAAAAAGTGGTGATTTTGACTCGATAAAGTCGCAAAGACTAAAGATAAAGGCATGAAGATTGTACCCATAATATTCGTTAACTTAATGCATGTGTGGCATTTTCCTTGTAATAAAAGGATTTTATACCAATCAATTTGAAGTTCCATTTTGTCAGTTTAAAAAAATTCTGATTCATAAAAAAATCTGGTTTCTGATGTAGGATTGAAAATAGCACGAAATTTAAAATATGACAAGTATGATTATAAATCAGCATGCTAAATACATTTGAGCAAATTTCTCAGAATATAACATAATATTTTTAAAATTTATTATTCTCAGGAGGGCGCGGGGTGTAAAAGCGGAACTGCTACTGTATTCAAGCCATAATAAATAATTCATCATGGAAAAATTACATAATACAATGCAATTTATCAAAACGTATACAATATTAATAATTTCCGTGACGAGTTAAGTCGTTGTTTTTAGTTAACAAGATCAGTATTGTTGAAAATTAAAACCGTTCCTGGGTTGTCGACCTACCAGGTGCAAAAACAGTACAGCGACCCTTGTTAACTTAATATTATTTAATTAACAATTTGACATATGCAGTAATTACTTTTATGTGTGTGTTGCGTGTAAACTCAGCTCTAAACAGTTACTACGATGAGAAAGAAACATTTTTAAATTTTCATTTCCATTAAATGGAACAAATATCTTAAAAGAATTAGTTTTATATTTATATTTTATGTACAAAATTAATACAAATACCCTTCTTACTTTTCTCTATGCAAATTCATCAAATACTGTCGATCTGTATTCTGGCAAATATCCTTTTCTACAAATAATAATTCAATATTAGCTAGCCTTTGTAACATAGACGATCTAAAAAATTTTCATCGCCATCATGCAAAGTCCTTAAGAAAATCAATAGCAGATTAATGCAAAGTTTTTTCGCAAGTAATTTTCATTGTAAAATCTAGAAGAAGAAATATAAAGCATATCGCTTTCCTCGTGGCTATCCTAATATGATGAGCTTGAAAAATATGTGTAAAGAACACAGTATATCCTTTTATTTCACCATCGACTGCTTATTTCGTTACCGGTAATAAAACACTTATGTACTTTTATATATTTTTAGTTACTTTCAAAAACAGCTGCAATCAGAATTCAATACAAACTTTGACCATTTATTGTTTCCACTATTTATGGATGCTTATTGAATGTCGTTAAACAATTATTATTAATATTAAATAAATATCATGAATATGATACTGTAATTATCAACATCATGCGCACGTACACATACAAATAACGTGTTTTTTCTGCGAAGGCGCCTTCCAAAGCGTGCAACAAATAAATGATAAGAATTCAAAGAACTATGAACAATTTATCACAATAATTCCCTCTCATTCTCTATACTATTCTACGAATTTCCTATACTCAATTGCAGAATTTGCAACTATACAAACTACAAATAAACAGAGGAAACTGGATATATAAGAAAGGAAAAGATAAGGGAGGGAAAAGAAAGCTAAAGGAAAGGAAAATAATATCGAAGGAAGGCAAAAGATGGAAATAATAAACAGAAAAGAAAGGAAGAGAAAGGAGAAGATCGCACGCGCGTTGTTTCCAGCTTGTCAGTTGGAGTAAAGTTCACTGCAAACCGATTTATACTAGATCCGGAGTATGCCTTTTAAAATGCACGGTTTTGCCGCAATATATCAGGAACTGACCGCGACGGACACATTAAAAGCAGTTTTTCTTTGATAACAGGCTGCGAAGCACGAGCTGCGCGTACGTCGAGTGTTTATCGCGACTACCCGCCACACGCCACCGCGTAAATTATATTTTTCAAGAGTATTTATTCACGACCGTATCCGGCGAACAGTTCGACGTTTCATAAATTAAAAAGGCAATAAAGAAGAACGATAAGTGATGACGAACAGACTGCTGGATCGAAGAACGAAGTTCTATTATTCACAAAACTTCTACATCATTCTATGTTCGTATTTCAAATTTATGTAAATTATAAGTTTCCCTTTTCAAATATTTGACGATATGAAAACAAATAAAAGAAAGGAGAGTTTAGTACGAATTGAACTGATGACAAATCGATCTTACTATCTCTGTCGAACAAAAAGTGCTAATAAATGACGCACTAACAGAAGATTTCTTGGTATCATCCTTCTTCGTCATAGTTCAACGAAGATGAGTCAAGGAAAGTGGACATGCGCCTTGAGCTCTGGCTTCCTGTCCATGCATTAATTCGTGGGAATTACCAATAATGGTTGGTGAGAAGAGAGAAAGAGATAGTAAATCTCTTAGAGATAGTAGCATTTTTATCGCGCGGTCATTGCACTATAGTTGCACCAGAATTGAAATCACGTAACATCATTAACTAATCGTGTATCGATATCACGCGATGTTACGTTTACAAACCTCGTCGAAGAACCTTGACCACTTTCCATTCCACGAAATTCCTCATTTGATGAGTTGCGTGAGTCAACGTCTAAAAAATAAATTAAAAACAAATGCATCTTTCGTAAACAAGAAATGATTTAAGTATTTTCTTGCGTTTCTTGAAGAGATTAATATGCGGCCAATCACGATTTTCGAACACTCCACACTTTCTGTATCAAATGTTTAAAATAGTGGTTCTCAAATTTTATTAGTGTGGAGATGTGAAGAATTGAGAGAGAAATTATCGAATGAATGTAAAGAGTAGGTGATGGAACTATGTGAGTATAGTGAAATGATGTGAAAGGTGGAAAAAATGTTGAATCGTCCGATTATAAAAGAAGCGTGAGAAATTAGTAAGAGTAGGATGTATGAAAAGCTCAAAAGGGGAAGCGAAAGTAGGTAGTATCATTGACGAAGCATAGAATAGACTATCTATTCTTATATGAAATCATCAGGAGGCTACATGGCCCCCTTACTAACATAAAACAACAATTTTATGCCTTTTAAAGCATTTGCTACTTTAATTTATTTAAGATAAAGTTCACGTATTTTTAGATATAATTTCTTCATTGAAACATCTTTTAGGAATTCTTTATTTGTAATTTTATATTTAGTGGTTCTTCAATTAAAATATGCTTAATAGGCTATAATTGGTAAATATGAAAATTAAAATTATACCATAAAATGGTCAAAACATGTACATACTTTTTCAAATATTTGAACGTTTGGGGGTGGGCGAAGACTTTTGTTACTATGTATAAATGTCTCATAGACAAGATTTAATATTAATAAATTAGGTAATTAAAAATATCAATATGAAACATCTTAGTTAATTTATAAAGCTTTTAAAATTGTTGAATATAAATAAGAAACAGTGTAAGTTTAAAAAATTAAACAATTTTTCTTGTAATTAGCAACAATGTAAATTTCATGCTAAATATAATAATAGACACTGTAACTGTTAGAATTAAAATGTGTAAATAATTGAATTATTATTTTCATTATTTATTAAATGATTATTCAATTTCTGAGAGTGCATATTATCCAAAGTATTAACAAAAATGAATTTTCATACAATAAAAAAGCATTAAAAAATTTCATTTTTACAACAAATTTTGGTTAACAAGCGGTATAGATGGTCATGTCGCCTTGAAACTTTTTCACTAATTGTACGGGCCATTTACTTGAAAAAGGACATTAGGATACGTTACTGAAGTCTTAAAATAAGTAGCCTAAGGCCCATTTTACACATATGGGGCACCAGGTATCCGATGCCGGATACGTTCGTCTTCCGACATTCTCCAATTTGTACCCGATTTACTAATCATCGCATTCTGCTTCGTCTAATTGTAAGAGCCTCGTTACACATGTCGGATAAACTTGTCTGGTGTCAGATAGCCGGTCGCGAGATGTGTAAGACAGTATAAGAGCATTCACACGTTTGTCTGATGGCCGGACACCAGGTTGCTGTCGAACAGAACCTCGGCAAGTCTCCGGCATTGGAAACCGGATACCCGACACCAAACACATTTACTAGGTATGTATACACAGAATTTAATTAAAGCGATCGCACAATATCTATCCGGCAGCTTTACGCCAGCAGCAAGAGCCGTTTGTATTGCACAAATACCGTACATATAGTACATGTGGGTGCATGTTTGAGTAATGAAAAAAGACAAGAGACAACGAGGACGAAGAGAAGGAAACAATATGCAACGATTTTTATGCGAGCGGACCGGGTTACAAGTCGGAGAACGTGTGAAGACAAATGTATCCGGCGTCGGGTGCCCCGGTGCCGGATACGTGTGAAACAATACAGACGGGTTGCTTTTCTTATTTTTCCAATTCAGAACAACGAAGACTGATGTATGATCGTGCGGTGAAATATCACTCGAACCTTTATACAATACATTGTCCGGTTTTCGTCATATCATTGAAAATAAATGTAGCGCTCCTTGTTCTTTTGTGTAGTTAGAAACAACGAAAACAGACACAAGACATTTTATTTATTTTCAAAAACCAGACGGCAAAATACGAATAATGTGAAAAAGCTCTAAGAAGTTCTAACGCTAGATCAGTAACTTCAGCGAGTTACCCCATGTGGCCTTTTTGCTGTACATTTTATAAAAAATTAAATTACTCATAACTTAAAAAATAAGCTTTAACCAACATTATTGTATATGAAAATCTCATTCGTTTCAATATGTAAAACTTACCCTCCGAAAATGTTCCATATCTTTTTTAATATGCAATACAATACGTCCTTCGTGAAAGGTTACACTGTTCGTAGCTTATATCGACTACTGACATACAATGACTGCTATGTAAATGATTGAAGCTTATTTATGTATTGTATCTTTCTTACATAACATTAATATAAAACAAGCAAAAACGTATAAAATAATCTAATATTACCGTTAACCCGTAATCACAGACGTGTGGTCACTGAGACATTCAAGAGATGCAGAGTTAATCATCCCGTAATAATACGTGCTTAAAATTTATCAATCTATAAATATAGTTAGCTCCAATTTGAACTAACCCATTATAAAAATATAAATAATTATAATACCTTTATGTCTACTACAGAAAAACTTAAAGATACAGCGATTTTTGAAATCGCACGTCGTATGTTGACGTGACAATATTTTCACATGTGTGATTACAGATTAATATAATAAATTCCAAAAAATCAACATAGTCGTTAATACCTTAGCTATACATATTATTAAACTACCAAGGAACGTTTGGCAACTCGAAAATTCAAAAAAATCTGAGACATTGCACAAACGTTGTTCAAGTAATCCTATCAACGGATCCACTTTTTGTTTTGGGAAAGGGACGATCCATGGAAAAAATAATTATACTGAAAGTTTTATAGCATTTGATGTCTCACAATATGGCTGCAAAGAATTTTCCTTTTTAACCCCCCCCCCCCCCCCCATTTACACTTTTTCAAGTTCCATCTGCGATGTTGTGAGACATCAAATGCCATACAAATTTAAAATTAACATTTTTTTCCATATCATACATGGTTTTAAAGATATTGACAATAATATGAAAACTTATATTTTCTTTAAGAGTGTGTTTTCACCCCTAGTTTTGCTTCTTTGCCAAAATAATAAATAGATCCATTAATAGGATTACTTGAACAACGTTTGTGCAAAGTTTCAGATTATTTTTAATATTCGAGTTGCCAAACGTTCCTTATAAGTTTAATATATTAATATATTTCTGACTTCCCTTCCCGATATCCCCCACTTGACACAATTAAAACTACGCACACAGATCCAAATACATATGTACATTACAATCTTTACAAAAGACTGTCGTCTTTGAAGCACGGTTTAATTACGTTTATCACGGAGGCAGATGCCGCCTCTCCGTTGAAACTTTTTTAACCGATCAGTAAACGCACGATACGGGAACCGCGACTGAATTAATTAGTTTTGACGGGAATGGTTAATTAGAGACGTTATCGACTGTTCGAGATGCAATGTCTGTGGCAAAACGACGAGACGAGGAGCACGAATGATTCCCCTTGTCCACCTATCCACGAGGTTCCTTCGATAATAAAAATCGAAGGCACGTCGCACTTGCAACGTAACGTTCGTTAAAATCATGGCAGATCTTCTTGCGTATAAATACCAACCGCAAAGAGCGATCGAGCTTCAGTACGGCAAGACAAGCTGACCCCTTCTTGTGCCCTCCAAGTCTAGTGAACGCTGTTTATCTCGTGTGTTTGATTTTCTTGCGACTTCCTTTGCAGAAAAAATGGGTACGTTTTAACGTACTCAAAGATTGAAATAACGAAATATTATAAATACATTATTTGGTTTTTCTACTACCGAGTAACTTCTGTAATCCCTTCCTACAATTTGTTTTCGTAAAAATTTATAATTTTATGGCATGTATCTGTTTCCCACTGAATCCCCAATTCTAAATAATCGAAAACTCAGATGTCTTGCATGGAATTCTTCTAAATGCATAGCATTCTGCTTCTGTATCTCAAGCAGTATGCTATTTTTCAAACCAAATATAAATGAATACATTCCAGAATTAAATTTCGTACGATGTAGAGTCCACGTTTTTCTTTCATGACAAATAAAATTTGTTAGATACGATATAGTAAAGTGTTGTAGGCTTGAAATAATCCGCTTAATTTAAATGAAAAACATTTTCAATTTTCTAAGAAAAATGTCAACATCGGACAGTGTAAAATATTGTGAATTTTACAGAGAACGGAAATAATAGACGCAGACGCTCTTCCGCATCTGAAAAGGCGAAAGAGATAGAAGCGATAAACGGACTTGTTTCCGGAAAAAACGTACTGATCACCGGTGGCGCGGCAGGTTTAGGATCCGCGTTTATGAATCATTTCTTAAAACACGGAGCAAACGTGAGTATTTTCTAAATCTATTTAAAACATGTCACTATTTAAATTTCATTATCTAAATAATTTTTAGAAAATAACCATAGTAGACATCGACGAAGAAATTGGAAAACGAATAGAATTGAGCGTACAAAAATCTTGTGGGGAAAAAAAAGTGCACTTTATTCACGCCGATGTTTCTAATTACAGCAGGATGACTGGTAAGTATCGAATATTGCCGTAAAACAAAATTAGAAGTCACAAGTAACATAATAAATTTTTTTTCGAGTTTCATTGAGTAACTGATAACAATGGAAACATTAACTAGATCTTAATTTAATAGTAACATAAATATATTGATTGTTTGGAAAGAAAGGGGGTAATCATCATCACGGGTAAAATATTAAATCATAATACTGAACTATATATTCTATTTATTTCTATCCTTCATCAGTTTGTATTATTTGCATTGCAGCAGCTTTTCAGGAAGCCATTAGTTTGATGAATGATATCGATATTGTCATAAATAACGCAGGTATTTTGGACGAACGACGATGGGAAAGGGAAATAGCAGTTAATATTGTAAGTAACGACGAAATTGTTTTATTTTTATTTCTTTTTTTTATAATGTAAAAATTTGATATTCTACCGATTTATATGTAGGGTGGAATGGTTTGTACCGCGTTATTGGCTGTAAATTACTTCAACAGGGAACAAACAGGACATGGCGGAACTTTAGTGAATATCAGTCAACACATAGACATCAGAAACACCGCTCAACTTCCGGTTTACACTGCCACTAAACATGCTATTATTGGCCTCTCGCAATCTCTCGCGGTAAAATATTTATGAGCAACAATTTTTTTTAACATTACAATCACTCTGCAAAACACATATAATATTAAAAATTCAGCTCGATAAGAAATGTATTTCATTGTAGGAATCTTATCCGTATGAGAAGACCGGCATTCGCGTGATAACGTTATGTCCAGGCCTAACAGAAACCGGTCTTACAGTGGATAGCCCTAACAAACTGCTTTCTCGAGTTATGAAAGCAGATTTTGTAAAAAATCTCGAACAGCTATCAATACAAACGTGAGTTCACTTTAGTGAAAATACTAAAAAATTAAAACGACCAATTTTTATCGTGTTTTTTGTCTGCAGTCCGTACGTAGTAGCTCAAGGTTTAATGTCAATCTTGAGAATTGGAGAATCAGGCACCATATGGGTAATTGAAAGTGGCAGGACTCCGTATGAGGTTTACATACCAAATCCACGCACTTTGCAACGCACTTATAAAAACAATTTCACACTGGTCGAAACGAAAGTTACGACGAGAGGTCGCCCGATAAGAGAGGTCTGCGACAACACACGGACAGGTTTGATGAGTTGCGCTTGAAGACACTAATATTGAAACATCTTCGGCTCTGATGATATGCGTTCCTTAAGAATCTTTAAGGATTTAGATCGCTTCGGTGTCTTGTCGTTTTGTTTGAAAAATTCCCTCACGTAGTGTGTGGGAATTGCGTATGCGAAAGTTGTTGAGGAATTGACGGAGATACGATCAAATTGAAACTTCTTCAATTGCCTGAAAATGGTCGAAAAAAGAAGGTTCAAGCTGTGCATTGCTTGATATTTGTTGTTAGTCATCGATACAATATTAAATATTTATACAGTGATAATGCACGCGTATACACATCATATTTTGTACATAAATCAACGCCATCGTATTTAAGACTCTTAATTAGTTAAGTTGTAGACAATAATGATATGACTTGTTTTCTTATGCGATCGAGTCTCTTTTTATTTCTTAAACCTCTGTGGTGTTCAGTAGTGTCAATTTACAAATGTTCTCTTCTTTCGTACCGAACAATTCGTTTACTCGTAAGAAAAATGCAACGATAATAATTGACAAATATCTGCTGAACAAATGTCTTCTCTCGAAGTAATTGGTGGGCTTAAAGAGTACAACAAACGTTATTTTATTACTTCAGTATTATTCAGCATTGGGAATCACAATATCCGCTGTACAAAACAAAAATTATTTATCGGAAAACCGCAGACACCGTGCATTTCTTTACACACGCAATGCATAAAACTTAAAAGTTATATTTCTTCTTTCCCCCATATTCCTTCCTAGTTTACTTAACTTTATTCATATATGTTTTATACTTTTTTTGTAGTTTTACTTTATTTTGCAACTTTATTGATAGCTTATGGAGGTTTTCGACTTATATGTAACTAAATCTCATGTTATGTATGTATATATCTGTATACGCTTGGGACTCCACGTGAGCCATAAGAAAATAACAGTCGCAAATAATATACCTATTCTGCCTTTTCTTTTTTGCGTCTTATAGTTTTAAGGACATTATCATGCTATTAGAGTCTTACTCTCGCCACGCTATCCGCGATCAACGCATAGCGTCCTCGTACATCAAACGATTTCTTCGAAATTCGAAGCTATTAAACGCAGTCGAACTACAAGAAGGCATTCGCACTCCCATTTTCTCTTTCACTAGCATACCACGTTCAATATTTCAAAAACTAATAGTCAATACAATCGATGTACGATTCGGCATCTCGCGCACGCGTATATCTATGAATTATACAAAATCAATCTTCTTTTTTTATTTTTTTTTTGTTTTTTTTTTTTTGTTTTTTACTTCTTTATATATGAGGAACAATTCAACGTTCCTGTTCGAAAATCAAAACCCCCTGGTAAATACGTGAGTAAAATAATTATCTCAGCTTAATTCGCATACACGGTCATCATCTCAAATAAATAGTTTTGACTGTTCGACATAATCATAATATATTGTCCTACTCTATTCTGCGATTGTACGCATGTTCCATTGTTTCCCTCTTATTAAACTTCTTTTTGTTCCATTTTTACCCGCAGAAAGCTGCAATGAACGATCAGTATTGTTTCATGTGCTTCGATTCAACAAAATCACACAACTCATGCAACGCGAAAAATGAATTATTTTCATTATCTTTTTACAATCTTTCTTGAAATCGTTTCATTCTATTTTCTTATACATTGCATTACAAAAATTTCCTTGAGATTCTTATTGTTCTCTTAATCATAGTTGCATGCTTGTCGAATTAGTTAAGTGTTGAAAAGAAGTATAACTGAAAATTTAAAACTTGTTGCTTCATATACGTTTGTTTGCAAATACTCTACCGTCCGGCGTATATTGTACTTAATTATATTTATAAGCATTTGACGATTCCTTAATTCGTAGGACATGATGGCTCTGAATATCGAGTTTTCGAAAATTAACTACTTATAACAATAAGATTCACATTTATTTGTCCAAAAATTCTAAACGCAGGATTTGCAAAGCATTGATGAATTTTCTACGTTCCTGCGTGACAATACAAAAAAAAACCCATGATAAAGTTCTCTCAAAGAACTTTTCATCTTTTTCTTTCATTTTTTTAAATCATTGAATCCTTCTTAAACTCGAATTCAAATCAGTCCATAAGGGCAGAGCACGTATCGTAAAAATCTTAATCTAAAGTGAATACTTATACATATAGTAGTGTGTTGTTCATTCAAAAAGATACAACGCGACTATTCTGCTGCGATTGGGTAGCGGATTGTTCGTTGGTCGTGCGAATTTGACTGCCAGGATTGTTCTGCTGTTGCTGATTGGCAGGTTTACGATTTCCGCCTCTGGGACCTCTATAACCGCCTCGGAAACCAGAACCACCAGCACCACCACCACCTCGATACATGCCTCCCATTCCACGATTATAGTAACCGCGTCCGCGAAAACCACCGCGTCTCGTAGACGCAACACCAAATGTTTCAGAGTTCAATTTGCGCTCTGTCCTCCAGTCCGTACGTTGGAACCGTCTGTAACCATAATTTTTTAAATATATTTCAACTACAAAATTTATTTTTAACATTAGAACTACCACTAATTGAGATTACTTATTTGTACCAACGAAAGTAAAACGATAAAAACCTGAGACAATATAATTATGCAATGGAAATAAATCTTTATTCATTCTCTTAATAGAAAAATCATGGTAAATTTGTAAAAATGTGTTCGTGTGAATTTACACAATCTTTACGAGAAATGTTTAGTGTTGAACTGGTGTTAAACTATCAACTCCTCAACTTACCCTTTACTCCTTTCAACAGATTCACAGCTGATGTTATCGAAAAAGGATTTTGACTTGTCATAATGAACTATTTCAGGTTCTTCCTCAGGTTCACCTTCGCCTGCTCCAGTTTCATTACCACTGTCATCCTTCTTTTCATTATCAGCGCCAGAATCAATTTTCGTTTTTGCTAACTGAGATCTAAAATACGTAATATAAAAAATCGATTGCAATTCATTTTAGAATCTTTGAAATATACAAATTTATATGGAATATAGTGCATATGTCGGTGCGTCGCGTAAGCAAAATATATATAGTGTGATTACATGTTGCTTTAAAAAACGCATAACGTTAATCTTGCATGACATTCACTTTCGTCATTTCAAAAATGCATGAAATAAACTTAGTATCATGCTAAAATACAATTATGTTACATATCTATTTATAAAAAGAAGTGTGTACCTCAGTTCCTCAAACTCAGTATTAGCTTGCTCGAAATCATAGTCGTTATCGAATTTCAATGTATTCTTGGGTTTGGCACCAGCATTACCAGGTTGATTTCTAAAACCACCGCGGCCTCTTCCTCTGCCTCGCATATTTCCACGATTCATCCATCCACCACGATTCCCTCGACCACCTTGAGCATGATTTCCTTGACCTTGCAATTGGCGATCTTGCTTCATTGGGTCACGTTTTCCTTCGTTATACTGTGACACAGCACCCGTTGTCTTATTACCGCTATGGCTGAAAACAGAAGTAAAAAAATATATATAACATGAATATTTAACTTAGAAACTGCATGTGGGTATTAACGCCTTGGATTTTCATTCAGTTTGCAATCGTTTTGGATAAAGTCAACTGCCTTTTCTAGACTATACAATATAACAGAAGGCGAGTGGAATTCGTCCTGCATGATTTTGACTCTTGAAACATAGGATGAACCAAATTTGTTATAAAAACCCAAAGGATTAAAAAGTACAATATAAGAGAATAGATTTCTTTAAAAAAACCGTAGGGCATATTTGATACAAATTAGTTGTCAAGGCTCAAACCATTATGACTTTCTATTCCTCTAAAATAAAAAAAATGTAAAGTCGTCTAATTTCGAAAATGTAATGTTTATCGGGATTTTTAAAGGTGGTGATTACAACTATGAAGTCAAATTTTGAAAATTGAGAAGCTAATTAAGACACTGTTATCTGAAGTCATTATAATGGTTTTCCAGCCCTGTAAATCTTAATTTATTTTTGCAAAATAAAGATACTTCTTTCAGAAGTATATAATACAGTATCTATTACCTATCATGATCGCGTCGAGCAGGTTGAATAGTTCTCATATTTGTCTTTTCACCAAGCTTGCCAACATTTCCACTTTGTTGTTGCTGCTGTTGTTGCTGCTGATGGCCTACCTGGATACCTTGATCCATAGTTGGACTTTTTCGTGTCAATAAAGATGATGTTGGTGTTGTTGATCGTGATCCTCCACTAATGAGATCTAATACGCCTAGGAAAATAAAGTAAACAGACATGCATATTGTACTCTAATACTGCAAATAGCAACTTCAAGGTCAAATATTTAAACATTTATTCAATATAATATAATATATTCAATATAATATATATGAAATATCTTCAAAATGTATTAAATTTTCAGTTCTAGCTCTAAATAATATAGAATCACAGAAATACTACGTTGAATATACATTGCATAAAAAACTAATCTCAGAAAACGATTTCTACATGAAATATCAACTGTTCTTGCTATTATGTTACTTGCTAGTGCATAATGCTTCCGATACTATTTAAGTGTAATTTAAATGCATCTTTGGAGTAAAATCACGATAAAGAAATTGTCATGCACAAACTTTTAGTAAAATAGTAAAACTATTGAAAACAATAAGCATGAATATATTAGGTAAACTACATATAACATAAACTAATCACTTCAAATATTGAAACTGTCGTATTGTTGTACAATTATTTCAAAATATGTTTATTGTAAATCTGATATTAGTCATTGATTTTAACTTAAAAATTATCACACACATTAAACAGTGAGAGAAACATTAACTATTATATAATTGCTATTACTTGTTAAGCAAATAAATTTTATAATAAACTACACTTACAAATTATTAATATAAGAAAGCAACTCTTAATATGAGAGCATAATTGTTACGACATCATCAAAGCAAGTTATATTAGAGCAATAAAAGTTTTTATTATTGAAGTCTTAAAAAAAATCATGTATATTACACACATTTTTTAATACTTACAAACATATTAATAGCTGTAAGAATAGAAATGCTCAAAGCATTCAATATTTGTCTACATAAATTAGCAATGCAAAATTCAAGTGAAAATTAGGTAAGTAGTAGAAGAAGTATAATTCACACCATAAACAAGCATTTATAAACAGTTGAGAAAAGGAAAGAGGTGAAAGCAAGCTTTTTCAAGTGATTTACCATTGCATTATGTACAATTTGCAATTAATAAGAAAAGACATTTTAACTTTACAAATAAAGTTAGCAAGCATTACCAAAGAAGAAGCAGCAAGCATGCCATTGGCAAGGGATAGTTCATAGCAAAAACAGTTTACCATCTTCCAGAGATTGGTCTTTTGGTAATGGGTCGACATTGGCCGTCGGTAGTGAGTTTGGGATAGAGATGGCATTGGGTTCAGCAGAGCCCAAGCTCAACTCACTTGGCTGTTTATTTATTGGTCCACGAGGATCTCTAGCAGAAGTTGGCATTCCCATTACCGGTCCCATGGTACCCATTGTCATGCCATAGGGTGTCCCATATTGTCCACCCATTGGGCCCATCATTGGATGAGCATAACTAGGTTGTGGCTGGTATGACTGCTGGCTCATAGACGGTTGCACCGTCATCTATAAATAACCAGAATTATTTAGCAATCATAATTGCAGATGATATTGAATTATATTTTATTATATTCATTAACTTTTACTTTATCGAATAGTGACAGAATAAGACATAAATTATAATTACCTGCACGATAGCTGGGTCATTTGGGATAGAACTAACATTGTTGACAACTCTAATATCTTTAATATCTGAACCACGGAATAAAATGTACTCATATACTTGATTTTGTGGTGCCACTGGAAGCTGTGTTTCTCTATCCTCAGTTCCAAAAGAGCGTACTATATTTTGAGAGAAATAAAATAATATGTTATATATTATAACAAGATATTTACTTATATATTCTTACTATTAATTAGTTGAAAAGGTAATTCCCATTTATGTTTTATTTGTATTAATAGAATTTGTAAAATGTTATATAAAATATGGATATGTATTATCTAATGTAATAATACACATTAAAATTAAATTTCAATAACAAAGATAGATTAAAATCGACATTATAAAATTCAAATTTAACGATTTATTGGAACAGGCTTGAAATATATCTGAAAAAAGAAAGGACGAAAGACATAAACAGAGTAAGTGCTAAACACAAACATTCCACACAATGGTGGATGTAAGTAATGGCTTTCAAACAACCTAACTTTGCATACACAATACCAATCCTATTACTACTGGAAATATTTTGCTCCTAATGAAATATACCTTTTATATTTCAAATTCTATTTATTTCACTTTTATTCAAAACCATTGAGAAAAGCTAAATATGGGGAAATTATATGAAGAAAATATTACAAAGCTAAATATATACTTATTATGTAAGAGTATCATAAAAATTATATTATTTATCTCCTTAAATATTTTGTATACTGAAAATATATGGCAGCTAATTTGAATAATACTATCTGACATACATCTACTTTCCCCACTTCTTTGTACTGTAAATGTAGATTACTATATTGTGTAGAATATTAAATAAATGTTTAATATATTTATTGGAATTCGAAGAACATTAAACGAACAACCAAATTTCAAAAGCATACACTTAAATTACGAGTAATGTACAAAACACCCGTTACAAGTGACGGGTGACCCCGGTTGTTTTGTATCAAAGCTTTACCGGACGAATCAAGTACCGACTGTTTCGAAAGCATTTTCGAATACAATAAATATACAGCAATCGTTAAATTTTCATAAATTATATGCAAGTAAAGCATACAAAGTGAAAACGGGGAGGTATCCAATAATTAAGTGTGGCGCGTATTAAAACAAAATAACCGGGAAACAGCAGCGGCAAAACTAATTTCGGTATCCATTTTGATTTGAGACTCACCATTAGCTAGAGCAATCGTACATTCTTGAGGATCAACGGTAAAGAGTCTGCCTTCATAACGAATATCCGCCTTCGATATTAAACTAATCTTCGAGCCCAATTCTGGCATTCCTCCGCTCATCTTGAATCTGTTTCTTCTGCACGGTGATCGATGTGATATTACAGGATTCACGATACCATCTGACGAAACCACCAGCTGACACCAATGGTCGACAGCGAACTACCAAGTCTACCAACAGAAATTGCGCATGCGCCACACCCCCCCATGTATTTAGAAATACTTTATAAATTTCAAGTGTAACAAAGTCGAAAATAAATAAAATGTTAAAAATGAAGATCAACGAATCGTTACGAAAAAAAAATATAGTAATACAAATTATGTTTCTTTAGAGAATTCAGTATATCTCATAAATTCAAAAGGTATACCTTTAGATTAAATGTTGTTATCTTACAATCTATTTACAAGTGTGGCACACTACTTATTAATATTTGTATAAATAAAACCATTGTACAGAATTAAAAAAATGTACATATGAATAAATTCAATCATTTAAAAGTTGGTCTTACTATATTGGTATCCTTGATTAAAGTCGCCTTAGATATTGAAAGTTGTGTAAGTACCTTTCAGTTTTAGCTCCACTTCGTAGAAAATCTATGAATACGTGTGAAAATGTGCATGTAATGACAGCAAAATTGAATCATTATAAAGGATTATTGTTTTATTGGCAAATTTATTTTTTTTCACAGATACTTAATTGACTAATAATCTTAGCACATTGTACCTTTGCCCAACATGGCGGCTTCATTGGGTCGGGTTTGTAAATCTGGTCTTTTGAAATCGAATTATGGAACATTATACAATCAGGTATGTAATTTTGAAAATATAACTTATCTTTATATACATTAATTTATCTATTTCAAAAATATAATTCTTTATTGGAGTGTTAATTTTCTAATATTAATATATGGAAACTAAAATGAGCCTCTTGATAAACTATACAACTTGTCGGCTGCTATGACACCTTTTTTCGAAGATATTTTCATTTTGTGTAGTTTCTTATTCTTTCTATTCTAATTAGATATATTTTATAGCAGGATAATAAATTCAACAGGATTCTGAAGACATTTTATTTGATGTTATGTAATAGTTATCTGCCTAGAAAATTGTGATACTGCCATGGCCAAACAGATTTGAAAGCTATGTGGGTAGTTTCGAAAAATCAAATTTATAACTGAAAATATATATAGTTTTCGAATATTTCAATAATTATACGTTTTATATAATCAATTAAGAAACACAATAATAAAATTAGTTTAAAGTAGTCATTAGTGTCTAATGCTTGAAAATGATTTGTTTTATCTCAATAGAAAAAGATAATTATATCCATTAATTTACTAAATATTTTGAATTTAATTGAGCTTATCAATTAAGTCTAAGGTAGCAATATTTTATTATAAGTTGAGACTTCTTTATCTAATACTTACATTTTAATTTAGCAGGTGCATAATTTTTCTACTGCAAATCAATGGTCTAGGGGTAGAAAAGTGGTATGTGTATTTTTGTAATCAATTGAAGGTGCCCTTTCCATTCCCATTCCCAATACACAACAGATAAAGCTTAATTAAATGTATGAATTTATGTATGTATTCATAGTAAGTTTCAGTTATTCTACATATATCCTAAAGTATATATATATTTAATACAAGAAAACCTTAAAATATTTATATGATTATAATAATTACAGTTATTGGCATGTTTGGGAGTAACAGCTGGAGGTATTAGTGCACTAATTTATGCTTTGGATCGTTCTGTAAAAGCTTCGGATCTAGTAGCGCATGCACCAAACTATTCTTGGGGTTTCTATGGAATGCTTAGTTCATTTGACCATAAAAGGTAATTAAAAATATGATAGAAAGCTATAAATTTGGATGTAAAACATGCATACATATTACACATACTTTATTTTTCACTTATTAGTCTTCGACGTGGTTGGGAAGTATACAAAAATGTATGTTCAGCCTGTCACAGTTTGCAATATGTAGCTTATCGCGAGCTTGTGGGTGTTACACACACTGAAGATGAAGTAAAAGCCATAGCAGAAGAAGTCCAGGTACATATTTTTAAGTAATTCATATTGCTCGATTAATTAGATGTACAAAAATTTAAACACCATGAAATACAAGGATAATATTAATGAACTTCATATTGAAAGAAATATTATTAATACAGGTACAAGATGGTCCTGATGAAACAGGAGCATACTTCATGCGTCCTGGTAAATTATCTGATCGTATACCATCTCCATATCCAAATGAAGAAGCTGCTAGAGCAGCGAATAATGGTGCTTATCCACCAGATCTAAGTTTTATTATCAATGCAAACCATAATGGAGAGGTAAATTAGTTTTTTTTTAGTTTTGTGTATATTAAATGTTAATTATATGTTTTATCAATTCTGTTTGATGCAAAATTAGCATCTTATGAATAAATTCTCTTAAATTTAAAACATATTTTATATTTCAGAATTATGTGTTCTCATTGTTAACTGGATATTGTGATCCGCCAGCTGGTATTCCTACAAGAGAAGGTCAATATTTCAATCCTTACTTTGCTGGTGGTGCTATTGGTATGCCACAAGTAAGTTGGTGTATTTACTTGAGAGGCTTATATAAAATTAATTTCTAAGCTATTTGTATAATATTCTAGATCATTTATGATGAAGTATTAGAATTTGAAGATGGCACTCCCGCATCTGCTTCTCAAGTAGCAAAGGATATCGTTGAATTCCTTACATGGACATCAAATACTGAACATGATGAAAGAAAGAGACTGACTGTCAAGGTAACATTTTATACTGATAAGAGTTTTTGTTAAGTATATGAGGTTATCATTAATTGTAATGCTATATAATCATTATTCATTTGTAGCTTTTGGTACTCGTTCCAGCGCTGACAGCGTTATTCTGGTACTGGAAGAAGCAAAAGTGGTCAACCATAAAGACCACTAAACTACTTTTCACTCCAAAATATAAAAAGCAGTAAAACATTTTAAATACTAAGCTACATTAGCTCAAAGGAAAGAATTCGACGATGTTAGGTTCCAATATTGGAATGTAGTTTTATACTTTGTTTGAACGTTGCGGCATTTACAAAAACATAACTGCACGCAAACTGGTAGACGTTTATTTAATACGTCAATTATCTTGTACATATAACTACAACCAATGACACCATCGTCTGACTTAAATAAATTGTTAACCATATAACTGTATATTCATTGTCTACACACAAATTCTTTAATTACAAACATTACAAGGAAAAAAATAATTTGAAGATAATTTCTAAAGAAATCTTTATTCTTTTTAAGCTTGACTTCATCGACATGGAGTACTAATTATTTAATATTTTATTAGTATGAATTGGATTACACTATACATTCTTTATAGTGTAATACTGTAATGCGAAGCTGATGAAGAGGTATGTATAATGTTTCAGGTAGTTGAGAATTTCGTAGTATTACGCGGTATATGTGAACTTGTGTTAAAAATCTCGTACTTTGGTTTGGATTTACTTTAGAAGGATAGACATCATTACAATTTGGATAACAGAATTTTAAAAAATTATATTACGTTTGAAATAATTTATGATTATATTTCTTTTTCTAAAATGTAACATAATTATGGAAAATCTTTTTTCCGCTCTGTATACAACTTTATGGGAACGGTATAGTTTGTAGCAATTCATAATAGAATTGCGCTAGCATTACAAACCTGATTCCCTAATGGCTGGAAAGCTATTTATGGTACTTTGGATGTTTATTAAAAATTAAGTATGATTTTATTAATACATCAATTATGAAGCTTGGATCAAAGAGTAAACAATACATGTGTACTATATATCTGCACTATAATGACCAAAGAAACTTAAAATATATTCCTAATATATAAATAGTGGAATGGAGAATTAAACATTTTTAATCTTATGCTTCATACATTGATGTACTCCTTGATGCAACACTATACCATTAACCACGTATGTTATTATAAATCAAATTACTACTTTGTATGTTTCAATTGTAACATAAATTGTTTATCAATTACGAAACACTTTTGTTTTTTTTTTTATATAGAAGAAGAGGCCGTTCTTGGATGATGTCTCAACCAAACACGCTCAATACATGCTCACTTTTATGCTACTTGCACAAAAAGGCACATTATTACATCAAATATTGATCTCAACAACCTGCTATTCGCTAAAATCTTAATAACAACTAACAGAGAAAAAGTAAAGTAAGGCTTGGTAAAAATTAGCACACGGAAATATAAATTATTAAAATTTAGAATTGTCTACAATAATAATTACTGAGACACCTCCATAAATCATGAAATGGCACTTATGCACAAACTGAAATGTTAACTAATTCTTATTCAGGCAATTTTTTTTCCATTTAAAAAACTTTGAAGGCATAAGTTGTTCTTACTGATTATTACTTTTATTACACAGTCTGTGTTTCCAGTTTTAAGAATCAAAATATGACTTTTGTTTCAAATTGTTTTAACTTAAAAAGCTGAAACAGCATTTTCTTAAACTAAATGGTGTGTGCACATTTTTAAAAGAAAATATTAAAATGAAAATAATAATTTTACATATATATGAAACCTGCTCTGAGGTTAAGAAATGATAAGTATTAATAAATGTTCTATGAATTTTGTAAGTAAATAGCTCTGTAAATTGAAAACACTGATTCAACTTTTATAGTCATCATCACCTTCGTTTCGCTTTTTTATACAGGTGTTACTTCTTAGCATATGTCTTTACTCTGCACCAATTTAATATTATTTGGTACCTTCATTGAATCTCGTCCCATGCTATCGCAAAAAGGAAGAGGTGTTGTGTTTACACGTGGTTAGGCTAAAAAGTACTACCCTCTGGAGGCTGAGACAATTTCATATTTTCCTTCAATGTCATTAAACGGCGAAGTTCTTGAAGAACTGTCTTAATTGTGTATTCTCGTTGCCATCTTGCAAGTATTGGTACACTGCGATTATCAACCTATAGAATTTAACATATGAAATATTTATTTACACATTATCGAGTTTAACTAAACAGAAAAAGACAAAATAAATACTTACTGCACCAGTTGTACTATTGATGCAATTCATATTAATCCTGCTTAAAAATCTTACATTGGGCGCATCATCTGGATATCTCTGACCACAATCAATTTTCAAACTATACATCCTATTTTCATATGGTGTCTAAAAAAATGTTAAGATATATTTAAATAATATATTTTGTTAATAATGTTTATATATGATAAATGACTGAGTTTTGTACTACTAATTATTTTATCAGTAGCATCTTAGTCTTAACATATGTAGTCCTAATTTTTGTTTCTATTGTAATCTATACCATGTAAATTAATATAAAACATAATAATAATGAAGAAATGTGTAAATAAATAATATATAATATTGAATTTAAATAAAAAACTTCGAAAAAAATTACTCTAGGTGGTCCAATTATCATTCCAGTCCAATGCGTAAGAGTCATGTCATCATCGTTTTCCAAGCCCCAACTGATTGTACCATCACCGACACCTTTTTGTCCTTGTTCTAATTCCTCTAGTAAACGAAAGTTTCGAGGCACAACTAAAAATATAAAATAAAAATTATCTACTATAAGATTACAAGCAGAATGTTATCAATTAAAAAAGCTGAAACAAGTACAGGTTATGAGTCTGTGACTTTAGGCCTGGTGTAACCTGCTACTTGTTAATACTTCCATAATCTTCCCTAGAATACATATATATTTATATGTATAGAAAAAACAAAATAATAGTAATATGTTTAAAATCTTAACGAATCATTGATTAGTTTTAAACACGTTTACTGTGCGTGATAGCTTATTATAACATTATATGTCTGCACTTGTGTTTTATCAAGATTTTGTGGATATAACTCTCATAATGAAACATTATATGAAATTGTTTAATTTCAATTCTTTCATTTCTAAATAGCATAAGGTTTGTTTGTCGTTCGCATCTTTAGCCCATAAAATAGACATAAAATACTTACCTACACCGGTAGTGGGTACCGCCATGATATCTTATTTTTGTGAAGCGCTGTATATATTTTAAAGAATAGCGAATAACACCAAATAATGTAGTTTAAACTAATCCACTTTAAAATATGCGACTTAATTATAACGCGAATCTCTCATCACCCAAAGCTAGGACAAGGAAAATAATATCTAATATTCAAGTGAAATACACTTTGCGAAAATTCAGCCAACCTCCGTGAGGTTGTCTGTTTCCACAGACTACTCACTTTCTAGACGAGATTACTGTATCATAAGTTTCACGTCTCATATAGTTGCTAGTGTTGTTTCTGCAAGTTTTAGACAAATTTGCAATGTTTCGAAATTGAAACAGTTAATATTCTTTATGATATTTATAATTACAATTTAATTACAGTTATAAAGTTACAAACTCTAATATTTCAATTATATACATATAGTCATTACTGTTTGGAATGATATCTTTCTTTTTATAGTAGATATAAATGTGAAGAAAACATGATAAAGTTTAAAAGGTTTTATCAATGTTTTCTGCTGTACAGAGAATCATAAAATTTCTAATCAAAAGTTATTATTAAGTTTTATAAATTAATGCTCGCATTAAAGTTTTAATTTAGATTTGCAATTAATATCTGTCATAAATATCGAATTTTCAATATATAGGCCCAGGGTTCCATCTTTTTTCGATACGGATATGAACAGTATGAATGCTGAAGGAAGGTTGGTACAAATGGCGTCGTCTGGTAGAGGGGAGGAAGTCGGTAGTATCGCGCCGGCTGCGCAAGAGCAGCCTGCAAGACAGATTTTCCAATAATGAACAACCCGTGGTAACTGTCAGTCTGCTCGTGGTGCATTCGTTGACTCTTGCTGCGTACAGTGTGTCCCGGCGTGTGTTAAAATGTGCTGTATGATTAATCGAATATTCCACTGAACGCGGATTACTCGAAGAACGCCGAGAATCCTGCTGTAAGACAGGTATGTGAAGAAAGCGATTTTGAATTTTTCGCGTTTAAGGGCTTGCCCTAATAGCCGTGCATGCTGTTTGACATACGTTCAGATATACCTATCGGGATGCTCACCATAATAAACAAACGAACGCCATTGACCTTTGGCTGCACATTGTTGCTAATTTCTCATGATTCAAGTGAATTATTATTCAAATATATTGCACATTCTTAATCTTCTGTATGGGTTCATTTATGTGTACAATTTCGTTTATTTTAAATATTTGTGATGGTGTTGAAAAGATCCTTGCGAGTAAAACTATAAACAGAAAGTATCAAAACAAGTAGTTTTCGTAAAAAAAATGATAAATGATTAGTGATATGATGGAAAATCTTAAATTTTATGATGGTGTGTGTGTTTTTAATATCTCAATTCCATTCATTTTTGCAAAATTATATAATTAAATATTTAATGTATAACAATTGATCGCACTTCAGATTCTAATATTTTACAATAACTCGGATTAAAATTTCTTATATCGTAATTTTACATTTTATTTTCAAATAATGATTTATTAGTATAATGTTATGAAAGACATTATTTCTTTCTGTAATTACAAACGCGGATAATACGAAAGTATTCAGAACAGATATGAAATTTTCGTAAAGCAAACAGTTTATCCGCCACCTATTTTACACGTATATAAGCAGAGGAATGTAAGAGTGTCCAACATTTTTAACAGCGCGTACTCCAAATATTTAAACACACTTATTCGCTTATTCGCTTCCAATGGCTTTATAGCATCTCGTAAACCGGTGCTCCTATCGCGTTACACCGCCTTCGGTCGCTTTAGCAAATGCAGCCTTAAATGTTCACGAGAATTGAACAAAACGATAATCGCTATCATCGCAGCCACGGTCAAGTTCCGATAGTTTCGCGTCCCATGAACCTATTATTAACTCGGCAACTTTTCTCCAGTCAAATGATCTCGTTCGTGCCTGCTTTCCATCCCAATTGTCGATCATTGTTGACAATGAATGATCCTGCAAGCGGACTGTGAAAATGAGAGCAAGTAGCGACAAGGACGAAAGTAAGAGAGCAATAAATGAGTCCTCGGTTGGCTAAAAGGAGCGACCACGTTCGTTGCTTGGTTCAGGTGTATATACCGTTATAGGCGCGATTAACTTCGGCAATATTCGATTCCGTCGAGTCTGTTCGACGCGCAGGAGCCTCGCAGAGGAGAACTGTGGCGAGCCATAGCGCGCACCGTCACCGTGAACTTTCTTTAATTGCAAATCTGTCGTTGCGTGGCATCGGCGGCACGCGCGCGCGGCATTACGCTCGCGAGCTTTCACCGGAGACCCGCACGCGCCCACTTTGCAACGTAAATTGACCGTTATCGTTCACGTTCGATAACATTGTGCTATGAAACCCGTGTTTCATGCTACTATTCATATAGGGTGTCCTAAAACACATAATACGTACTGTTTCGATTTTATAGATTCTTACTATACCTTCTAGTGTAAAATTACCTAACGTGAGAGTCATTTTTTAAAGATCATAATTTTCGATTAAAGACACTTTTATTAAAATTGTGTGTATATTTTTACAACTTATTGGAAAATGCAAAGGTAACAAAAATTCGGTTCTTTCATAATAAAATAAAAACTAATATTATACAAATATACAGATTTAAAAAATTGGTTCTTAATGTGAGACTCAGTTTATTTTTGAAACTTATTTTTTTTTTGTCTTTTTTCACACATTGATCGTATGAAATCTATTTTTTCATACTTTTATACTTAACCCATCGTTCATCACATACATTTGAATAGTAACATCAGAACTGTCATCTCAACAGTACATCTGATCTGTGCAAAATAAATATTCTGCATTATAATTTTCTTCATAATCATTTTCTTGATTTAGAATAATGCTTTAACCGCTAATACCACCCTCATTCCACTGTTTTCGTTTTTTTAGTAGAATCTATTTAATACAAAACTGGGTTCCTACTATGAGACTCATCTCATAATAGAAATTTCCAAGGGTCCCATATTCGAAAACAATAACATGTTAACTATTAAGTAGCTTCAAAGTTAATACTTCGTTATAATGTTATATAAGTAGGAAATATTAAATCCCATGAAATGCATTATACAACAGTATTTATAAAAATTAGTATATCTACACTTACTATTTTAAAGGTATTTGTAATTTAATCAAACTATTTGAAAAACTTTTTGCAACGTATTTTACAAATATGTTTACCCACATCTTTGCATTGGTTTCAACGCCATAAAGTGGAGAAAAAGGAAATACTTGATTGATTGTAAAACTAATTGTAAGGAGCAATTGTAAGAAGTCTCATATTAAAAGAGGTCCTTATATTAGGCAATCATCGATTTAGGATCATTAAGACATTATCAACTTTGGTAACTGGATTGAATGCAATTCTTAAAATCACCACTTTAAATTTTAAGGGATGTTAAAAAACTTTTGCTTTTTACACGATCGGTATTTCAGTTTGAAATTTATGATGTTTCCTATAAATGAGTGGTCTGTGCTGTACTTAGTCAATGATTACAGCCGTGTGTGTGTCATAAATTGTCAAACAAATGAATGCTGGAAAGCAAGACGACACTTGTTATGTCTCTGCCTCTCACAAGTCGAATTTTCGTACGTTAAATCTATGTTACTTAAAAATTTATATAAGTTGAAACCTCTATAACTCGAAGATTTTAGTACTCCCCATAAAATTTGAGTTATCGAGATTTTACTGTATATGCTGTTGTCTCTCAACGGACGCGGAGGTTTGATCTATCAACAAATTTCTATTACATACATAATTACATACTGTTGACCGGAAATTTCAATTTTGTGTTGCGTACATATTAAAATATAATAGAAATACATATTATATTTTAGAGCAAAATATGTATGTTAACCCTGCAGCGATCTTCGAGTCTTTATCGAGTTCAATCATATCTTTTATTCTTTGGAATATTTATATAATTATAAGCAAAAATACCTTCAACGTAGAAATTGAAACTTAAATTTATATATATACTAACAACAACTTTGCTACATTTGATTAAAAGTGGGGAATGTTTAGAGCAGTGTTTCCCAACCTTTTTTGTGCCATGTCCCACTTAAGTCTTTTTAAAATTCTTATGCCCCCTATGTAACATATACATAATTTTTAATTTTCAAAAATTGAATTGTTCACTGAAGAAACTTAAATGATAGGTTTTAAGAAGAAATCACTAGGACATTGTTGAGGAAACACACGTCTATTATCTATAATCTAACGTTTATCCAGCTCGAGTAGCAACTGAGAGTCGCCATACGGTTAACTTATATTCTGGACGATTTCTTTTTCTAATTGCTCCCCTGTGGGGCGTGGGCCCCACGTTGGGAAACACTGGTTTAGAGCAATGTTTCTGAACTGATGTATCGTAAGAATTTCATTAAAATTTCACTTGTGATAAAAATATTCAATATTTTTAGAAATATGATTCGTGTACTGTGTAATGTAATGATATCGGTAACTGTCTTTTTAATATCATAGTTTCTTTCAGAAGTTTATATCAGAGTTTCTTTCTAATATTTATGGTGTGTTGAAACGCCTAAAACTAGCTTTAAAGTATGTCGCTACCCTAAAAATATTGGAAAACACTGTTTTAGAAAATGAAAACCACGATTGGGTCGAAAATAACCCGAAAACTGCAGTAGGATTAAGAAAATAGAAGTGTTATTCAAGAACTCTCAAAATCCCACTATTGCGCAACGCCTATTTTACCTACGTAGCGGAAAAAGTTTTTCGAAATATTCGACTTTACAAAATATTTTAATTTCATAAAAATCGAATAGGCAGTCATAAGATAAACAAATACCCAAATGTAGCCTTTTCATCCTTTAAATTAGGGATGCATAATCAGCAAACGGGACCGACTGTCTCAATCACGCAAAAGAAGAACCAATAAAGCGATCCCCGTGCTCCTCTATCCCTTTGCTTACGGTCCAGCTCTGCACGGTAAGCATAGAGGGGGAAGTGCCCAGCCGAACTGGAAAGTCGGGCCACAAGTTATTGTGCATTTTTTTATATTTTATATATTTTTGCATATTATATGTATCCTCTACTTTTTTAAATATCTGAATTTCTTATAAATATATAAAAAACAGCATATTTATTATATATTGTGTATATAGTCGTATATTATTTACAAAGTCGCGGCAACTTTAAAGACCACAGACAAAATCGCGTACAATTGAAACTGCATCCATACATCAAAATCGCATACTTCAACGAACAACTATGCGTCCTAATTCATTAACCAAAGGTTGTATATAATCTTTTGCTGTCTTTTACTGTTAAGTTGGTACTTGGTTCTTGATATTTGATTATTTATATTTTTTTACGGGATAATATTTTTTCCTTTTCAATTATTGGAAAATTTTTTATTTATAGCCGCGTGAATATTATATTAACTCTATTAAAATTCTGTTGACTAATAATATTCTACAAGTGGTGTTTGTGTTTAAGAGCTTCCGCGAATAATACGCTTTATCTTTTTCTTTCTGAACAGATGATTGTCGTGTCGAGAACGGTATGCAGATTCCGTATCGTATCAGAGCGAGCGTTCCAGTTTTTCTCATTATAATTTCACCGCATAGAAGAGTTCTCATTGATTCAAGTTTAAACGACACGTTGCTTAATAAATATTTCAATGAAAAATCGGAGCTAATTGAAATGGAATATAAATTCCGTACATTATATGTTAATACTTCTAATTTGTCATATTACAATAACATTAAATGACGAAGAAATTGATAAAAAAGAGACGATTAAAAGAAACATTAAAATAGTTGAACAAAGCGACGCGAAAGCTTCACAGTTGCTAATAAAAATACGTGAGAGGGGAATAGTGATGTAAAGCAGCATTTTTCATCTCGGAATAATCACTGTTTTGCCACTGTTTGCGATTAAGGTCATTGAAGCTATAGAACATTTCTGACAATAGGCGATTTCATGTAGTTTTACGTCGAGAAATTTACACAGGAATTTTTTTCCATTTTTTTCTGTTTCACTGACGAGAAAACTAGCACGCGCACATGTAACCACGTGTGTTAAAGCGTCTTTAAAACGCGATAAAATGTTCGTTCAAGAGATTGTTTCATCCTTTTTTATCCATTGAACGGTCAGTGCATTATGTTGCACGAATATAATGGTTTAGGAAGCCGTAGAGAAGAAAGTGTCCGATTTTATATATATGAGAAAGAGAGAAAAAAAATGTTAATGTATGAAACATAGGTGTCCAAATCCATTTTTGTCTCTTGTGGACACTTAGCGTCCTCCCCCTATCAGCGACATTTAAAAGGTACGGAACTATGTGCGTCATAGTATCTTTAAATACTACAAGCTGAATCGATGTCGGTGTTTCAGATAGACTTACGTCAAAAGAGTTTTAGTAACTTAGAACTGACATTGTATCCTAATCTGTAATTACTGACTTTCTCTACCCAAATTACGTCGTACCGTGTGTAACGTGTTCAGTAGTACTTTTATAATATATTTGTATAATAGGATTTTATAATTTATATAATTATGAAATTAAAATTATGATGCTAAATATAATACTAGTAAAGATAGATATAATTAGTATACAATTTAGTAATTATGTAAAATATAAGTAGATATACTTGTAACTTATTGTTAATATTATAATAGTATTAGACAGTATATAAGATTATAAAAATATTATATATTTTAATACATTTAATGACTGTATAAGTTAAAAATTACGTAATTTTAAAATTTGTAGAATATTTAGTTTTATATTATTGAAAAATGCATAATTAACCAATTTTAATTTAGTACTATAATAGTACTTATATAATAGTATTTTGTACTTTTCAAAAATAGTAAAATTACGTCAATAATTTATGAAGACTTTTTATCCTTTTTTTTACATATCCTTTTATTTTATTCTTGTCTTTTTGGAATACGCTGTTTAAGAGGAACACTGATAGTTATTACATTTTTTTAAGTTTGTACTGAACATTTTCACTTTTTCCACTTACTTCATTTACCATTTCGCCTCTTCAATTTCATAATTTTAGTTTATTCTAAATTTACCAAAAAAGATATCGTTTATGTTTTTCACTTTTGTTTTGTATGTTATTATTACCTGGAAGTGATTTTTTCCTAAAAATTAGAGGACGAAAATTTGCACGAGATTATAGTGGAAAAGTGATGTCGCATAAATTATTAATCGTGGTCTCGTAGCAAGCAAAACTGCCTCCCTGCTATACACTTTACGAGGTCAGTGATTACATTAATTAGGCGCGATGATGTATTTTCACGAGAACACGACACGCGGATTTGAAGGTAGATTCCCTGGGATGGTTTGGAGCCACTTAAAAGTCTTTCTGTTCTTCCCTCTGCATCGTAAGACTGCCCTGGAAGGTTTTAGATAAAAACGAGAACTCAAATAGCCGGGAAGAATTTCTTTATTACGATTTCTCGAAGTACCCTCTTTGCGTCTCGTCCATTTTAAGCGTGTTTTAAATGCAAAACACTGTTTTTCACTAGCTAACGCCATTTAACATTGAAGCGCGTTCATTTAGGGAGATCTTTTCCTGTCTTTTATTGTCAGGAAGGAGTGATTGCATTAATTATCAGAACTCAGGAAAGGACACGCTTTATTTGTCTTTTTACGCAATTTTCTATTTAGGATAATTTTCGTATGCGATTATTATTATGTTATTACAGTTATTCTTCGAAGTACGCGGAGGTTCGGGATACTGACTACCATGTAATTAAAAATCTGCGTAATTTGGCGACTCCCCTTCCCACTTCTACCACAAATTTATGTCACATGCATAGTTACCTACTATATATTGTTCGGAAACGTTAACTATATGTTGTATTATATAAATACTACAATATAATAGAAATATATACTATATTAAAACTATATATATTAGAACAAAATATGTATGTTAAGGAAACAGAAGTGTTATTCAAGAATTCTCAGAATTTCACTATTGCTCAACATCGATTATACGTATCGGAAAAAGTTATTAAAAATGTTGAGTTTTACATTATCTTTTAATTTCATAAAAATCGCATGAGCAATCTTAAGGTAGATAAATATTCAAATATAATTTAAATAGAGTTTTCTTTATCCTTTAAATATTATAAACTACATTGCACTTTGTATATTTTATATATAATATTTTTGCTAATTATGGTGTACCTTCCATTTCTTTCAAACATTTAAATTTTTTATAAATGCATAAAAATCTGCAGTGTATTTATTACATATTGTGTGCATATCTTATTTACATTTTACGAAATTATATTATAATTTTTGTAAATCTGTAATGTTTAGCGACTTCAAAGACGGCAAAAAGCTGTGTATAATCAAAACCGAGTACTTCGAGAAATAATTGTATTTTATCATATATTTTTGTCACACAAACGAATATTTTAGCTAAAATTAAATAATTTTAAAAAGATTGGTAAAAAATGGTGTAAAATGAGTAAGTTTTCATGCCATTCATAAGATTGAGTTTAAGGCCAGAATTAAAGAGTCACAGGGACAATGGCCGCAATATAAGGTCTTCTAACTGTTTTGAGCAATGTATTAATTAGAGTCGTTATTAGGGCGTGTAGTTTCGTATACATATGCAAAATAAAAACAAAAATCTAAACTAGGAAGGAAAGACATGATTCTATTTGCAAAAATATGCCGGGGTGAAATCTAATTCGATGGGTTACCGAATTTCTTGCGTTCCAGAACTTTTGGAACCAGGCATCGTATTTCAACATGTCTCGTTATAAATACAGTTTTTGTTGCTCGCCCGCTTATTTATGGTCGTTGCACCGCTAGACGGAACTGCGCGTAAATCTAAGCTCGTGTAGCACCTCCGGTCGCGAATCGTGCAAACGCTTCCGTTGGATTCGTGCCAGTTATCCGTCGAAAGTTGCAATGTGAAGGGTTGGGGGCGTGGCCTCGAATTTTCCTTTCTACAGAGAGGGTCCTTTGTGCCCTTGGAGACTTCATCGACTCGGTTACCGTAGTATTCGTATCTCGGAAGCAGGCAATTCGACTTGTTTGCCTGGCCGAGTTGTAGTCGCATTCTCAGATAAGGATACAGAGTTTTGATTTAGATCTCTCCCCTTTTATCTTTCCCTCGCGCTCCTCGTTGGCAGGCTCTTGTTGATCTTGAAAACGAGGAATGGTTGAAGGGGAAGGTTGCATTAAAACCCGCCCTTGTACATACTATGTTTTTGCTGCGAGATAGCGACGGTTGCTATGGTGGAAAATTATATATTAGCATAGACGAGGTACAGAATAGATCTATCATCATATGGGTAGGGATAGCAAAAAATGGGAAAACATCGATATATCTTTTACAGTCCTTATAGTACGTAAATAATGTTAATATCTACTTTTTTTTAGAAATTACGGGACGAAATTTATGGAGCATCTTAGTATGAGAACATACTTAGTGAAAATCTTCGGTTTTTTGTAATTTTATAAACTATCCCTGCTTTGCACAAAGGTTTTGAATTACTTACTTAGTCGTTCACTAAAAATCTGTGAAGTAGCATTTTTGTGTTTCAATATTCCTGTTTTGGATCATTGTTTATTCATTCTTTCGAACTTTAACTCTGATCCATTTAACTCCATGCTATACAATCTCTTTTATCTGTCAAGTATTGTAGCGTAAACTATTTTGTTGCTAGTTTAAAACTGTATCAAACACAAAACTTTGTAATATTATACGAAATTTGTATTGGATAATTCTCAGGCTTATAAATCGAAACTACTTCTAAAATTGAAATTAAATGTTATGCCAAATATGGAGTGCTTTCATTGCGTTTTCATCAAAATATATGTCACGAGTGGGCCGTGGTATATAAAACAAGAGGTTAAAATAACAAGTATATGTATGAAAGTATAAACTACGTTTATGTTTTGAAGGCTAGTTTCCATATATTAAAGTGTAAATATCAGTCTGCTATAAAAAGTTAACAAGTTCAAATGGTTTTATACAATATTAGCCTATGTCATGTCTTCCCGCGCTGTTTTTCCATTTCAGAAATTAATGTTTGATTTCAATTCCCATGAAACGCAGAATATACAACGTCGCGAAGTGTGTACAGGGTGTGGTAAAAAATTGTATGATTGAAGTGCAAATAAGATGATTCTTTGTACCGAAATAAACTAAATTTATGAAAAGAACTTTTCTTATGCGAAGCCTTACCTTCTACAAAATTGAATTTGAAAGTCTTATGTTCTTTATACAGTTTAACTTACTTTATTACTTTGCGTTCCGAGAAAATTTGTAAAATATTTTAGAAGGAACAGAAAGCGAATTATGCAAGGAATTTCATCTATGAAAATAAAGAAGTTAATTTATCTATGTACATTTTATACATTTATTTATAAAACATTCATTAACATAAATTTCTTTAAATTTTGTTTTTTATATAAACATATTTTATTTTGTAATATTTTGTTTACTCACCTGCTTTGTTTATTTATATCAGAAAAAGATAATAGTTACTCCATAGTTGCGTGACTCACTTTTACTCCAAGCCAGTAAATTATAATGTAATAACATGATCTGAATGAATTATACTTTAATAATGAACCATGATATACCACATATTTAACATAACGTTGATAAAACCCCGAAAACATAATGTTGTCTTTATTAAATCAGCTATAAACAAGTACAGTATAGTAACGCGTTCCTCTATCGTCTTGTGTTTCCAGTTTCCATTGAGATTGCTCGACAAAGGTAGATAATTGAGAAAGATAGTAGACTGTATGGAAACGGATATTCCCATGGCAAATATTTATAAATGCGAACAGGTACGAATAAAAAAGACCACATGAAACGATGTAGGCACACACATATATAAGTATACGTATGTTTTACAAATAATTTTTATTTTCCCCTTTACGCGTGTGCACGGAATCACCTTGTCGTTTGTACCTCCATATTTACTTCCGTGTGTCCGCCCAGTGAGTGTTTGTTAAACGTAACATCGCATATAGTGCAAATCGAGAGGTGTTGTCGTTTCTTTTTCTCCAAAGCGAGAAATATTCTCCAACAATATTATATAGGTAGACGCACACGGTTCATGGACCACGAATATCATTCTGCGCGTTATTGACGACGTAGTCCGGCTAGCTTTTCAATTATTCGCTCGCCCAATGGAGATACCGAAACTGAAATCAATTTATCGAGCGGGAAGCTCGTTGAATGAATTGTTGAGACTGGGATGATTCCATGTAAAATAATATCCAAGCTTTGATAATTGCCCACGTATAACCAGGTTTGTTGAATTTTACATTATTAATGTAATATGTACATAGTGGCGTAGCAGATGTAGATTGTTACAAGATTAAACCCTTTTGGTGGCTGCAACGTCGATTAAAGGGGGAATGGGACTGGCAAACACAATGCGTCTAGAACGATTGTCGATGAAAAACCTTCGGGAAAATCGATCGCCGTTCTCTGTGTTTTCTCCCTAGTCGCGTTGTGTCTCCAGGGGTTGTACAGAACCCTCTGAAGCGTCCTTCGAGACCATCCTTATTTTAGGTCCGCTCACCCTCGAAATAGTTAACGAGATTCATCGCTGAGCTCGGCGGTGGCTTTATGAGAGGAGAGAAATAATATAGCTTCTAAATTCGTGGCGTCGCCTTTACTCTTGCTTTCACAAATCGATACGCACTTTTATGTGCGCGCCACGCAGAGAAAACGCTTCCGTTCCGTTTCGTTTCATCGTACGCCGGAGCTGTGGGTTTCTGAATCTCTCCACGAGCACAAAAAGCGTGTCGAGGCCTCTTATCGCATTTTCTTCTCTTTCTTTTTTGCTTTTTTTCTCTCCTACGTGGTGGGAAATAATGTTCTTTGACGCGACTTGCGTACGATTCCGCTTTCCTTGCGAGAAACAAGTTGTACGGGAATTCCTTTGAACATTTTATCGAAAGAAAAGGGATAAGCTCTCGCCCAGGTCTCTGTAACGTTCAGTCGATACCGTCGCTCGATATTCATTTTCCATGTTCCTGTAAGTCTTCTTGGAGCTTCCATGCCGCGTGTTTACCTCGGAAATTCGGTGAAAAGCTCTTTGCCAACAACGTGGTGGCCCTGCATGTTTTCAACACTTCTTCTAGTGACATTATTGTTTTCTTTGGTGAAACGATGCTTGGAGACTCACTAACTAAATTGTGTTTGAAAGTTTCGTAAATTGAGAAATTATTTTTCGCCAATTTACAAGATTTAGTAATATTATTTAGCATTTTACAGGTGCTGGTGGCGAAATATTTTTTACTTCAAAGTCCAACATCTATTAATAAGTAGTAAATAATTTCATAGATGGCCCTCGTTTAATATAGGAATTTAGTGGGTAATATATGCATAATATATACTAAAACAAAATATAGGATAATTTAGAGAGATGGAATTAAAAAGTTTCTAACTAGTAGGCACACATAATAAATTTAATAAAATCATATAAAATTAAAAATATTAAATGGAAATTATGCAAATATTTATATATATATATACTTACCGTAAGAAATCCTTTAATATATAACACATATTTATACAGATTTGTCGTAGGAAGCAATGACTAGTCTAACGCTTCGTTTAAAAGTAGGTGCACAACAAAAGGAATTAAAAGGGGAACCGTGCTTATTAAGATTAATAAAAACTCTGTTCAAACAGTTAAACTGATCGTAAACAGTGTTGTAATGTTCTTTGCGTAGAAATAATCAGTGTCTACCAAAAGGGAAATAGAATTTTAGGACAAGAGACAATTCCGCTTAAATCTTTGTAAGCAAGAAATAGATCATGCATAACCTGCGACTCTCAAGAGTCATGATATTAAGGCATAAATATTGTTTGCAAGGGTTGATTGGTTGTACACGTAAAGTAAATTAGACATATGTGTCCCATTCAGAAATGTGCTCTACTATTACAAAGTTAAAAAATGTAGTCATGGTGTTCCTTGGTGTTGTTGATGAGTAGCATCATAGTAACCATCAAGCGAAAAATTCATGAATACGAATTCTGCGTCTGCCAATTATCGAAACGATGAACATACGTGTCTCGAATGCCTGAAATTATATAGCGAAACTAAATTTAAAAGTGACTGGATTCAATGAGTTTATTGCTTTGAGTGGTTACATGAAACATGTATCATATACAGCAATAAGTGTAAGTGTGATAAACTACAAAAAAGGGATGCAAGAAGCAGAAAGTCAGAAAAATAAATTATTATATAATTTTACGGCACATTTGACTGATGCGTCTGCAAAATGTGCTCCACCTATCATACCTTTGAGGGGTTATTTATCCCTGTTATGACCTCTGTACGGCGAATAGTCGCAAGCACCGATGACTGGGTCATTTTGACCCAATATCAAAGTTTCAATATACAGTGGTCCATATTATTCGGTTGTCCGGAAAGTTCGTGCCGATTTTCTATTGAAAAGGTATAGTCGCATAAGCATTGTAAGAGTACCACTAAACGACATTCAATTTCTGATATGTTTATAAATAGGTCTTCCAAAAGAAACATTTTCGAGTAAGTTTCATACCTCCCACCCTATTATTAGAGGAGTTACAGGCGGAAACGTAATTTACAGTTTAAGCTCCATTTTCTTTGATCTGTCGCATAAAAAGTTGTAAGAAAAATCAGAGATACTTTATCTAATTTTATGTACATCTTGAAATTTTCTTAGATTTTTTATCCGCAGAACCGAATTTTAAAAAATTGCGAAAAACCAACTATTTATGGAAGTTTTTACGTGACTGTGTTTATATTTTTATAGTTAGCTTTATAGTCATAATAGAAGCATTTTGCTATCCCAAAGGCCTTTCTGAAACTGAACTTGAACAGTTAAATTAAGGTATATCCAGATTTAATCGTTGGGTATGTAAAAGAACATTGTGAAATACAATATAAATATAGTGCGCCACGAACTTTCTGGACAACCCAATAATATTCGAACACCACTTACAACGAAATTTATCAAACACGGAGGACCTGATTTTAATGAAAGTTCACACAATTGTAGAGCGTAGTGGACTGTATATAGAGCAATTTCTTTTGATAGCAGAAAATCTCTTTGAAGGGTCGAAATCAGATTCCTAAAATTTTAGCACGTTTTCATTTTTTAAATGCTACTTTGCCTGGGACTTTTTTTGTAATAAGATGATAGAGTATTTAAAACTGAACATTTTTTATACGAAAAGTTTTGCTCTCTCTTGCACAGTTACGAAGCTATTTTTAAAAAACCGAAGACCAAATGACATTAGGACTGATTTCCCCTGGTTTTCTAATTTAAGGTGCTCACGACATCTCTTATTTTCTCTGTATTTTTGTAATGGTGCGAGAGAAAGCAGAACTTTTCGTATAAAGTGTTTAGTTTTGAATGCTCTATCATCTTCGTGCAAAAAAGTCCCAGGAAAAATTGCATTGAAAAAATGAAAACGTGCTGAAATTTTAGGAATCTGATTTCGACCCTTCAAAGGGATTTTTTACCGACAAAAGAATTGCTCCATATACAGTTCATTACGCTCTACAATTGTGCGAACTTTCGTTAAAATCAGGCTTTTCGTTTTCGATAAATCTCGTTGTAACTGGTATTCGAATATTAATATGGGTAACTGTATGCATTGTAAAAAGCTCTTTTCATCGAAACGTAAGTTTCAAGCTTAAAACTTTTTAGTGTAGTGGGTCAAGATGACCCTACTATTTTAAATATAACGATTTCATCATATTACGAGTTTTCTTTCATTTTAACGAATTGTGGGACACGTTTGCCTGATTTACTCTATCTAAGAAAATTAGCGTTGCTATTCTTAAACTTCATAGTAACATTGAAACAAGATTCATTTGGCTATTATTGCTTTCAAGAATTAAGACGTGTTTCTCTATAAGAACTCCAAAAGATACAGTTATTTGAAGTTGTTTTTGCGGAAAGTAAGGGGTAATTGAATGAGTGTTTTCGGAAGCAATTAAGCATTGTTTTACGATAAAATTTACGTTGTATTAATGAAAAAGGCCATTAATGAATACAAATGCAAATCCACACAAGCTTTTAGAAATGTAATATTTTCACAGATTGTAATTGATCTAGATTGAAAAATTTAACTGTAGCTGTGATCTATATATTAAAATAGAAGAATTAAAAGTGTAAGGTATTGTAGAAATAGCATCGATTAATAGGAAAAGAATTGTACTATTAGATAAAATTATACATTTATTTGATTACTAAATCGAAAGTAATGAATCTGTAATTATTATTCTAGTGCATGCTATAGGGACACTTCTTCTGAAGTTATGTGCAAACTTTCGAGCAAATCGATTCATAAGTTTTTAAGTCATTTATAACGCCAGGATGGAAACTGGAAATCTGAGAAAAACGTGTTTAAAGTTCTAACATATTGTTACGACGCTACGTGCGCATTTTATACTTACGTAACTTACAAAATTTTATGAATCGAACCAAAATATGTTTGGGATTTATTTTAGCCATTTAAAGCTCTTGGGCTGTGGACGAAAAAATGTTGCCATTGTTTTCTAGCATGTTAAATCGAGCAATCCCCTTTAGCACGTAACAAAAATTAATTTAATGTAGATATTTCCCTACTTTCGTTTTGCGACTGCATCAATGCTATTTATCTCTCAACATCCTTAAAATTTATTTTTCGTTTCGCATGAAGGAGAAAACATGAACGACCAAAAAGCAAAAAATTAAAAAAAAATAGGAACGCAAGATTGCCTGACCTACGACTCGTCGTACATATAGTCGAGCATTAAAGCGTGCGCGTTGTGCAGATAGGTTGCCGTGCTCATTAAGTATACGAGGTAGAAAAAGCGTTCGTGGCTCCGTGGCGTCTATATATGCACGTTAGAGTTAGGGGACCCCCCATTGGGGTGGTTGTACTATTGATTTTTTTCGCCCTGTCCCGTTGAATTATCGAGAGCCTCTCTCTCATGTGGGCGATCCTGCTGGCACATTGTGCTGTCCGCTCGCGACACCAATCCACCAGAGAGGAAGTATGTACGCGTGTGTTAAGGAGAAGGCGATAAAAGGATCCGTGATAACATCTGCGACCGATAACGCGTTCATGTCGGATCTTTTACCCCTAGTGTTTAGCGTAGGGGGTGAGTATCTGTCGAACGAATTCATCTGAAAATAAAATCCCCCACCGGTGAAGGAACGGCTTTCATTTACACTCGATCCGTTTCATAATAGTTCCGACGCGATACTTCCAATTAGACTGTCGACCGATCATCGAGTGGGTGAGCGTACGCTTGGAAAATTAACGAATATTCAGCAGCATTTTCCAGTGACGACAGTACCAATTACGATTATTGATTGAGAGCTGTCGCGTGGCTCTGTAAAACCGTTCACGCGAGAGAACATGGAGGCTCTCTATCGGAAAGCTGTGAAATAATAATTTGCACGGCATATTAGGTGTAATTGTTGCCCCAAAGAGGGCTGCCTCGCGACGCTTCGTCGACTGGAACACGACGAGGAACACGCTCCGGCTTATCTGTCGAGGCGAGGACACACACCACCCCTGTCTCTTTCCAGTCTCCTGCACCGTTGTATGGTATTACATCCAGCCAGGGTGCAGTTTAACCGTAATAACGGGTGGAGGTGTAGCACGGCGTTAGATTAGTCGAGCGACTCGCCCACGTACGGCGTATGGCACGTTGAACATTTCTCACCTGCCCTTTTTTTCTCTTACTCTTATTCTCATTCTCTTATAACTCCTTCTCTGTCCATTGTACACATATGCCACGTGTGTGTGACACACGAGAAACCAGTCGCATGGGGCGAGAAGTGAACGTCGTCTCTCTTGTCGAGGCTCGTTAGGCTTGCGTTTAAATTGCAACCGATTTGTCGATTGTTACGATTGCCAGACTTTCGAGTACTAGTACTATGTGGTGAAACTTGTATGAGAGGAGAATTTCTGTTTGTGGTCTGCTTGTGCACTCCTGGGTTCCTTTGGGGATCGATACAGGGTTTAAAGAAATAGAAAGAATAAATCTGAAAGAATACAAACGCGATTGAAATCACGTGAAATGTAAATTATATTGTATACATATTATAGTTAAGGGTATTTTAAGTTTAGAATAACGTGAATAATATACAGGTTGGATAAATAAAAATTACTACTTCCAATACTTCTGGAATTGCAAAAATAACAGAAAGAAATTTTTTAAGTTAAACTTATTTGGTATTGAAGAGATCATTATTCAGATAATTTTTGTTCAAAACATTTTCTTTAAAGCGAAGTCGAGTTACAATGTATATTCGATCAATTTAATCATTTTCTCCATTGAAATCCCAGCTTAGTAACTATTGCATATGAGGTTATTATGAAATGAAATAAAACTTAATTCCTTTATAACCACACTATATTTATTGCGAGGTTCGAAGGTATATCTTTCAGGTACTGGCGCTGCGACAGTCGAAATTGCCTTCGAGCCCGCCTGGGTTTTCAGGCTCTTATTCGCGTATCATAAACATTCCCTACCAACGTCGATGTGATATACAGATAGAAAGGAAAGCTAACAAATATATTTTCTGTACAATCGTTCCCTGATTTGCATAGTCTAGATTTAGGTTTTGTATGGATAGGTATATGTGTGTGACTATATGAATCCAACAGTAATCATATAATTAAGAAAACTCAAGGTTTTAATGAAACGCGATGTTCTTTAACTCTTTTCCATTCCACAGTTGTGTTTACATTAAGCACCTCTCTTTTATTCGAGTCTGAAGGATCGATCGATATTCTAAATGCATTTTTCCAAGTAATCCGCCGACTGTAGCGATCAGCAACAACTTGGAAATCTCGTTGGTCGAAAGGGAGGAGGGTGTTCAAAGGGGAGAGGGTCGAGTCGTGCGATCCCGTGCTCCACGAGTGGTGCTTGACAGACTCGAGTGAACGGTACAATTTCATCGACGGCTCGGGCAATAATCTCACCGACAATGCGGCCGTTCCGCCGTCAGGAACGAGTCAGCTGGCATCTTCGATCGATTCTCGACTCGACTCCGACAGAGAGTCAGTGCCGCTTGTTCTCTCGTGGCTTTCAACCGTTTCGAAACGATCCTTCTCATGCACAATTGGCCGTGGTTAGAAAAATTTCGATAATACACGTCGTCGACACGATAACTATTCTTTCCTGCACGGCGATTTTATTCTCTTACGAGAGACAAATACGGATTTCTACTGAGTGGAGTTAACGATGTATGATTAGACTATAATACAGCGGGGACAACTCATTATAATTTTTAAACCCGTTGCCGGTCGTCCAGCTTCCATTAGCAGGCTATTCTCACTAGCATGTAGAGAAAGCGACATCCTTTAGGAATATTTTTGTAGAATATAAAGACAAGCAATTCGAGTTAAACAATTTTAATTCAAGTTTGTGTAATATGTTTGCTATAGTTTAATATCCTTCTTTTTTTAAATATCTTAACAATATTTAACTTGATATAAGAATTTTAAGTAAATTTCTGTTTAATAAAGGAGAGGTAAAATACTGATATGAAAATAAGTGTTATATAGGGAAAACTTTCAAAATAGCCATTAAAAGATAGGATAGGCGACAGCTTGTGGATGGGACGGATCTCTTACATAATCTTACATTATTATAATTGTACAATTGTTGAGTGCCACTGAGGTCATCGGCACATTTGTAAAAATTGCAATGATTTTGATTTTACAGTAGCAATATTTAGCATTGGGTTGTCCGGAACGTTCGTGCTGAACTTTGTATTGAACCGATATATTCGAATAAGCATTGTAAAAGCACCACTAAATGAAATTCAATTTGTGACGTGTTAATAAATATGTCTTCCAAATAAAACATTTTCGGGTAAGTTTCAACTCCCCCGCCCTAATATTAAAATAGTTACAAGCGGAAACGTAATTTACAGTTTATGCTCCATTTTCTTTCATCTCGCGCATAAAAAATTGTAAGAAAAATCGGAGATGCTTTATCCATTGACATATACATCTTGAAGTTTTCTCAGATTTGTTAACCGCAGAACTGAATTTTAAAAAATTTCGAAAAGCCAATTGTTTATGGAAGTTTTTACATGACTGTGTTTGTATTTCTATAGTTAGCTTTATAGTTATAATAGAAGCATTTTGCTACCCCAAAAGCAGTTGTTAAACTGAACACGGACAGTGCATTCAGATCTAATCGTTGGATATTTAAAAAACATCGTGAAATACAATATAAATTAATGCAGCACGAACTTTCCACACAACCCAATATTAGAAGTATCGTAGGGAAGTTAAATAATTACATTTTCTAATAAGAACAATGTGAGACACGCATAATTACAACGTATTCTGTTGGAACAAGTGAAATCACTCCGGCGTGATGGTCCAAACGTACAAAATTCGTCCGGCATTCAACGTGTTAATGTCCTTTTCTGTGGACACAATAGAATGGTAAAACCTAATTAAACTCAATTTAAGAAATTAGAAGGAAGGTATTCGAGAAAAACAGTATTTTAAAAAATAAACGTTTTAAAAAGTAATGTTTGTCAGAACATAGTTATCCAAATCACAAAAATTTATCTGTCTATTCGAACGTTAATGGTCGCCACTCCGTTTAAATTCCCCCGTTCCACGATTCACTACTAACTCTCATTCATATTTCCCCATTTCTAAAGCTCCGTGTTTTTCCCGTTGAAAGCGTCACCGGCATCGCAGCGCGTTAAATACCATAGAGAGTAAGCGGCGCGACGCTAAAGCCCAGGACTGGGTGATACTCGACATTAGCCTACCACCGGAGAACATCACCTAGACTGATGACACCCTATCACGCAATCTTTTTTTTACCGTAGTATATACGCACGTGCTCATTCTGTCTGCGTTTCGCGCTATCAATCTTCACGTTAAACATATGCTCCAAATCATACGCGTTCCATAATCCTGACTGAACAAACCGATCGCCAGCTATTATGTCTCGTGTACAAGCTATATTGAGAACGCTGGGTATACATAACAGCAATTTCACCATGGACGATTGTAATAAGCGCGTTCACAATGGGACTGCCTGGAGTACAGAGGACCAGCTGGCCCCTCCATTTTTACCGCTTATTTGCCACCTTCATGCACATCGTACCAATCCTTAGTATTGAACACAGGGACACCGAGAATGCTACAGTATGCCTGTGTTCTCTTTACACGGCTGGTAACACATGTTGCATGGAGTGTATCCTATTGTCTCGTGTCGTGATCGCTCTCGAGCTGAACATCGGGTGACTAACGACTAAACGAAGAATTTTTGATCTGGCCGTTTGGCGATCAGGGATTTTCGGTGGATCGGCACGCTCCATCAGAGGCTTCTTTTAGTGTCTTTTTTGCGAAGATTGGACGAGTCCAGGTGCTGCAGTAGCTTCATGATTATTTGGTGTCAGTTGGCTGTACAGCTAACCCTCGTATAACACGGTACTTTGCCATGTACATATTATTCAAGTTTCTATTGCCATGTATTATTAAAATTATCAAAAATATTTTGAAAAATATTTTGTTCTCTTTTAAGAAATGAACCTTAACTAATTGTATGCGCGAATTGCATACTATTTCGATACATATACGTTCCATGAAATGAGCTTATGTTGAATAACTTTTTGGCTTACACGGTTTCGCGTAACAAGGTTTCGCTTAACACGGCTTTAATATAACACGGTACAAAATTTCGTGTCAAACGAGGGTTACCTGTACTCATAGATTGTTGAAGTGTGTATAGGATTATTTACTTAAACCACTGAATTCTTATTTTTATACCCCATTTAGGTTGGTTACGTTGCCAAATGCAAAAGCAGTAACAGTCATCACAAAAGATATTGCAAATACTACATAACATCAAATACCAATGGTTCCCAAAACGAAACTAGTAAAGTAAACTAAAAACTTTGGTGAATCATTCTACGACAAAATAACTCACTCATTACCCTCTCTAAAGGAATGAATCACGACAAAGAGATTTTTCTGACGTCACCGAGAATGTTGAAAATATGACTAAAAAATTCCTCGTTTGATAAGCTTGATAAAAAGTTGCGCGCCTTTTAATAGACTTCTTATAACGGCGCAAATTTGCATATTTTCTTAAACGTGATAATTATCTCTCCGAGCAAGGTTTATGACCCAGTTGCAAGTGAAACGAGGAAAGCGGTTCGATTCGCGTGACGAGGGAGACAGGAAGACAGGGTTGAAAGGAACAGGGTCGAAAGGAAAAGGGGGTATATACACGCCCAATGGTATTTGTAGATGCAATATCACGTAATGGAATCGAATTAGTGAGATAAAACAAACAAATTGCGAGGTAGGGCGACAAAACGCGAAGGAAATAGCTGGCGAAATGCTGAAACACTCGTGAGTTAATTAACTAAACCCTTCTAATTATAACTTCGTAGAACATTTTACATATGATCACTACTAGGAAATGACGATAGTACATAATGATTATGCTCTTTTCCTAGCATTGTATTAGTATTCATGACACTGTCGCTACAAAAGGCAATCAAACGCCTAACCTAACTGGAATGGATGAAGAGAAACAGAAAGGGGGGAGGGTGTTCGAACCGGAAGAACGAAGAAAATAAATAAAACATGAAGTATTTTCGAAGGGACAAACGTTATTGGGTGGAATTTTCTATTGGAAGAACGTTGCGTGGATCACGTAGGAAGGATGAGAAATGTAAAACGTTTAATGATATTGCTACTTCTGTATTCTTTGCTGGTTCATGTTGTATCTCTATTGATGGCATTCTGTGTGTATCGATAGTGTTGTTTGTTATTAATGATATCGGAGGAATTTTAGAATTGTACATACATATATGCGGAGATACGTGCATTGAAAGTAATGAAATTTGTAAAGTACAATCACTAGTATTTCGTAGTCTGATACCATGGCACTTTAACCGTTATTGCATACTATGTACCATCATTAAAATGCGGATGGTTATGCATTTGTGGGAAATTTGTCGGACGTATCGCGTATTTGAAAATTCGAGCTATTTTGAGATTACTGCCCTTCTCACTCCTACTATGCATTTGCATAAACATTCACAGTTTATTTGTCAAGTTTGAACCCTGTATAGAATTATTTATACGAACTCACATACACGGAATAAATGTCACCATTACGTAATTAAATAGTTTCGTATTGCTTTCTCTTTAGTAGCCTATTAATATTTAACGTGCAATCAATGTTGGATTAAACGTTTCGCATTTTCGCGGTGCTTTTAAAAGCCAATCGTTCGCGAGCAAAGTCGTTTTCACCTGTTTTCGCAGGCGTGTTCGATGATTTTACGAGGAGCCGTATCGCTCGTGCAACACGTGTCGACGACACGCTTTCAAACTTGCGCTCCTCGTACATTTACCTTCGCCGTGGATTATTGTTTCTAGCCTATATGCACGAGTTACTTCGTCGTCGATCGATTTACCCTCGACGATGTATGCACGGTCGTTACTCCATTTTTGAACCGTTTTAATCGCGTCATTTGCATACGAGATCATGGTTCGCACGAACATGCTCAACTTATTAATTTCACGGGTGATTTTTCTTAAATTTGAGTTTTAAAAATAACTATAATTATTTTAATATACAGAGGAACCTTGATAACTCGAAGCTCTTTAACTCGAGAGCCTCTATAACATGGAAATTATGTTTACTTCCTTCCGCTCCGCTGCGAAACCTTCTAACAAATCGAAATAAAACTTACTTTAACTTGAATTATTCGCCACATATTTAAATGCATTTTTTATTTCTGTAGCTTGAACTTAGAATAGTTAGACCTCTACAAGGCGAAAGCTATCTGTATAAGTACAATTTTTATCGTCGCTGCCTCTATAAGAGTACAGTCACGTACCGTGTATTGACTATCATCGGCTGTCATCGAATACTATCGACCGATCACCAAAATTACATGCGGTCACGCAGCGTCCACCGAACGGTGAATGGCATTTGAACCATGAATATAACTTAATTGCAATTATTAGCATCTTATTTTTATTTCATCATCGCATGTCAGTTGACACTTTATTGTTATTTTGAATGTAATGAAAAACTATTGGTTATAAACACGTACTTGTTAAATGTAAATATGAGAAATAGATAACAGGTAAATAAATTATTAATAACAAAATCCGGCGAATATTATGTGTTACCACATTTCTCACCAGGCATCTATGAAGGCAAATGTGGTAACACTGATTTATAAAACAATTAGCGATGGTTGATGCTAGGCGATGGTCGCAACGTGACCGCAGCTACTTCATATCAAAACATATTAACATAAATTTATCATATATTTTATACAAATATTTCATGTCAATGAAAAGAAATGTATATAGAGAAGAGAACAAAATACATAATAGTGTTTGTAACTGAACTATATAATCAGTTATTTATTACAGAAATATAGTGTGGTATTGAATCTGTCATTTCTATATTTGAAATTTGGTTGGTGTCTGTGGATCGCAGTTGGTAGATGATGCGTGACTATACTCTAATTCGAAGTTATAGTTTTGTACTTACAGTGGGTAACAAAAGTATTCGAATGACGTGGTAGAAAATAATTTATGATATAAAAATTGTACAACTGATTGTAATTTATTGAAACAAATTGTGTTTATAATAATGTATACAATCTTTGCAGAAAAATTGAACAATAAGTAAATAAGCCACATAACATTATTCGTATAGTATTACAGGGACTATAATTTATAAACACGAGTGTACCCAGTGGTCTAACGATAAATGTAAATAAATGATCTTCAATGTGTTTCTAATAGTATCTGAGAGCAAAAGAAAATGAAAGTTAAGTATTATCTGTAACTCAGAATAATGAATGGTAAAACTATGGAAACAAGTAAACCCGAACGAGAAATTATTATTAAATGATACAAAGAAGGCAAATCATACAAAGAAATTATATCTCTTTTAAGCAGAAGCAAATTAACAACTCATTATATAACAAAAAAGTACGATAAGAACGGAGATATTGCAAATAAACAAATATCTGGGCGCCCAGAAAAATTAACATCACGGGAAGAACAATCAATTCTGCGCGAAATTAAGAAAGGTTCGTTTAAATCTGTCCGAAAATTAGCAACAGTAGTAACTATTACAAACTTTAATAAGGAAGTACACACTCAATTAAGTAGAAGAATACTATGCAAAAACAATATCTATGATAGAGTTCCACGAAAAAAAATCAAGTTAAGAACGATATTATTTCACTAAAATTCATAAAAAATAGTCTCCTTCCAGTACACTATTTACGTAATGGAAGCGAATATTACCAAAAGCGTTACAAATTTTCCGAGCAACCCAATACATTGATGTGTAAAAGTTTAAGAATCTTCGACAGGTTCAGCAATAAACGCTGAAATAAAAGCGGTGGATTATATGTATTTGGACCATTTCGTGTACTAAGTTATCATACGATTTCGTGAGAAAATTACAATTGCAGATTACGATAACTACTACTCTGGGACTATCGTTAATCTTGTCCCACATCAATTAAATGTCCCCTAATTCCAGTCGTTAATTTCGATTCTCTATATTTCTCCCGTAACTGCTTCTTAGGGTTACCGCAATTATTACTCATCGATAAATCCCCATAATACATTCATCACACGAAACAATAAATTCTCGAATCGTAGTTGGTCTTTGGTACACAACTACTCATGAATTGGATTCAGCAAAGCAATCTCATAATCAGGCAAACGAGTCACGGATGACATACTCTTCGCACCACTGTTAATTTCATCAGAATCAATTAAGTAGCTTTCAATCCTACCCATTAATTCAATTACACCATAATTTCTGTACCTAAATACAGTACTTTCTCAATAGTATTATGTATTCTCAATTTCATCCAACATGAATTAGACATTTCTATTCATTAACTGTAACTTCCACAATAAACTTCTAGTCATCTACCCTCCAATATTATAGTTATATATAATTTCGTTAATGCTACACTGAGGAACTGCGTGTCTCAATCATAAAAATAAGTAATTGTGAAGTTTAAGTGGTTGGAAAACAATGTTATTAATATAATTGAATAACACAGAGTATAAATACATTTTATAAAAATTGAATATTTTAGAAATAGCCAAAACAAAAATCATTAGGAAATGCAGCGTCTTACTACGGTAATTCAGGGTTAACTCTTTTGTTAAGATTTTATACGGTTCATTTTGCTTGAACAATGTGTGGAATTAAAAAAATTGGTAGGAATGTGAACAGTGTTAATTACCATTCTATCATAGTGTCAATGATAAATTAAAAACATGATGACATAGTTACCTCTTTTATTATAAAAATTGAGTAAGTGTACTTAAAATTGAGTAAGTATAACTAAAGTAAAGTAAAATTTTTACTGTTGATCTCTTCAGTCAGTCATCCCACTATTAAACAGTCGTTACGTCGTATGTTATCGTAATTTTTATAAAGTATTGCGTCACGTAAATATATCTCTTTTATTTTAATTATTTATTATTGGATATTTTCGTTAAGCATTCCTTTTCTACGCTTCACCATAATCTTTGAAAATTTGCCATCGGGTCATCTTTTACATACGACTAACTAAATAAATAATTCCTAGCTATTAACATCGCCATTTCCACTAAATCCCTCTAATGAATTCCACATGCGAAACCACGTGTGCCCCTAAACACAGGCTCCTGGAGGGCCAAAAGCTACGGGTTTAAACGAGTCGAATCCATTGTAAGGTGAGCAGACCACAGCGTACACCGGTTGGCCCGATGGATTATTCATGCGAACGGTAAACAGTGCACACGCGCGGAATGGATCGCAGGAAGATGGTGGGGCCCGGTAATTCCTGGGACCAACGGGGGCGCATCTGGCTACCACGTGCTCCACGAACTTTACCCCTGGCCAACAGCAGCACTGTGTTCTTCCAGTAGAATGCGGGGCGGTTCGTTAATGGCCAGTCGTATATCGAGCCACGACGGTGTCCAGATTTCTTCCTTTTCTGATTCACGAGCTAGGCCGCACGTGTTTATCGGGGCCATTGAACGAAACGTGCCTCGAATTTGCTGATCCTCCCTAATACATTGCCCTCGACCGTCTACTACTTGAGAAAGGGAACTCTATCGGAGACGTCCAGACCTGCAAGAGTTTTCCAGGATGAGATTGTTACGACTGATCAGGGGATTTGTTGGAATTGCGTTGGATAAGGAATTTTTGACAAAGGGTCGCGATCTTTGGGACCCTTTTTGGTAATTTCAAGGGCAAAGATTAGTGCGATTTGTTAGATAGGGTAGATGTCCCAATTACCGTCAGCGTCCCTATAACCGAAACTTGAATTATTGCATTTAATAGCAAAGTAATGTATGAAGAATCATAAATAAACAAGTTTTGATACTAAATTTGGTCTTCGGTTTACGTAACAACACTCAGACATTGTGTATTTGTTTACACTTAACATTTAAAAATAAATAGTTGGAGGTAAATGTACTCTTGAACATTGGAACATGACTAATGTAATTATAAAGTATGCGACGTGTCATAATTCAGTAAAGTTAATACATTTACTATACATCTTATATCTGTTACACAAATTGACGTGCTAATATATGTAAAAATTGTTTCTATTTAAATGAGAGCTTTTCAAGTAACAGTAATAGGGACATTGGATTTTTTTTGCACATTTTCAGTTAATTAGTAATTAATTCATTACATTAAACATATAAAAAAGTGTTTATAAATAGAGGAGATGTTGAACAATGTAATGCTCCAAAGTGGAACGATTTTTTGGTTTAATAATTTCTAAAGTAGTTTAATAAAGTTGAACGATAGCCTTAAAGTGGCAGTAATTGGTTCATCTACCCTATGTGTAGAAGTTTTGTGTAAGCTTGAAGTTATACTGTTGTAAATATTTATTACATTAGTCAAATATTAAACATATTATCATTTATACCTCTTTTGTTATTCTGTGTACCAGAACTAGGCAAATTCAAGGTATTGTGTTGTAATTTTACAAGAGTGAAAGAAGAAAACTAAAATTATATAAAACAGTATTGTACTTAAGATAGTTCGAACAATTAAATCTGTTTTATAAGTATAATTCAACGTCGAAAAAATGAGTTGGGGTTAGTCTGGTTCTCCGGCACAGTAATAGTGTTTTGATGGATTCGATCATAAATGGATAGACTGTGTTATCTCGCTAAAAATTATTTGTTTAATCAATTTGAAAGTTGCTAATGTTTTTAATAAATACGCCTAATCCCTCATACAGTCTGTTGGAAACCAATTAATACTTCTGCACTCACTCAATATTTTATAGCTTACTTCTATTTTCATATTTTCACACTAGTGACATATCGATTATTTGAATGTAAAGGTTTATGATGGAATGTTAATTGATTGTGTAAAACGCCATGTGTCTTCGTTTTTCGAGCAGTTAAATAGCTTTTATAATACAGAAATCGATTAATCAATCATAGAGTATCAATAATACAGTAATTTACTATTCCTAACATGTGTCGGTACTTTTTCCACGAAATATTAGGTATTGAAATTAATTCAGTACCTTTTCATTAAATTAGCTAACTTCATGAACTCTAAATCTCCATCATATTTCAGAAAAGGATTTCGCCAGTTGCTTTATAAATGGAAAACGGTTAAACAACTAATGGGGATTATTTTAATGATGAAAATTATGTTTGATTCTTGTAAATGAGCATCAAATTTTGTGGACAAGCGGCACCGTATTAATTTCTGCATCCGAGCACCAATACTACGCGCTAGATAATATTAATTGCACTTATGCTATATATCTGTTTCTGTTATTATCGATAAAATTTTGTGTGGAATAATGTTGGATAATATTGGAAATGAAGGATAAAACGATACTGATTTTTAATCATGATAAAAAGCACAAAGGATGCAATTATTATAGTCAAATAACAGCAGTTTGTTTAAAATCACAATAGAAGTACACTATATACGGCAGTCTTACAACTAGGGTGGATGTACCAATTACTGCCACTTTAAGGTTATCGCGTAACTTTATTTAACTATTTTAGAACGACGTTAACATAAAGATCGTTCCAGTTTGGAGCATAATATTGTTCAACCGCTCTTTTATATATGAACATTTTTTTTATGTGTTCAATATAATAAATTCACTAATACGTAATTGAAAATGTATAACAAAGTCCAATGTCCTTCGTACTGTCACTTGAAAACTTTTCATTTAAATAGAAACAATTTTTACGTATATTAGCACGTCAGTTTGTGTAACAGATATAAGATGTATAGTAAACGTATCGCCTTACTGAATTATGACACGTTCCATACTTTATAATTATATTGGTCACGTTTTAATGTTCAACAGCACATTTATCTCCTAATATTTATTTATAAATATTAAGTGTAAACGTATATACAATGTCTATGTGTTGTTACGTAAACCGAAGTCCAAATTTAGTATGAAAATTTGTTCATTTACGATTCTTTATACATTACTTTGCTATTAAATAAACGAATTCAAGTGGCAGTTATAGGAACAGTGACGGTAATCGGGTCATTTACCCTATGCTCTTTTCTTGGAATTCTGAACCTTTATGTTTTGTTCGATGTCAAGGCCGTACCAATCAGGATGGGTCATTTAATGTCTCCTACTTGATTGGTGTGCTTTCAGTTCACTTAAGGAAAAGTCACGCAAGGGAAAATGAACTGCAAAATTGCTATGCAGCTCTCTTTCTCTTACACACACATATACAACGCGCGCGCGAGTATTCATGCATTGGTTCACTTACTTACAAGTTTAGTACTTACTGTGATTCAAAGTAAAACTCGGACACTTACATTTTCATGCTTAAGAAGCCAATGATAAGCGTTTGAATTTTCAAGCATTTTAATGCCCAAGCGTTCGAATTTCCAATATTTTGGATTCTCAAGCGTTCGAATTTTCAAAATTTTGGATTCTCAAGCGTTCGAATTTCCAAGATTCTAGAATGCTAAGCATTCGAATTTCCAAGCTCTCGGATTCTTAAGCTTTTCGATTCTCAAGCTTTTGAATCTCCAAGCTTTTGGATTTCCAAGCGTTTAGATTACTAATGTTTTCGGTTCCTAATCGTTTAGATTTCCATGCTTTTCGATTTCCAAGTATTTCAATTCCCAAGCCTTTAGATTTCCAAACTTTTCAGTTTTAAGCCTTTGTATTATTAACGGGAGCGTCCATCAATCTTTGAAGTCATTCGAATAACTATGAGCAGTACTGTAAGTGTCCGAGTTTTACATTGAACCACTGTACTTGTTAGTACGCTCCTTACAATATCTTATAAAATGATTTCAGACGCTTCTAATAATATAATAGTAGTAGGTACGCCAATTAAATTAAAGTCCGAAAATACTTAATGAACGAAAAAAGTGTGTTTAATTAAAGAAATGAAAAGTAATACAATATGACGAAAGGTTATGGTGCGAAATAACTAGTATACATTTTTTGCATTTACGGTTTATATGTGGTTCCTAAACGTAGAGAATGAAATGCTAAATGATCAAAACGCGTTATATTTTTTACACAGCCCGAAATGCGGCGATTTAGCTGCTTTAAAAAGTCTACAATGCGTTTAGGCAAATTAAAAATTGTCACAAACACCAACAAATATACAATGTGGAATTTTCTAGTTAGGCTCGGGTTAGGTTTCATATAGATAGTTTGTTAAACGCAGCCATAACATACAATTTTGTATTGAATTTATTTCTCCAAGGTCACAACGCGTTCTGGTCGTTTATTTCGCTTATTGAGCATTTTTAGTCATTTAACATTCCTATATTATAAAATAATATATAAAATGATTATTATAAAATGATACTATATATATATATATATATTAATGATGTTTAATATGTTTAACATTTTGTGTGTCAGTATGTCACGGAGATCTACATATTATCATCTTATAAGAGCAGATTGACGTAGGAAGGAAACACTTTGGACCCTTTCCTTGTTAAAAGAATTAGGGAGGTTAATATTGCTTTAATGCGTTTCCTGTTTATCTAATATTCTCATTTATCACTCAACTAGTAATGCAAGCAATTTTTATATAATCCTGTAGACAGTAAAACATTAACAGTTATTATTAGGCAAGTAAAATAGTTTTATCGCTTTTAATAAATAAGAACATTGCACTAATTTTTGGTATTTTTATTTATCTGTTCTATAAGTAGGTTATTTCTGCATATTCTATAATTCTATCGCAATTTTTGATCTATCAGAAATTATTAGAATAACTTTTACACTTATTTAATATTCGATGACCGCTTGCTATTGATACAAATAATTATTAAATGTCTGAAAAGAATGGTGCGGATTTGTATTAGGTTGAATAGAAAGTTCGTGTGTTTTTTACGAGATAATTTTGTGTCATTCTGCTATATAATTCGTTAGTAATTATTTTTCTATGTTTACATTTCCGTTTGGTATTCAGAAAATAGGAGATATAAATAGGAGATTGAAAATAATTTCTATAAATAATTCCTAAAATACAGCTAAATATAATAAAATAAAAATGCACGAATTTTCCGTTCAATTCAATGTTATAAAAATTAGGTAATCTGAACTTCCTTGAAATCTAATTTAATTTAACAAAATACAAACTAGGCCATATTTTCCAGCGATATCATTATTGCCATTGGGTGCCTGCAATAAATGGATAGATTGTATTTTGTTGCCAACTGTCACATGTTTAATAAATAAGATAGTCATTATTATTTTCGGTAACTTTTATAAATTATTCTGATTGCAGTCGGGTTTTTTTAATCATAAAATGCTTCCAATTTCTCCTTAAAAAGGAAGACCCGTGGCTTACTGCACAATCTATCGAAAAGCGATTAAAACTTTTGTACTTATCTAGAGCATTATATTTCTACTTTCATATTTTCAGAATATTTAGTGGTATATCTATTAGTCGAGTGAAAAGGATAATAATCGATTTTTGATAAATAATAAATAATCATTTTTTAAAAGATTAGGTAATTTTTATTATAAAGAAATGCGATTGCTACTCGAATGACAGGCAAAAGGTATTGAAAATAATAGCAATTCTCTGATAGATTGAATTAATTTTTTTAATATAATAATACAATCATTTATGGTTGAACCGATCGAAACATTTGCACGCATCCAATGTATTCTTTTTGTGAAACGCTGCAAGAAATTCGATTTGAATTTATTTCTAGCAGAGAAATTAACCGAACATTTTTCGGTACCTACAATATTGTGCAATAATTCTAGGCTATCTTTATTACTGGCTTCATGGTAGTGATTAAATATAACTGTAGAAGGTATTTCGAAATTTTAACAACGTGAAACTTAACGTTGACATATTATCTACATTGTATTAGTCACTTGTGGTTTCATTTGATTATAATATTTTTAACAAAATTGTGGAATAAATAGGATCCTTGTCGAAACACTATGAAATGTGTACAGAATTATTTAGAATGAATTAACAAGAAAACAAGTTGGGGAAAAGAATTAGATTCTTGAATTGCCGAAAGCAGAACATTAGGAAATGTTAAATAGATTTATTGAAAATTTATTCAATAATTTTTTCAAAAGAACTATCGTTGTAGAGGGCGTAAAATGAAGTTTTGTGAAATATTTGTTATTCTAAATTAATTAGCATCTTTTAATGTAATTAATAATTCTGCAATGCGATACTTGTTAAAAAAGTAACGAAAAAATTAAAAGAGTATTAGCTACCCTTAAATACATTTGTGAAATAACGAAATATTTTTTGATAGGTGGCCTAAGATTTTTGCAGTGCTGTATCTTCACAATACTGTCTATTAGCCCAACTCGTTTCTTAAGCTTCCATACATGTAATTAACGACACATATATGTATTTTCACCGGTCATTTATTGCGTACAATTACCCAGAAAATTTTAGTGTTGCTTAAGTTGTTTTCCAATTAAGATCAATAAATTTCTACAATAGAACCAGGAAGTACTTCATACTTCGTTTCGTAACTAAAATATTATTCAACGAATCGAGTGCGCGGAAGTGGCATCACAAAAGAACGATAGAATTTTCGAAAGTACGATTTTTATCTGGAAAGTCGAGAATTGTGCGACTATAAAAATTTCATTGCTTTCCGTAACCAAAGTTTCTCAAGGATGCTCTACAGGGAGTTTTAAAAATTTTACCTATTGAACGTAAAATGGAAAATCGTATTTTGATGTTTTTTTTTCTCTCTACGACTGTATTCCTCATACAGCTTCTGTTAGGTACGTAGAACTTTAAGAGAGTTTATAGAATTTAGATGAAACATACCTAGTGCACGAAGGGTTTGTTATCTAATCTTGGAGCGTACTCCAGCTGTGGCCACTTAAAAATATACGTTCCGTTCCATCTTTTTCTCTTCTTCCTTTCCTCTTGTTTTACTTCTTCTATAAGACTTTGCTGGATAAACGGAAAAACAGATTAAAGGATTTCTGTCAGGATCGGTGGTCGTGCGAAAATTAAAACGCAATTTCACGGCGACAGATGCTCCATTATATCAATTGTTTTGTATTCAACAAAGCGGTGTCGTTCCTAATTAACCAAAGCCATCATTTCGAAATTCATAAACGGTTAGTTGAATAAAATCTGCAAGTATCAATGTGTTTTATCACTTATTATGATTAGTTTGTGACTTGCAATTTTTTATAAGAATAACCGGCTAAAACAATTACACGGAGTTTAAAAAATCCTCATTATTGAACTGAATTTATCATAAACAATTGAGATATTTGTAGACAGTTTAATAGGTATATTATCTATACTATTTACATTTGCTGGCCGCATAGTTCAAGTCCTGCTCAACATGCAAATTATCATAAGCTTCTTTCTCTAGCCTACCGTCTATTGTATTTACCCACTTTCTAACAATTCTTGTCATGCATTCATATAAAAAATAAAAGGTATACTTCAGTTAAAAGTAAGTTTTGAAGAAAAGGTCCATTTAGCGCGAATTTGCTAAGAATTCTTATCGTTTATTCCCAAGTGTAATTATCACAATTGACATCAATAACCGAAGTTTGTTTTCAATAGGCGGATTATTTCTAACTAATTTTATATAGAGTGTTTTGGTATGACTGATTAGGATAACAATATTGCTAACATTAGTCGTGATTATAATAACCAGATTCCATTTTATTTTCTTACATCAGTTTTAATTGTCTTGTATTAGGTTGTTGCACGTGAAATGACGGTGTTTACACGCTGGCGAATTTTGTACTATTTTTATGAATTAGCATCCCGTTTCAAACGTTTAACAACCTTTTTTTTGTTTCGTTTGGAATCGATTTTCATATAAATCTCTGCTTTGGAATCGTTAATAACCCTACATAAACAATGGATATAAAAAAAATAGTAACATTATTGTTGCAGTGTGCAAAACATTTTCAATCTATTCTCTCTGCAATAAAGAATAATAGAAGATACTGGAAGAGTTCGTGTTTATCTGCTTAACACTCGATAGTTTTAAATTTAAAATAAAAGAATGAAGAGGCAGATAAGAAAACACTAAATGTAGTAAGTTAGGGGAAACTGCAAAGTTTACAACAATACGAACATAAAGTTAATATTTAATTTTTATCTGACTTTAAGGTCTCGTGAAATAAAAACGGCACGAGTTTATCAGAGAACCTAATAAATTGTGTTCTTACCTGTTCATGTAATATATGATACGAAAATACAAAAGAAGCTAAATGAAAATATCAATAACCGAATAATTATATGAAGTAACCTATAAGAATTAAATTTTTTATATTGATGTTCCCTATTTACATATGTGCTCATAATTGATTATTCTTTTAATGTATCTCTACAGTTTGTGTAAATGACTCGAAAGTAAAAACTAGATAAAACGTCAATAATTAGCTAAACTAAATGAGATCATTCTGAACGATATAAACTTAGCACATAATTAATATTGAATTCAGAATATATTAAACTTGAATCTACCGAAATGGTGAACTCCGTTAAAGTTAAGTCACATCGATATTCATGCAAAAAACTGTGAATAATTTTAAATCTACCAAACTGTCGCAACATAAGAAACTTTTACGCAAAGTTTCCTATTCAAGATAAAAGTTTCAACATCGAAACAATAACCGTTCTGAGAACCTGTCGAGGGAAGTAAAAGGAGGGTAAGAAATTTGATTATTCAAAAGAAGTTCGGATGGCCATATTTTTCGCGGACTACCTCTTGCCGCGTGAATTCAAAGGTTCCCATCCAAAATCTGAACTCGAAAACTTCCAGGAGTATATTTCCGTCTATACTTCCTCCCAAATTCATGCTCGCCTCCTATATGCGCATAAGTTGTTCGCTGTTTTTCGTAAACAAGCAGCCAAGGCGAAAATGCACGGGGGTGTACGCGTCGATCCAGTTTCCAACAAGCACGAAACACTTCCCTTCCCTATAGTTTATCCCGTACCCTCGTCTATTTGCTCCCTATTTTCTGGCCGACGGCTCAAAGTTGCGATGCATACTGAACGAGCAAAAGTTGTTGAAAGGACATGAAAAATGGCGGGGTAAAAAGCCGAGGCCGGCCGAGTTTCCGTCTTCTCGTTTATTATCTGGTCTCCGGTGTTTCCATCCTTTTTTCTTTATTTTTCTTCCCTTTTTTTTACTCTGCAGTCCCCGCGGTGGTATCGTGTTTAACATTTTTACGTGTATTCAACTGGTTGCCGTTCAGGGAAGGGTTCGTGTGCTCGAAAACTTTAATAAACGAGCCATCCAGTCGTTCGTTCCCCTCTTTTCTTTCTTTGTCTCGTTTCCACCCTCTGTTACCACGCTGAAAGCGGTGGAACCCTCTGTTTCTCTCTCTCTCTCGCTGTGTCTCTTTCTCTCTCTACTCCACGTTCTTTTGCTCTTATGTCGGTCTTTGTCTGTCCCGCAGCTTTCGACTCTGTGACACGCGATCGATCGATATCCATTCCCCAGGGGGAGGTAAATTTTCGCACGGCAACAAGATATATCCGGAGGAAATAGGCCCGCGACATTAATAGACACCGGTAGCGTGGTAACGCCCTTTGCGTCTCTGTCGCTCTTATGCTGGGATTGGGACTATTCTCCAGGGTTTCGAACGCATGCCATTGCGTGTCCTCGAGTTTTCTCGGTTCCACATTCCGAGCGAATTCATACAGTCTTTGTCTTTCGTAGGAGACGAAGAAACGAACTTCGATTCGATTTGGTTGGTCGAATCCTCTGACTCGGACCATTGCAGTGAACAAGGGTGGAAAATTAACCCTTAACGGTCGAAAGGCCCCGCTACGGGGAGATAACATTTATGACATAGAAAACGAAAGGTCCCAATAAGGGGACACGTAAAGAATTTAATTTTCATTTCATTTATTTATCATTGCTGTAGTTCTTTTTTTATCAAATATTGCAACTTATTACATTAGTTATATAACGTTTTAAGATGTAAATATTATGGCATTTGCACAATAGTTTTGTCGCAATGGTATTTCAATGTAGTTTTGTTATTTAGAGGTTTACAAAGTGTAGATATTTTGCACTTGTGATTTTCAACATTCGAGTATTTTCAATATTACAAGTGTTAGTTAATTTTCATTTAAAAAATAGATACACATAATCAAATTTTCAAAAGATAAATTATGGAGGAAACACATAAATACAATGATTATGAAATTATAAATCAACTAAATATCTTGAATTTATATCTAAATAAACCAGTTTAAATGTGTTATTTAAATTTTGATTCTTATAAACGTTGTATAAGCTTTCACCTAATTTTCTGTCGTCTTATAGGCGAGTATTACAAAAAAGGCTTTCGACCGTTAAGAGTTAAACATATGGGTTATACCTACGGTGGATTAAAAAATAAAACCCAGGAGAATGAAACTTAAGAAGCGATTGATAAGCGTTTGAATTTCCAACCTTTTGGAATCCCAAGCTTTTAGATTTCCAAGTGTTTACATTTCTAAACTTTTGAATTCGGGCGCGTTTGAATATCTAAGCTCTTGGATACTCAAGCGGTCGAATCTCCAAGCTTTTATATTTCTAAGCGTTTGAAATTTTAGCTTTTGGATTTCCAAGCGCTTGAATTTCCAATCTTTTGTATTTCTAAACGTCCGAATTTCCAAACTTTAGAATTTTTAAGCGTTTGGATTTTGAAGTTTTTGAATTCCGAAGCGCTTGAATTTCCAAGCTTTAGAATTTCTAAGCGTTTGGATTTCCAAAATTTTGTATTTCTAAGCGTTTGAATTTCCGAACTTTCGTGTTCTTAAGCGTTTGAAATTCCTAATTTTTGGACTTCCAAGCGTTTGGACTTCTAAGCTTTTGTATTTCTAAGCATTTGAAATTCCAAGCTTCTGAATTTCCAAGCGTCTGAATTTCTAAGCTTTTGGATTGCCAAGTATTTAACTTCCTAAGCCATTGATTTTCCGAACTATCCAGTTTCAAGCTTTTGCATTAACGGAAGTGTCCATTAACTCTTGAAATCGTTCGAATAGTTATGAGTGGTACTCTGTAAGTGTTAGAGTTTTACTTTGTACCACTGTATATATTATTAATTGCACGCCGTTGGTATTGTTTCCTTTTCCGCAGATATTACCAGGCTCGGAAATCAGGCATATGTTTTTTGTGTGTTTGGTTTGTGTTACAGGAAACATTTACTTTTTTCTTCAACGTGTCATTGGAACAGTTGTTCGCATTCTGAAACGGAAAGCACTGGTGTTGTGTTTGTAACATTAAAGGAGTTGTTTCGTTCGAATTTTAAAGGGTGTTACAGTTATGGGTGTAATCTGTGGTCGAAAGTGCCGTAAATTCCATTACCTTTACCGTTTTTTTTTGTTGTAAACTCTTGAGTGGCTTCTTCCGAGTCATGCGTATTGATTTGTTATTCGAGGATTATTCCCTTTTTAGTTGCTTCTGCTGCTTTAAGTTAACACAATTATTGAAAGTCTTGGGTTATTTTCTAAGTTCCGATGTATTAAAATTCCTTTTTAATATAATTAATCTTCATTTGTTTAGAAATTAGAGGTAATATATTAAGTTAATTGAAATTTTCATATGAGCCGTTATTTTTGAAAGTGGTGTAAGTCCACTTTTGGAAAAAAATCAGTTAATGGTCATTTTAGTAAGGTATAGATATCCTCTTTTTATTCCCTTAAATATCTCGATGTATGAAAAAATGGACTTATACCACTTTCCAAAATAACGGCTCATATATTACCTACCATTTTATTGTATAAAACTTATATGTATAAAGAGGCGCAAAAATTTATGAAACAACTTGCTACAATTCCATTTATGTGTAATTAGGTACTTTTATGAGATAGAAAGCATCGGTGCGTTGAACTCAATGCAATATTTATGTTCTCGTATGAATTCACCGAAGTTTAGAATTCTCCGTAGATTCAAATTGTGAGTAAGTATTTATTGATATTGATTATAACATTACAAGCTTGCATAGTATATTAAGTTTCGAATAATTATATAATATTTTAAACTTTAAATAAATAGATTTCATTTAGTAGAACTTCTCTAACCATGTATTCTATGCACGTAATCTAATACGATAATTTTTCTTGGTGTAAATGAAATCTACATAAATTTTAGCACCGTTTAACAACAATTTAATTTTCATTATTAACATTAATATTCACAACTCAATGTTGATAATAATGACAAGTTTATATATTTCAACTAACCTTCAGTAAAAATAAACGTATTTGGATATATCTGTACAGATTAATTTGGTTATCTTCAAAGTTTTGTCGACTTTATCCATTCAAAATCATCGTCTTCCTTCGAATGGAAAATTCATCAGTTACTTGATAAACACAAAAAAATTATCCAAAAATAACAGAAATTATTTTGGATATTACAAGTACATTCGATTTTCTCTAAATTTGGAGTTTACATATACGCAAACGTTGAATTTTATGAAAAAAGACTCTGAACCAATATGATGTTTAGTTTTCACAACATAAATTTTGTTTACTCAAATTTTATAAAAATATTACAGACTAATAAGAAACTTAATATACTGAAACCTAACTATTACGCAGACCTGGGTAAATTTTATTTGATATAAAAATAAGAAATAACTGTTGGCAGTTATTTTTCAGTTACTGTTATTTGAACATAAAAATCATATTGATTCGTTTCAAATGAAGGCATATCAAATAATGGGTTATTTCGTTATTTCTTTATTTCAAATTTAGCAAAAGAAATAATCATCAAAATAACTAAAATATTGTATGGAATAAACAGTAACACTAAAAAAGAAGTTGTTTAATATGCAAAATGTAAAAAGAAATGCAAAAGGTATAGATTTTACGCAATCGAAATGGTAAGGTTGTCTCGAGACCCCAATACTAGGTATTGCATTACCGATGATACCGTTACTGGCGTTATCGGTTTGTTAAGAAAATTTACATTTCGGTATCATTAGTAATAATTGCCGGTAATACTGATAAGCGTAAACTACATCTTTTAGGAGAAACCAAAATTAGTCGGCGGCGTGAGCAACAAGTTCCGATCGTGAGTAGTGTGCCATAATAACGAAGGCGGACTGAAATATCGATCTTTTCTGGTATCTTTTGTATAAATGTTAATTAACAGTTATAAATTGAAGATTGGTGTTTCTTGTGCAACTCACAATCAACTGTTATTTTAGCAAGATAACATAACGAAGAAAACTTTTATTTTATATTTTTTACTATATTATACTCAAACAAAAATCAACAAAATATTATTTATTGTTTGTTTACTACCGGTATTACCGAGAAATACTGGTAATAGACATTTTTTTTCGGTGTTACAAATAACAGGAAAAATCGGTAATTTTGCAATCTCTACTCAAAACAGTGTGTAGGAAAAATAAATTAGGTGATAGGTCTATTCTGTATCTTGTCTGTGACCAAAGTATGAACTGCAATGAAATCTTTAGTTACTGAAAGAAATGACTTAAAATAAAAATTTCAATGTAAATATACTTTTAATCAGAGTATACTAAGGTCTGATATAAAATCAGCATCGCACGATGAAAATTTTCATAACGACGTCCACTAAAAGGATGTCTGAATTTCTAGGAAAAATTTAGTTTTCGTTAATTAAGAAGAGAATACTGCATATTTTCAATCGATTCTAGTGCCAGAGGAATATTATTTCTTTGATATAGCGAATGAGGAGCACTTCTTAATTTGTAACATGGATAGCGTTTTGTTATGGTTGCATCAATCGGGCTTTACAGTATCGGAATCGTATCGATTTATCGTTCTAGCGATGCACAGTGGTTTTCGCCGGAATTCGAACTAATAATGCGACCGAAAACAATATCGAGTATCGTAATTACGGCGAAACGCGTACGCGTTCGCTTCGGCTTCGCTCGAATATTCTGCATATGGCAGGTTATTCGTTATCGAACATGCGGTTTACGACCTACGCTCGTATCGTGCGTGCATTGCGTGTACATGATCGAAATAATGCCGTGCCGATGCGTTTGTCGTGGATTTACTTTCGTGGCAATTATAAATATTCGTCCCGTTGGCAACATCGCTACAAGGTAGAACTGATTGAACTCTCAAAAAAATTTTTATCGAAAGCTTTTGAAAACTAGTATATGATTGTTTCAGGTTTTTTGAATAGCGAATAAAAAATTATATGTATAATGAAAATACAATAATTTTAACAGGTTGGTCTTTGCTCTTATTGTTAACCAATTGATGTCTTTGACACATCGATCACATAATTGACATGAATTGGTCGTGACTAATTATAACGTTAATATTTCTCCGGGAAATATAAATAACGAGTAATGCTTTTATTATAAATGTAATTATTAGATAGCGGATGTTTATGCCGAATTATTTCTTTGTAATCAAAAATATAGAAATGGAAGACAAGTAGGTGGATCATTTCACTCTCTAAGTATTATAATATCTTCTTTAATTGAAATATTTTATATATTTCTGCATATTACGCATGTTTTATACTTTTCTGTATATTTAATTTTTCCATAAACGCATAAACATCTGCAGTCTAGTAATTATCAATTGTATGGAATACACTTAAATGTTACATATAATATATGTAATTAAACAAAGGATGAACTTTTTCGAATACATTAATATTAGGTGAATGTAAAAGTCTTAGTCTTTATTTTTTAATTTTCGTCTATTTATATTTTCCCATTTTATAGAGCTGCTTTGAAACTTTTGCTTGATCATTACTAACCGTTTTGTAATTGAAATCATGAATTCCAAAACAGCATCAGTTCTTCAGCCAACATTTTTAAACGAATAATATTGTCTTTAATTATTTTCTTTAATTCTCAATTAGTTTTTTCGATTCTTCTGAATATCGTCAGAGATGTTTTTAGAAATTAAATTTTGTATTGACCTAAATGTTTTTGAATTGGTTTGAGTGAACTGGAAAGAATTGTATCTGTGACTCGTACAATATGTAGAAGTGAACTTGCTCTATTTTGAACTCGTGGAACGATTTCTGCTTGCGACTGTGACGGATCTTCGTTCAAAAATGCTTATAAATCATCGATTTCCAACATCCATGGCGTTATAGAATGGATCGATCACTTAGTCAAAATTACTTTAAAAACGACGAAACCACATAGCAGGATATTTTTCTTACTAGAATTCGTATTGTATTCAGTGTCGAATATATGACTTCTCGCCATTTGTCGTGCTAAATGTTCACCACTCAGTTATGAAATATGGCGTTTCAAATAGTTCCATATCAACCTCACAAATACGCAAGAAGACAGGAACACATTTGAGTTTAAAATAGTCATAGCAGAATGTTGGAAAGAAGGCGACCAAACCTTTTGCATACATCGAACGTTACTGCTGATTATGAAAAAAATAATAAGCAAACAGAAGCAAAATAGACCAGGTTGCGTGTTGAAGGTTACAATTATTATCGGGGGTAATATTTATTTTAGTTTTTATGAGGTATTCCATACCAAACGAACTTTCAGTAAAATACACTATAAAGGAGAATCTTTATACATAATAATTTTCCCACTCGCTAAGCGAACGATAATCTTCTGGAAAGTGCTGCGTTTTATAAACTACTTGAGTTATAAACTAACGTGACTGGACGTAAATAAGCTTCTACTAGTACGTATTTCAATTTCTTAGTTTAAGAAGTTTGCTCCAATCGCTCCTTTGATTGGCAGTAAATTGGAAATTTTTAGCGTGAAAAAGTCTTCCAGTGAAAGTAAACAGTTTCCCAATTGCTCTTTTAAAATATTCAATAAGCAGGGTCAAAGGAATTTCTCTTCTTCATGAAAGCTTTTCATACTGTTTAAATTTTAATCCCTTTAATTTCCAACTTCTGAAAGCATCTAATGAATATTTTTTCACAATGAAAGAAGCAAAAAGATAGAATCAAAGCATTGTTACTGCAACAGTACAGAATTGTTTGTCGTTCTGTTCTTGGAAATACATCGGCTAGTTTTAAACAACTCATCGTTTTCCCCCAACGATACGCAAGAAATGTTTATGTTATACGTTCCTAGCAGCGATTGTTTCTCGCGTGTGATATCGACGCGCGCAAGCATTATATGAATGAAATAAAAGCCAGGGCATATTGTCTAGTTAGGCAGTAATGAAAATAATACATATGTACAACCGTTACACAGTTAAGACTTCTGTGAACGTCAATTCATTGTGTGAGTGCGCACACGCATAGAATAGAAGAGTAAAAGCAGATCCAGGCGGGTACAAGAGCATAAGAGAGCGAGACGAATCTTTGAAAGGCCACGGTTGGGTAGTGCTATCAATAGTTCGTTCAAGTACCTACTTTACCCTCCAACCTTTTACACACAGTGGCGTAGGGAAAAGTAGGGTCAAGCATAATGTCGACGTTCAAACAAAAGAGACACGTACCTTGAAGAGCGTGTCTTTGTTAGCCTTAAAGAAGTTGAGGAAGATCGAACGCAGAACCGGAAGGCTTCCTGGTATCACCGTACTGTGACGGAGAAAGTAAAGTCATGATATTATTGAATACACGATAGAAAAGGTAAAATAGAAAATCGTTAGGATCGAATGGAGTCATTTCAAGAGAGAACTCGGATATTACACTAGTCAAAACAATCAGGAGATCACACGTTGCAGCTATTGTTCCCATATCACTTCGATTCTGGTCTTAACTAGAGATGTGCAAGGACCCGAAAATATCGAGACCGAGTCGGGTTTCCGAATGTATCCCTTTAAAACACAGCGGTATGGAAAATGTCCTACCTTTTTTTATACCCAACTTGTATGGTGGGATTTTTTTAAACCCATTTGCAAATTCTAAAATTACAAAAGAAATCTTGTGCCTCAAAGGGTTAGTTCGAGATTGACGGGAGAATTTCTGGACTTTCGTTCCGAAAGTTGAAGGATGCTTAAATTTTAATAAACCGAATTGTCTGTATTTGATCTGTTGTGACATTACGTAATAAGTATATACATATATCATATCAATTGGTTACTATTTTTGTTTTATGCTCCATTTTTTATAATTTCATAATTCCCAAGGATCCCGAAAATCTTATCTCGAGAGAATCTCGATTTTTGAAGAAGTAATCGTAGAGTATGGGGTTAATTACAGTGCCAGGTATCATTAATGCATCTTTTCGAACGAAATTGTAATGCACTAGCCAGAGAAAAGTTTTTGGTCCAAATAGTTTAATTTTTCCAATTATTATTATTGAATATTCCAATTTTAAATAACGGATAAATTGATGTTCGTGAAATGATCGAAATTCTTGTATTTTTTTAGATATTTGATATTCAAAGATGTATGTACACTTTTGCGATTAACTGTACACGGATTATTGTTCTCATAAAAGCAATATTTTTCCTGCTTACGACAAGAATGGTAAAGGTGCTTCACCAAGTACTATGCATTGCTGGAAAGAAATTTTATGGAAGGAATGCAAATTTGATTGAATACAAATTCACCTTTTCTTACACAATTATAAAAATAGATCATTTGCATTATGGGTCAAAACGGTACGATGCGAAAAAGCGAAGGAGACATACGGAGACACACAGCCACACATTTTTCTTTCACTAGTGTCGTCCCAAGAGACTTCTTGCGAGCGGTGCACAGTAGTATAGTCCGTATTTCGATCACAAAGAGTTAAATGTTTCTGTTGCGATGTCTTGGAATTTGAAACAACATTTGATTTTATAACGTAACTTGTTATTTCGTTAGTTCATTTTTGTAACGCGTCACTGATAAACAGATTTACATAAATTGAAATCGTGTTCAACTTACCAAATTGAAACTAATCATGTTGAAGAAGATAGGACAAATCCTATCCGACCGATCAAGAAATATATTTTGCTATTTCACAAATGTATTTAAGAACAATTAGTACTATTTCAGTTGTTTCGTTATCTTTGTGAAAAGCATTTAATTCAGTTATTAATTACGCGAAAAGATATTGATTAATGTAAAATAATTGATATTTTATATATGTAATTCCATTCCGTATCCTCTACAGTGATAATTTTTCTGAGAAAGCTGTTGATCAGTTTTGAATTAATTTACTTTATACTTCCCGACATTTTGTTTCTGACAATTTAAGGATTTTATTTATTGTAAAATTAAAAAATATTACAATCAAATGAAAGTAATAACGGCAATATTTAAAAGTTCATTTTTGTGTAATTAGAGTTTAGAAATACCTAATGAGAGTTTTAAAATTATTATGTTTACTTGTTACTGTAAAGCTAAAAATACAGGTGGTTTAGGAATTCTATACAATTTTTTACGTCGTGGGTGATAAAATGCAAAGTACAAAATGTTACTATTTATCTAAGAACAAGTATAGCTTTACCATTTTTTTAGACACAGCTGGTATTACTACGTTTCCATTGTACTTAAATAGATTGTATAAATAGTATAGAAAAAGAACACAAGGATAGAAACGAAGAAATAAATGAATTACAGGGGTGCAAAGCCAGGCTCAGCTTAATTGCTGTTTCTAAGCCTATCCTTAATGGGTTTGATAGGGTTTGATAGGCTTCAATGAAGACATTAAAGGCACGACATTATTGAACACATGACAGAAAGGTAGAAAACAGAGGTCGAACTAAAAATAAGGTCAGACATCATACCTGAGTGCAGGTACGTGTCGTTATTTACGGCCGATCAAACTTATGCTCGTTTATCAAACAAAATTGACCGGAAGCTGGAGCGTCTGGTGAAAAATCAGTCGCTGGAAAACGAACGACATCGATATGGAGCGAACTATTTTTCGCGAAAACTCCACCAACTATTCTATTTTGCAATGGGTTCTCCTTTCTCCTTCTCTGGAAGGAACGTGTTCTTCGAGTTTGTCCAGGAAGTCTCGTAAATTTTCACCGAACCGTCCAGACGAGGCAAGGCAGATGGAAACGAAAGACGGGGGAGGAGGACGGCTCGCGAACTCGCCAGGAAGTCGTTTCGAGAGCGACCTAATAGCATTTTAGTGATATCGAGCGAGTCCCTGTAACTCGCAGGCTACAATGACGTAGGGTGGAAAAGGTTGTCGACCTTTAAAACCGTGTCCGAGTGCTCCAGAAACCTCAAATCCAACCAGGGATCCGCGGGATTATTTCCCGATCGGGCTTCTTTGCGTTTCCCTCGCGCCAGGGAAGAACGAGATTCTATTTTCGGAGGAACTTAAGCTTCCTTGCTTTTGTCACCGATAGACTAAATGCTCTTTGGAATCCTTTGCCGTGCAGCCACAAATTACACTATTGGCGTAGGTTATGATCCAAATACGGCAAAGCCACGCTATATTTGTAATATAGTTTAATTTTAATTCGAGCTACTATTCTCATATACTTACAGTCTGTTACGAATGTCTACATACACTTTTTAAGTTTCAGATACTTACATATTTTGCGACATATTTTGGAATGTTTGAAATGAGGTAAAAATTCATAAAATATGAAATTAGAAGGATTCTGACATGTTTCATGAAGGGAATATCATTGATTATATGAATAAAATTACTCATAAAAGCATAAAAGTTGTAATTTCATTTGTGCTAAACAAATTGTAGGATGTTATAGATGCTGCAGAAGTATTAACAATTAGTTTTGTATATTTTAATACGCGTGCGTAGTTGTTTGTGAAATCGAGTTTTTGATTTATGTATGTTTACTGCGAAAAAATGAAAAAAAATAATCGTTTTTTTATATTTACTAATTTAATGTGTTTAAGATGATTAGAACTCTCGTGTTGTTTTAAACAACAGAAATCTGTAGATGTATGTATGTAGACGTTTACGCTTGACTGTAGTCACAGAAGTATCCGATTACCATTAGAATTAAAAATAAAAATATTACATTAGTCTAATCTATTTTATTAGTATAATCTATTTTAATGTATGCGCGACAAAAATTCGTAAATATTATTGATCAACTTTTTGAGGCGTTGGGTAATTTTTCATAAGGAAACAGTTAATATAACAAATTATCTTTTGTAGCATTTCATTGAAACAATTTTATAATGTAACATAAACCCTGGCATGTAAAAATCCATATAAGTTATTTATTGATGAGATTTTTGTTGTTGTACATTAGATGCCAAGTATTTTATATTCGGTTTATGTTTCGTCACTTTTAGTATACACGCTGTACTAGATTCATCAGTCATTCTATTTCTTGTACTGTCTTTTGTAAAATTCATCTCACACGTAATCTCACAATCATATGTACAAGAGAAAATTGGTAATGTAATCGTCGCTATTTTTTTTTAACTAGATTTTTTAAACTACAATTTAAAACTGCTCGATCTGCATCTCGATGCCTTGACACGCATGCCTACATACTGAAAATATTGTTATTTTTATATATCGTATTAAAAAGTTGAATTGAGCATAAAACGGTATTACCGGTAAATCGTTTACGTGCCACTAAAATTTGTGTATCATGGATTTGCCACTGCTGGTATAGACCCAAACATAATGGGGGAGGTTAAAAAAAGGTTGAAGTGGAAAGAAGTGCGTTACGTGTACTACATTACGTGTATATAGTAGTCATGCCTTGGACTTGCGCACCAAATGGTTAGAGAGTAGCCGACGTAAGTCGAAAAAGACGTAAGTCAGGGTAGACTTCATGTATGTACGTATATACATATGCACTTTTCTGATGCAGTTTTTGCAAAATATATTTTTTCATTAATTTTAGAAGTTCTCAGTTTATCATTTAAAAGCTTTATGACGTTCAATTTTATTTGCAAACTAGTAATGTTTGTTTTTTCCATTAGTGCTAACCATCGATTTAAATATATATAAAAATCATTGCATTTGCGCATGCTACATATTTTGAAACTTGAAATGACGTTTTTGGATCACGACGTGAAGTCACTGATAGAAACGACACAAATTGGGAGAAGCTAAGCCGAAATATTAACTGTATTTAATTTGAATTCAGTGGTGCGTTGGTTAAAATAGTTCGAAATGTTGGGATCATAAATGAAGCTAATTTTAGCATGTTAAGATACATACGGGTATATTTTATTTCGTGTGATAGAAGCACATATTATTAGTTTCTAACTAACAATAATTATGAAACTGTTGGATGTACATTCATTCATACGTTGACTGATTTTGTGGGTCACAAGGGTAGGCCGTAAATTGGACGCTGTTGAGATCAGGTTTTAATACCAATTTAATGTGTGTGTGAATGAACAATAAAGCTTACTACAATTTTCATTAGCGAAATTGTTAGGGGGGTACTGAGAAAGATTTAGATGTGTACTAGTTTCTATAGCGTACTTTTTGGCAGAGTTTCAGTTCTGACATTCTTCTATTCCCTCCCATTCACCAGGCAATAGTGACACAATGTCTGAAAACTAGGAAACTTTCTTGTCATTCACAATTCTGCTTCACAAACAGTGTTACCTTTTCCGTCGATCATTGACAAACTTCCACGTTCAATAAATTCGAACCTTTACCTCATTGGTGGTTCAAAGATTCCTCAATAATACAATAAGGTAAATCTTCCAGGATCGAAAGGCAGGGAGCTCTTTTTATTCATAGCCAATTGTTCCGAGCAGTTTATTACGAACATAGAACGTCGAGCCGAGTTTCCGGTACGGCGGATCGACGATTACACTGGGAAAGGAGGACGGGTTGGAAATGAAATTCGAATTCAGCAGAAAGAATTAAATTCGTGCGGACGAGCACCTTCTCTTCTGCTGCGAATTCGCCAGGTGTTTCAACACACGTCGCTGAATTTTCGTTATTTCGCCGACTGGCTGTCGGCACGTTTCGTGCATCGAGCGACTGACCTTTGCTGATGGCCGACTGTTCCGGAAACGAATCCCCCATCGAAATCCCGCGATCGATCCGTTTCCTGATCGAATCTCCACGTTCCAGTCGAACGATCGCCGGTCCGTTTCCCCACAAATTTATTTTGAGACGATGTATCTAGGTAGAATACCGGCCATCGACAAAACTTGCAGCAATCTCCCCTATTTACATTTACGTATTTGTGTTCTGTTACATCATAGAGTGACATGCGTACGTTTTTTTTTCTTTTTTTTCTTTGTTGTAACTTCATAAAGTGGATTATTAACACTAGGTTTACGGAACTCGTCACGTTGACGCTTTTCAGATTTCATACCTAAAATTATAGAGACTATAAATATTATTTTTCAGTACTTTATCTTAACTTTAGTTAATACAATGGTATGAATATGTATTCTAATTGATTCTCTTCATCCTCACGCTTCTAATTTCGAATATTTATATGCGGTATACGTATTTTTCCGGAAGCCTGTCAAATTATGCAATTAACGTCCGTAAACCTAGTGTTAAGGCTTATTATTCGCAAAGTTTGAAATTCAGTAATAGTATATACAGTGAGAGTACAAAAGCAAATATACGTTTTACAAAAATGAAATTATATTATAATTTGTTCATTGTAAATTATATTGTAAATCGTTATACCATAAAAGTGCACGCGAATAAATTGTAGAATTTTATGATAAAATGTACAATTTTGTAATTTTCTATATATGTATATATCAACTTTTACTTTAAACTTCAATTCAATTGTTTACGGCCGGCCACAAAATCCTTTGCTCACAGAACTTTTCATTCAATTATTAACTATAGTGTCTATTAATAATATCAATTGCAATTTGTTGGCTTAAATACCAATATGTATCCAGAATACTAGAAATAATGGGGCGATTATTTACTAACATCATCTGGAAAGAGTTAAATTGAACGGTTTGCAGCAATAAGGTGGCAACTTCATGTTTTTACACATTTTTTTGTATGTATCCTATTCCATGTATAAAAATGTGATCTTACGCCTGGTGTAAAGAATGATTTTATGATTATGATATATGTATGATTTTATTGCAACAGATACCGTTCATGTTTCATGTATTTGGTGCAATAAAATCGCGTTACAACTTGCAAAAAGATACGTTGGAGAAATTCAAATGTGGTTTAATAATAAACTGAAACTAGAAATCTTTGTTTCAGATGATTCGGATGATACAGAAGGCGAATTGTATGAAAATGATTTCACGTTATAAATATATATTAATTGCATCATTAAAATACTATTATTTCTACGTACATTATTCATTATAGTTTATTATCCATATCGATTAAAATAAAATTTGCTCTCCTTTTAAATCTCTTTAGTGGATATTCACTATTTATTTTCTATTTCACGGGAACAATAAGAAAGGTATAAGTTTAATATCCAGTATAGAAGTTTATTAACACGAACATTAGTTGGCCATTTTACGGAACGTTGGGAACTGTAATGGATTTTAAATTACGTTTTTGCTGATTTACTTAAATTAGCCGAAAGTGGAGCTGCCTCCTTATTGCTTCAGTCCCTTCAATTGTGAAATAATTGTTGATTACATCTTTCTGCTTTGTTCCCCATTTTAATCAGAACAAGGAATATTTACACATTCGTGGGTTTAACATGAGTGAAACGATATCATAATTTTACATGTTTCTAAACAACGAAATAGAAATGAGTTTTTAGTAGAAATGCAATAGATTTAAAGTAAAGTTTGCACCTACTCGTGGGCAAATATTAGCACAAGAACTGTTTGCTTATAGAAGTCAACCTAAATCTCCTAGGAAACAGAATTTGAAACGATTCTCATAGGTCAGGAGTTAACCGCTAGTCAGTAATCAGAATTACTAGTCAGTAATTTGTAGTTACTGATTAATGAGGATAATTAGATTTGTGATTAATTACAAGTTAAGCAGATTTGTTTGTTTCATTTATTGCTAGTTTAAACAAATAGAGTTACTCGAAATTCCTTTAGGTAATCCTTTGAGAAGATTCTTCTTCGATGAAACAATGAAACTATCTAACATGGTAAAAGATTGTTTAAAAAACTTTGTAATATATTATTTAATATTTCTTCGGACTTTCTTTAATTCGCAATTTACTTTCCTCTTTAATTTTATCTCGATGTTAATAAGTGAAAGCAAAATTCGTAGCAGTATTCCAAATTTGGTGCTACGATACACAGAATTAAAAACATTTTCAAATAATTATGTCAACAGCTATTGAAACATGCTGAATTTGAATCTATGCGGGATCTCTGTGACCCCTATAATTTGAAGAAGGGTTAACAAAGTTTTGTCTCTGTTCAACCTTAAAATACGACAGAACTTTTTGGCCAACCTAATACATTTACTATTTTCCTATTGGGCTTGGATCTCTCCATTATAAATATAGAGAGTAAGAAAAATTGAATTTGATCTTTATTCAGCACGTGTACGGGTGTAACAACACAATAAACACTAGCGGTCTGTTAGACCGCCTAGTGATTGTACAATTTTGAACGTCTGTGGTAGTTAAGGGTAATCAAATATTACTAATTTATTTATGTTTTTAAATTATTGATTTATCTGTAACATAAACAAAAGGAATTTTCATGCTATCATTAGCATTAGCCCAATAGTTAATTTATCATGCAACCTTGGCATTAATGTTTTTACTATTTTATCGCTACGTGTTGATAAGAACGGTATTTTAAACGACTTGGTTGCGTTTGCTATTTCAATCACTTCGCGTTCTAAACGTACCGGCAAACAACCCACATGCACAGAAGCAATTCCTCACTCGCCCTGAATCTATTTTAATCGCAGTCATTCTCGTAGACGTTCATCCCCAAACAGTCTCACAATATTGAGTCGTCGTGTGAAAGCGCCTTTTCAGTGTGCAGATCGCGGAACGAGTCCGCACAGCCGACTCTCAATGGACTGCGAAATCATCATTAAATTCAATCTGTACTCGAGACAGATTTTGCATATTATGCATTCAGTAAATATTTCCTAAACATTTTGACACTATTCTTATATTACTGTCTGTTCCTTGGAAATTCGAAAAATTCAAGAATCTCTGTTGCCAGAAAACTTCATTCATGATACGGAGCATTTTAGACTCATTGTTATTAGTACGTCGTAGCTTTTTATGCGTATCTAAATACTTCAAAAACGTGTATTGATTTTTATGCAGTAGATTAATTTTCATGAAAATATTTCAGTCACGTTTTTGTTAGACAGACTATATTGTTAATTGTCCTAACGGTTTGACAATTTAGTCTGTATCATATGAATTGTTATTTCCAATGTCGTTTTAGGAATGATTTTGATTGAAGTTTATTATTAATTTTATGTAATATGGATAATAGTGTGGAGGTATAAATTTCGTAACATCGAACATATGTTTTTTTAACTCTCACTCGCCCCTCATTTTCACAACTTAATGTATCCTTCGTGTATCAACTTGACACAATGATGAAACATCAATGAAATGAAAAGATAAATAACTAATTTCTCTAATTATTGTACACAGAATAAAGTAATAAATATTTACACTGTAGCTTGTTTGCATTTTTCACATAGAATGAAGTCATATGCCGCAAATATTGTTTTAAAAGTGACAGAATAATGCAATCCTTCATGTGAGAGATGCGTTAAATTGATACAAGGGACAGATTAAATATCTTTTAGAAATCTACGGTTTATATACAGACGGTCCTGTACAACATTTGACAAATTTGGGGCCTTTCTTTTGACAAAACCTTTTTGCAATATTTATTTCATAGAATGGAAATGTAAGGTCTAAAGGTTTTTAGAAGATGCATTACAATGATTGTCCACTGAAGAATTTTGCGAATAAAACTCTGTGATCACTGTAGAAACCTTTGTCTATCAATAAAAGCTTAATATTACGACTAAATTGTTCCGTCGAATGAAAGTATCAGGAATGGAAATGTATTTGCAAACAATAGCTCATTTTTCGCGAAAGGCTGACACTGATTGGTTTCTGAGCCTTGCATATCTATGGTAATGGCATAGAATGCCATGAATATACAGTATAGTGGAATGGAGAAGTAAAAATTGTGTACTTATTTTCCAATAGTGAAAAACGCTTGCTTTTAACTTTTTATATTCAGCTTGTAAAAGGCAGTTTCTGGCAAAATAATTTTTGAACTTTTGGGAGGACTTTAAGATTTTAACTTTTTTTGTATTCTGTATGCAAATATAAGACTAATATGTTATGTAACAAAAATTCAGTATCTCAAATGATAATTCGAGAAGATTAAAGGAAAGTAAACAAAGAATCATTGTTAAAAAAAAAAAAATGTTTAGCCAAACTTACTAAGTTTTTGGCGAGGCAAATGTTATTACGTGGAGTTGGGTAAACTACCTAATTATTGATACTTTAAGATATGATCATGCATGAAAGTCGCATAAAAAATATGGTCAGAGTAGTTGATGTTTTGAATTTCTTATTTTATATTGTCATATTACCTGGCAAAATTTAGAAATTTATTAAACAATGAAAACTCATTTTGGAATTTCAAATTAATTAATTTTTGCGAATACAACTACTTGCCCATTATTAATATTGATTTCCCCAATTTTGTCACTGTGCTTATTAATTATTGACACTTGAATTGACAGAAGATAAAACAAAGATAATACGAAAACTTTATTTGCATGTTAAATATCATTGTAATAAACATACATTTTGGACACATTTGTCAAGATTCAAACCAAATGATTTTTCAAAGAGTCTTTCTCATATGTCACACAAATTGAATAATTACTCAACTGGTAGTTAAAACAGTGGCACCTTTTTCCTGATATCAAGTTCTTTATGGTTCTTAATTTAATAAATTCTATTTTTAAATCGGTGTCAGTAATTAAGAGTATCAGGATTAGGGTGGTTAATCCTATATAGTATATACAATTTTTCATGAAAAATTTGGTTGCTATTGATCACTCTTTTGCGAATATAAACGCTACTTTTCTGCTTCAATTATTATTTTTATTTAATAAACATATGTAGTAAAACATATATAATAAACATATATAATAAAAAATGGTGGATACCCTTAAGATGAATAGCTTATAGACCACAGTTGTAATCAGGAAATTTCTAGAGCATTTCTGAAATTAATCTACTCTCTTTCACATACATAAATATTTATAACAAGCTTCCCTGCATTAAATGATGATAAATTTTCATGTGGGAAGTTGAAGCTAGTTAGTCTTGCGATATGGCACACCGCTGACCTAAGTTCAGTCCTGTTCCTTCCGCACTCTGCATCATGAAAGGGCCGTTAACAGTAATTTCGAAGCCGTTAAAAGTAAATCGCGAACGATAACATGATGGAGAGCAACGATTACAAAGGCGCTGTACAACAAACTGTCTATACCAGATAAAGGGTTCTAGCTAAAGATTAAAAAGCTTTGGAGGAGATTAGCCGAACTTAATGCCTAGAGCTCTTTCGATCACGGTTAAAATGATTCCAAGCTGAAAGGAACTTCCTATTACGTTGAAGCGATATTTTATATGAAATTTTTTAAGCTTACTCTACGTATTTTTATTTTTTTCTATGCTTTTGGAGTCCAGTTTAAAACAAATTCTGCCGTTCAGGAAAATGTGTATAACTTAATTTTGACAAAAATATATTTGGGTTAGTCTGGTTCTCAGATACCAAAATATAGGTATAACAAATCTTATATATTTTGTGTAGTCGTGTTTTCGCTTTATGTATGTTTTACTGTGAACAAACAGTAAAAAATCACAATTTTTTGATAAACAATTATAATGTCTAATTATTATTTCTGATTCATATTTATGAAATAATCAATTTGAAATTTAATATATAAACTTTTACAACTGACCATAAATGCCAAGAGATAAACGTAATTATTTTTTCTCTGTGAAGGGATATAAATTTCAAGCTGAACACGATAATAAATACTGGAAGGGTTAATTATGTAAAACTAGAAGACATAAATGACTAAATTTTTATTCAACAATTAATAATATGTTTCAATTTCGTATTATATTAGTTTATTTTAAAAGTTTTTGCTTTTGGTATTTAAATTCTTTTGCCATTTCAATTTTTACCAATTTTTCACTACTTTCCAATTCAAGACAGCGAAATGGTTAAATGTTCTTTTTTTTTCTTAAACACGGTATTTATGCTTTCATGAATCGAGAAATTAAAAAAAGTACAATTTCAAAGTTTCAATAGGGCAGCGTGCACGAAATGTTCCGCGACCAAAATCGATCGATTGTTATTTGAAGGGACGAAACGAATTTTGCGCGTGATGCGCAACCATGCGAATCGCGGCGACCGGTTCGTTCTTCCCGAAACCGATCGATCGACGGTGTCGGGCACGAGTACAACGACCGAATTAATAACGACAGCCGGGCTACGTAACGCGAGGAAGCGGCGCGTGCGAAAATTTATTGGCAATTTTCTTGCTTCGCCGCGAACTTTCCTTATGGTGTAACTGCACGAAAGCAGTAGCTTGTATGTAGGTCGAGATTGAATGGAAATTCGCAGATTAAGCGACGATTGGTTGAAAACGTGTCATAATACACTTCGTTCATTCATAAAGAATGTTTATTAACTGAATGCAGTATAAGGTTGGATGCAGATGAACGATTTTTCGCCGCACGATCGTATGTTTGTCATCGTTGTTTTCAATTTAAAAAATAAAGTAAAACATACAACCGTGTGTCAAAAAATCGCTCAACTACATCGAGCTTGGTACAGTGCAATAGCACGTGTTAATTTGTATAAGATAAGGGTAAATCAATAATTATCCGTAACATGTTTATAGAATTGATTAAAGCAGTAATAGGTAGAGTGGGTTATCCGATAAGGAATTAATTCGTTCCAAAATTATGTTCATTATAGGATTCGTTCGTTACAGAGTATTAATATATACATATATGCGTGTGCATTCGTACATATATGTATACATATTGACGGGATGTTTCAACGTGAATTAATTAATCTACAGATTAACTTTTGCGACTCTCGCATTTTTTATTTCTTCTCTATTTTTCAAAATTGTACATATTGTAGATTTATCCATACCATATTCGCATCATGGATCTTCCAGACACTTTCCACTTTCTCTCTTCCAAGATATTTCTTTCTTAATATTTAAGCTAACTAATTTTCTTATTCTATCTTGTCTGTCCGTGACTAAAATTATACCTACATATAATAGAATAAAAACGTATCTTTACTATTAAAGATAAATTATTAGAGATATAACTAGATCAATATTAATTATAAATGTAACTAATTTCTTGAATGATACCCGATGAATGACTGTCTGAGCTCTAATGCTGCTTTGCATGACTATTATTGAGAGGTTCCCATCGTCAGTTGTTTCGTTACTATGGTAATGAAGGCAGAGTTGAACAATCGGCACACCGGCCGATTGTATCTTCCCGCGTCTGTTAGAGGATTATCGTCTGTTATAAGATTCATTCGTTATAGGTGACTTCACTGTATAAATTTTCTTACTGTTTTTCAACGAAATTTTCGTGATTTTCAATATGCTTAGTCTATCCATGCATGAACTTTGTCATGCCTTCCAAATAAAATGTTTTTGATTAAGAGATACAGTAAATTGTATATGCCAGTTGGTTCAGTTACTCGCATAAGATAAAAAATCTTCTGTTGTGTTTGTTGATCTATTAACCCTGCTTCGGTTTTTGGGTGATTCTTTACTTAATCACGTTTCTTCTTTTTTAAAAAATTCTTAAATTGGAAGAGAAATAAAAAAAAATCGCTACGAATACGTACAATTCTTACAATTCTTTAATTATATACTGATGATTTGCTTTTTCCAAAATGAGGAAACATTTTTAAAGAAACAAGCGTAAAATTCGGTCTGCAAGTATCGAAGACCGCAGCAAGCCTAATGAACACTGCTTCGCAATTGTGTATTATTCTTATACCGTGCTATAAATCTTCGATAGATTTCAGCTACTGATTTACCTTCAGACCATAAAAATCAGGTCACAGCTCACTGCTTTTCTTTGGTGCACGCTGATAACAGCGCGGCCATCTTAATACCTCCAAAACAAATGACAGGAGTGAGTTATTAGGTTGAACTTTCAAATGGAAAACAATCAGAGTGCATGATATCTGATGGTACAAGCACAATTCGCAATGTAATTTGAGTAAAAATGTATAACTTTATTGCATGTGATTATTGACTCACCCTTATATCAGGTGTATGTAAAAGTCTCTATCATTTATATATAGATTTGATTCGAGCGAATTGTTACAGAAAAATTCTATTTCATCCAATGCACAACTTGCATAGACTTCGTGAATCAGTCAGAGTAGATATCATAATTGAATGGTTACATGAGATGAGAAAATTATTAATTGCTTTTGGTTACTAAATTTGTACAAATATGAATTCTTTCCAATATGAATTGGTGGGCGATTTTTTAGGCGATCTATAAGATATTAACCCATTGCGTTATAATGATTAATATAACTCACGACGCAGGTTATGATCTCAATATAATAACCGCACTCTGTATTTGCAATAAAATGTAGTTTTAACTCTAACTATATCATCGAATTATAGCATTGAGGATTATCGAATATAAAATACGCGAAGGATTTCAGCGTTTTATTGTTGACGTGATGCTAAAGCAGTAAATAGCCAAGTTACACTTTTCAGCAGTAAAACATTTGTGCTGCATTTATTCAAGTCATTGTTCGCCTTTCGAAGCACAAAATAGAATCAGTAGAAACAATATTAAGAATTCCAAAATGAACGCATACTGTTGGAGACTACCTACTTCTAAATTATCACTGATTTCTTTTTATTTTATACAATGCATTTGGTAGGTCTTGTTAGGTAGACTGTATGCTTCTGCTTCTGTATATGTGAATATTATTGTATTCCAACATATATTCACCACGATCAATGAACCTTTTTTGCGCATAATCACATTAAACGTGTAGGTGTGTTAACGATGCGGTCTCGTTAGCAATAAATATCGATAATGTGGATTGTTCGGCCGCAGAAGGTTCTAATTGCTACGCCGTACGCGCGTAACTGGTAGGTGTGCGCGCTCGTTACATCTTCACTGACAGATTAACGATTACTAAACCTTGTTGGTGCTGAAGTTTATGACAAACAACACAAGTTTAAGGAATTCATTTCGTAGTCAACGTACGTTTGAGTAGATGAACTGCATCTTGGTGAGGAAAATTGGCTTCTATCGTTGAGTAATATTTTTAGAATTCTCCCTAATCCTAATAGAGGGTGGACGTATCGCAAATTTAATGGTGGAAAGTTGTCAGAGAAATTAGTCGTGAAGAATGTACAATTCTGTGAATCAATTCTTCGATATAAATGATCTTTTTTTGTAAAACTACAAAATACACGAGTTTGATTGTAATATGATATATTATATTGTGAGAACATGCTAGCAGATTTGGAGACATAATTTTTTTTATGTTATTTACTATGTTTAATTTGCAACTGATATTTGGAAGACTCAAAAACCACTCATAATCAGTGTAAGTCAAAAAATGAGCTATCATAATGCTACCAATAGTATCAAATACCTTCCCATTGCTGAAACTTTTATACGTCAGAACAATTTAATCGTAATACTAAACTTTTATTAAAAGACAACGATTTTTATATTGACTGCAGAATTATTCGCAAAATTCTTCAGTAAACAAGCAACGTAAGTCACATGTAATGCATCTTTTAAGAAATTTTAGACCTAAACTTTCCATTTTATGAAATAAATATTGTAAAAAAGATTTAAATATCTTGTAAAGATATTTAAAAAACCTATGTTCAATTTTATCAAATTTATACCATCACACTGTTATACATATTACACAAAATTAACAAACTCCAATCAGAATCATTGCGAAACCGACACTGAAAATGATGATTCAGATGAATAGTATATAAATTAAATTATTAAAACTGTCAACGTAAGTCGAACTTTTAAAAAAAAATCCATATTTCTTTTAAATCGTAAGGTTTTAGTTGGATTTTTTCATGTAATTGTTTATTCAAACATATACTCCTGAAATAAAAGTCATATTTTAACGGATAATAAAAGTTATTATTTTTTGCAGCTCATTTTCTAAACAATCAATTACCTCCTTTCACATATTTCATGACTTACACCGATTGACTTTTGCTCCCCCCATTTATTAAATTATTAAGCAAACGTGTTCTGTTAGTAGAGCGTGCGAATAGAACTCACTCTTTAATGCCTCTCCATATATAAGTAATCAACTGCTACAATACAATGATTTATTTTAAATATACACTCGAGGGTTTCCTTCTTTTTAGGTGCTTGGATTCAGTTTAATTTGAGGATGCTTAGAGTATAGTTGCATTGAAAAACTTTCTAATTAAATGAAGATATACAAAAATTAAATTTCAATAAATTACAAAGATATATTGAAAAAAATGCATTTTTTTAATCTACTGCATGTATAATTTTCGTATTTTCAGTTTACAAAACTTACGCTGACAAATATTATGCGAATCTTTATACACGTAGAACACACGTGTTAATACGAAACTTATTACGATTTCATAATGAAATTCTTGAGATAATAACATATTTAAAAACTTAGCATAACTTGCAGTTACAAGACTACGGTTTGTACCTACAGTTTTTGCTCCCAATGAAATACGATGATGCAGTCGATACAGACTAAAACAAGAACAAACAACACGTTTATCTATTGTGTTTATCTATATTCCGCTCTTATCCGGGCTAACATACATGCATAACATCTAGGATAAGCTATGGAAGTTAGTTGGAATGTAGGAGCGAGTGCATTAATAGGAAATTCAATCCGATTACGTGGCAGAATGCATAAGGTAAAATAAGGTTTTAATTATTTGTAACCAGAATCTATGCTTGTCATATAAAAGTATGTAATTAATTACAATCCTTTAATGAAATCTATAAATTAACAATGACTATAAATAAATCGTTTAGTGCCATGTTCACAATATTTCTTTCTTTTTCATAATATTACAAATCAATCAAAAATGTTTATTTTTTATTACATATTACCAAATAAACAATAGGCTATTTACTAGAGACTCACCGTTCTTTGTATTTACAATTCAGAAAATCTTTATCAATAACACAATACTACTTTCTAATTCATAATATAGCTATTCAACAAAACTATCAATAACTTTCGCAATACTACCAAGCCGAAAAATTTATTTATAAGTTGCGTTCGCAGCCAATTAAATTTAAAATTTTCGTATTTCAATATTTCTTTCTTTTTTCTACCATTATACATGACTTAATAAAAAAAAAAAAAAATCGTTTACTGCATACTATGAAAGAAACAAAATTTATGCACATATTAAATTTGTTGCTGATGGGTCTACTACACGTTTTTTAAAACTGCATAACCGTGTCAATGGCAAACATTCTCCGCAAGAATAACTACGAATCGCTGCACCAAACAACCCTCTATGCACATTTAACTCGTGCATCCCCTATGGTACGTTTCGGAAACGACCAGTGATCGTGGCAGAAAAATGGAATTGCGATTGCTTTCGAAAATATCACTCGAGTATTTACGTGCTCGGTGAGTAAAAAGAAAAAAAAAAGAGAACGCTTTACTGGAATAGAAAAAGTAGACGTGAAATAGGAGAGGAGAAAGGTAAAAAGTCTTCCAAACGAAAATCAAAGCGGGGTGAATTAACCCGGAGAAAATTTAATTAAAAATCGACACCGGTGTATCGCCCTTGCGTTTTTTTTAAAAGTTCGATGGTTTCATTTTTCCCCATGCCTATCTTTATCTGCTTTCTACCTTCCTGTAGCGCAATTTCCTTGTTCTCTCTCTCTCTCTCTCTCTCTCTCTCTCTCTCTTTCCCTCACTTAGCGCACCTTTTTTTTCTTTTTTTATCTTGGGTTTTTTGCGCTTGTACTGAGGCATCAAAGCTTTGTAGGCGCGTTGGCCGGAACAACGAGCAGATTCGAAATTAGCACGGCCCGATGGAACAGAGAGAGACGCGTTCGCCATTCCCCGTGTTCGCAGCCGGTCGAATCCTACCTTTCGCTTTTCCAGGCGCCGCCAAGTCTTCCTTGAGGGCCTTTGCACTCCTCTACTACGTCATTACCACGTTAATCGTTCTCCCTCTTATCGGGGCAGAGGCTATCGATCTCTTGGAGGCATACACACGAAGCCACGCGACTCTTGCGAGAGAACCAACTCCCGGAGGGTCGCCGACGTTATGTATTTCTTACGATAGGCGGAGGAAAACCCACTTCAGATATGCCCTTTGTTTTTCTCAACCCGTTAAATTACTATCCGTGGTGCGTATTGCTTGATCGCCATAGCAGATACAGTTTTTTCCTCTTGTATTTTCTATTCTTCGTTTTTTTTGCAATCGTCTGTCACCGGAGAAAGAGAAAAAGGGGGAAATCGTGATATGATAGCATGAAAATATCTGAAACGGTGGCGGAAGAAGGTAATGCTGTCGTGTTAGTCGTGGATTGCGCCTGAGTCTTATTGCTTTGGTTGATACATCGGTGAATTATTTATCGTGAGGGAAATTGTGGTGTCCGATAAAGTTTGCAGTTTATAGATCTTTTTGGAAGTTTTAAGGGAATTTTGGTGGCAAGTTAAATTATTTATAATTATAGGAACTCAGTGGCAAAAGGTACGCGGCACGTTTATGTACATTTTTGGTTTTTCATATTATCATGTCGTTCATAAGTAAAGCCGATGTCTGTGCATTTATAAGAAATTTAAAAGACCAAACAAGTACAGAATGCCCATGACATACAAAAATAAATAAAATATTTAGAATAAAAAAGGGGTACGGTACTAATGTGGTAAAATAAATCTCTACTTAGGTTACATTTTTTGCAGATATGTTTATAAAAATGTTAAATTCCATAAACATCCGCGTTTTCTTTCTCTCTCTCTTACTTTTTCGTTATTTATTGTTGCATCAATCTCCTGCGTCAGTGATTAGTAACAATATAAAGAAAAAAGACATGATTGCATCGATTTATCATTTACTATAATTAATTTAGTATTCAGGTTTTAGAAAATTTAATCCTTAAGTTGATTTTTGTTTTATTTAACCCTTTCATTGCCATCGACACCTGTAGGCGCTCAAAAAATTCGCACCTATCCCTTTATTGGTAACTTTTGCTGAATAATTTTGGTAATTAAAAGTGCTATTGGCGCCATGAAACACTTGGAACTTCTTCGTTATTTTGACTTCTGTATAATTTTTGGTTAAAATCCGCCACAGCGAAAGGGTTAAAGATGCGACAAATTTAAAAGAAAAAACTGTTTTTTGTTATAACTTGTGTGTAGCACACAAATATTTATCCTTTATTAAAGAAAATATTTGTTTTATATTAATGTATTGTAATAGTAAAAATATATGCTTCAAATAATTAACCATGGATTATAGTGTCAAGATTGATTGATCAAATGAAATATTATCATGAAATTATTTTACTTCTACGTTTAGTTTGAAAATATTATTTTATCTACGTTCACTTTAAGACTGGGGGATTAAAATAATATCGCATTTAAAATTCCACTTCAATCGCAAAAGACCGAAACTTCAAACCGGTCTTTAAGTTTGTTCCGGAAATTTAATAAGATTTAATAAAATGTATCTTTATGCTAAGAACTATTAAAATGAAGAGCCACTTTCCCGCCATACCAGATTTTATTAAATTATTTTACATTATTCCTCGGTTAAATTTTTGAAGTCATAAATATCTTTATAAATTTTATGTAAAGGTAAAAATATTAAGTAACCTCATAAAATATTGTTTTTTTAGTGAGAAATGATGCTGACATATGGGATAAACGTTTTGAATGTGATAGTATCCGTTTATCATTATTATTTTGGGACTTGCAATGTTTGATAAGAATAACGATTGATAACATTACATAGGAGATAAAGAATTTTCATTATTGAACTCAATTTATTACAAAGGATTTATCACTATATTGCAGATCTTTATGCACTTATAGAAAATTTAAATATGTAAAACGGTACCGAATGCAAATGGCATTTAAAAACACAAAATATTTTAAAAGTAAAATGCGAATTATAGTACTTAGAGGAGAAAACCACCCCCCTATTTAAATCTCGTTTCTTTAATTTAATTTGTAAAAATCTGAATTTGCATAAAGATTCACAGTCTAATTATGACATTTGTATATAATTTAATAAGTATACTATCTTTGTTATATAAATTTGCTATCTGCATAGCTCAAGTCGTGCCTTACATGGAAACTGTCATAAGCTTTTTATTCTAGTCTCTTCTTCTTACTATAAGAAACGATATACGAATTGCTGTAGGACAAGATTTATGTATACATTTAACAATTTTTTTTAACCATACTTATCATGCACTCGTATAAAAGATAAAAGCTATACTTCGGTTTAAAGTAAGTTTTGAAGAACAGGCCCATTTAATACGAATTGGCTAAGAATTCTTATCGTTTGTCCCCAAGTGTAGTTATCACACAATTGATATCAATAACCGAAGTTTGATAATAATAGGCGGACTATTTTTAACTAATTTTATATAGAGTATTTTGGGATTATCTGTGATTACAATATCCGGATTCTATTGTATTGGAATAAGAGTCTTAAGATGAATCATAAATTTATAATATTAATCATAATAATAAATAGCTCTTAAAGGAAGGTTTATAAAAAAAATTGTCATTGATCAATGTGTTAAATATTACTTAAGAAAATGACTACAAATTACATATTTCAATTTTCAATACAAATTTCCGAGAACCAAAAAGTCTAAATTATCAACGAAAATTGTTCAGATTTACTAAAAATAATGCATTTCGTCTTTTGCTTGAAAATGTTCAAACTGGAAAAATCAAATCATCTAAAAAGATTTGAAAATATTTATTAGGGATTACGTATCCCATCCTGCAATTGAAATTTCTTGAAAACAAAGATTCCAATCTTATATTATCAATGCTCTTTTCTAATTTTCTTCAGTTCTTGCATTTAGCAACTCTATTCAATTTAACCGAGGATATTGACAATTGTACTTCGCATAGAGACAACGAAACCGCGTTTCAAGTTCGAAACATTGGAAAAGAAAACTTAACTTATACTATTAGCGTGGCATTTTCATTGCGCTAGAGAATTTCGAGTAGAACTCAGAAAGTTTCCACCCAGAGAAGTTCCCTATAGGAGACTTCAAACGAACTGGTGCTCTGGTCAATTTGAAACTTTAATGAGTTTTTATCCGAACGATCGTTACCCGCCAAACGCAAAAGGAACCTCAGGATTCCGCGAGAAACGAGAACAGGTACCTGATACGATATCTATCTTATCATTATGAGAGTTATTAGATCAGTTATTTAATTCGTTTAATTTTACTTGTACTCTAAATTTAAAGCATTGGAAAATCGAAATACTGACGATGAGTAAGAATTTCAAGCAATCGAAAGTACAAAACTCAAAATATTACAAATCCACTTTTTGATATTACACACGATTTCATTTAAAAAATAAAAATTTGCAGGTTAAAATGATTTTTGGAATTTTCATGTTTTTTTCTGAACCATCTCTTTTCGAGTAAAATTTGTTGTATTTATTTCGGTGCATTTTTTTTTATTAAAATCAGCATTTATTTTGCACAAAGTCAGACACTTGTTCTACTTTATACGTAAGTTTTATTATTGTGTAGTGCTTGATGCCCAATTTTAATATTGAATAACTATCGAATGTTAGATGACTATTTTATATTTACAGGCCAACTGAGAAATTCTCATTATGAAATACGATGGAGGTTTTGAGTTAGCTAATTCAATGTAAAAGCTCCGAATTAATTTCTATACCAATTAGTAGGTAGGTATTAAATATTGCGTTCATTGTGGCCCGTATGGAATATAAGGTTTACAATTTTGACCCACTACGGAGCAAAGGTTGCTCATCACTGTTCTATAGAGAAGGAGAATCATTAATTAAATTTTGACTACGTGTCTGGTATGATGTTCGCTGGAAAGACTGTTGTTTACTTTGTCATCGAATCAATTATATTTTTATTTTAATTTGTTAGCATTTCACGCTCTCGAGTCTTATATCTATCATCGTAATACTGCTATTATATTATATGAAGCGTTGAGTGAAAAAACAGCACTCATATAAAAGCTAAAGGTATGCGTCAGTTAAAAGTAAATTTTGAACAAAGTCTTCATTAAGTACGAATTTGCAAAGAATCCTCATCGTTTGTCCCCAAATGTAATTACCATAATTGACATCAATAAGCGAAGTTTGATTATAATAGGCGGATTATTTTTACTAATTTTATATAGAGTATTTTGGGATCGACTGATTATGATAACAATAACCGATTGATAACATGATCTGTGGTCGTAATAAGCAGATTCCATTGTATATCGGTGAATCCCACGAAATGTTCAAAAAATTCTAAAATGACGCATTATTATACATTGCCTATACTCATCGTCTAGGATCGATATCGGTTTGCATCGTTCCGGCGGGTTCGATCTCACGTTCGACCAGCTTCCGGTGTTCACGTAAATCGTCACGTACTTGGACGTCTTCGAGCGTCCCAGACGATGACTACGTTGTTCCTCGCGATGATTGTCAGTGCGCGAAGGAAGTCCCTTATGGACGCGGCTTGCATACTCGATGATCAAGCGAACGAACCAACGAACGATGAGAAAGAATAGGCAAGAGAAGCCAACCCGTGACCAGTAAGGTGAGCCAGGATTGATGCTTTTTTTCCAAAAGCCGCGTCGCTCGTTGTCCACTGAATCGTAATGTTGGAAAAGTTAAGCTGTCCCCTTCGTCTCTTTCCTTTTCCCTATGTCCCCTTCTCTCGTTTTACCTCTATTCAGTTGTGGTTTCTCACTCTCTCTTTTTCTTCTCCTTTCTCTTTGGTTACGATGAGAATGTACCGCGCTACATCCTGAAGTTCTCTACGTGTGGACCCGCTTTGTCAGGCTGGTGGGAAAAGGCCTGCTTCGCTGCTTGTAATCGCGTTTGCCCGGTTGTATTCATTTTTGCGACGCTTTTGTCACCACCATTGCTAGAATGCAGCTTTATTTAGAAAATGGAAAACCGTGGATGACTAAAATACCGTCGCCTGAACAGGACTCCCCTTTGTCTTTCTATTACACGCTGATCAATTGGATGTACATGTTGCCGTGAAAGCCTGAAAATTGGTAAATCCTAGGTTTTACCGACCATTCTTAGCATTTACCATGGTCAGGTGCTAAAAGTACGAAAACATCATGTAAACTCTTTCACTTCGGATTTTTACCAAACCATTCCGGTATATGCTAGGATTTACCACAACACCAATTGGTAAAAGTGAGAAATAAGAAGTCAGAGAATAATTAAAAAGTAAGAAGAAACACATATACTCACTTAACCCTTTCGATGTTTATGTCGAGTATTCTCGTCATGAAAGAATGGCAAGTTTTTGTTTAAAGACAAGTATACTCGTCTTGACGATATATTACGATGTGCAAGATAAACGAATTATTCGGTATGAACCGGATATAAAGCATTTGAGATACAGTATACAAAAGCAAAAATTTCATTGATTAGCAATACTTATTGATTTGTATGTAAATTTACGAATTCGCGTTGATAAAATTCTATGTTAATTTTTAAACTTATCTCACTATAATTCTGCAATGATTAATTTTTTCCGTATTAAATACTGGAGGCTGCACGGTATGTTAACAACGTAACAAATATTATTTGCAAATTTTTTATACGCAACATATCAAAAGATTCGCTACTGTGTAATATTATTGATATTTCAACATTTTACATTTACAGTCATTGCCATTTATATTGTGGCTCCCTTTTGTTCACATTTTAATCTAGATCATTCTACAAACATTGATAAGGATATATGTACCTATAACAGTCCGTATATTTTATAAATTTACTATCAGTGAGTCAGGCGATGTTTTATCTGCGTCCACCTCCTTAGACGAATTTATTGTCAATAACGAGTAATAAATGTACGTGGTGTTACAATTGAATTCATTACATTGTAGTTTTTTGCTTTAATAATATACTATGTGTAACGTATCAAAAATAAATATTTTGCTTATCTTTTTTTTTCTGGCTGTTTCTTTATGAACCATAGTGCTCCCAAATTTTTCTGTCGCCAGCGTCGTCATAGTGGTTTTAATTTATTTTCCGTGTGCATCGAATAAGTTGAACAAGTCTTTCGAAATGTGAAGATTATAACGCCACGTGACTTTGAAGTTGCAGACTTATTTTGAAGTTTTATTTTGTTTCATTATTACTGTACTTATTGTACGTACTGTATTTTATTATTATACAATCCAATGTAACCATTTAAATGATTTCGCAAAAAATTATATTACAAAACAGAGTCGCAGTTTTTTGCACATGACTGTATCGAACAGTATGGGGAACCAAAATTGCATGGAAATAATTATAAGAATAATATAAGTACTGTTTATTATCAATGATACAGTGCAAATTGAAAAATCGTAGGAAATTACTACTATTATTATTATTGGTATGTTTAACGCTGTCACAATGACTAGGTTGAACACTTACGGTCTTATTTGAGTTATAGTCATATATTTCTATTATTATTGTCATTATTATGAATTGCTTTTGCAATATTATTCGCATCTGAAAATGTATGTCGCATCGTTTAACCCTTTCGTTACCGGCATATTGGAACTAAAGACTAAAATCGTAGGTAATGATAAAGCTTATTAATATAAAAATTAAATAGGTATAAATATTTGGATACTCTACATAACTAATTGTATCATAATATTGACGTATAAATAATTCAAAAAAATATACTTATGCTTTTAACAAATGCCAGTCCAATTCTTGAAGACGTATATATATGTCCATAGTAGCGAAAGGGTTGATATTAGAAGGTCTTGCGTCTCTATCTAGTCTTTTTAATTTTTCTTTTATGCTCCAAAATCAGTCATTGAAGTTTTATCAACTATCATTAACCATTTGACTGCGGTTATTTTTATGAGTCATTTTTTATATGAACTATTCAATCACACTTATTCGTAATAAGAATGATACCTTTTCAATCGAATAATGGGCCATTTTATATCTATCTGAATAGTCTTTCTTTGTTAAAAACCTGAATACTGGCTGCCATAATAATGAATCTATTAAAATCTTGTATCTAAAGATGTTTAGCCTCTGCAGAACTTATCTTTTACGGAAAATGGAGCCATAAAAGTGCAGTTGAAGTTTAAATATGGCGTGTGTGGTAAAATAATAACGTCCCAAGTTATGAAAAAGGTTATCCAGGGCTTCAGAAGATCCACTATATAAATTTGCCTCCGGCGAACGTTATCTTTAACATTATTTTCTTCTGTTTGAGCCAAGCGCGATACGGTTATCAACCCCAAAAAGGACGATAAGTTCTCTTAAATCTGCTATTATGAAAGCAGACACGCACCCTTTGAGCGATCAGTTCCGAGCGCACAGTACCAACTAGATAGTTCTCCACGGTTAAATTGAAAAGCCGCGAAAGCCAAGAGAATCCTTGGGCGTCTCGTGCTTTGCGAATGCGTCTAGATAAGCTAACAACGACTACAGTACGCTGTGAATCCTTAACATTTCCCTAAAGGTGATATGCTTGGACGGTTATGGTTGCTCTCTTGAGTCAAGTACTAGCATTGACACGCCCTGTATGCACAGGGCATTAATTTCAGTATTGTTTGAATAATTTTAACCGTTACCTACTGACACTGAGTCTGACAGATTACAGGCAACATATTTATACACGTTGTAGGGATAAATTGTTTTTTCCTTTGTAAATTTTAAAATTCTTGTTACGTAATTATAAAATATTTTCTAATAGAAATCTATAATAATGCATGTTACTTCTCCTGTCTATTGGGTTGAGTAATATATTCCTTCGCGTTTCATTAAAATAGTGTCAAGTATTGTTACTAGATTACAGGTGTTCATGCATTTGTGAAATATTTAAATATGCAAAGAGACAAAGAATATAGGTAATATGCAAAGTATCAAAAGTAAAGAGTAAATTATTTTATTTCAAGGATGAAACAGCTCTCTATTTCACCATTTACAATATTTTCATGATTCTTGAACATGCAATATGCAAATGACAGGAAAAGAACCAAAAATTACCAACAATGTAAAATATTTGATAAATATAAAAATGATAGTTGTCGAATCTTATCTACCGAAAGTAGAACAATTTAAAATTATAGTTAATATTAATAATTGCATACTCTTTTCATCTTTATATAAATATGTTGACTAAGTGAGTGCAATACTACTTTTTTATAAATAATAAATTTCTACCTTTATAAATAAATAGGTATCTATTTTCAAATCAAAATAAGTATATTTATAAATAAAGAAAATACATGAATCAAGAAATACAGGTATCTACATTTTATTGAGTCTTAACACATTAATTGTCTGAAATAAAAGAGTAATCTTAAACGATTTTAGCAGAAGTTACTTTATATTATAGTAAGATGTATGACAAGTAATGACCAATCATTAGCGAGTCAATAGGCAATCGTTTTCTCAACGAGGCTAATAACTATGTTTTTTCTATAGGAAATATATTTTTTTTACAATTCTTTGTAGTTTTTTTAATTCTTTTACAATAATTTTGATTCTTTTCAAATTATTAAGATTTCTTACAGCTACTTTTATGAATACTTTTGTTAAATTCACTATAATTAGTATCTTATTCTGTGTGTTTAAACTGTGCAATTTCTTAAAGGGCTAATAATTATATTCCTTACGCCTACAGTATTGCTTAATAATATGAAACATATTCATTACTCTGCATCGCTTTTGAATATTCCCCAAATACCAACTTTCCGAACAACCTAATATACATATATATATATATATATATATATATATATATATATATATATATATATAGATGTATCCTAATCAAGGGTGTAGCCAAAGCACTTGCATTCTCTTTCGTAGTTGACGAAATTTGAAACAGAAATTTTTTAATGATTCACCAAGGATTCTAGAAAATTGACTATGATTTCTTTTAACTTTCTTAAATACGATATAAAAGTAGTGATATGAATGCCATTTAGGTATTATAACAAATTTTATTTAGATATATATTGGTCAAACAAACAGGTAACTAATATAAATTAATATTTATTTTAGTCTAACATTTCTGCACTTCCCTAAACGAAACGAAGGTCTACGCATCTGACACTAATTAGGAGAAAATGTGGAATATTTGTTTACTAAAATGGATCAAAATTTTTCCATGTGATTGGCATGGTACGGAAATTTTTGTGGAAATTTTCAAAAACAGGAAACCTTAATCTTCAATTCGAAGGGGTTTTTGTAGAAGCACTTAAGTACAGAGAATTTAAGTACAGATTAGAATTTCAATGTTTTTTTATAGTATCCTAAATCCTTCTAATGAATTTCAATACCGGCTTTAGATATTCGAAGCAAATGAGACTTCGACTTTACCCCTTAAATAACCCGCTTGAATATAAACTACACAACGAATAGATCCAACTGATCGCTTAATCACGGGTTGAATCTTTCAGCAGCCTTATCCGGCGTTCTGCGTCCTTTTAATGTTTTTCAGTGACTGCTTAGGAATCCAATTGTCTTCCATTTCCTGAAAGTAATCGCATCAGTATCGTCTACGGGACTTTATTTCAATTTACGACTCTCGTTCCAAAATTTTATTATGCACCTCTTAAGTGATTAAAAAAATTAGTTTATATAGCCTACTTTAAGATTTTCCGTGGAAAATCAATTCTAAATGAAAGGTTTGTATTTATATTTTTATGTATTTTAATTCTGGAGTATTAATATTATTTTTTTGTGACATTAACGTTAATGTGGAACAGGCATACCGTATTTTGCCAAAATTGTTTATTTCACGTTCAAAACTAATTAAAGGGCGAATATTCAATGGATTTAATGATATTTTTAAAATGAAAGAAGTAACAGTTTATACAAACTTTTGAAGACATTTAAAAGGATCGATTCAAATGTAATCTCTTGTATTATACTACTATTATTAGGAATGGCATATTCGAAACTTCGAAATCTTAAAATTCGTCGAAACGCAAAAAAAATCTGAAGTTGCAGCAATTAAAATTCCCCTAATTAATATTAGTTACGTTTTATTAATTTATAGTTCTGTGTGTGAGGGGGATTCCGATTAGAAAAGTACTCAGTTTTCGAGCCATCTCTAATGATATTTTAAAGTTCAATTGATAGAGGCAGTGGTCCAAATATGGTCTAGGGTCTAAATATGAACTATAGTTAAAGTATGGGGCTCATTAAGTGCCTGTGCCAGAAACGGTGCAGAGCTACGACCAAAAAACAAATAAAGTTGTTCAGAAGAAATAGTAACCATCGTTTGTTGTATTAACGTCTTCTATTGTAAACAGTGTTATCGTTACGAATTTCCTGATCCTAAAGGTTTTCACAGGATCGTTTCATTGTTTCAATAATTATCTGCTGAAGTAATAACTAATTTGCCAGAAGCACTATTAACGCTAACATTCGGATCTTTTCTACTCACTTTCAATAAAAAGAACAGTTTTCTGAAGAAAACAATAGTCTTCATTTTTATCTTACAATTGGATTATTTTATGAGTGAGCTATATTTGAACGACACTTACAAAAATGATAATTTTCGCTGTTACTTTAAATTAGTAATTCGGAGCAAACGTTACTTTTGTTCAACATATTAAAATTCTGCATTAGAAAGCTAACGCGTTATAGATATACATTGATATGTAAACGGTTAGGTATCTTCAACAGGTTAGGCAATAAATGCTAAAATAAAAGTGGTAGCTGATATTTGGACCACTTCCTCTAAAAAATTATATACTGTAATTTTATTGCATCTTTTATAAAAATATCATAAATATCTGGATAAAATAATAAATACGGTTGCACGCTGATTCTGGAGTACAGGAGCAATAACTCTCCTCAGAGGACACCTTTCGGTTGACAGTGCAATACTGCGGAAAGGAAGAGGTGACCCTTGACACTTTTAGCGCACGTATACTGGGAACTAGCAGTAAAGCTTACTCGGCTACTAATATCCTATGGGAAGTTGTACTCCCCAACGGTTATAATACTCGAAGGATATAACTCCTCGAACGGCTGAAGGCGAGTTCCGTGCACCGGACGTTCTTAACGCCCGAATCCAACGAAACGTTATCGAAGGGAAGGAGTGGAAAGCAAACCGACTATGCTTAGCGAAGAGAGATCGACAATCGCCCAGGCTTAATGATGGAATAGACGGTAAATTAAAAGTAATCGCAGATTGGTCGATTTCCTGTCGATTTTGTGAAGGATGGACGGTGTACAGGGTGTGACAAAAATCGTGGTCCTACTCTAATACAGAGGAATTTGGTTCCGATGTTTGTTACTTCTATTTGTCAGAATTAAAGAATTTAGTAATTCGGGGGTTTGCTTCTTAGAATATTAAATCAGTTTTATTGAATTATTCAACTGAGGGCACATGTGCAATGCGTGAAGTCATCGTCTCAAGTCTTCTTTCCATCATCATCATCTCAAGTCCTTTTTGCGAATTTTAATCAAAGAATATGCAGAAGTCGTAAAAATACTGAATCGCATTGCATTAAATTCATATTCTTTTTCCAATTCTCTCCTATTCTTTAGATAACAAAGAATTTAAAGTGTTTTAAGATGCCAATAGTGTTTTTAATTACCACAATTAATTCGCAGAAGTCATCAATACTATACTAAGTGCGAATTAGTTGAATGCTCATAGGCGCTAATATTAATGGAAAGGTTAAGAATACAACCTTTGATAAAGAACGTCGATTATTGCAGGTTGATATGCTAACAGTTAATAATGTGTACCCTTAAAGTCACAAAAAATCAATTTTGTTTATATCAACACTTTCAACGCTTACTGCAATCATTTCATTATAATTGTAGGGGAGAAGCGCCATGAAAGGGACACGTATTAAATGGGAAATTCTAATTATTTAAAAATCCATAAAACTATAACTATAATGCTAGGAAACAATATTTATGAAATTAATACCTATATTATCTTGTTTTATTACACTTCAATACGATCAACTTATGAATGGGACAAAATGCACTGTTTTAAAAAGTGAAAAATGAAGTTAATGAATATAGAGAATAACTTGTTAGTCCTATGCATTTTTACAGTACAAGGACTGGTCTTTCAAATGCTTCAAACTAGAATTAGATAGGCCGCTTAGTGTTTCAGCTATTTCGTTTTAAATAAAAGTGTCCTATTCGTGGCACCTCTTCCCTACTAAAAAAAAATTAAAACAGCGTCCCAGATTACAAAATGAATCTTCAACAGAATATTGCACCCGTTGTTCGAACGCCAGAAAACTGGCGTCGAAGCTGCAAACCAGCTGATTAAAGGTTCCCCTACGCTCGTAACGAGATCGCTCGTGACCTTTGGTCAATTCCTTCGGGAGAGGGTACTGGCTAGCTAGGATCGATTTCCACGCGAAACGGTCGTTTTTCCAACCCTGGAAATTCCTTTCGCCCGCTTGACAAACAGAAGACGGAGAACAAGAAGAAGAAGGAAAAAATAGGAGAGGAGGAGGAAAAAAAAAAGAAAACTCCAGGCCATTTAACTACGAAACGAGGTCAAGAGCTTTCCGCGGTTCCGCTTCAGCTTTCCGCTCTTTGGGAATTAATAGACCGTTCCGTGGGAATACAACCGCTACGTGTGCCGCATTATGTTCGCCGTATTGAGAACGAAAACGGTCGTCAGGCCGCGTAGAAACCGAATTAAACCTTATCGCAACCTCCTCGAGGAGATGACATGAAAATATTTCCGGTCTGAAGAGGCCTCGAGCGCTCGCTGCAGTTTCTCCATCGATTATTTTGCACCGCGATGCTTGCAAAGCTTAGGGTAAACAGTGGTAATACGGAACACCTGATTTTAAAAGCTTGCCGAAAGTAGAGATGTTTGTCTTTTTTAATAAAACTATCTCGACTGGGCAAAAAAACTAATAAATAATCATATTTAAATTGTTAAGGGTGAAATGATTAAAATGATTTGAGATTATAGTAAAAGAAATTAAAAAAAGCGAATTTCGACGATTCTACAACGTAGTATCTAGTATGGAACATCTATTACTCTATAAATAAAATTAAAAGAACATTATGTTCATTATGAAGAATGAATATTTGTTTAAACAGAAGATAAAAATAAACAACTACCTTTTAGGTAGTCCATATTTTTTGTTCACAGCACAAATTTGGACTCTGGAGTATACGAGGTTTGCTGAAAATGTTCGTGCAATTTTTTAATTTTTCGCGATACAAAGGTCTGCTTGGAAAACGCTTATTTTATGATGTTCTTTTACCTCTGCTTAATATCTGCCTAAATTAGTGGCCATATTGGACATACATATATTTATAGTTGTAGTCTAGTATATTATAGTATAGTATTGGATAGTTTATGTTTGCCAGCCAAGGGGATAACTTCTGTTTTAATGTATTTGGCGAGTTCATCATTCTTACTTGTTCGAGAATTTTTATTAAAAAATAACATCGTAATACCAGATATAACTCCTTGTGACTTTCTATTTTCCCAAGAGAAAAGGAAATCATAAAAGGACAATGTTTCGTGACCATTGAAGACATAAAATAAAAATCGCTGAGTATATTGAAGATTGTACCAGAAAATGTGCTTCTTTCACTGGAAAAGAGTTTGGATCAATACGTTATGTTCGCAAGTTACTTTAAAGGGAACAACAGTAAATATTGACGAATAAAATGCGGATGTTTATGCAATTATGGAAAATTTAAGATTGCAAAAAATTGTAGATTATACACAATTTGGAACAATATATAAAAACCATGCATTGATATGTAGATGGCGAAACAAATCTGTGCTCAAATTCCATTTCTTTAATGAGAATTTGCGTAAACATCCGCAGTGTAATGATTAGACTGTGAATCTTTATGTATTTATGGGAATTGTAAAATACTTACAATATGTAAAAGTATGTAAAATATCAAAGGTACATTAGGTTGTAATCATTTTTAGGAGATGAAACAAATCTCTGTTAAGGTTTCACCTTTTTAAATGTGTTTGTTAAATTTTAAATTTGCATAAAAAATCGGTGGTCTAGTAATGATGAATAAAGGCATACTTTTTCAAACAAACGAAAATTGCACGATCTTTTTGATCAAATCTCGTATTTTGTGTGACAGTTCTGATGATTTATAGATAATTGATTATATTCTGATGATTATAGATGAATGTTGCTAGTTTCTTAGCTAATATTTTTTTCAAGTTAGTGAATTGTTATTACATTATTGGCGTAGATCGTACTATTTAAGAAACTTTAAAGAAAAATTGGACGCTATCAGAATCAGGTGACGTACGCAGCCAGTTGATAAAAATTTTCCATGTAATTTTCTTACGCATAATATTAACAAACGTTAATTTGCAATACAAATTTCAACGACAACCGCGTGTTGTTAGATTGTGTATGATAAAATTTCCCATGTATTTATTTCACAATCGTAGAATAATAAATTACTACATCGTTCTATGTCAAAATGGCAGCGAATTAAAGTACGGATCAGATTTTGCGCCTTCCTTCCTATATATGGAACGGAACATTTTTGGACTGGTGAAAACTATTCATAGTACGTTCTCTGTTTTTACGTACAATACTTCAGAGATATGTGACACTTTTGATTTCTTACAGAATAAGATTTGGTTTAATTAATATAATAATGGGTTAATTAATATAAAAGAAGTAAGTGCTTTTAATTTGTTAATTGCGTTATGCAGTAATCTTTTGGTTTTCTGGCTCAAAGCTTAGTCTTCTCAGAGTTAAGGAAGTATTTGGCCGCCATTCAATGTATTGTCTTACGATCATGGATCGAACTTTTAAAAGAAGATATTCAGGTGCGTGATTCGACTGTAAAGGCTGCTACGTGCTTGCCATGTGTGCAAAAAGAACGCGAAGAATAGGAAAATCGTTGAATCGGATTTTTCTAAAGTGCGGAACATCGTTCTGCGTCCTGAACACCGCTTTCTTTTCAACTTTTCTGTACCACGATTTTTCTATTTCGATGTCTCTTCGATCGTCAAGGAAATCAGAACGGGAAATGTTTGAACGGGAAAAACTTGTGAAAAGAGAGAAGTCGGAAGAAGTCTGCTCGATTCGATTGGGAACTTGTTGTGTCGATGGCTGAACCGTGAGAGTCTCCAGCGAGAACCTCTTGGTTGTCGCGATTTATTTTTCGACAATAAACAGCGCGATTTATAGGTTGATTTTGAAGGTTGCAATTAATGGTAATAGGTTGACTGCGGAAGTTTATGCAGTTACGATATGTGGTGAATATGCAAATTATATGCAAGGTATATGTAAATTATATGCAGGATAGATTCGATAAATACGCACTTGCGTATGGATTAGAAAATTCGTACAATTATGTTTAATCGATGTGTTTAGTATTGTAGGCTATATGTAATACGTCAAACTGTGTTTAATATTACGCTTCTGAAAAAGTAATTTTAAAAAATAATTCTAAAAAATAATTATTATATGTTACACATATTATATTGCGCAATATAAAAAGCAAAATGTAACATTAATATTAAACTTTTGAACATGTTTACAACTATATTATTAACTATTATACTAACTGTTATTATTAATTATTATACTATGCATATAATACTACTTCATATTAGGTTTCATGCATAATTTAAGTTACAATAAGCAATAATAATTTATTCTAGATTGTCAATTGATATTTTTTAGCAAGTACTTTCTACGTAGAACTTGCAAAATATGTAAATTGAAAAAATATATTTTTGAAATCCACTAATCATAAAACACATTTCTATCAATGTTCCATTCCATTTGTTTAATGCATTTCTCTAAAATATGCATTTGCATAAATTTCCGCAGTCTAGTAATAAGTGTAATCTGATATTACACTACTGAATAAATATTTCTGCTTGAAATCCAATGTTTAAATCAATAGCGAGATAAGATTGTTTGGTTAAAGGAATTCTCGAATATTAGAACAATTTCCATTCATTATAATTCATCAGTTGAAAGAATACCTCAAGTAGGTTGAAATACGAACATTCCTTTCCTAATTACGAATTGATGAAATGGATTATTAAAGTTTATTATTGGCTAAGTTTGAGATTCGGCGGCAATATATATCTTTTAATTTGAGTATTTTATTAAAAGTAAATTGTTACAATAAAGTTAAATAGAAATTAGTAAACTAACTAAAATATAGTAGAATCAGCAGTCTTCGTTCACAGTTCTTAGTAATCGCTAAATGTTTCAGAAAAGATATCATAAATAATAAGTGTAGAAGACGACACGATATAATATAAGTGCAATACGTGTTGAATTATTTATCACTTCAATATTATTTACGCTGTGAGTTCATACATACTTTTTAAAATGTTAAGCTGTCTTAAATTATAATTTGTTTCGTATCTCAAGCAACCTAAGTCTCTTTATAAATATTATAAATGTTCCGGAATAAAGCTACTTCCAACTGCGTACGATTTTACTATAGTTTCTTATCTTTCGAAGTATTTTCTGTTCTATTATACCAGTTGATACCATGTGTTTTCTTTTCGGTATCACTACAACAAATATTAACCCTTTCGTGACTGAGTTACTTTTTGTTAAGAGCTTTTTTGTTACAATCTACCGTACTATGGAATCCGTAATGGTTGCTAAATTGTGATTAATTTTTGAGCATTTATGCGGGACATATGCGTCCCATTAGTCACGAAACAGTTAATAAGCGTATAACTTCAATTTTATGCTGAAGCAATGAGAGAAATGTTTGCACATTAAAATATTCTGATAATAAATGTTTGTATACTAAAAGTTCAACTGTGTTTATAATATAATTTGTGGTTCTATAGCAGGTTTTGGAAAACAAGGATTAATTTATTCGACGAATTCACTGCTTTTTTGGAAATGACTTTTAAAGTCTGAAAATTTGTTTCCTGTTTAATATCTTGTACGTTTAGAGCTTAGACCTACATTGTGTATGTATATGTTTTTACTCCTGGAAAGACTCAGCTTTTAACCATCGGAATTTTATTTTCTAATCTAATTGTAGATGTTACAATGGAACAATTACAATTGTCCATCCAGAACCTAATGTTTATATAATTTGGAGACTCAAACTATATAATTTTAGTATTTATTTAAAACTAATTAACATAATTTTCCTATTTCTGTTACAGGTGAGTTGTACAAATTTCTTGAAATGGTGTCAGAAGCAATTTCGTCGCTTGGAATTGGGTAATACGTTTTACATCAAAATTGTAAATAAATAAACCTACGAATACTATAAAGTGCATACAAAGAAAATCTTATTGAGATATGTAAAATTACGTACTAACATAAAATCATGATGATTCTACATTTGTTATATATAAAATTTGTTATTTTAAAAAGTAACTGGAAAATTAGACTTTAATTTTACACGTTTATAATTAGAATTAAAGTTATACTTGAAGTACAATGAAATATGATTGACAAGTAGGAATCCCGTAACTGCCCATGAGTTTTATGCATACAGAAAAATAAACAGCAACTATATCCACGTTTAGCAATTAATTTAAGGATCCTTATTGCATACAAACTTTATCAATTAAAATTATAAAAATGAAACTTGTAAGTGGACAACAGAATTATATTTACTTATTAGAAAGATGAAAAGAAGGTTCGTTCGGTCCGCCTTAGGTAGATAGTGTTGCTTTTCTTGTATAGAATATTTAATTAAAATTCATACCGAAAATAGTTCAGGTGGCCACGTTTGGTGGTCCAACTTGTACACTGTGGAATCCATTATAATCACTTTGGGTCTTGCAATTTTTGAAAACGAGAAAAAGGGTTTGAAAGTATTATGAAATTTTCATTATGAAAAGATGAAAGGATCGCTTAACTGATTTTACATGTTTTGGGGACGACTGATTATGATAACAATAGGCAATTGATAACATTATCCATATTTATAATAACGAATTCGATTGTAGTTAAATTTGATACATAAAAACAAGATGAGCAACGTTGTACAATATTCATTAGGGCAGCTAATATTATAGAACAAGGACTTGAGTTAACCAGAGATATCAATTAGTATTTCGAAATCTTTCCAATCAGCCTCTTTCATGGAGTGTCAAAGGAAAGTGAAGAAAAAGTAAAGACGAAGTCAAGGTTCGCCCACCAGCTGCATCCCAATTTTGGATCAAAATGTCAATTGCTTGAATCGACCTACAAAAGCAACCCTTGAGAGATCACGGTATCCCGACACGAGCTTTTTAATGCAATCGATTCTCGAGTGGAGTTGTAACGCGGAAGGCGGAATCGAGAATGCTCAACACTAAAAACAAAATAACCAACCACCATTGGGAAACTTCGTTGAAAATGATCTGACCCTCGACTTTCTTATCTTCTAATGCGATTATAGGTCGGATGAAGGTATGGACAAACGTAAGGGGTGCATAAAGTAACGCAGAAAGAGTTAAATGGCGGTACAAAGGAATAAAAAAAAACTCAATACAAAAAAATGATCACTAGCGGAAAGCTTTGTTGAAAATGATTCATCCTTCGATTCTCTTGGTTTCTTAATGCGATTTTGGCGCGGATAACAGCGTGGACGAACATAAAGGGCGCATGACACGACACAGAAAGGTTAAATGGTAGTACAAAAGAATTGAAAAAAAATAATCAGCAGTGAAAAACTTCGTTAAAGATGATCCATCCTTCGATTATCTCGCTTCCTTACCTGATTTCGGGTCAGATAAAGACGTGTACCAACGAAAGGGCGCGTAATGCGACACTGAAAGGGTTAAGTGACGCTGGAAAGCAGCAGGTCGCGCTCTCGAGTCTAACGACGTCTATTCTTCGGAAGACGAGAAGCGATGGCTGACCCAGCTTTCGTGACTCACGGATGTTCTGTGACTTAGTCATGGCTCCTCTCTTTCTCCTGGTACCTGCTATGTGGACGTCACGGAGTCACGAGGTTAAACGAGGTCGACGTTCGCCTTGGAAAGATACAAATCGAACGCGGCTATCGATCTGTCGTGATCGAACAGATGGATCCCTCAGGTCCCGTGCCGTTATCTCCTTCAATGGATCTTCCGTGCTCGATACAATCGAGATGCCTCCTGTTCCTTCCTGGGCAATGTTGCATGCGGGCTATCATTAGAAGAACGTTACGCGTGCGTCATTGCTGCACGTGAATCGTGCTGGATCATCGGGACGCGATGATAATGTTCCAAACACGGATAAATTTTCTAATGTTGTTGTGAATGTTGCATTAAATTTTAAAGGTACGAGGTGTTTTCACTTACTGAGTGATTTCGTAAAATTTTGTATATTCAATAGCGACGTGCAAGAACTCGAAAATATTCAGTCTAGGGATGTTTGATTCTGAATCGATTTTCATGACGAATCGATCTTTTTGCAGCAGTTTTCGATTTTTTTTTTTATCAATTCTTGTATGTACGATTGTGACACGAATCGATTTTTGTTAGACACGAATCGACCTTCAATTCATCGAGTTTCTTGAATTGATTCAATCGTTAATTAACTGCAACCAGTCATATGTTTTTAACCTAGAATAAAGAATATTCCAGTTAATTTAATCTTAACACAAAAAACGGATTTTTTTTAAGGTTTAAACAAGTTTTTTAGTAAGTGAAGTCTGATTAGGTTAGTTAAGATTGATTTTTTTCCTTTGCCATGTTTTAAATATAAATATGCAGTCTAAATATAAGTCTAAATATAAATATGCATCTAATCTGAGGATTTCGAAGTTTATATGAGATACCATTACTATTTAGATAGTAATGATTAGTTAGTATTGAGATAGTATCTGGAGCGATTCTTTGAATCGATTTTCAAGAAATTGATTTTTTGGCATTCTATTTTTTGGGCCATCGATTCTAGCTATTTCGAGTCAGAATCGATTTTTCTATTCGGGTCGCGTCGAGAATTTATATCGAGACCGGACCTAGTTCCCAAAAGTATAAAAATGGTACTTCGAAATTCATCCAGAAAATTAAAGAAATCTGAAATTTCAATGGAACGTATTGTCCGTATTTGAACAGTTGAAACATTACAGAGCAAGCACATATATCACACAATTGATTACTCTTGTTATTCCATGCACCATTTTTTTTTTATTTTATAATTCCCAAGAATTCCGAAAGTCTCGGGAATCTCGATTTTTTGGAGAACTCCTAAAGCCTCTGGAATTTCGACTTTCTCAAGAATGCTGATATTTTCGAAGCTCACTTTCGAGTTCCGAACCGACTTGACCCGGTTTCTTCTCGATCCGACACAAATATCGGTTTGCCAACATTTTCAGATTCTTATATACCTCTAGCATTAAATTCTCTTACCTGTACATTGTTAACAACCATATTCATTTTCCTTCATTGCTTCAATTAATCAATTTCCATGCATGCTCTTCTAGACTTCGAAATGTGACACGTTTTCATGCAGATTTTTTCAAAAGCGACCTTAGATGTGTGAATTTTATAACGAAAATTTATAGCTATGCTAACGGTGTATCAAACCGACTGAAACTATTCTCCGGATCTATTGGCATGTGTAAAAGGTTTATTATAAAAATAATTGAGGCATTGGATGGAAAAAGGACATACACGCCAAAATGTCATTTTGAGAAAATCAATTTCTAAGTTTTCATTAAGGCATTATTTAATGAAAAGTAATACAATAATGAAGACCGAGTTTTTTTAAGATATAGTAATATTCATTTTCAATAACCGTTAGCTACTATACGCCAATATAGTGACCTTCCACTAGTTGATCTTTTAGAACAATACGCTATTATAGTGACTCAATTTATATCGTTTTGAAAGCCGTGTACATTTTTCGTGGGATATGAAAATGTGTTTGTATGTTTCCAGTTGCATTTCACTTCTCACAATGTTATAATTTATTCAGTTGCAATTTTATACTAACACAAACACGAGCAAAGGTATAATAGAAATCATGAAACACCGATAGTAACATCTTTACAGTTTCGTGATTAATTTTGCCGTAGCTAAAAGGTTAAATAATACCTTAATGAAAACTTGGAAATTGTTTTTCTCGAAGTGACATTTTGGCGTGTGTGCGCTTTTTCCATCCAATGCTTCAATTTAGTGTACCATACTACACTGCTTATGTCCGGCACTGTGGTTTTCCCATTGCAACTTATTGTAAGTACTAACAGGGTACTTACAGTAGACTCCCAGTTGTCCGGTCCTGTTTTAACCGGTCTCCGGTTTAACCGGTCACATTTTTGTTGCGATAAAAACAATTGACCAAGAGAAAAATTATTGAAATTACGTTGAGATATATTAAGCGGCAAGACAATTCACCTACAGTTGGTATATTATTTTTCAAAGAAGTGGCGTGCATTATTTAATATAATTATATTATATAAATTACATCTACTTTTTATAGACATGTAAAGAAATACTTTTTTTTATTAACCACCGATTTGCATATATTTTCGAATTAATTGGCTGTTCGTTTATCCGACCAAAGGTTCAGTTTCATAGAAACCGGTTAAGCGAGATCTACTGTGTTAGCCTGTTGATCATTAATAAATATATGTAGAAAAAAAAATACATTTTTCGTTTTTACAACTTGCAAACCTTATGGCAATCCTGGTAGTGTGATTTCTAATATAAATTTTTAATATGAATATCCAAATGCAATTTGCGATGAATATAATTTACTAATATAGTTTTAGGAACAAAATATAAAATAACATTTATAATATTATGACACAAAGAAACATAATTTGCAGAGTCGTAAAATTGTTATTGGAAAGCGTTTGTATTCTGTAGAGCTGGAAAATACTTGGAAGAAACAAGCCAAGTTTTACTCAATTTGAATAACCAGTCTGAGACGATTACTCGAAAAAACCGAATGGCTTGTAGAAATCGGGTAAATTAAAGAAAAAAACTGAATAGTTCAAATTCTTTTGAGCCACTCGAAGCAATTTATGCTACTTTGTTCTTTCAAGTTACTCGAATTGTTTCGAACTCGAATCGGAAAGCGAATCTCAGCTCGGTTCGAATTTCGAGCTGCTCAAATATTTAAGTGTGGTTGTAGCTTTAATTCTAGGGTCAAGTAGTTGATAAGTTTCTTATATATTTCTGTAAAACTACGTTAATTTCGAAACGATTAAAGATAATCGATAAAAGATAAATATAAAGTGTCTATATTTTCAAAGAAACGTCTTTTGATCAAGTTCTATTGGGTTGTAAAATATTTCTAACCTATTTTGTCATTACAAAAAAAGGAAACCTTCTGCTACCAAAAAGACGGAACATCATTGAGCAATATAGCACAAAAGAGAGAGGGGGGGGGGGGGGGACAAAAGTAACATTTTTTACATATCGCTTTGCTGCTAATTATCTTTTGAAGATAGACAAAAAAGTTATGTCTTGAGGAAGTGTGTTTATTGGTCTATCATTTGACCCAGTTTTAGCTTTATGTGAACAGTAGCCAAAGAGCTGTGACAGTTTTCTACAGTTACTGTCATTGTTACATTCGTCCTCGAAGGCCAGGGCTAACAACAACCCTAAACGGTTAACAACAACCTTAGGTGTTCACTCATTGGTACAACTATCCTAGATGAAATGTTTCTGCATCGATTGCGAATGTTACATATTTATACAATACATTTTATAGATGGAATTAAAATAGTAGAGGTGGTGGAAGGTTTTCTATCCCTATACATATGGGATAAGTGAAATACAGGACCGGAAAGGTTAATACTCTTTCTCTAGCTAAATGTTTCATATACATACATTTTGCACAGTAATAGTACCTTTACGTTTTCTACATCTAAAATTTACGTTGCCTAAAGCAAAGATAAACATTCATTCGTGTTACAGTTGTAGAAAGAAATGTTGGCAATTTTACTACCAAAATATTTAATATTTCTGCATTAAACATAATCATCGCTGCTCTCGTTAAACTTACACCAATCCGTATGTCCGAAAATATCAACGCATCGTATATACTAAATTATACATTCAGTCCGGTTATTGCTACGTTAAACGCACGATACGTTAGCATTCTTGAAATCAGTGAATCCCTGTTTTTCTACGTATATTATCTCTGCAACAAACGCTATCTTTCTTTCGCTATTAGCATAATCAACCATAATATCGCGAGCTACTTTCCATAGGAAACGCATAAAAGTCATGCGACTCGAAAGAGTTGGCATACAGGAAGCTGAAAAACTGATTTTATTGATTTTATGCAGTCTGCTGCGAAAGTCTCCAGTTTCTATTGACTTTTCCTCACGAGCATAACTCTCACGAATGGCTGCTAGAGGTGTCTCGAACCTCACAAGGGGAGAGAAGCCTTTCTATTTCATAATCGATAAAAGGGTCTCAATGTTTCCTTCTATTTATAAGCCTCGTGTCGATATCCTATAATATTAAATTCGTCAACGGGTTTAATCACCAGCTTTGAGCAAATAATTGAGTTGCTCTTACAGTATTAAGCCTTAAGCCAAAGTTTGTTGCGCATACCGTGCGTTGCAGATTTCGCAGAAACTTGCGAAGAATTAGTAGTTGAAGGGATACAAACTTCGTCTAGCATCAAGCTCAGTCACGACATAAAGAGTTAATGGTTCTATAAATTCGAGTAAACTATGTAATTTATAACGGGAGAGAAAGTTTACACAAAGGTCCTGCACGGGCACATATTTTTGCTTTATATTTTAAAGAGGAAAAGCTGCGACATATAATATATTTAAGCTCGACGGTGTTCTCATAAATCAAATGAAGCTTCCTGGAAGACAAACTTCTACCATGGAAAGAACGTTCTTCTATGCCCTTGTATTTTCTGTCTTATCACACTTTAATCTCGTATTATTTAAAATTCATCTCAGCTTTCCTCTCTAAAGCAGAGCTACAGTCTATCCTTAAACTTCTACGGACTGTTACATATTCTTGTGGGGTGGTTATAAAAACTGTTGATACAACACTGTATTTATTCTGGCATTTAGGTATTATTTAACCCGTTAGCTGTGATTGACGAGTATACTCGTCACGGAGAAATGGCCAATATTTTGTGTTATGACGAGTATACTCGTCGCGCGTAAAAAGTAGTTATCATTGGCTATTTAAATTGTAATTTTAGTGAAATCTAAAATATATTCGCGACACATTTGGGTGCACACTTTCAAAAGGGGTCAACACAGCTAAACACAGTTAATTAGGTTGAGCTGCATTCAATTTTTGTTCACTTCAAAGAACTTTTGTATGGAAAATTTTATGAAAAATTTAGAATTGTAGAAATCAAATGTATTTAAGTTTGCAATCTTCGTAGTTTCCTAAACAAAACTATTTTTTAAAATAATTACCTAAGACAAGAAATTTAGGTAGCAAAATGATCACTAAATCAAGAGCTTTTGAATGATATATAGATTAATACAAATAATTAGCAAATAAGTTTATGATTAATGGAAGAGGAGATCACACGATACAATATAAGGTCGTGATTTTGGTTGCCAACCTAATAGTTCCTAAATATAAAATGTTTAACTGAAGGATGTACATTTCAAAGAAAATATTTCCCTGCTTTAAAACTACTTTACTTGATTAAAATAGTATCTAAATCTTCAAATTTTCAAATCTAAGAGTTTTCAAATTTTAGAAGTTTTCAAGTTTCCAAGTTTTCGAATTTCATGTCCCCAAATTTCCAAATAATTAATTTTCTGTAAACCATTCCTGCATGTATTTCTATCATAAGCCAAGGAGCTACGCTATTCATGATAGACAATTTCATATGGATGTCAGCCTAATATATGGATCATATATTTTGAAAATGATGTAAGTCCATCTTCTTTTGTTTATGAGATATTAAAGGGTTTGCGTTTGCCTCTATTGAAAAATCCTAATAATATTTATATAATGAACTCAAATAAGCGTAAGTTAATTAATCAAACCTTTTATTTGACAATTAAATAGACCAATATTTTTTGCAGAGGCCTGAATGGATTTTCAATATAAATGTTTAGGCTATTTTATTCATACGTTAAATTTCAATTCTTAAAAGCACCCGAAGATTCTAATACACAAATATAAATTGCTGATAAATAAATAGTTAATTTTCTGCTTCCTCAATTTTTTCCAAAAATTACGCTACTTTCAGAAGAACGGTCCACATATCAGTGTTTTCTCTGCGTACTTTCTGAAACCTATATTTGCTAACAATTTGTTCTTCTGTGTGTCTATCTATTTAAATATTCTCGAAGTTTCCAATTAAAATTCTTATAACTGCATCCATTTCTCTCATGAATTTTAATAAATCCCCGACATTGGGAGATTAATGACGGAAGTTAACGAAGTAATTTTCAAAATACCACCTTATCTCCTCAGGGAATTAATTATAAAATAAAATGAATTCTACGAGATATGATGTCCACCGAGGACATGGAGTCTCGTTGATCTGAAGAGCACCAAATACTGTATAATTGACGAGAAGAAACTTTTTTTCTTTACCGTACAGGGTTTTCCACGCTGAAACTACCGACGAAATTAATGAATTCGATAAGGACGTGTGTTCCCGTTATTGTAGAATTAATTGCATCTGAAACCAAAACACGTAACAGTGGGATTGCTAAAATTAAGTATTTTCACGCGTACGTACGTTTGGCGTCTTTGGAAGCATGTTGAAGATGATAATCAAGCATCGAAGTTCCAATTACGAGGATCAGCAGACGCGTTAAAATACGTCACCTCGTAAAAGTACGGTCAAAGAGGGACAAGGAACGACCGATAAACTTAAAGGATCGTGGATTTTGGCCAACGACGCGGAACAAATAGTCTAACCCGGTGAAGAGGTTTTGCACAGCCGGCTTCCTCTCTTGTTGAGCATTGTGGGTGAATCGCCTCTTGTAGAATGGCGGATTGTTCAGGGTATCGGAGACGTGGTGCGTTTTAGTTCACACGTGTAGGTGATTTATAAATTGATACACGCGCCAAATAGGTTCGGATTAGGAATGGGCGATTATGAATCGATTTTCTAAAGAATCGATTTTTTTTAATCAATTCTTGGATATTTGATTTTTAGGCGAATCGATTTTTTTTAGTTACGAATCGATCTTCGATTCAAAGTCGCCATAAATAAATATACAAATCTGATTTAAAAGTTTATGTGCAGTGTCTCATCATGAGATACCATTGATATCTCGATAGCGTTGTAAATGTTGTATATTTAGTGTTGAGTTATTTTTCTATTAAAGAACTTGATTTTATATATAAGAATTGAAGCATTGCGGTTTAGGTGTTTCTTACAAAATCGGGTTCCACGATCAAGCAATGAGCTATACATATCGATATAAATAGTATTTCAAGGTTCGATTTTCTAGTAAATCGATCTGTGTCACTGCAATTCAGAATCGATTCAAGAATCGATTTCTTTATGCTAGAGTCGCCCATCGCTAGTTCAGATTAGGTTTAAACCTTTAATGTTCAACTTCATTAATTCACCGGTCAAAGTGTTCGAATTTTATAATATAAATTCATAGTTGGAGGATATTGTACCGTAATTTCTTCGATTTTTACTGTTAATAACATGGCAATGTGTTGAATGACATCGGGCAAATTAGACATATGTGCCTCAATCTTAAATGTGCCCTGCTAATATAAAGTTAAAAAAAAACGGTGATTATGATGCTAACCCTTTTTGGATTGGCCAAAAAATTCTCTCTATTTTAAAGATGCATAGAAACGAAACTTTGTTAAACAATGAATTACAGAGTATTTTCAGCAACCTCTCACCATATTCGGTAGTTTCACCATTTTATTTTTGGAGAAATTTCATTTTTCTCAGTAAAGAATTCGGCTAAGCGAGTTCTACCAATCTCCAGATTTTCCAATTTTTTTTTAATTAAAATATTTTATTAAGGACCTACAAGATAAACATCTGTCAGCTTTAATGTATTCCATTATTTGCACCATTATTTCTTCGTTTGTGGTGCATGTTCACATTTACAGTAATAGTATAATATATCGTACTGCAAATGCATCTTATTTTCTTCTAATTCAAGAGTATATCAAACAAGACGAATAAAATCAATCAATTATATACATTTTTTCAAATACTACTTCCAAATCTTGTTCGTGCTTGCGAACTTGTTTGCATATTAACATTGCAATATTAATGACGTAGCATCATAGTAACGAACAAACAAAGAATTTACAAATCCGAATTCATCATTTTCGAATGAAAAGAACGATGAAGATACAGCGGCGAGTATATAAATAGAGAAAATAAATGCACGAAATTTAACTTCGTTTACATTTGTGGGTAACGAGCAACAATAATGTCCATAGTGTTTAAAACTATGAAATAAGTGCTTCAAAATAGTATGTGTATGTTACAGAAGCAAACAGGATTACAGTGTATAATTGTATAATTGATTGAATTTAAAAGCGTTTCCTTATTTATATGTTCACCACTGTATGTGTCTGGAATGCCTAGAATTATATAGCGAAACTCCATCTACAAGTAATTGGATTTAGTGAGTTCAGTGTTTCGGATGGGTACACGAAACGCGTACCATGTATAGCAATAATTGTAAGAAGTGTGGTGAACCGAAGAAAGGAAATGGAAGAGGCAGAATATCCAAAAAATACACTATTATATAATTTTGGACCTGTTGTATTTATAAAAGATTGTTTACCCCATTCTTAACTGTATTTTTTATTAATGTGTTGTTTTAGTTTATGTAAATGATATTAGAGAAAAAGCCGGTTGCTTTAAATATAATACTTTTATCATACTACGGGTTTTCTTTCATTTCAACGAATTGTGGGTTTTATTACCACTAACTATTTAAATGTCACACAGTACAATTAAAAAGTTATATTACATTTATATGCTCTTGGTACCGAACAACTTTCGCTTGGAATATTTTTTCATACGATTAATAGTTTATAATCCGAGTGATACAGTTAGCTGACTCACCTTGTATAGAGTATATTTGAGATTATCATTTGAACCTCCCACTTTTTAGTATCTTTGAAATTACTATTTTGCCAGATCACGAAGAATAAACATTTGTTAGGAAAAAATCGGAATATTTTCTTTCTGTTGTTGCTGTTTTGTTAATTGTTATCTTTCACATTATTTAATCGGGTTTAAATTATAATCACATTCACAGCGAGTAAAACGATGTTTTGTTTTTCTTTAATGTAGACAGTTGACTAGGATGGCTGTAATCAAAGTTTCCGATTAAATATTTCGCAACATGATCGGTATTTTCATTTTTGACTTGTATAATTTTTAATAAAATACGACATAAAAATGTATGTTTTTACCTTAAACATATATAAATATATATATGTAAAATAACAACCTGTCGTGTTTATTAATTTTTTCTTCAATTTATTTCCGAAAGGTCATGTTGAAAGCGGGTTTGCATTTGAATACCAGTTTGATGGAAAAGCTCTAAACGTGGTCTCCAATGGATACATAAGAGAATATATAGAGAAATTTAGTTATTTAGTACATACGTAAAGCAATCTGAATGCGACCATTTGCATATAATCCAATAAATAATATTAACGCTAAAACTACCGACGACTAAGGTATGCTTATGTGTACCAAAGAAATAAAAATGGTAGACATTTGCAAAGTCCATGTAATCGAGATATAATAAATCTTCGTTTGTACAAAATTGTACAAAAAAGCACGGAATATTCTCAAAAATACACCGTTGCAAATTTATATAACTCTTATAGTAACTTTGTAACCAGTCATTTTTACTATCTTGGTAGTTCTTGTGTTGATATACAAAAAAGTTATATTAGAAGAAGTTTACAATTGAAAATTGTATGAACTCTTTTTTCGTATAGAACTTCAATTGTATCCTTTGTCACTAGCCAGTGAACATATTAGATTATTTCTCCTAGAACCAAGAAATTGTCAATAGTTTGAGATATTGGTTGGAAACTTCAGGTTAATTCTCCACCGATTTGTTGGAAAGCAGAAGTAATTAAACTGGTTAGTTTTGGAGTTAAACTAATTTATCACCAATGGAGCACAAAAACGTCAACTAATCTAAAAAGCCTTAGAAATCTCATAGAGAAATCTAAGAATCCTAATATAGGATTCAAATTACAAGAAACTTCTATCTAGTTAAATTATTCTATCGATTAAATCGAGTTCATCGTTGTCTCCATAAAATACGAGCCATGAAAATCAAGACATTACCGCTGTAATTTAAAGAAACGAGCGTTTTCTATCGGTTACAACCCAATAATCGAAGCGGAGGCCAACCATGAGGATCATTCTTCTTCGACCCAGAACAAGAACAGAGAAGCTGCGATCCGCTCGAACAACGCAAGTAGTCGTTACGGAACGAGGCGTGAAATAATTTCTGCTCGTGCGACCGTTTCCGCTGGCGCGGAACGAGAGACGATAAATCCAGTGATCTGCTACGGAGAAGTATGAAAATGGGAAGATCTGCAATGATTTCAGTGCGACTGCAATCAACTTAGAAAAATCTTTGATCCTGTATTTGAGCTAATAAACGAATGTCATTTATGGATTCGCGTACTGATTCGTTTATATCTGATATACAAAGAAGCTCCAATTAATCGACTTGGCATCCAAGAACCCTAATGGATGTGCACGGGGTGCAACAAACTAGGTTGACAAAATTTTTAGTAGGATAAGTTTTGTGGATCAAAATAAAAAAGAAATTCTTATAATGATACCATATTCCGAAACGCAATTTTATCAATATACGAGTTAGTTTAGCTTCAACATACTTTAATCATTGTTAGGAATATAAGTGTGTTTATTTTGCCTCTGATACTTTTGGAGCGTTTGCTCTGTATTATGGAAGCTTGTGAAAATATTTGCAATAATCCCAGTTGAACGAATTCGATAATTTATGGTCGGGATGGCGAACGTATGTCACGTGTGTAAAAGATGGCACGTAAGAAAATTTTACTGGTGCGTCAATGATTAATTGGCGATACCATATTTCTATATACTAATAAATTATTCAAAATTGTTATCAATTGTTACAACATGAAGGGAAAAGTGTCCCAATAACGACTATTCGAAGTATTTTTATTATAACTTGAGCTAGAGTTGATGGAATCTAAATTTGAAAAAATGTGATTTGTAGCATGAATAGAACTAATAAAACAAAAAAAACCTTTTTTAGCAACTGAACAATAAGGATCGATAATTCGCAAAAATAAAAATGTTCTAATTTACAGCGATTGAAAAGTTGTGCCCCAGTATCGAGCAAGTATTTGATTAGTAGATTTCTTAGGTGTTAAATGATTAGTAATATTAAAAATCATCAGTAAAAGACATTAAAATGTTAAATATAGAACAATTCTCTTTCGAAATTTGTTTCTAGAAATATTCAATACATAACGTAATTAATCCCCGTTTCCCACTATTAGGGTCATGTTATCTTTGGAAATTAGTTTTTTACGAGGTGAATGTGAATGTACAATGGCTTAAAGTAAAACTCGGACCCAAATATTTTTATGTTTAGGAAGCGAATGATGAGCGTTTGAATTTCCAAACTTTTGGATTCTCATGCGTTCGAATTTCTACGCTGTTGGATTTCTAAGTAATTGAGTTATTCTTTTATTGAAGAACTTGATTTAGTAAATCGGCTCTAAAGTGCTATAAGAATTAAAGCTCGCATTTTAGGTCCGATTTACAAAATCGGGTTTCGCAATAAAGCAATAAACCAAGCAGTACGCATGTGGATAGAAATAGCACTTCGATCTTTTCTCTTAAATCGATTATCAAAGAATCGATTTTCCAAGGTTCGATTTTCTAGTGAATCGATTTTTGTCGCTGCATTTCAAAATCGATTCAAAAATCGATTTTCTTGTAAAAATCACCCATCCCTAATCCTTAATGGGCTAACTATTCGTATATAGTTTTTACTGTATAAGTTGATTTAGAATAGTATTCTTTTTACGCGTGAGTATTTTTAAACAATTGTCATTTAACACGGGAATGTCTTTTCTTCCTGCCAGAGATCGTTTAATATGTACTTTGTAACAAAATTTATGGCAGGTATGTGTATAACTGAAACCGACCAATTGGAGTTCTTTCTTTACACGGATCCACTGGGGATAGACACTATGAATTTCATCTTCTGTATCAACCGGTGTAAATTAGCCTTCCTGCTGTGAAATATTCCGGTGAACCTTTCCTCAAGTCCCTTTCTTTATTAGCCTTTTCCCAGGTAGCCAGTCCAAGTGTTTACAATACGATTACGTGTAAAAGTGGAACATCAGAGGATGGTTTGAAAACAGTATCATCGGTTGATGAATAATACTGCCACCATTTGCTGGCAGACGTTGGATGGTTCATTAACTATGCAGGCAGAAGTAAAAATATACGGTGCAGAACGATTGCGGACTTCCTGTCACATATAATTAATTACTTTGGGTTGAACTGGAAGTGACTAAGAAGCAGCTTGGTTCGCAGAAATTTTCATAGCCTTCATAGCTCTTCCTTGGTCGGATGCCGGATTCTTTGGACGGGTAAAACTTGGCGCACGTTTTTCATCGACGAGCTTCGAGTGGAAGGATCGCAGACGTTCTGTATCCTAGAAGAAGATCGCATGGAATAGTGGCAATTTCTCGTTTGGAGACGTTTCAGCTATAACGCATTTACATTTCCATTGAAGTTGCGTCTCCGCGCATATTGCGGTTTCCATCTTTGCATTTGTACTCTTATCTTAAGATTGGAGACTCGAGACAATCCTGACGTTGCAATACGCGACTTTTTTGTTTTATCTAATTCCGTAAATGTTATCCAGATATGTGGAAGATGAACGAATGCGTCTTGTTTCCATTCTTGGTACAACCTCTTCCTGATGGAATTTTCGATGACACAACAATTGTTTTTATCTTTAGTCTACTTAAAATAGAAAATAGGTTCTTCTATGGCAGATGAATACTTTAAAGTAAATATTTCTTGGAATCATTTAGCAAAAGGCTTGTTTTCGTATTGTGGATTTAACTAAGAATAGTTTCGTATTCTTTAAATTTACCGAGACTTATCGTAAAGCTTACTCTTCCTCAAAATACTTATCGTTAGCCTTACAAGAAACATTAGCGTAAATCTTGAGCAAAAGAATCTAGCATTTCTAAACCCATCAACGTGAGAGAGTATAGGGTAAAGGTACTTAACCCTTAACTACTTTTGTCGGTCTGTGTGACCGCTAATAATAATTACTTATTTATCTCTATTTTACTTTCTGCATAATTTAGGGGTTAGTCACTCTGGATACTTTTCAATTATAGTGTAATGCCCATTTACCGCAATCGAACGTCAAAAATAAATGAGTAATTATTAATGGCCTTAGAGCCTTCGCACATTGTCCAGTTTTTGTCATCCGGTTGAAAATGAATACTGTGATCCTTGTTCTTTTAGTTAAAAACAACGAAGACAGATATATGACATTTAAATCCTTAGATGTTAATGAAAAAATAAATCAGAAAAAGAAAATAAAATAATACAGAAAAAGGTTCTCAATAGGTTTAGACGAAATAGTTAAGATGATGTAGACTTCTAAGTCGATAAGACTCAAGACTTTCAAGACTATCAAAAGTTTCAAGACTTCCAAGACAATCAAGACTTTCAAGATAATCGATACTTTCAATACTTTTAAGAGCTTTAGGCTTCGAATCAGGTTCAAAGTGATTCGAATTTATCACCTGATACACAATATCCATTCGAAACGATTCGAAGCTTCTCAAATCCCATCACTACCCCAATTTATTGGGTAAACAAAACTCAAATCGAGCAGTTAACTCGAGAGTTACTCGTATAATATATTTTAACTTGTGCTTAACAAGAAACTGCGCCTTAGAAAGGAAGGATCTGGAATCTATAACCGGAATCGATTTACCGAAAACAATAAATATGGAGACGAAGCATGGGACCTGCACTCAATCTTAACTAATACAGAAAACTCTTTGAAAATAAACGTTTTAATTTTTGTTATCAATAACTCTAACGCAATTAATTCGGATAATCGACGTTCCACTGTATGATCATGTTGTTCGACGTTTCGGCTTCAATATGAGCTGTTTTTAAAAACGAAGTATTAAAAATGAACATGTTGATAAGCTGTTAAAGTAGCATGCGCGCCGTTCCAGGTAAGTGAGCCGCACGTTCCGTTATTACGGCCGTGCACAATAGTGTCATTTATGCCTACTAAAAGATTTCACTGACCGCTCTTGGCCACTAACACTTTTATGCTATAATCAGGTTAATATATACGAACTCGGTTGCTTAGATGTAGGTAGCTAGATAGGCATACGTGAAAAAAACTGACGTTGTTCGAGCGAATGGCATAGACACGATTACTTTTTCTTCAACAGAGTTTAATAAAGTATCTTCGCGATGTATTTCCGGGAAATAACAATTATTAGAGATTTGAATTTTGAAGGTTCTAAACTCTTACACATTTGAGTTGTTAAACTATTGAATTTTTAAAACGATTTTAGTTTTGAAGCTTTCGAATTTCAAGCCTTTTGAATGAGTAAGAATGTCCATCAACTATTGAAATTATCCAAATAATTATTAGCGACACTATTTATAATACTTGCTTTTGCTGTCAAATAAAATCTTCTATTTATTTTCTACGATACAATCTTACTTTCATTCTACATTGAACCCTAATGTATGAAACTCATAAACGTTAACGCAATTTCACCGTTATAAAAAAAGATAATGTGTAAAGTCTAAGATTTGGAATATACTTGAATATATAGTCGCAGAAGTCTACATACGTATCTAAATTTCAAATATTTAAGAAAGCAATAGTTCCGATCATTTTGAGCATATTAATTTAGTTATTAATTATAATTGTGAACATTATCGAAAAATGAAATTTCTTCCATTTTCTCACAACAAGATATACATAAATAAACCAAAAACTCGATTTCATGAAAATCTACGTAATTACGTGTATTAAAGTATAAAAAATTGATTGTTATAACTATATTTGTGCTTTGTTAGGTCTTCTGATGCAACTATGACGTTCTATAATTTGCCTAACATACCTAAACAAGATTATATTCTAGACACTTTTAGGAGTAAATTGTATTCATATAATCAATAATGCTCTTCTTGTGAAACGTCTTCTAGGATCTTTATTCGTTTGTAATTTTATATTTTATGAATTTTCACCATATTTTGATTATTCTAAAACATGTCCTAAAATATGTTAATGTTAAAAATTTAAAATATGTATGTGGACTCCTGTAACTGACTGTGGTTTTATAATTATAAAATACAATATAGGGCAGATGTTCAAATTATTGTCAGTGTCCCTATAACTGACACTTAAATTCGTTTACTTAATAGCATAGTAATGTATGAAGAATCGCAAATAAAGAAATTTTTATACTAAATTTGGACTTTGGTTTACGTAACAACACAGAGACATTGTATATTCATTTGCACTTAATATTTAAAACTAAATCTTAGGAGGTAAATGTGGTGTTGAACATTAAAACGTGACCAATGTTATTAAAAAGTATGGGACATGTCATAATCCGGTAAAGGCGATACGTTTAGTATGCATCTTATATCTGTTACACAAACTGAACGGCTAATATATCTAAAACGTGTTTCTATTTAAATTACAATATTTCAAGAGGCAGTAATAGGGACATTGGACTTTTTTGTTGTATATTTTCAATTACGTAGTAATTAATTCATTATATTCAGCATATGAAAAAATGTTCATAAATAAAAGACATGTTGAACAACGTTATGCTCCAAACTGGAGCGATTTTTAAGTTAAATACGTTCTAAAATAATCAGATAAAGTAACGCGATAACCTTAAAGTGGCAGTAATCGGTACATCTACCCTATTTGTATAAACATCCATAATTTACTTATCTGCGCTAATCGTAAGAAAAATAATTCTCCAAAGTTTCTATTTTTATTCAATATCACGACCCTGCTTTTAAAGAAAGAATTTCATAGTTTTGGCTCGACTAAACGTAGACACTGAAAGAGTCACTCGCGAACGTTAGGGTTGCTTCTGGCGGCTTCGAATCCGGAGATGCCCCTAACTTCGACGAAAATTAGGGGTTGCGAGACCGAGATGGCCGGCCACCCCTTAGCGAACATTTTGAGAGGGAGACTGAAATGTAATTTGCAACGCCTTCTACGATGGCCTCATGGTCCCTCTATCGTTGTCGAAATGCTTCGCCTTAGTTAACGAAATGGCCATGTCCCGTGGATCATATGTCTTCGCATAATATCTGTCTCTTTTACGGTTCTAGACGGGATCGATAGCGCATGGAAATCCGTGTGCTACCCTAGCCACTCGCGTGTGGAATGAGTCACTCGTGCGAGGGAACGGTAATGCGTGTGCAGTCCGCGTCCAATCCAGTTCGATAACGTGGAAAACGAGGCTTATAAAGTTCAATCCAGGAACGTTCTGTAAAAAGAGCCCATATGACATAAGGGTGGAAAAAAATGGGCCGATTTTAGACCATTCTGCCAACGAAAAATGCTATCAAGCTATGTTTCCCTATTTTCTAAGGGGTAGAAGAGAAGGTAAGAATACGAGATAGGATAGAAATATGAGATATCACGATTCCGATCTATACAGAGTATTGACATCTTCAATAGTGCTTGCAAATTAGGAATTAAAAATATTACAATGACATTCGACAACAGCTGTTGTTTTTCGTTGGTGTTCCTTTGCTTAGTGGATATTTTTAGTTTGAGCCGTAGCACAAAGTTTTCCCGTGTTCATACTGAAACGAATCCTTACTGTTACGTAACAATAATTTTATGATTTATATAATATACTTGGCAATAAGTCACGAAGAACTTACATGTAGTATTTGAAATGATTATTTTATTGATAAATCAGCATGCAAAAAAGAAAGTATTAAAATACATTCATTTAGTGAATATTACAAATGTCAGTATTTCAAAGTTTACATTTATTTTTAATAACTTTCCTATCACCTTTCGGATAAATAACTGTACATTTCATTCTCTTTAAGAAATAGAGAAACATACCCAGCCTATTTTTACCACCCTCCTGGTGTTGCTGTAATATTGAGACGAAAATTTTTGGAAATGTTGGTTATAGGGGTACATATAGCATTTAATTGGAGACAATTTACCGAAAAGGGACTATAGATTTATGGATCCCTTTTTCAAGCAGCTCCTCAGTTGCTTTTGGTATCAGACTAGGTCGATCCTTTTTAAGATTCACCATGATTCTTGTCCTTCCCGTGTCAATTTCTTCCTCCTTTAAGAAACTTCTGACGAACTCCAGGAAGTTTGTCCGTGAAGAACACATATAAACATCTTAGGAAAGATTAAAGTTTTTCTGTACGTTTTATGATTTGAGTTTAACGACTTGTATGATGAAATTTTAGTAGATACCGAATTAAAAAAATTCACAGTGTAACTAACGATCGAGTTTAAAATACCACGGCAAGACAATAATTCTTTGGTTGTAAGGCGAAACGACACAAAAGTGACGAGTTTTTACTTTCTAGATATTGCCGCTTATAGTTTTGAAAACAAGTATGAAATATTGAGCTTCAGTCGAATTTCATTAATTTCTTGAGTTCCAGTTATTTAAGAACGTGACTTATGTCGTATTATCTTAAAACCGCAGAATTATCCATAATATACAATTAGTCGCAGAAATATAGGATGAATCACCTAAGGCCGGAAGTTGAAATATTTTCGAAACTGTTGATCATGTTGGATGTCTGAATGAATGTTGCACGTGAATTTTGTAGCGAAAAAACTTTATTGATTCACAGTCAGTCTTGACGATTCACGGATCACATAGCCAACAAGTCGGTGCGAACGGAAATAATATCGTGTGCGGAGAATGACGTATCTGAAGTCTATAGCCAGAGTTTCTGACGATTCCAGGAGGGCCGTAGTTCGGGCCTTAAGTAAGGGTTGGAGGGGGTTGGTGATTCAGCCTTGTTTTTGGGTAGTTGGTGACTAGATGATTTATGATAGACTTCTGACGGTCGGAAGATCAGTATTGCGATGAGTAACTTGTTTTGGACTTATATTTATCATTGTATACTCTATGTTTCATCGTTGACAGTGATTGGTTATCCAACAGTTATACCAAAAAAGGCATCAAACAATGAATCAAATTTGTCTGTACTGTATCATATATTTTCGTTGGCGACTATAACTTTATACAAAAAAATATCGCGTTTAATTAAAGAATAGTATAATTATTCGTAAAGAATAATATAATATAATTGACGTTATATAGTTTATTAACTCCTTTTTGTATGAATTTTTCAGAGGTTATTGTAACGTTATATATTTACTGCTTGAACACTGCGTACTCAATTTCGTCTTGGTAGCCTTCAATCTCATAAACTGAAACTACAGTTAGAATTAAAATTAAATATTATTGCAGATACATTGTGGTTTTATTGTATTTTGAAGTAAATATTTTTGTATTGTTTTTCAACATTATCCTCTTACCTTCAACGTGTTTCCATCAATGCACAAGCTTTGTTGTCTGAATGAAATATTTGAAACAAGAGATAAATCAAACACCGCTTTTATCAGTTACTCATCGGTAAAAAATTTTATCTTTGAATTTGCTGATCCATTCACAGATTGCTTTGTATTAATATACTATTTCTATGCTGTGCTGCAAGTTTTCGAGAGATTGCAACTCTTGATTCCCCTTTAGGCTACAAAAAATGGAGCGAAACTCGTAGTTTCAATGGGGCGTCTATTTTAATACCTCCAAAACAAATGATAGACGTGAACTATAATGTAATTTGAAAACTTTAACGGAAAATAAATAGAGTAAGTGCGTATTATGATACAGGTACGAGCTAAAATCTCAATAAGGAATTATACTACTTGCTGATAGTTATTGATTGTCTTGCGTAAATGTTGGATCGATGCATAAGTTCTTGCCACTGACTTTTGACATCCCATCTGTAATCTCCGTTAAATAAATGATTAGCTTAATGCATCCAACAATAACATGTGTAACGGAAATACGACGTTAAAAAGTAACTTGTTTCGATGCATCGATGCTAACAATTACGGAGAAAAAAAGAAAAAAAATAGTACAGTGGAATTCACTTATTATGATCATTTTGGAATATGCAGTTTTTTATAAAAATAACCGGCTAATATTACAGGGTATCTTGTAACTGGTGACACAATTGTCCATACGTCGATTCTACTCTTTGACTTTCTCGAAAACAAAGCCTAGTATGAAAAAATGTTATTGTATATTTTCGTCTTATTTTTTCACGTAAAATCTATCTGTATCTAATTCTATTACCAGTTACGGGATACTCTGTATTATCCAAAAGATAACGAATTTTCATTATTGGATTTACTTTATTACAAACAACCATGGCATTTGTACACAGTTTAATCGATATACTATTGTTTGTTATTTAGATTTGCCAATTGCATAGCTCAAATCGTGCCTAACATGCAAATAGTCATAAGCTTCTCTCTCTCTTTAGCCTCCCCTTCATACTTTCAAAAGTGAAAGATAAAAGGTACGCTTCAATTAACACTAGATGTATGGAGCCCGTCAATTTGATGGATTTCAAATTTTATTATTATTGACAATTTACGTAGACTTTGATTGATGAAATAATATTCAAGTACGTATTTGCATATACTCTACCTACTTTTCAGGAAACCTATAAAATTATACTATCAATGTTGGTAAATCAAATGTTAACAGTAAGTTTTGGAGAAAAGGTTCATTTAGTACGAATTTTCTAAGAATTCGTATCGTTTGTCCCCAAGTGTAATTAGCACACGTGATAACAATAACCGAAATTTGATAATAATAGGTGGATTATTTTTAACTAGTTTTATGTAGAGTGTTTTGTTTAATTTAGTATATAATTGGAAAATAATTTTTATTTAATATTGTTCTTCAATATACTAAATTATTTATTGCACTTTTTAATTTGATTAAATTTTCATACTATATGTATAAATTTATATTTTACATTTACTTTTTAATTTAATATATAATTGGAGAATAATTTTTATTTAAATTTATTCTTAAATATACTAAATTATTTAGTACACTTTTTAATTACATTAAAGTTTCATTGTATATGTATAAATTTATACTTTACAATTATTTTTCAATTTAGCATATAATTAGAAAATAATTTTTATTCAAATTTATTCTTAAACATACTAAATTATTTATTGCACTATTTAATTAGATTAATTTTTCGTATTTTGATGATGATAACTAGACTGTAGATTTTTATACATTTATAGGAAATTCAAATATGCAAAAAGGCATAGAATACATGTAATATGCAAAAATATACAAAATATTTGAAGTAAATTGTAAATTATTGTATTCTGAGAGTGAAGCAACCCTTTATCCAGATTTTATTTCTTCAATTTTATTCATAAAGATATGAATTTGCATAAAGATACGGAGTCTAATGATAACATTGTCCGTGATTATACTAACCGAATTCCATCGTGTTAACTTACAATGCCAGTCGAAAGTTTGGAACCACTTTCTAAATTGTATTCATTTCAAACCTCTTGCCAATTTTCTTATTACTTCAAAGTTAATATTCAAGTTATTAATAACAATTTCCTTTTGCTTTCATAGATTTTTAATTTAAGACTTTTTTAAGGTAGCGTATTTCGAAATTATTTCTTTTCTTTAACTTTTCCCCTGACACTCGTGGCAATCTTAAACTTTTGGGCAGTAATGTATGCACTATCTCATCGAAAATCTTCTAAAAGGAATTTTCTTACGAACCTATATTTTCTTGAGGTACTCTTCGTTTAATTCGAAGAATATAAATGAGAAGTAAGGGAATCGATGGACTACATTTCATCTGCTGTTACTTTAGACACTATTAACCCAGTTATGGACTCCGCTTAATTCAGGAGTAAAATATTAACCTAAATTTATTTTCTATGTGCACCGAGTCGATGAAATTGTCGAGTAGAGATGTACTGAAATACAGTAAGGGTTCTTGTGAACTTTTGTATGCATTGTATTATTAGTACTCAGCATCTTTCCGCAAGTCAATATTTGTGTTACTTACTATGTATTGAGAGCTCTGCGGCTCATTATATTCCACAAAATGACCCAGCATAGTGCTTGACATCTGCCTTATTAGCATCGTGAAATGTACTCAAACCAAAATAGTTCTTAACAAATTGATACTTGGCTTTTGTGCATCTCTTATCTTATAATTCACTCCTCCTATAAAGACATGAAAGGAAAATTCTAATTCGGGGTTGATCCTTTAATCTTTTACCTATGAAAATAGCTACTAAAAAGGGATATACAGTGGAATCCGCTTATACTTATACAATTTAGAACACTTTGCGTAATATTAAATACATTTTTATGTATTACGTATTGCATAAAATATTCAATACATTGATTAAACACACGTATACCAATTTTCTAATCCTTACGCAAGTGTCTATTTATCAAATCTATCATCTAGCAAATCTAGCACTTATTTTGCATATAACTTCCATATAGTTTGTATATTCCCTGCATATCGTAACTGCATTTTCTGCAGTTTACTAATAAGAAAAATAGCTGTACTTAAGAGTAGAAAAGAGAGGAAAGAAATAATGATGCAGCATAATGAAATGATGTATTTTCATAGAAAATACTAATACTGTCTACGTTTAACTTTCTCACATTAAAATTTATATTAAAGCACAATTTGCCTGAGGTGATATTTGACCCGTAATAGCATTTGAGGTTTACAGTCAGAGTATTGGATTTATTGTAAACAATAAAATCTGTGATAAAAACAAGTTATTCACTCGTTAGTTCTTCTATTAAAAAATGATTAAATACAGTAGAACCTCAATTATCGGAACAGTAATTATCCGAATCTACTATTATTGGAATATTCTATTATCTATAATGTATGTTTCGTATCATATGCATGTGTAATCCGTGTAATATTTACTTCTTTCTGTCGAAGTTATTAAGGTTAACGATCAAAACAAAATCTTTTCGCAATATTTCAGTATGGTATTTACATTCGAAACGTTCAGACCTATAACGATATTGTTAACACCAAAACAGACAATGTTATCAGTTGAAAGGAAACATGATATTATTATGAAGTTGAAACATGGCGAGTATTGGCATAAGGATATGGTATTGGTAAACCAACAATTATTGATATGAAAGACAGCGAACGATCAATTGAAAATTATTTATAAAATGTTGAACCATTGCATGTTAGTGAAACTCGAAAAGATTTAGAACTGGCTGACGTTTGTTTATATAATTATTATTTGTTCATATTATTAATAATGTATGATTATTATCATGTTATATTATTTGATTATGTTTTATCATTGTATCACGTTTGGTGGTACGAAAATATATGAAATATAATGTAGGGAAAGCCCCTTATCTATTATCTGAATATTCTGTTATTTAAATCGTTTGCCCCCCAATTAGCTCCGATAATTGAGATTTCACTGTATTGAGAAATATTACAAGTAACCACAATCATCCGTAGTAATAGAACGTTTACAACTTCTCAAATATTTCAAATATTTATTCATCCACTTATTCAAAATCTTCCAGCTAACTCATATAACCCATAAAAATAATTTTTACTTAAAAAAAAACCCACACATTTCACAAACAATTTTTTAATCCAATGATCAAAAACGCGCACGAAAAGTATATTTTACCAAATGCGTAATTAAGCCCTAGCTAGGGGTGTGCTTAATTAAATAGCTTATAAAAAACAATAGATTAAAAATTCTTCCATTAACAATCCGTTCACGGGATCCGTCACGCACGTTATCGTTATTTTTATTTGTCACACACAGTTCCCGGGCCCGTAACTAGGTTTCCGTTAGCGACCGACATTCTAATGGGCACACGCGAGTACATTATTTGCCCGGCACGATTCATCATCGCGTAATCGTGTTTCGTGCGTTGGGAAGGCTAGGCGCGGGGAATTCATTTGTGTATCGGACAGAGGGAAATTCACTGTGCATACACAGGGTGTACGTACGCCCCTGCAACGCAATAACGTCCGATCGGCCACCCCCTAAAGTGGCGAGGCGCTCGCAGAAGCAGAAGGGTAGAAGGGCGTATCCCCGAAATCACGAGCTTACATATCCATTCAAGAAGACGATATTCGAGGGTTCCAAAGCTCGACAAATCTGCGGGGCTGCCGGACCCTGTTCGCGACAAGGAGGAAGCGTCTTTCGGCTCCTACGGTCTCTGTGCGATAAAACTCGTTGGATTATCCGGATGTATATATATATATATATATATGTATGTGTCCCTGTGAATGTATGTATGTGCATTGCCTTGCATTGAATACTGCTGATAGATAGCTGCTTCTTAGCGGGAGAACAAACGGAAAAGCGTAGTTCTTGATGTTTTGTAAGCGAGGGGTTGCTAGCGATCACAGTAAGTGATCCCTTTCTTTCAATTTCAGATCTAAAAGAAATCGTTCAGTTGCCGTTTCTTATGTAGTCATTAGATTACGGAAGTTTATGCGGTTACAGTATGCAGTTAATATGCAAACTGTGTGCAAGATATATCCAAAGTATATGCAGGATAGATTTGGTAAATACGCACTTGCATAGGGATTAGAAAATTCGTACTATTGTGTTTAATCAATGCATTTAATATTGTATACAATGTGTAACACATAAAAATGTATTTAATATTGTATACTAACGTTTCTTTACCTCTATATCGCGGCACTAAACATATTCATCTGCCAATGGCACCGAGAACAAAATGATTGCAATATAAAAATTTGGAAAACCTAATCGACGAATCATATTATATAAATGAAGAAAATTACTAAATATATTTAATAGTAAGTTCTACATATGAAAAGTAACATTCAGTACATTTCTATTTAATATGTTGATGAATTTGTTGATTAAAGTGGCTGTTATTATTCTGTACATAAATATCACTGAAACTTCTATGCCCTTGCTGTTTCTCCACAGTTTGTCTATAATGTATTTTATTGATAAAATAATATTCTTAATTTCCGACGTATCTCTTGCAAATATTACTTTGCATACTATTCCACTACAATACACGTTACGGCGCGCCTTTACGCAAACGAAATGTGTAATTTACAATAGATATTAATTTAACAGATGTAACTTCATCGTTTCGGCAAACAAACGTCCAATCAAATCGAACATTCGCGTAATTCTGAGCATTAAACGTGTTAATTAACCAGAATCAAATAGCTACGAACATGCTACGACTTTCCGACACCGGAAAGTACGAGTAACAATCGTGAAAGCAAACTAAGAACAACGTGAAATTAACTCTTTACATTCCGTTGCGTCTCAGTTATGTTAAAACCATGAATGTGCAAATGACCGCTTTGTGAATAAAATTGTAGGATAAAGCAGAGGGATTCAATACAAAATTAATTTATATAATAAAATCTAGTCTAGAAGAAAAAGAATCGTTTTTTAATGAAAATGAATGGTTTATTTTTTACCAGGCCGAAGTCGAATTTCGAAAATATCTACTTACAATTAGTGCTAGCTTAGACGAAAGAGGAACATCTATTGAATATGCTTGTTAAATTTCAAATAAATCGGATGATTGATTTATGCAATTATAATAACCAGGTAGAAAGATGCCACTGTGAGGAAAATGTATTTGAAGTTTTTCATACAATTGCTAGCAACAAGAGTCGCCGCTTACATGGTTATAGTTCCATGAAGTTTTCGAATTTTACCTTAATGTTTTATCAACACATCTATAGACTATTAAAACGTGCAATAAAAGAAAATTGATCCTTCTTTGATCCTAAAACTAGAGAGAGTTTTCCTTAACCCATTTGCATCATTAGCGTGTATATACAGGGTGCCCAATAATGGTACTACAACCGAAAAGGGAATAAAGTTACGTGTAAAAGAAAACTGAAAATGTAGAGTACAATTTTTCCATAAGAAGCTTAGTTTTCGAAAAAAAAATAAATTTAAAGATTTACGGAGTATGCACCCAGTTAACTATTTCTAAGCCTGATGTTTGTACTAATGGTGGATGATAATATGATGAAAAACACTAATACTGCTACGTTTACGTTTAACCTTTTTAATTTGGAAAACCGACATTTCATATGCATCAACCTAATATATAATTTTATTCATATCGTTTATATTAAACTTTTATCTGAATGTTATTATTGTATTTAGTTTTACTTTTCGTAATGGACCACTGACCGTCAGCACTTTAATAAATAAATAAAGCAAATGGGTTAAAAAATGTACCCTCAACAATCTGTTTCTCGCCTCACGTTTAGTCTACCTAACAAATTCATCAATCGTCGAAACGAACAGCAAGATCCTACAGTATATCAATAGTACATCATTCCATTTAATGAAACCCATACATGGTAACCCATATATCAACCGATCGCCCATCGAGCGAAAGGTTTCAACCGGTAAGCGGGTCGTTTAATATACGCATTGTTCGAACATCCTTTCAACAGCAGGGAAAACTGCCGGGTTCTGCTCCCGTTGGACAACGCATTTTCCCTCCCGTTCTTTTCATCCCTCCAACGTTAATCCATGCGCATTGTTGCGTTGCGAGCCTTCACAGTCCGGTCTTAAAGTGGCGGCAAAGTGCGTCAGGACGAAATTTTAATTCATCTTTGTGTCCAGCCTGCCACGAAACGTCGCCATTGTTCGTCATATAAAAGCTCCATCAGATAGCGAATATATACGGGCCAGCACCGTGGGATATCGACCGTCTCCCTTCTGATTTGTGCGTGTGTTTTGGCTGGCGTGCGTGCACAGCCAGGCTCGCTACAGGAAAGATAGACAGAGAGAAGTGTCATCCTGATGGCGGAGGTGTCATCCTGTACGAACGTTAAGGCAAATTTACATTATTCACTTTGATTCAATAAAATTGGAAGCAAACGGAACAGTGTAAGTTAGCATTTAATTAAAGGGATCGATCAAATTGAACGGATTGAAACGAGGTTCACCAAGTTTCTACCTTATTCAATGCGTTTTTTTAATCAAGATGATTTATATAGGGTAAACGTATGTAATATGAAATATCATATATAGTTTGGCTAAGAAGAGCGTGAGCAACATATTTTGATTAAAATTAATCTATTGCGTAAACAAGTGTAATGTTTTAAATGTTTGAATTTTAGGGGGTGTACAAAGAATTTCCTAAGTGACTGTATTAGGGTTTTAAAATTGTTGTTTGCAATCAACGATGGATATAATTTCTCGAAATATAATCGTGACAATTTCATTGAAATGTGTAAATTCGCCTTTGCACTGCGCCACGGTGTTTCCATGGGGTTCGTGAATAGGGTGAGCCAGGCTAAATCGACCGCCTTGCTCTTTCTCTGGCCACCGTTGGTTATTTCGTTCGAATATCCGAGACAACCCCTTCGGGCTGTTTAATTAAAAACTTTTCCCGCGTGGCAAATATGCGAGATGTTCTATGGCATCTCCTGATTCATGGAAACGCAGTTTCGTCCGCAAAGTTTTTGGGGAGACCTTCCAAGGGACCTTTTTATGGGGGCTCGCTATTGTCCTCACAACTACCCATGAACAAGGGAAACATGTGAGAGACGGAAAGCTTTTCCATCGAGTCGATCGTATTTTGAAATCACTATGGGGACTTGTTATAGTGTTTGGAACGTGGCATGGTGTTTAGGTTGAAGACGCGGTGGAGGTCGTAAAAAGTGGAGGGCTTCGAATGGTTTGTTTGCTTAGCAAGAATCGTAGGTGGATCAGTAGTTCTTACAGATGTCTTCTTTATGGTTTATTTGGATGATGGTTTTTTAAATAAATAGGTGACATTTGTAATCTTACGTTTTTTGTCTATAAATATGTATCTTAACACTAGAACGACAAGGCAGTAAAAAAATGACTGGTTACATATTTACCATAAAAATTTCTGTACAAACTATAAATGAAGATATATTGTACTACAATCACGTAGTCCTTGCAAAAGTCTACTATTTTTATTTCTCTGGTACTAATAAGTATACCTTAGTCCTGAGTAGTTCTAGTGTTAAATTTTAGTGAAACACGTGCCATAAACTATGGATGGCTAAAAGTCAAAACAATTGTTTAAAAAATGAACTGTAAGAAATAGTAAATTTTACTATCTGTTAAAGTATGATTTTTATTTGGAAAATATGTATTTAAAAGATGGTGTTCACACGTAGTCGTATTACGTAAAATTTTTATTCGAATTCTTATTAAAAATCAATGATTGATAACTGATTCAGTTTTGCAATCAACGATTGATTTGTTCAATCAAGGAATGACAAGTTTCATCGATCAACTAAATCAATCGCCGATTCTTCCACGATTTTTTAATCAATGATCGACGATTAATTTCATTGATGGATTAAATCAATCATCTGTTTACCACGTTTAATTTTTTTTAATCACAAGCATTAATCAATTAACCGGATTAAAAATTTTAATGGATTGATGCTCAACTTTGCCATAAATGAATTTATTACTAAATTAGGTTTTGTCTCCATACAGGGCGAAATTTCATTCATAATAATCCTTAAAAGCCAATAAGGGGACAAAAATTTGTAAATCATAATTAAATGTATTATATTGATTACATTATATATGTATTAAAATAAATATATACAATGTAACAAAGTAAACATATACGCGCACGCATATACAGGATGTCCCGTAACTGGTGGTACAAGCGAATAGGGGGTGATTTTATGTGAAAAATTGAATAGAAAATTTAGAATAAAATTTTTTCATATGACGCTTTATTTTTGAAAAAAATAAGTTTGAATATTTGTCGAGTAATTCGGAAACTAAAGGTCCTGTCCGATAAGCATAAGAAGAAAGTAAAATCAATGTAAGATATATCATCATGTTGACAATTTTTCTAAACATTGCAAGAAGCACGGAAGTACTCTCCTACTCGGAACAGTAAGATAGTAAAATCCGTCGAACTGAAGCTGGTCCAAGTGCACGCGTACTCGACAAATTTTGAAACTCATTTTTTTCGAAAATAAAGCGTCATATGAAAAAATTTTATTCTAAATTTTCGATTCAATTTTTCACGTAGAATCACCCCCTACTCGCTTGTACCACCAGTTACGGGACACCATGTATATGCAAGGTATTCCCTATTTTAATAGTCAAATTGTAGGAGCGTAAATTACAAGTGAAAATAAGGAAAAAATGTCACACAAAGTTTAGAAACAAACGCTTCGTTAGAAAGTTATGGAATAGAAATAAATATACGTGAAGAACTAATTTAGAGTATGATAAAGAAGATAAAGAATAAGATAAAGATAGAGAAGATAAAGAAGTAATAATTCGGTTGCTGAGATGCAACAGAATTTCAAAGAAATTCGAAGTGCGATAAATTGCATCTTAAATTGACGTGAGGTTTGCATCGGTGCAGAAAGTGGTCATTTTGAAATGATACGTTACACATTTTCAACGATCCTCGTGCATAATGTGAGTACATGCGATATTTGCCTGTAACTTTGAAACAAAACGTTTACATACAAACTTTATAAAACATTTTTTGTTTGTTTTCACTTTTAGATTACGCTTGTACAATTTTGCCATTAAATTAGAGAACACCTTATATATATACACCTGTAATAAAATAAGAACATAAAACATACACATATGAATATGTACAGTGGTTTAAAGAAAAACTCGGACATTTACATTTTTATAATTTAAGAAGCGATTGATAACCGTTTGAATTTCCAAGCTTTTGGATTCTCAAGCGTTCGAATTTCCAAGCTTTTGGATTTCTATGTATCTGAATTTCCATGTTTTTGAATTTCGAAGCTTTTGAATTCCGAAGCGCTTGAATTTCCAAGCTTTTGTATTTCTAAAAGTTTGAATTTGCCAGCTTTTGTATTTCTAAGCGTTTGATATTCCAAGCTTTTGGATTACCAAGCGTTCAAATTTCCAAGCGTTTGGATTTCTAAGCATTTAGGCCCGCAAACCAATGGATTTCCAAACTTTCCAATTCCAAGGCTTTGTATTAACGGGAGCGTTCGCCAACTTTTGAAATAGTTCGAATAATTATTAGCGATACTGCAACTGTCCGAGTTTTACTTTGAGCCAATGTACATATGAAAATTATGAGGGAAAATCTACTCAGATGAAAATGTAAATGAAAAAGACAAAAAAAGGAAGTAAAAAGGTATAAATAGCGTAAGGGTGGAAATGCGGATAACTAGAATCCCCTTTTCCGAGGACGATTTAGGGCGGAAAGCAGTTGCCAAGATCCCACTTATTAACGAGATATATCGAAGAGGACACATCCTGAATTACAGTGCGAGAAATTACGCAGTCGAGCGTACGGTAAGATTAAGTGTCGCACCGATATTAAGTGTCCCTGTTCGCGAATACTTCATCCTAAATTCATTGACGTCGTTTTCGAACTTCAATTATGGTGTCAGTGTTTAAAGCCATGAACGAGAATTCTCGCTTAGCATTTTCGTCGAACTTGTTGCTGGATTTCTCGTGATGTATTTCAAGAATTCTTTGATTAAAGTTTAATTATTCGTTATGTACTCAGTTTATTTCAATATTTAATAATATTTTTTAATTAATAATATTTATAATATTTTTTTTTAATTTCTATAATATTTTTTGTTACCATAAGTAGCTAATTTAGAAAAATAAATTTGACCCCAAAATTGTGATTTCTTGAGTTCTGTATCTTTTATCTATAAAACTACAGTGCAACATCCGAACGTCGATTATCGAATTTCGTTTATCCGAATATAGAATGATTTACGTATGTACGTATTTAAACTGCGTATCTAACGATGTTTATACTTTGGGGCGCATACTCTATCTGCTTTTGAAGAGACATTACCGAAAGAATTTATTACGGCGTTTCTTATTTGCCGATGATAACGACGTGGGAGTTTTACAGTTTTAGAAAAAACTTGATTTAGGAGAATGTTCCTCAGTACTGACTAAAACTATTTCTCGTTTCTACTATTACATAGTGATGTTGTACTTGCATAGATAAATGAATATTATAGTTCTCTGTAGTATATTCAGAAGTCAGACTGTTTGAATGATTGTTGTCGATGTTTAAAAGGTTAATTTCCAAAGGTGACGCGATAATAGACGAGGAAAACACTAATTATGTCACATATGATATTTGTAGAAACAAATTTTGCACGAAAATTGTTCTTTATTAACATTCGAATGTCTTTTACTAATATTTTTTTAATATTACTAATCATTTAACACCTAAAACTCTACTGACCAAATAGCTGATCGATACTGGGAGTCAATTTTTCGACTGCTGTAAATTAGAACATTTTTATTTTTGCGAACTATCAATCAAGTATACTTATTTGCACAAAAAAAGATAGATACTTACAAAAAATGTGATTGAAATGCAATAAATCTTTATTTTTATTTTGTACAAAAAAATCACGAAATATTCTAAAAAAATTCACCGTTACAAGGTTACATAATCTTTGTGGTGAGCTTCTTGTAACCAGTTATTTTGACCATCTTGGTAGTTCTAGTGTTAATACATAAAAGAAGATATGATGGGGTGTACTATGTATTAGCTCATGTAGTATCCCAACGCAGAGCGAATCTATAAATGCAATGGATACTGTATAGTAATGGGCAAAATGTAAAAACAAAATAGATGCTGTACAAATGTTTACAGTAGAGAGAATCCGCAAGTTGGTAGAATCTAAAAACGTTTAATTTATTTTTTGTATTGTATTTTTCTTGTGAGACATGTATTCGATGCATAAGAAGCATTCATATTTGAAAATTATTTAATTTTTAGTCAGCTTATGATATAATCAAGAATTTGATTCTTTTCAAACCAATTATTCAAATAACCAATATTATCGGAACAGATTTGTCTCCCGGTAAATTTCGATTATCGACGTTCTACTGTATTCGGTACAATCAACAGTTTCAACGATATTCGAGGGGATCGATATAAATGAGTCACCCTATATATAATGTAAATTTTGGAACCTTCTTTCAATTCACTCGCTGATATTATACAATAGCCCCTTAATTCACGCTGACGCAAGTCTCAAGTTTAAAGTTCAAATTCACTGGAAATCATTCTGAGTGTCCTCTCGCGGAGTCAAGTGGTTCTCTTCATTCCCATGTCGTATTCACAGCTGGTTCCAGACCGGTCGAAACGAAATTTCAGTGTTGGGCGTGTTACATCATTATGCTTCAGACATTCGTTTTTGGCGATGATTTCATTTTTCTCCACTTCCGTGGTCGTAATTTGTTTATCGCCCATCTAAAGTGCCGTCCAATCGAAAATATCGAACACTTCCGCTAGGACAATACGTGCACGAATCGTGGATTAAGCAGATGATCGAATGCACGTGTACGTGAAGGTCGTGGATTATGACGTGATTGAATGCTCATACACGCGAGGAAACTTCGTTCGAGGCGGAATATTAACCCTTTTAATGCCTAACAACGATAGATCGTCATTGGCTATACTTGCGAAAAATGCCGACAATGGTATACAGGGTGTTTAAAAGGTGGTTCCAGGGAGGTGAACGACACTTTGGTCAACCCTGGAAAAACTTTGCCAGGGTTGGTTTTGGCCGCGGCCGTGGCCTTCGCAGCGGGAATCGTGAAGTAGTGTTTGGTGGCAACCGCAAGACCCTCAAGGATGAAATTTTCGGCAGGATAATTTCTATTGATGGAGAAAGCTGAAACTGCGAGACTACGAAAACTGTTTAATCCTGGGTAAAAGCTAAAAAGTCACGTACGCCGCCTGAGGTCTGGCACTCAGATGGCTCAAAATCTAAAACTCGAACGTTGCAAATAACAAATGCCTCTTGACCCTGCTGTAAATCTTCACTCCATGGAAACTTGAACAGATATCATTTGATTATTTATCATAAAAATAAAACTACAGAATTTGTAGTCATTTTACTGAATTATATTGAAGCTTTCTGCAAATTACAATTAATTTACAGAAACAAGACTATTTGTGCGTAACACAGTCTTCAACAACTTCTACACTTATCTAATACATATTAAACATATATCTTCAGGTGAGTTGATGCTAAAGCAAAAGTACGTTATGAAATTACGAGTGACTTCAAGGGAGAAATTCTACGTCTTTGAAGTTTCTGACGTTATTACATTATTAGTGTTTTCTTTTCAACCTCTACAATGTACGTGCCGGTAAAAAAGATCAAACGGAACAGAACATCTTACAGATACATCTATATTTTTGTATCGAATTATAGAGATACTGTTCTTTACGTTTTTAACGTGCGCTTTGTTTACTTTTCTCCGTTTATAAGTTCCGTTAATAGCTTCAGGAGGTAACAATGTTTCTACAAGAAAATATTTTGCCCGCTAATAAACTGCTTTGCTTTATTAATCTAAGAAAGGATATTACAGTGCCCTGTTGCTAGTAGATCATCCCTATATTAAATGTAGCCAAGGTTTATGAAACTGTGTGTTAGCAGCGAGGAACGGTGATTCCTTTTTTGACGTCTTTATAGATCGTATAAAAATTAAATCGTATATTGGCTGGTGTAAAAGTTTAACTCCGTTACTAAGTTCGCATAACATTTGGTGGTAACAAACTAAAAGTAGCGTAACAAACTGTGTTATATAAAAAATAGCAATTTTTATAATTTACTTACATTTTTTGCAAAGTAGCGTTCTACCATATGTTAATTTTAAAAAATATTGCAACGATTCGCGAAATTATGTACATCCCAGCGTGGTTAAAAATTCAGAAAATATTAAACAGGACGTAAAGTGTAATCCCTGACACAAATTTTGAAATATTAACATTTCGTAGCTAAATATGTTCTCTGAATAGGCAGATTTTTCTCGCGTATACGTGCAATTTAATCCCGTGAAATTAGGATCGCCTTTGGCGAGGAACTTGCATTGCAGTAGTCAGCGGCGGATGAAAAGTTGAAAAGTTTTGATTTGGACAAGTCGCTTTCCACTTTTCGCGTAATAAGCTTCCGTAGAAACTTGGAATTCGCAACTTCGTAATTACGCACAGTGTAATGGTGTGTCATAAACGACAACAGGTATCGCCGTAGTCCGGTAAATAAACCCCCTGGGCGCATTTTAAGTTTATTTATCCTTGTTGTTCGTGATTTTCCTGCATCGTGTCATACTGAAACGATGGTATCTATCGAAGAACGAACACGAATAGGGAAACCATCTCGGTACGCTCTCGTTTTGTTTCTTCTTGTTTTCGGGGTGGTCCCTAAGGATCGGAAGCAACGGGGAAAACATGTGCATCCTTGCTGTTCGTGTTGCAAAGCTAAACTTCATATGTGTGTTGAGTATTTTACAACATTAAGCTTCATATTTGACATTGGCAATGAATTGTGGAAGTTTACGAACAAATTGTGCGGAATTTAGACCACCCGATGGGACTTTGGAAGTAAGTCAGAGAATTATTGTGTGTTAACGTAAAATTAAAAGAAAATAGATTTACTGATTCGCATCATTAAATGATGCGAAAAGAAAGCTTGACGATCTATTATTTTTATCAATACACGATGTGTATTGTACTTACAATGTATCTGTAACAGTATTATCTATAAAATTCTTGTGATCAAATTGTTTGTTGGTAATTCATATGTTATACACTTACTGACGAAAGTTAAGAAACAAAGTAATCATTTCCATATTTTTGTGTACCCTTTTATTTTCTGGGGTATATAGATTAGGATTAAAAATAGAATAACTTATTGTTTATTGGCATATGTAACCATTTTACCATTTTATGTTATTTTTTATTCTAAGATATTTATTTCAAAAAATGAAGAATATACAGAAATTTGCAAATGACTACTATGTTGATTAACTTTTGTCAGTAATGTATGTCAGTGTTTCTCAACCTATGGTCTCCGATGCTAAATATATTGGACTGTGTTAAATGTTTAATGGACCATGAAATGAAACATAGTTGCTTGGAGATGCCATTGATTGTCTTGTATTATTTTATTTAACTATAACTCAATAATCATTTTAATAAATTCTAATTACTTACTCTACTTGAAGTGGTGAAATAATATAGATATTTGATAAAAATCGAATGTAGCAAGTTGATAATATAATAATTCCAATTGTTATATGTAATCCATAAAATTTTATAATTTAAAAAAATTGATGCATGAATTCTATCATTAAACGAATAATATTCAATATAATGAATTGATGAAAAATAAATTTCTAAATAATAGTAATTAAGAGTCTATATCTAATATTTGTATATCTTGAATTTAATAAGCAATAATGATTTCAAATAACTGTAATACCTGTAATGTAATTAAAATGATTGAATTTAATAAACGAATTTAAAAAATATCATTTCCTATAATACATTACAATTTACGCATTTTTTTAAATACACGTACCTACTATATGTTTTATAAACATATAAATATTTTTATGTAATGATACCGTAAAGAATATACAATTACTATTTTAAAATAAATAAATTGCTATTCAATAAATCGTTATATGTTTATATTATATACTTTGTTTAGTTACGATAACAAAACATTAAATTTTGCTTTAATTGTTTAAATAATATACTATTATGCTAATAGTTGTAAGAATTCATAGAAAATCGAGTTCGTAGAAAATCCTGTTACGATTCATACCGTCAAATTCGACTATGCATAAAGTGAACCAAGAATAGGAAAAGCTTATGACTCATAAGCGTCTGAGAGAATTAATCTGCAACATTTATCAATGGGCGTCAGAATGTTAATTACGAATTAAAGGCATTCAACGAAGAAGCCAAGCAGAACATTTTCTCTTTAGAGCACGTTTAGGGGTCTATGGATGAGAACAATCGACTAGTTAGCGTTTCTCGTGCCCTCCGTTACGCTTATTCTAATTTAACGTGTTACTCGAAAACACAAGCTGCATGCCCGATTTGTCTCACTCCGAAAAGGAACACGCGATCCCCTAAGTAAAGAAGATATATGACATAGAAAAAGACTAGTGAGAAAACGCACCCTAAGTCTTCTTTAAATATAACGTGATCGATGATCCACCGGTGGGTCTTGAGAGTGGCAAAAACGGTTTCATAAAATCGCTGGAAATATTAGGTCTGTCGGAAAGTTTAGTCTTCCTTCGTAGTAATGCAACTACTTTGATCTTCATTGCTAAGTTTATTCTGCTTCACTAACAATTTGTTGACATAATTCTATATCTTCTTATTTCACACTTTATCGGAATATGGTAGCCACAGAGAATCTATACAACTCTAAATTAACTGTAAGCATGCTTTAATGCTAGAATTATCGACGATTAGGATGTACATAATTAATGGCCACCAAAGAATTAACCCTTTGCCATATGACGTTCTTTAATGGCTACATTTGGCAGAATTTGTTATTTGCTATTTTAATACTGTATTACACACAAAATATTAAATTATTATACGTAATTTCTATTTGGTAATTCTGAATCCTATAAATTGATACTTTAGTTGAAGTTAAAATTGAGAAAAAAAGAGAAACTCGCGTAAATGAAGAGTCGCACAAATCAAGAAACTGGCGTATCTATAAATATTTATACTATAACTATTTTTATATAAGTAAAAGTTGCATCTATCTGTGCGTCATAAACTTTTATTTTTAAGATCCCATAGCGAAAGGGTTAAAGCTTCGTATACATATGCGCATCGCGATTCATTCAAACGGTTGTATCTTCCGCGTATGTTCAAACTTCGAATTGTCCTTTTAGAAATATATCATCAAGCTACCCAAACGTCGAAAAAAAAAAGGATCGATATCTTTAATCTGATGAATGAGGATCACGAATTACGACAACATAGCCTATAGCTAGAGAATTGCTTTACTGTAATGGCAACATGGAATCATGGTCAATACTTCTGGTTCACCTTGCAGGTGCGCAGATTCAATAAACACGCGATGGAGAGAAGAAAGTGATGCTAAAAATCGTAACGGAAGCCTCCGTCGTACAATCTCGAGTTTACAAGATGGAGACTTCCCTCTGGACACGCATCAGTATAGAAGGCGCGTAGAATCAGGATCGAAAGGAGAACATCGAACACGGGATTCAAGATGGGCAAGTGTTGCAGTAAGCGGCAAGAGCCTCAACCCCTTGGTGAGTAGCTTCCTTTTATCCTCGTGGCAAAACCAGGATGAGTTTTCTTTTGCAATTCCTGCCTCACATTTTTCTCCCCTTTTATTCTTTCTTTAAAGTATTTCTATGAAACTTCTGAATGGACGTTGCAAGCTGGACGTAATAAAACAGAATAGAAATTTGAAGTTGGGGAGGGATTCGTGCAAATGGAAAAAGTGTGTAATGATGATGAATTGCGTTTCTTATAGTTGGTGAAGTACTTAGGTAAATACAAATAAATCAAAATTTGAAAGCGATTGTACAAATAAGATCGATAAGTGTTTTAATTAAAATTAAATCTCTTTTGATTTGTATTTTATTAAAAAATTAGATTTCTGTTATCTTGAAGTTTGTTAATTCTATTTGAATTGCTTTTCTCAATGAATTTAAGTCGATAGAACAATCTGGATACTGTTATTTTCTTTTTACCAAACCACTAGAAGATATTTTTAATTGTCTAGCGATCTTCTTTTTTTCAATAACAAAACTTTTTGCATCAAGTCATTCATTTTATTGAATCACCAATGAAAAATGTAACAAAATCTCATATTTATATTAAATATTCAATCGATATTCAATATATTATATATATATTCATCCCTTAATATTTCAACCCTTCGATATGCAACGGAACAGAACACTTTTAAAAAAAATAGTAAATAATTTTAAAAATCTTGCTTAGCATTTCTCTTTCATAAAGTAATACAACTGAGAAACTCAAAACAAAAGCGATCCTTATCAAAGTTAACAACCTTAGTCGTTTGCAACTTTGCGATTTAATTGGGTACAGTTCCTCTGTCAGGTAATTTTAGATAAAGATGACCACAATCGTGTTACATTATCAATACTTTGTTTAAAAGAATTGGAACATGTTGAACAAGAAATGAACCCTTTCGCTACGACGGATTTTACTTGAAGAGTGTAAAAGAATATTAAAAATATTTAACTACATTGCGTTCAATTCATATTCTTCTTTCGATTTTTTCTTACTATTCAGGTAGCAAAAGTTTGCAAATGCTCCAAGACGCCAATAGCGTTGGACAATCGCAATTAATCGACAGAAAGTGTCAACAGCTCGAATTCTGTGAGCCAGAGACTTATACCAAAATGTATTATACCGGTATTATACCGATATTTTTCGGTTATATCTTCGTAACCCTTATAGAAATCGAAATACAGATACTTTTATCTGTATAATTACCTACATTTGCCGGTCATTTTGCCAATTTTTTTGTTTCACTATAAAATTTTCTATTTTTTTTTTTTAAGCAGAGATTTAAAATCGGTACATTTTTTTATCGCAATTATGTTGTCACTGTCAGAATCGAGACACATAGTACCGAGATCGTTGTAAGAGTAAGTACAATCAATCGGTAGTGCTTCTATAATTTAAACATGAAACATTGAAATAATGGAATTGAATATTGTTCAGTCTCACCTAACAAAGAGGGACAATTTGCATTGTAATGTGAAAGTAAACTCATAGAACCCACGGATATACCAGTTCAGTTCTGCTGTTTCTTTTCCAACAATTCTAACAAACCATCAAGAAAACAATATTATTCTAAAAATCTGTCCTAAATGTTTTTACAATCATGTTTACTAGATCCGTATGATCGATGAGTTTATTAGTCGCAATATCCCCGGGCCATATATTGTGCATGGGCATTACGGTACCTTCAACGATGGTCAATGTTCCACCGTGCCATCGCGTCGCCCGAACCATAAAATACGCACAATAGACCTAAGCCTGTCATCGGCTATATTCATAAGGCGTGAGTCGACCTACGACTCTTTCCAAAGCATGCACCGCCGATGCAAATAATTTTTCTATACACTACACCACCATCAACAAACTGCACTTAAATACCACGCACCTCTTCATCAGAAAATAGTCGCAAAAAGTTAATCAGCCAGCCATCGTTCACCACGAGTTATATATTTAACGTTATTGTGAACAAATAAACTATATTTTTGTTAATAAAACAATTGTTAAAATAGCACACATCACAGCCACATACATATATCCCTTAAACCCGCTGTAGTACATTAGGTTGGCTACAGTAGTACCGTCAAAGTGTTGGTTAATAAAAAAACTAAGATTTGGTCGGTACAAATATAGTATTCCTTCTTACGCTCTAATGCTATACTCGCGCATCACCTATAGTATGCGCTAATCTAAGAATGGGAAAACTGCATTTCATGTTTAGTTTACTTTATACTAGCGTAGAATAATATTCAGTGATAGAGTTAATGATAGAGGGTGTATAGAATATAAACAGTCGAAGGTCGATCTTCAAGTTCGGTGATGAAACCATAAAGATTTCTCAGATTACATAACACAATCACAATCAGGATACCGAAATAATACAAGTATTTATTTTGGTTTTCGGTATTTCAATAATGATTGATTTCGATATTATACTGGTATCGAAATTATAGTGTTATTAACTCCCTGCTTCGAACGCCTTATAAATGTCAGCAGTACTAAAAGGGTTAAAGACGTTCAAGGATTTTGTGTCCTTTTGGAAACACGAAAGAATAGACAAGAGTCGTTTTTGGTATTGATTCTTTGATTTATCTTATTTCGCTGTTCCGACAAGAACTATTCTTTTTAGGATATAATTTGTACCCTCAAGATTTCGTATTCCTCTTGATCTATAAACATCCATCTAAATTTGAGGTTGATCTCGCTCGTAAGGCCATTTATCATGCTTTTGTGTAACAAAGATTGACATCATTATCCAGGTTACAAGAAAGCAGATACAGGACTAAGCTCGAAACACAGTAATGGAGGTTCCTTGGATCGGTACACTGCTGACCCGAATCAAAGGGGCGTACAAGCGAGGGCAGACATCATTCGACCGAGGCCGACACCTTGTAAGCTTCAAATACCTCACCAGCCCCGTAAAACAAGCTCGCCTGTTGTTAAGCCTGCATGTGTGTATTTTATGTTCTTTTATTTCATTTTGTAGCATAATTACTTCACTTTAAGTTATAGCCTTAAGATTTTAGCTTGTAAGCTTCTAGTTAATTTTACTTAAGAGGATTGAATTTGCTCTGTCATAAATAATTCCAAAAAATAGGCATCTCTTTGAAGTCATATCATTCCTTAAGTTAGTGAGAAATAATTAAATGAGTTTATAGGATCAATTATTATCTAATTGTTAATAAGTTTTAAGATAAAGTATAAATCTAAACGCAAATCCACACAAATCTTGAAAAATGTAGTATTTTTACAGAATTATAAATTACTATTACTCAAGTTAGTCTATACTAGAGGTCAGCAACGAGGAGCTCGCGAGCATCCGAATGCTCGCGAAATGCCTTTCAAGCGTCCGCGTTCAAATTATAATCAATCTCCAAAATTACGTACAATTTAGGATAAATATTGAGTCGTAACATATGGAGGGCTCAGAAGCCAATCAGTCGCTCTTTTATCAAAAATTAGTTATTCTGTGTAAATACTTTTTCAGCACCAAAAATGTCATGTGACGTAACAATTTAATCGTTATGTTAAATTTTCATTAAAAAACAGTGGTTTTCATATTGACCACAAAATTATTTGCAAAATTCTTCAGTGGACAAGTAGTCTAAATCACATTCATAGACATACGTAGAATTATAGATCATGTTCATGTCACAGAACTACATATTTTTCAAATAAAAATCATATTTTGAATGATAATACAAATTGATATTATTTTTACACATTATTTTCTAAATAATCGATTATCTCCGTTCGCATGTTTCGCGACTTAGATTGATTGGCTTCTGAGTCCTTCATATATTTGTCCCTTTTTTTCGCATCGTTTTCTCGAATCTCAAAAATCCTACACGGTATCCTTCAGCTACCAAAAATATCGAAGCAGATCATTGATCAAAATCATGCACAGGTAGTTGATCAAATTTATTTCTGTGTTTGCAAATAAGTGATTTAAAGAATTAATAGCGAAACGAAACGAATATATATTACAACCTAAGATATACTGAATTTACTTTAAGCTTTAAACTTTCTTTCTCATAAAATTAAAATAAAGTACCGTTTGTCATAAGTCAGTCATTCGGGGTGCCTTTGTTAATGAAAAAGTTGCCGAACTCTGGTTTATACGGAAAATTAAAAATGGCGTCGATTTATCGAACGAGAACTATATTATTGGTAAAGTTAGGCAGAATTACCTTCTGGATCACCTAGGAAACAGTAATAAAGTTGCAATTATTCATGTCATAGAGACACTTTTACTGAATCATAGTAATTCACCTCATATCGAAGAATGTAAATCTGAGAAAAACGAATTTATAGTTGTAACATATTGTTACGATTTCGCGTGCTCTCGTTGCATCTACATAATCTACACAATTTTGTGAATTGAGGAAAAATATTTCAGCAATTTATTTAAGATTATGGAAACAGAATTTCGATATTGTTATTAATTTGTTAAAACACGTACCACCGTTAGGATTTTAGCTGGTAAATCTCTAATTAATTTTGCTTAATCTGTGCAGGAAATAGAAATGTCTTATTATATTCATTTTTATTCAGATTAAATTTAGTAAATTAATAGGGATCGCAGAAAAGTACTTGTATTGTACTTATAATGTACAGAGTGTCCCCCTTTAATATCTCAGTGCAAAGATATGAAAAAATGTTTTAGACAAAAATTGTATGGTTCCGAAGAAGAAAGATTATGCTGTTCTTTATTTGGTCAATACATTGGGAAAGTCTACAAAAGTCAATTTAAAATTTTTAAATTAGAACTTGTATTTCTTATCGGATATTATTGTAGCTGGCATCAAAATGCTTTCGAAACGCTCCTAAATATGTATTTTGCGTAAGCCATTCCTGAGATAGGAACTTTCAAAATTGACGTGCTGCTGATATTATCATTATTCGATGCACATCGCGAGGAGGTTGTACGAACGAAAACTTTGTACATCACAACGGCTCTGAGAAGTGAAAGCACCTGAAGTGAATAAATATTCGAATTCTCAACCGTTTAGTTTGACGCAACAGTTTATTCGTTTTCGAAAAGTACTCTACTTGTTTCAGTGTTGCTGTCGACAGATTTTAACCCTGTATATATAGAGTGGCCAGATTTTAAGATTAAGATTCTAAGATAAATGTTATATAAACGTATGTCGTTTAGAACATTATTCAAAAGTTATGACAGAAATATGACGTTGTAATGAAATAGTAATACTACGATAAAATGTAGGAATATACCAACAGCTCAGATAAAGGTAAACTAAATGTACATGTTTACATGAATAATACATAAAGAAATTCATGTGATGGATTCATACAAAGAATTAATGATGCATTTAATAAAGTGAAAAAGGATTGAGATAAAATTCGTAATGTAATAAATTCGATTTTTAATCGTTGCCAATATTGCATTTTTAATAATGGTAAATTTCTTGAGATGCGATGTTAATGAATCGTGAAAAATTGCTAAAAATACCATACCATTTTCGGTAACCTCCGATAGTAAATATTTACTGGCTCCGATAAAGATACACGAAGCGTAAAGTGAATCGTAGTACTACTATTTCATTGTTATTGTATATTTGCATCATAATTTTTTAATAAAGTTTTAAGCGACAAACGTTTGTATAACATTTTTTTCTTATTTAGACTCAAATAGCACGCTGACGAAATTTGATCATTAAAATCTGGGATATTTTATATATATACGAATTATGTTAGAATTAAAAGAAAAAATGAACAAGATTATTGACAATTTTATTCACGTATTATTTTTACGATTCACGGTTAAAAAGAAAATTTTTATACTATTTTATAGATATTACGACCCATGTGAAGGTGTTCTTGTCTCAAAGAAATTGAAACAGTAAATTTATTTTACTCCCTTTCATTCAACTTTAATAGAAAAATTAACATCTGAAAATTATTTATCTAGAGAAGAAAGGAGAAATATGGGACACTACTACTCGAGAGACAGTATTGCCATTTCTTATAATGATTAGAACCTAAGAATTATGGAGATTATAACAGCCTTTCACAACAGCCATTGTTTTTCGTTGTTTTTTGTTTGGACGCAACGGAAAGTTTTTGCGTTTGCATATTAAAGTGAAATTTACTTCGGCTTATTTTGTGATTTTCAACGAAGCAAAGACAGTAAAGTATTCTATAACAATCGTAGCTTCGAAATATCAGTGATGATTTAAAGTATACTGCATTTTTTTATTTTGATGTAATGACAAAAAGTAAAATGGCCAGTTGATAGTAATATGAGACACTTGATTGATACCTATAACACAATATATTTGATTGTAATGTTTATCACTGCAAATGCCTCGACTTTTGCCAAGTCACGAAGAAAGAAAAAAAAATTGCATATAAGATTGCCTCACCATAATTATTATGTAAGTCTACAGGTACATGATTACGGTAAAACTAAATAAATTGTAATCATGTTGTTATATTTCACATTTGGATATCATTAAAGCTTTTCTATTGACATGTCAACGCAGTTTGCTTGCATTTTTCGCATAAAATGAAGTGCTGTGTCACACATATCGCTTTAAAAATCCCAGAATAATGTAATCTTTCAAGTGAAAGATGTATCAATTTGATATGAGGGACGGATGAAGGTTAAATTCGAAATTATAAATACAATTTTTGCTGTTAATGTTCAACGGAATAATCAACGTAAATGCTCTCCCTTTGTATCAAGGATGATTCCATTGTTTCTTCAACGCGAGGTAGCTTCGTCGATCGATATTCTATCAGTTCCAACTGTGATTGCAAATATGTAGCTCGATACTGAACTGGTATACTGGCTTTAGTAAAATTAGGATTCTCTTCTTAAGTAGCCTCCATTTCGCAGACGTGTAAATTGGTTTGTTCTCGAAACAGCGCATTCACAGAGGTCGAACAAGATCGTGGTGGCCCTGTACAATTACACCGCGCGCGAGAGCACCGATGTCAGTTTCGTGAAGGGAGACCGGATGGAAGTATTGGACGACTCTGAGCCCGACTGGTGGAAAGTTTTACACTTGACAACTTTGCAAGAGGGTCTCATTCCTTGGAACTTTGTGGCGGTCGAACGTTCCGTTGAGAGTGAAGAGTGAGTATTCACCTTCTAATTATACTTATTTACAATAGCGAACAAAAACATAAAACTATAGAAAAGAAGAGAAAAAGCGATGAAAAACAGAAACGGTTACATTGCTAATATTTGACGACTAAAACTTTAGGATTAAGATTCACTATATTATTTCGGAATGAAAGAACTGGATGAGAAAACAGTACTAACGTATATGCAACCTAGCTTAACAGTCTTAGATCTCTCGTTATACGTACCCCAGATTGGGGTACAATTAGATAGACGTTTAAAAAATATGAGGAAGTATTATTCATTTGATACTTTATTAAAAAGTAAATATAGTTTAAAATTTATAACTTACACCCCATGAATTCGAAATGTATTCCGAAATCGACATACGAAGATGCCTTTGCAAGTTAGAAAAAACGCTTCCAGTCGTGTATACTTGCAGAAGAGTCTATTTCATTGTGAATTCTGTTACACTTTCTAGTAAACAATTTGTGACAAAAGTCCACGTACTTTTCGATCACACCTAATACATAATCCGTGTATAATATAAATTACAGGTTTTCATAAGTTTATGGACGCTATTGATCTCTTGGTTATCATTCGTATTTCCTTAACAATCTTCGCATTATTGTTCTTTTTCTTTCTTCAGTTGGTTTTTCGAAAATGTCTCGCGCAAAGAAGCAGGCAAGCTTCTTCTGGTGGATGAAAATCCTCGAGGAACGTTCCTGGTGAGACCAAGCGAGCACAATCCGAGGGGATACAGTTTATCCGTGAAGGATTGGGAGGAAGGAAGGGGTCATCATGTAAAACACTACAAAATTAAACCGCTTGACAATGGAGGCTTCTTTATTGCTACCAACCAGACATTCCCCACCCTACCAGCTCTCGTTATGGCATACAGCAGTAAGTACTACCCTTCTGTTTCCTTCAACAGCTTTATTAGAATCCCTTGGTAACATTACAACGGGATTGTTTCAGAGAATGCATTGGGTCTCTGTCATGTGCTCTCGAAACCCTGTCCGAAACCGCAACCGGACATGTGGGATCTCGGACCCGAGTTGCGAGACAAATGGGAGATCAATAGGACCGAGATACAGCTGATCCGGAAATTAGGCCACGGCAATTTCGGCGAGGTCTATTATGGTAAATGGAGAAACAAAATCGAAGTGGCTGTGAAGACATTGCGACCAGGGACCATGTCAACAGAAGCATTTCTCCAAGAGGCTGCTATCATGAAACAGTTCCGGCACAGACATTTAGTTGCGTTGTACGCGATCTGCTCTAAAGAGGAGCCGATTTACATCGTACAAGAGTACATGTGCAACGGTAGCTTGCTCGACTTCCTCAGGACAGGAGACGGCAAGTACATGCAATTCGAGGACCTGATTTATATCGCGGCCCAAGTAGCCTCCGGCATGGAACACCTTGAGAGCAAGCAATTGATACACCGAGATTTAGCAGCGAGGAACGTGTTGATTGGCGAGAAAAATAAAGCGAAGATTTGTGACTTTGGTCTCGCCAGGGCGATCGAGGATGACGAGTACTGTCCCAAACAGGGAAGTAGATTCCCCGTTAGGTGGACGGCCCCCGAGGCCATTGTTTATGGCAGATTCAGCATTAAGAGCGACGTCTGGTCTTATGGTATCTTGCTGATGGAGCTGTTCACTTATGGCCAAGTTCCTTATCCTGGTAAGCTTTCAGTCAAATGCTGAATTTTCCTATCATGTTTTTTTTGTATCGGTCATTCAAAAACTGAACTAATTAATTGCATCAAATAGATTCACGTAATTTTTGACAAGCTAATCGATTGGTTTGTTCAATTTGGTTCCTTACCTTCCATTTGCATAATAAACGCTAAATTAATAGTCGGGCCGTATCGCTGCGTATCCCGCGTATCGACAAATACTTTTACTTCTAATTTTAACTTGAATTTACAAAATAAAATACCGACCTATAGTTGACGACTAAATAACAATTAAAAATTTGGTGGTATTACACTAAAAAAATCTCAGTTTTTTTTAACTGCTTGCAAGATACTCTCAAATTGTTTTACATTCGGCAATAAATGAATATTGTCGCGCGCGAATTATTCTTCCCTATCGACTGAGTTATTACCTTTCGACCCAAAATCTTATACAAAGACGAAAAGTCGCGACCTGTAACACCTATTTTTCTCCTAATTTAGGAATTTTCTCCGATTAGGTAGGCAATCAATTTATATTAATTTAATGAAGCATACTAATTTTCTTTTACCGTAATATACATTTTTTGTATTTTAGGTTTGTATTGCAAGTTTTGTATTTTATTTTGCAGGTATGCAGGGTCGCGAAGTGATCGATCAGATCAATAAAGGCTACCGAATGCCCAAACCACTGAATCACCCGCTGCCGGACAGCATTTACCGGTTAATGTTGCAATGCTGGGATGCAAGCCCTGAAAAGCGACCCACGTTCGAGTTCCTTAATCACTATTTTGAGTCATTTAACGTCACTAGCGAAATACCGTATCTAGAGCCACCAACGGACTGATACACAGCTCACATGCAGAGTCACTTGGTGCCGCATGGTCATTTCCACCCCGCGCACATTAATTGTGCCATGGAGTTTTATGGTATCTATTGCTAGATCTCCAGCAATACCATCTGAAGACTCTGTTGCCGTGTTCTTTTTTATACCGCAGATTTTCTGCGCGAATATAAAAAAAAAAAAAGGAAAAATGAAAAAAAAGGAAAGAAAGAGAACCAGCAAAAAGTGGTGTACAGGAAGCATTTTATAAACTACTTGGTGGCAGAGAATTTTGTAGACGTTACCAGAGATTTCTCGAAGCAATCGTTAAACGCTGCCAAAAATTTCGTGGTGATTGCGAGTAATTTAAGAAGTGTTCTTTTCGACTCTCTTTTTTAAATGTTTATGGAAAATTCAACATCATCGAGGAAGCATCTCAAGAACAATGATCTTGTGTGCCATGGAACTTTATATATAAAAAAAAAAGAAAAAAGATGAAACAAGTCTTGTTCATATTGCAAAGGGTATTTTTAAGACAACCTTTGTGACCAATCATGAATAACTGCCGACTAATACGTTGAGTCAAACGTTGCGACTGAAGAGTATATGAATCTCTCTACCCATTATCCAATATATATTATAGAATTTAAAACGGAATCGTTCATCGTTCGAACTATTTATTAAGCATTTTCACAATTTGGAGAGTATATTAAAATAATTGACAAAGATATTGAAACAAAAAATGTTTAGAGGGTAGAATGGAACCAGTTGAGAACTAAAAAGTAGAATTTTAAATGGTAAACGATGTAACCGATTATATTAATCCGTCAATGTATGAATACAGCGCAGATAAGCAGAAGCATTCGCGTCATTCGTGTAATCCACGCGATTTCTCCTTCACTGATCTCAAATAATCGCGACTGATTTTTCTTGGGATCCAAATTCTTTTTTATTTCTATTCGATCTTTGAAGATACAAAGTGCACAGCCTGTGCACATTGAATAGTTGATTATCGAATGCACAAGTCTGCGTTAGAACACAATCACATTCTATTGTAAACTAGGAGTAAAACAAGTTTTTCGTTTGATTTCGAACGATAGGATAATATTTTATACATGAACGAAAAAATTTGTCCGATGTACTTTTGTTCTGTGAACAGTGTATCCCAAATATAATGATTCGAAAACATACGATCTTTCTTCGATGTATGTATTATTATTTTTTACTGTGATCATCATCCCGTAAAGAAAAACTAAGAATTACCTGTTTTATGATGAGTCGATGTAGATCGATAATTTAGGTTTCTTTTTCGTGAAAAATTTGCTAAAGACGAGAGTAAGAAGTTACTAATGAATAAAACAAAACGTACGTTATACGACTGTCTGTTGCTACGAGTGACGACACTTTTTTTCGCAACAACGTGAATCTATCGAGAAAAAAAATGAAAAAAATAAAAATATTAGAGATACTACTTGAGATAAAGATTAAGTCATCGATGTTACTCGTACAAAGTGTCTGAAAAATTGTAAATTTTCTACTAAACATACAAACGACAAGTTAGGGTAGAGTTTAGGTGGTAGGCCGTGAGGTAGGTGTAAATCTCCTCGGGATGTGAAAGCTTGATCCTTTTTTTCGTAATTCCGTTGTACAAGTATTTTTCCCGGACAGGGTTTCAATCCCGAGGACGTGTATCGTTGTCTCGTCATGGTCGTCCTTCGCGGAACGTATCGTTAGACGTAAGTCCTTAGACGTACACTAAACTATGTCACGATAAACAAGATGAGCCATTATGACACTTTAGATATTAAAAAACATTTAAACGAATAAGAACAAAAAAAAATTAAATGGATGAGTGTGGTAAAAAATGCAGGAGAAAGTGATAAAGTATAAGGAAATGCGAGTATGAGTGATTATGATAGAGAGATTCCGTACGTGAGTGTAGAGAATTGTTACACTGTGTATGCGCGGTATTTTTTTCACGCGCATCTTGCCGTGACATTAAGAAACGAGCAATAAAATGTCGTGCTCCTCGTACGGCCCATAACTATTGCTCAATAGAAGGAACCATCGTTTTCGTGAACGTACGTTTTCATGATACAGTAATACACGAACGTCTAATAAGCCCGCACATGTTTGTAGGAATTACGAACGTTCCAACATTGACGATCGATATCGACAACGAACATTTCACATGATCGATATCGATTCATTGGAACATGGCTTTTCCGGGACTCGGCGCGAACTCGACATTATATTGCCACATTAGTATATCAATAAATATAATGTTTTTTACTATAATTAGCGAGGTAAACACCACATACCTTCGTTGTGTGAGTTGACTAATTTATTCTATATAGTATGATGCGGTGAATGCACGTGAAAAAGCATCATGTTTACGTAGAGTTAGAAAGGTAGCTGTATTACGTCCAGTAAACTTTTTCTATGAGCGTTTTATACCGATCAAAATGTTGTGTTTCTCACGAAGAATGGTCATTTAAGATTTTTCGCTAAACGATCATGTTGTCGCCATAGTTCGTAGATGTATGAAATACAATCATGCACGGATTCGATTCGTCGGACGATGGAATGTGTCCACTACGGATAGAAAGTATGTTTGATTTCTCCATCTTGAATGTCACACTGTACACATCATTTTATCCGAGCAAGATGAAGAGAGTAGTATATTTAAATGTTAAATACTGGTAAGGGCATCATGTGGCCTTTCCACTGGATCTAGAGACTGATATTGTTTAGACAAGAACAGATCAATTGCATTCGAATTTGTATTTGACGACTATATTCGACAAAAGTTTTCGATTATACATACGTAAATAAAATTTCGAGTTTTCTTACACGATCAGCACAAGGGGAAAAATTTAACATTAATTCAGAACTCTTCTGATTTCATAAGTGTGTCTGTTCGCTTATCATTATTGTTCGTTTATCCATATTTAAATGAGAACAGACATAAATTTTCTATTGTACTTTAAACGATAACTTTAAATAATAAATCAGAATACGTATTTCAGAATTTGTTTGAAATCGAATTTTGGTCGGGGGACATTGCGTGTTTCAAATTGATTGTAACTTATAGATATTCCAATTCTTAAATAGCCTATCACGAATACAATAAATGCTATCGTCGTTCAAAGCAAACGATTCTCGATATGTTAGTTGATTTACCCAAGGCTATCGACTTTTTAACATTTGTTCACCATTCGTTGCCATGGACAACATAGAATACTAAGGTAGTACAGTTAAAAAGTTTCAAACTAAATTTTCTGTAACTTATGAATGTGTCGTGATTATCGATCGAGTATTCTATTTTTATTACTCTTCTCAAGTAGCTATTGCTTAATCATTACTCGCAAACTTGTGAGAACTTCAGAATATCTTTTACAAACTAAATTGTAACACTGGTTTACACATTTTTCTTTTTATATTACTTTAACTTTCTTTTTAAACACTACGTCTCTCAGCTTGGAGACAATTTTCTCACAAAACAATAATTTTTTAGTATGATTTGTAAAATGTGTCTGTAATTGTGAAGTGTATCCGTTTCACCACGTCTGATTTCTCTATTTTGAAAATTCGTTTCGTTGTGGCTCCGTTCAAATGAAATTTTAATAAATCTGTGATATAGTGACAGACCTCATGTTTTGATACAGAGTTTGAGTATTGCGCGGGGCTACCAACGAAATTAACGTCATGAATCTGCTTAATAACCATTTGTAGATGTTAAAAATGAAAACAGTCGTCACGTGATGCGCACACCAAATAGATGGATATTTTTTAATACATTTAGGCTTTTGTCAAGGTTTTCACAGTACACTGCGCGTCAACATGGTTCACTCGTACCTAAAGTAAAAATGGATCAATATATCATCATTGTTTACGTACCAAAGCTTATTATCATTAAGTAATTTAACAGTTACTTTGTATCATTGTATTAAGTACCATAAGCCTATGCAGATAAATATATTATGTATCATATTAACAGAAAAGTGTCAAATGATATTCACATATAATTTTATCCACATATTACTGTATTTCGTTAATGAAGTAAACTGGGAGCTTTAATAATACAATATGTTAGTTACAAGAAATTTATTCTAGTACCAATGTTTCATTTTGTAATACAAAAATTTTATAAACGAAGGTATTAAATGTTTCTTCATTAGAAACTAAATGAAATAGTTTGACACAAACAATTTTAGCAAACAAATGTATACATTTCGATTTATTAACTTCAAGATTTTTACCCTTTTCATATATCACTTTCACTAAAATGATATTTAAATTTAATCATCTTTAATACTCTTTTGCTCTACAAAAACGCAGATTTTTTCATTTCTTTATTTTTTTTGTTTTTTTTTGCTTTTTTATTATCGTATATTATATATAATTTAGGTACCAAATTAAATTGGATTCGTAGCAAACATACAGTATTTAGACTCATGTTCATGCACAAACATTGCATGCTAGTCTTTGAAAAACTGTATAAGAAATCTGTCTGTTACAATTCAATATATTATAATTAAATATACATCATTTCTGCCATGTGTGACATCTTCTTTGGAATATGAACAAACTCCTCGAAGTAGCTGGCAAGTTCATCAATGGTGACATCGCACGAAGGTGGAGATATTCGTGCTTGTACTGAACATGTATTTGAACTTGAAGGTTGACCAGTTGAACCGGTTGTTTCTGATTGACTGGTACTGCCTCCACCTGGCCCAGGTCCTCTTTTTAAACTTGGCATCGTATTACTACGTGCTCGTTCGAAACTACTAGCTTGATAATTATCTTGAGTGCTGGTATCATGGCCAAAATTTTTTGAATTTTTACTGCCAATACTAAATTTACATGTTTCTTTAAGCAACGTATTCGCTAAACTATCACTAAGACAATTAGTACCAATATCATTTAATTTTAAAAGAGCCTCTTTGATTATTGAGTTTCTCTTATCGAGAGATCTTTCATTTTTTGATGGTTTAAAATTCGTTGTGCTTTTTACGCCTCTTGGGCTCATTGTGGTTAACGTTGGCCTGGTAGGCATAGATCTCCTTTGAAATAAATAACTGCAGTCAGAACTGACACTTTTACTTGTCGTTCTAAATGGATTCGGTGATTCCACTTTGTCAATAGGTGTAATACTGAAACAACAGAAGACAATGTTGAAAATTAATATCACATAAAATCAACATAATCATCAAAGACAATACAAAATTTTTTCAAGATTTGTATCTTATAAATAAAACTAGATAAGATTTAATTGGATAAGAGATTTAGAAACAATACAGAAGCTAAAAAAAAATTGTTTAAAATCATCCAGTGATGATTCATCATTCTTGGCACATAACCTTGAATGAAATATTGTTAAAAGTCTATTCCTTCCTCGCTTATGCAATAACGTTAAACCCAGCGAATTCATATTGCAACCATACTAAGCGCGATAATAATTCAATTCAATTATATTAAAAGCTATTTAAACTATATCATTACATTTCACCTAATAACATCAACTTTTTCACTTCACTTGTGTTCTATTTTCATTTCTCGATCATATTAATACGCAAATTATTCAAGAGCAACATCTTGTAAACGTAGATGACTCTGTGACACCTTTTAAACTCGTTCCGTAAAATGCAAACATTTCGTATTGCTTACAGATCACAGTCAATGTTGTTATTACGCACCATCGGTAATAAGAAATGACGATCGTTAAAATACGTGTTCACAAGTGCTTGCATTATTAATAAATCAGCTACACGTGCTACATAAAAACAGAGATCGTCACGTAGTTTGCAAAATGAAGTAACGTTAACCGAAGACCTTGACCGCGCGTGAAAAAGGGTTGAGTCGCAAAACCGCTCCGCTCTGATCCGACACATCGAACGGGCACACGGGGATTCAGAATGTTCGAGGAACTGGAAAGGGACGGTTGCGAGGAGCAGGCGCTTTAAATGTACAGTCAGCCGCAAAAGTATTCGTCCATTTACCGTATTCGATGTATATGGAAGAAATGGAAGGCAAATAAATGTACAATTTTTCATTTAAAGGTATAGAAGTAAACCTTTATTTACGTAAAACAACATACCATTCGCAAAAGTTGATAAATATCATACAGAAAGGAAAAATTAAGGAATATGTTGCGATATGTCAGAAAATGGGACCACAAAAGTATTCGTCCATCGATGATTTTGTTAATCTATAGATATTTTAAACTTAAAATTAGTTGTTTAATGTTATTAACTTAATATTTTGTAGGATATCCATTGGATCTGATTATAGCCTCAAGTCTTCTAGACATTGATTTTATTAATTTTTCTGTAAAATCTGCAGATATTGTTTGCCATTCTTCTTTAAATCGCTTCTTTAATTCATCTTTATTTTTAGGTGGTCTTTGTTTAATTTTCTTTTTAATTTCGCCCCATAGATTTTCTATGGAGTTGATGTCCGGCGACTGGGGTGGTGTTCGAAGGTAATGCGGTGTATTATAGAGGATCCATTCTTGGACAATGCGAGCAGTATGTTTTGGGTCATTGTCTTGTTGAAATATGAAATTATTTCTTATACTCAATTTTTCGGCACTTACCAATAGATGTTCCTTTAGAATATTTAAATACATCCACTGATCCATTGTACCCTCTATAAAATGATACTCTCCAACTCCAGTCGCCGACATGCTTCCCCACACCATTAATGATGCACCTCCATGCTTGACTGTAGGTGTCAAGTTTTCTTTTTGATATACAGGATTCGGTCTTCGCCATACATTCCCATGAGAGGCATCAAAAACACAAATTTTTGTTTCATCTGTAAAAATAACGCATTTCCAAAATTCTTCTGGCTTTGAAACATACTCTTTGACGAATTGTAATCTCTTCTTTCTGTTTCTCGCATTGACCCACAGTTTTCTCCGACTTTTTTGACTCTTAAAACCTGCTCTATGCAGCACACATTGAACTGTATCAACACTAACAATTTTTCCTGATGCCGATTGCACGTTTTCCCACAATTCAGTTCCGGAAATATGCGGATTCTTTTTAACAGCCCTTACAATACTTGTCTCTTCACGAGGAGTCAATTTCCTGGGTCTGCCTGATCGCGCTTTATTTATAATCATATTCTCTTCTTTAAATTTTTTTAGAACATACTGTATTGTACTTCTAGATCTACCTATTATGGTCCCTATTTCGCGTTTGGATTTACCTTCTTTAAATAATTTAACAATAATTTCACGTTCCGATAGAGATGTTTCACATTTTTTGTGCTTCATGATGGATATTAATTGCGTGCTTGCTGAAGACGGACTGTGCAGAACTGTTACTAGTTGACAAAACAAAATCGCTACTGAGAATGCTGTTTTTCGTTTGTTTTAAACGTATTCAAGTATTTTATTTAACACAATAGTTCGTGGACGAATACTTTTGCGGTCCCATTTTCTGACATACCGCAACATATTCCTTAATTTTTCCTTTCTGTATGATATTTATCAACTTTCGCGAATGGTATCTTGTTTTACGTGAATAAAGGTTTACTTCTATACCTTTAAATGAAAAATTGTACATTTATTTGTCTTCCATTTCTTCCATATACATCGAATACGGTAAATGGACGAATACTTTTGCGGCTGACTGTACTTTCGGCGGTAAATGCTTACTGAGGACAACTGGAAGAGAGACGATCAATTTCGAGCTTCTCCAAACTCGCCGGTAATACTTCGTCAGCCATGCTAACAAGTTTGCACGAATCTGTGCTCAGCGTTTGCGGGAACATGGCATCATGCCGAATCACTGTTGGCAAACAAACGTTGACAGCGCGTCGGAAAATTCCAGAATGAAGAATACAATGTTTCGGGAAATAGGTTAGAACAACGATGACGACGATCTGAATTCCTCAACGGTGACATTCACCTCGTTTTTTTATTAATTTCGCACTTGCGTTTACTGTATATCACGCGTGCACCATCTCGATTCCGCTATCGCGGCACTCACTCATCAGATATCGCTCGTGAATGCAACTTCGCGATCAATTAATCATCGACAGCACGTAAATAAACAGACTTTTGCGCGCAACTGCCATTCTACTGCTGCTCGATAGCGGAAGCAACGACTCCAGATGGCGTTTCGAGTGCATCCTCATTTGCGCGCCCAACGACGCCATATAAACTTTCGAAACTTATATTGAAGTGTAAGCGGAAGATCCAACAGTGTAAGAATTTAAGGATTCAACAAATGCAAATAATCTCAATTAACCAATTCATTATTTTACATATAATAAATTAGGATATTTATTACACATACGTATTTTTAATATTCTTCGCAATATTCTAATTCAGAGATGGGCGAACCATGGCTCATGCGGCTCTTGTAAACTTTTAATGTGACTGTTGTATACTTACGCAATTTACTTTTATAAACTTGACACAAATTACACACTCATACGTAATATGTTTGCAAGCTTACTGGTTTTATTATGCAATCTGATATTGTACGCGTGAACTGTAAGCGTAACTTAGCCTTGGGCACCTAAACAATGATACTAATTGGAAGATGTGCCTCTCAAGCATTTGTGAAAGGCGATACATATATCACTTTTATCATGACAAAGTTTGCCTACTCCTTGCTGATTTTTTTTTATCAAATATAGGTCTTAACTTTCATACCTTATAATATACTATCGATACATTCATTGCAAAACAGTTTCTCCTAGTTTACAGTAGTTCTTTTTCGATTAAATTTATAGGCACAGATATGTTTAAGTATTTTCCTAACGGTATAAACATAGTAGGGCTCAATCGCGTGTAGTGCTTTGACAGATCCCTTGCATTGCATTTATGGCTGCTACATAAGTTGCCAAGATTTAAGTAGAACGAAAATACGGGTCGTATAATATTGATCAAACGTATCTTTGCGTCATTAAGGATGTCGTGATTTCCGCGAAGTTTGCTGGAGAACCTCCTGGGATCGATCTAAACCGTGGTTAGAGTACAGTATCGTGAAACGAGATAGGCTTAATCCGTTGCTTGCTTCGAACTCGGTTTTCATGCACGCTCGCGTGCACGCGTAACTCGCTGTATAAATCTTGAGATAAAATGAAACCGAAAGCAAATTTATTGTCGCAATTTATGGAAATATTCCTTATCGTGTCTCGCGTAGAACTTTGTTTTCTTTCCTTTGCGTGAGTTTCAAGTACCGTTAAAATAGCTTAATACCACTACGGACGTTTGATATTTTTAAATTATATTTAAAGTCGTTCCTTTTCTATTTTTACAAGTGTAGGTGGTAAAATGTAGGTTATTTATTGTAGCATAATATGTTAGAATAGGTTGACGGAGTGAAATGGTACAAGAAAAACTTCATAACAATTTTATTTGAATACACGCAGTCATTACTTAAGTTAAAGCATTTTTGCTCTTGTAACATTTGATTAAAAAATTAATCAAACATTACAACATCGAGAATTTTAGAATTAAAATTGTCTGATGAAAAATAGAAAATGTCTAGTGATCAAAAACAAATATAGTTGGTCATAAAAATATCTGAGTATGAATTGAACAATTTTTCTTTGAAATTATGCATCAATAGAGAATAAAGTAGTGTGAAATTTATTTTTATCATCAATGAAAACGCAACTTCATTACGAAACATTACTTTTTAATATTGCTGATGGTTTTAAGTTACAGTTCAGATACTGATAACGAGTAAAATTTATTATGATTTTTATCAATTTTTGTTAGAATTTTTTTGTGAATATATATGAAATATAACTTTTTATAATTTATATCGTGTTTTTTTTTATAAGTGTCTTACTAGCATCATTCTAGTGGACTCTTTACGCGGAAGAAAACCGCGTAAAAAATTGCGTGGAATGGATGATCCATATAAATCAAGGGACAAGTGTAAGTATAACATAAATGAACAATAATTATATGAAGTTCTTCAATTTTGTAAGACGGCCGGATATTATTGTGATCAACTGTACACATTCAAATAAATATGGGAGTAATAATTCAAATAATTTCAATAGTATGATTTTTTAGTAAATATGGACCAATTATTTGTAACATAATATATTATGAATTTGCATAAAATATTTGGGGAATTTTAAAGGAAGCTATGAATCTGTTAGTGGAAGTTATTTCATCGAATGGAGTGCTCGATTTCGTATATAACAACCAGTGAATCAGCGGACGAGGCTTACAAGACCTGGCGCACTCTGCTTTATTTTAGCGTGTGAGCGAAATATTTACGAATTCCTCGTACCGAAAAGCACTCAAGAGCCTCGGGATACGTCAAGTTGAAACAACGGAAGCCATCCTTGATTCCATTTAACGATATTCTCATATTTCTTCGCTCGCTTAGTTTGTTCGTCTATCCTCGGAAATTGGAGCGCAATTTTCCTCTTTCCTTCGGATTATACTCCTCGGCTTTCATAGCATTCATGGGATATAGTAGAAAATAAATTAAGAAAATACGGAAAGTAAAGGAAGTTAAGGACAATAATAAAATTTCACACAAGTATAATGGCTATAAAGCTATTTGCACATATCCACATATTGCAACTAACAAGTTGTAAGTTTTTTTCAATTAGGTTCTATATTTCCTTTCTACAATATAAAATTTTTACATTCAGCTGAAAGTACTATTAGTTTGCGTTAGAAGTTTTATTCGCCGAAATCTACTGTGAAAAAATTTGGTTTTTGAAAATATCTTCTGCATTGATAAAACTATACAATATGTAATACGTTTGAAAGCCTCACGATTTTTGTTTATGAAAATCTTTGGATTTATTGTAAAGCTAAAAACGTTTTAAATAGACTACAGTCTTATCAATGATTTTAAGCGCTTATAACAATATTTCTAATTACTTGATTAATGGTGAGATAACAAAAATATCATACACAAGTTTTCTTAGTTTTCACCATTCAGTGCAGGCATAAATACGTCATGTAGGAATTGCATTCTGCAAGTCTGTACACTAGATGTATATCGGCCATTTCAGCATATGAAAAACTCATTTTGCGTTTTTTGCACAAATTGACGATTATCCGCAATTCACCACAAAGATATCTTTCACAGCTAAACATAGTCAGGATACTAAGCGTTTCATTCATAGTATAACCGAGTACTATTTACAAACACGTTCTTACTCGTGATGACATTGAACTAATATTTATGTTGTATGTATCTTATACGCAGAAAGAATTATTGTTACAAAAAATAGGTTGTAATTTGGAAACAAGATCATATTGGGTATATGTTTAAATGAATTTTTTTAATTCGTTTTATATCTAGGATCCGTACCTGCGGTACTACGGTTTAAAAAAGAGTCATATGCCAAAAAAGATTGAGAAACTTTGTTCTAGAGTTTTGCGGGCCCCGTGTTCGACACCATTGCCCTAGAACCTTGAATGAGGTACCTTGGTTCCCTATACTTGAATTGTTAGTATAACAAGGTTTATGACACGGACGTCTATACCGTTATTTTTTAGGAAACTCAACACCGTGTTTTTGAACTTTAATTTGCTATTTAAGCCAGGAGTCAAGATCTAGAAATCGCTTTATGGTCGTAGTAATCTTGCGGGCCATGCTGATTGCCAGGTACATGCTCTTGCAGACTCAATAAGTAAATAACGTGTCATAAACCCAAGATGCCGAGTCCGATAATTATAGGGCCGCTCCTCTTTGGGCCTCCTATTACTACACATTCTCTTGGACCTGACTACCATAACGTCTCGTGCCACCACCTTTAGAACCTTTTCACATTGTCCAGATTTCATTGTCCGATTTTCGAAAATAAATGAAATGTCATGTACTTGCTTTCGTTGTTTTTAACTAGAGGATCGCAATATTCATTTTCAACCGAATGACGAAAACTGGACAATGTGAAAAAGTCCTTACAATTAGTCTCACCAAAGAAATGGTGGGAGGAGAACTCGAAGTCTTCAAGTGGTAAGATGTACTTCGAGGTCTGTGCACTTCTAGTTTAGTATACATATCAGCATATTTTATAAGACGTCGAGAATTGAAGAGGAACAAGTAAACAAATATTCGATTAACAAGGAGGCAGAATTATCGATTTTACTCAAACTTTTTCTGAATAATCTTGAACAAAAAAAAATTGATTTGTGTTCGGGCGTTTTCGTTAATACTTATTATTTACAAAGCTTTTTAATATTTTCATTTTCCGCCACATATGTTTTATTTGTCTTCGTTTATGAGATATGACGAATTCTGTAAACAGAACGAACTCTGTCCGTTAAGCTGTTTCTCATAAGCAAGAAATCGCACTGTTTACAAATAATATTTGACGTCTAACATATGACTCTTTAATAATTCCGTAATATTGTGAGAACCGCTCATAATCAATTTATGCTCTTGTTTAAAGTATTGTGTGTAGTGTTGCGTATTTCACATACGCTGTCAGCAATTACGCCGGTTTGTTACACTTATTTGTTAAATAGTGATGATTCTTGTCATATACGTAAACACAAAAATATGGATTCGAAATACGAAATTGGCTTTCAGTGTGAAGAACTTCTGACGTGTTACACAGAAGGACAAATTACAGACACATTAGACATTAGTCGTCGTCTATTGATAAATGTAAACATTGTAGAAGGATTACCTAATGGAAAGATATATGGACGAGTACAACTGACAGGCAAATAACTAACACGCACTGTAATAAAAGTTTTACAAGATTTTATTTTCGAAATCGAAAAAGAAGTTCATCTAGAAAATCAAGAAATACCTGTAGAAAACGCACTCTACGCAATAAATGAAGAGTCGAATTCAATGGATAGAAAAATATCGTTCACCACTTCATCATCGGAAAGTCCAGGAGCCAATAATTCTGACAATGAAGAATTTAAACAAGATTTGAAAAAATATAAAACTTCTGATTTTATACTGATGGATATAAAAACTTACACTCGCGGTAAGAAATTTGATATATTAAAAAGACAAGAAATAAAAATATTAAATACCTTTCTAAAGTATAAGTACTGGCGAAAACGCGTAATGAACACGGATCAACTTTTTCTGATCAAGATTTATCAGAATATTATAATCTAATAAAGGTAATGATTTTACGATTTATCTTCTATCTGTCATACCAATTGAATTGCTAATATATGTAAGGATCGTTTCCATTTACGTGACAACTTTTCAAATGACAGTAATAGGGACATTGGACTTTGTTATATATTTTCAATAAATTAGTAATTAATACATCATATTTAATATACAAAAAAAATCAACATAAATAAAAGAGACGTTATGTGACTGGGTTCAGTGAGTTCAGTATTTTGAACGGTTATACAAAACATATACTATTCTTCCATGGAAAGAAGGCACAGCGTGTTTGCGTTCTCACTCTTGTTGCAGTCCGCTGACTCGCCTACGAACACGGACAGTGATCGCCGTTGATCTTCATCACCGTCTTTGGCCAATAGCGATCACTGTCTGTGTTCCTACACGAGCCAGCGGGCTGCAACAAAAGTGGGAATGTAAACAAGCTGTGCCTTCTTTCCGTGGAAGAACTGTACATATACAGCAATAAGTGTAAGAAGTGTGGTAAAGCACAGAAGGGGAGTGGGGAAGAGGCAGAAGTCAAAGAAAGAAATTATTATATAATCTTAAAATACACTTGATATAGGTATCAGTAAAATACTTCTTACTTATCATTTTTTTTTAAAAGATTGTTTATCCCATTTTTAATTATATTTTTTGTTAAATTGTTGTTTTGGTTTGTGTAGCTGATACTACAGAAAGAACCTGTTGCTTTAAATATGATTATTTTGTCATATTACGAGTTTTCTTTCAATTCAACGAATTTTAGGGAACCTTTGACTGATTTACCCTGTTGAAATACAACGACTCAACGCCATACGGGCCAGCGTGGGCACGCCAGAAATCACGTCGTTATGGGGACGTGTTTGTCGCAGTCATTTGTTTTATTTTGCTTTCCTTGTAGACGCGACTGTGGCAGTTCAGTTTCGTTTCTTTCAGTTTCTTTGCTAGGCTTTGCTGCGTGATTACCCATTGTAAAACCTTTTATTAAAATATATAGTAGTTTATTTTCTGAGAAACCAATTATATTTCCTACATACCCTATATACGTAAATACTGTTTTGACTCTTAAATTTGAACTTTTACTCTATTATTATTTTATAACGTACTGTTAAAAATTCTTAATGTATCATTTGTGTGTGTAAACTTATTGCAAGAAAGCTATACATCTAATTCCATTTCTGGCTTATTGTATATCCATTGAATATCAAAATAATTTTCATTCAGTTATCGAATTTTAGCAAAACCTAATAAAGTAGATCGACTTTGTTTATTGATAAGCGTCATACAAGACCTTTCGAAAGCGGACATTATTCAACGATCCTCTCGTTTTCTCGCTTAAACGGCCAGAAATGCGGGCTGGAAGCGTGCCAAGCCGTGATACACTTATACATGGTACACCCACGTCTCAGGTCTGCGTTCACTTCCTGCGGATTTGCACACGGGTTAGAAAAGACCGCGGTGCGACGTGGTACGCGGGAAACGCGTTCTCCATCGCGGCCGAGCAACGTTCGGTAAATTTATATTTCAAGATCGCCAACAGAGTGATCTTTACGATCTTTGATACATTTCTTTGACAATAATGACTGCCTACTGGTGGCAATAACTGACAAATCCTCCTCGGCGTAGGCACTGTAATGAATCCTTGACGCAATGGCGCACACGTTCAAACACTTGCGAGTCAGATTGCTGGTGGCTTGATACATTGTAGGCAGCCCGTGTCGTTTCTACTTGTCGTCAACATCTGTTTCCGCAGAGTATTTATAAGGTGATCGAATGTAGCGGAACTTGATCTCCGTTGCGACGCTACGTGCAGCCAAAGTTTCGGTGAAAGTGCTGCTAACCATTATATAGCTTATGCTTTCGGTAACTGTATCGTATCATAATTTTAAGGTGCTTGGTAATGTTGCAGAAAATATACAAAGGTTTAAGTTTTGGTAACTTTGATGAAAATTCTGGTACAGTTATTGCAGGGTTTCAGGAAATAGTCCAACATTATGGACTATATTTTGTAAGAAATATTGGACTATTTGCGTTTAAGAATGACTGGATAAGACAATACTTCAGCTTTGTTATTGTACAATATGTATAAATTGTAGTATACATTTGGATTTATAGATGTGCTTAAGTTGGGATCTGAGAGGAGATAACGTGGAATGTAGGGGATTAAATTTTAAGTAATTTCTTGAAAACTCGTGTATTTTCTAGTAATTGCAGGGTTTTACTTTGACATTTATGAAAATGGCGGCGTATTGTAGACTATTTTATAGAATATATTAGACTGCTTTTGTTTGAGAATTACTAATGAAAACAATTTAAATTTGGATGGCAGTACAGATTTTAATTTATTAGTGTTTAACCCTTTGACAACGAGAAAGGTATACTAGGTATAACAGGTGTTAATAAATGTTTTCTGTATAGTTAATACTATTTTTATCATCATTCATATACAGAGCATCGTGTAACTGACGTTATGACAGGTAATAGAACAATTCTACATGAAAGAATGAATAAAAAATGTAGGATAATATCTATTGATTTAAAGCATTGTTTTGGAAAAAAATCGAGTTTGAAAATTTGATAAATATACACTTTAATTTAACAAATTTAACTATATATTACTTGCTACAATAATTTGCAAGTTGATCAAATAAGTTACTTAAAAAATGTACATTTTGTTTCACAATTCACAAATGATAGTAACGTGAAATTCGTCAAATTATAGTCCGTACACATTTACAAATTTCCAAATGAAATATTCTCCAGAATAAAGCTTCAATCGAAAAAATCTTATTCTACACTTCTTATTCGTTTTTGCACGTTAATTCATCCTATCCGCGCTTCTACCATGGGCTATTGTATAATATTCCTTTATGATTATTAGGTGTGAAAATTAATTTAGTGTCCTTAAATTTGTCAGTTGTCTGATAAGTGCTTTGCTAAGAAATCACCCCAAAATAATCGAGATTTTGGGTATTAAAATTTTATTTAATACCTCTTAATGTATCGGATTCGTGTTAATCAATTCTACTTCTAAGATTCCATGGGATAGCAAGAAAGCACTTTTTCTAAAGTTCGATTTTATAATGAATTGCAGACCTTTATCAAAATTTAATATCACAACTAACATGATGTAATTATTTATCCTGATTTAGTGCTCGTATTTTTTCTTTTTTTTAACTAAAAAAATAAAACACTACGTATCTTAGGATTCATCCACAGCGTATTAATAATTGAGTTTCTTAAACGTCAAACTGATTGACCGCACTTTTGGAAGTTTTTTTAATTTTATTACCTGGGTACTTGAGTAGTGCTCAACTTCTCAAGAATCAATTCAGTTCATTTTATGGAGTTAATCAGTTTAGCTACTGAGAGGCTCACTTACACGCAGAGGTCTATTGATTATTGTAGTGAGCGGTAGACGTAAGGACTCTAAAACAATTTAGTTCAACTTCGCGTCACATTGTTCTGACCCACTTACATAAAATAGCCAGCGTCGTATTATCATTAATACCGTTAAGGAGTAAGATGTACGATTTCCTGGACCACAGCCTAACTTGAAATTGTCAATTAAGTTTGTTTATTAAGTTAGTCCATTCTACTTATTTTATGCATCATTGCTGTACTTCGCGCTCGTTTATTCTCGGGTGCACTATAACTACATCATTTTAATAAGCTACGATTCATTCGAATGTAGCAGAAATCGTTTGGGGAAGCGAGCTTCGCGGATACACGTATGTAGCAAACCTAATCTTAGATGATTAAACCTTACTGTTTCTTTACCTCGAACCTGGCAACGCTGTTGCATCTAAAACAGAATATTCGTCTCTGTCTTCTCCTACAAACCACTGTAAACTATCAAGCTGACAACAGTTGGTACATTCTTCCTTCGGACATTGAAAGATTCATTTTGATATTTGCGATACTTACGGAAGGAGTTCCTCGATGAAATCTGCGAGAAAAACGTGGTCTATTGTGCCAGAAAGTCGGGCCAAATCCCGCCACTATAATTCTTTGATAATTCTCATTGGACCAACCACGGTGAGAGTTATGCATCCCGACGATTTATCAGTCGCCTCCCCTCTTCACCTTCCTGACACCCCAATCAAGTTAATGGCGCGTCTCCACCACGACTACGATTCCACCTAGAAAACTAACGAAACTGGCCACAGCGTCGACAACCGCGGCCAAAGGCATCGGATGATATTTATGAGAGCCCTTATGCTGGAACGTGTCGCGAGACTTTAGTGGGGGTGTTTAAATCGGGGGGATGACGGGGACACCATGACGGAAATAGCTGAACGCAGGATTTCTCGGTGTAACGACACGCACTTTCGACACATTCCCTGGGCTGCTTCCGCGTAATTTGCTGGAAAACTTCTAGAAACAATTCGCTTATAGATTTCTTTTCTAAAATAATGTGTCAATGAAGATTATAAGTTAAGGGCAGAGACTCAAGTAAAACGTTAAAATCAAGGTGATTTTTGTCAATTGTCAATCTTTTCTATTAAGTAAAACATTCATGAAACTTTTCCCAACTTTTTACATGTATTTTTTAACATGCCTAGATATAACGGCTTTTTTTAGTTACAATTTTTTGGCTTCTTGCTAAGTAATAGTCTTGTATCCTTTACTTTGATTTAAAACAAAGAATCAAACGAAGATTTTTTCGTAATAAAAATACAGATCGTATGAATCTAAATTTTCTTTAAAAAAGTGCAAAATTGATGATAATATGCGGCTCTGAAAATAAGGGAATGATTTCTGTGTAAAATTTGTATTTTAATTATGCAATAAAGATAGTTTGAATAAGTAATATTATGAATCCTGTAGGTTCATACGATGAGAAACTTAGTTATGCGTACGTATGCTTTGGATCAGTTCAGTCGGTTAATTATTTTTTTAATTATGCTGTAGGCCAATCTGAAAAATGCTGTTTTGAGAAAAACGGGATTAAAGGTTCCGTTTTAGAAAAGTCAACACTTTCGAAAACTTATTTCACTTTGAGGCTAATCTGTAATTCCATACCCGTATAATTCGCCTTCTGCTTTCTCGTGTTCGCTTTTTTTTATGCAACACAAAGAAATCGATTTTTTTGGCCCATTACTTGAGTCTCCCACTTTACAGTTTGGATTAAGTGGATTCATTGCAGAATAATCTACTCTTTGTATTACATTCCGTATTTAATTTTAACAAAATCAAATACTAAGAGTTGCTGTTCTGTAATATTTTACGCCCTTCTTTGACAAGCTATAAATTCCTGTCAGTGGTATATTGCCAAAAAAATAATACTGAAACACTCACGGATTTGATCTAATATGAAGTATTAAAACGAAACATGGAAATTACCTACGTTTCTTTTACTTGCAGGAACGAATAACTCAAAGGTAATAATAGAGTTTATTTGATATTTATTTATAACTGTTTAATAAAAATTTTGAATGTACGATACAAAAAAATTAAGAAATTCTCAAAATATTTGGAACCACTATTTCATAGCATAAAATCTATAAACTATTTATTGTTTTTCAAATATAACGTTTAGAAAACAATACCAAAATGAGTTTCGCTATTACAAAAAGGTAACATCGTTTCGGTACGTTTCAGCCCTAGTATACCATTGATTCCTATTCGAGAAAAATCTTCATCTTCTAATAAAATAACTATTATACATCAACTTATTAAAGCACAATGAATTACTTCACTAAGCAAAATGAAATTCTTTTCCGGATTTTTAATGTTCAAAAGAAACTTGTACGATTGTATGCAAGGTTTAGAAAGGGACATAAATGTTAGACTAAAATAAATTTTAATTCTATGTTCATTATTTATTTTTTGTATACAATACAGGATATTGAAACAAGATTTTTTATAATGTTTAAAAGTATTCATATCACCATTTTATATTATATTCAAAAAATTAAGTGCAGGTCAAAATCAATTTTTTGGGGTTCTTAGTAAATTTTTCCAAAATTTCAGTTTCAAATTTCGTTAGCCACAAGCTTGGGAATACTAAATGCCATATTTTCCCTACTCTGGTTGTGCCTTTGATTGTACGTTGAATGTAGGTCTCCATTTTAACAACCGAATCATCTATAATTTTTCATTTTACAATAAAAAGAGAAAAATTTGAAAAGAATATATAAAAGTCAATACTGAATTGTGTATTCCATATTCTACATTCTACAACGGAAGTGGTCCTTAGAATACAGAATTCGGAATTGACTTCTACACGTTCTGTTTAAATCTTTCTCCTTTTATTATAAAAAACGGAAAACTGTAGACCATTCAGTTGCCAAAATGGAGACTTACATAGAACATACAATCGCACAAGTTTCTTTTGAAGATTAAAAAGCTGAAAAATATTTCACGTTCGTTGTATATTTTCCGAACCGAGATTAGCAGTTGTTGCACACCGTGAATATAAACGTTTACACGGATAACGTATCTTGTCCAGGCGCCATGTGTTTGGCACGAAAATACCTCTTAAAATTCGCAATTCGTACGAATATATTATAAACTACGGCTACTTTGACGTGTCTATTGATGACACGAAATCGCTCGTAAATTCTAGGCTGATGAAGAAACTTGTTCTTCGTCTCCTAATCTGCAGATACACTAACTATCTGAAACGTATACAATCATATAATGAAAGAAAAACATAAAAAAACGTAGATAAAGAAAATACATAGATATTACAAAAAATAAGAGAAAAATTAAAGCTATTTTTACTTAATGCAATTAAAAAAACCTTTAATGCCAGTAGTAGTTATTCAATTCTAATTATTAAAATGTTACAACTTATTAAGTTATAGTAGTTAAGTTAGAGCTTAAAATATTGTAAATCAGCCTCTTTTAATTTTTTTAGTTACACGACTCAACATATTGTTTATGACGGTGCCGCGGTCTGAACGATTATAATATAAAAATGTTACAAACCTAATTGAGTGGAATCATATATAAATGAAGGAAATTATATGGATTTAACAGTAATGTTTACACGTGAAAAATAACATTTACTATATACCTATTGAGAGTGGATCAAAATTTCGACTTACAACAAGTACTCCAATTTCATATTTAACTATAGAAAGATGTAAGACGAATGGTTTTAACACTAGAACTACCAAAGTGGTGAAAATGACTTATTCATAACTTCTTATACAAATTGTATAATTTTTCGCCAATGAATTTTTGCAGATTTTCCGTAATTTTTAATAAAATGAATCGATCTACATTTATATCCATAGCGCTATACATTTCTTTAAGTACCTATAGTCTTAATTTCTGTGGTGGAAATAGGCACACCTTAATTGTCTGTAGCTCTCGTCTTAAATAAGATAAGCTGCTTCCAGATCGGAAAGATTAATAAACAAAATAATGAAATTATGGGGCACGGCCCGTAGGTTGAGAAACCCTGATATAAACTATCATAATGTACGATGATTTACATAGTGTTCAACTCTGTCTAAGCGTGCACAATTTTGGATGGCAATCAGCAGCACCTGGTGTCCATTGAATTGCTGTAAAACCACAGATATAAGTGACATCATTCTACATAACTATTTTACATTCGGCAGATCTGTTCAACCGTAAAAAATAATTAATAATTTCATTTAATAATGTTATTTATGCGACACGAGGACCTGCTTTCGTGGAACTGTATTTAGTTCGAACTTTCGGAACGTTAGTGTACAGACGTAACGACCGAGAGTGCAAAGTTTCCTATAATTTTAGAACTCATAAATCGCAGCCTCTTTCCTTTAGTTATACTTTACGAGCATTGGTAGCATTCACGACGACAGGGAAAGTCGATTCCATCAGCGTCCACCATGGATAAGTAGCTGCAGTACTGTGCGCATCCGGCATATTCGAGGAATCACTTTTAAAAGGTCTTCATAACTTCAAAGAATTTTTTCAACAAAATCAATCAAGATATTAATTTAGAACATTGTGAACGTGCCTATAAATGCCTGAACAATATATATAAATGGGGGGTTGAGTGGAAATGTGGTCTAAGTAACGAAATGTTCATTTTGTGGAAACAATACGTAAAGTTGTACTTTATTTTAAAATATGTACGTACCTAACACGTGTGTATGTAATATCTTTTCTCAATCTGTGCTTTTCCCTATAGTTTTGCTCTGTTTAGACTTTATATTAAAATTCAATAAATGTCGCAATAGCAATAAAATATATCTATGTTATTTTTTGTGTATGTAAATACGCATCTTAGTTACCATTTCGTATACTAGTCGCAAATTTTAAAAAAATGCACTTAGACCACTTTTCCGCTCAATCCCTGAAATATTTTCGCGCGAAGGTTATAATTCTTTCTAAAGTTATAGTGGCTCTAACAGATTACCTCACAAAAATCTATCTGCATGGTTGCTATAAAATTAGCCATTATACATCTCTGTATCAAAGGAATGAACAAGAATCCTAACTATTCATTACCATCTAAACTAGGATAAATGAAAAATATAGAATAATAAAAAACTGACAGCATTTGAAAATAAATTTGACTTCCAGCTAAAAAAAAGAAGTTTGCAACAGTCGAATTTCATAAATATCAAGCTCCGATTTCAGACTTCAGTTAAATAATTTTTAAACTTTTAAGTATTACTTTAGAGTATTTGGTAGCCACCATTTTCAAATGAGGCTATATCGGTTCCCTTGTTCCTTCATACGTGCGTATCGTCACATAAATCTCCTGAGTAATTTATACGATATGCCTTGTCTTCTTTCTATGATTTCTGTGATAATTTAGTTTCCGGAACAATTAGGTACATGTGATCCTCGTATTGCGTTTGGCTAAAAAGAACAGACATGCTTCTAAAGTACGGAGGAGTGTCGTATATTCTCAGTATAATGGCAGAGAAAATAATTATATATTCTTTTTATACTAGATCATTTTAATTTTTAATAATTAATGCAAAATATTTAAAGAAATTTCAAACAGAAATTAAATGATTTTTTTAAACTAATAACAAAGGGGGATTTTTTTTAAATTCCTTTCTTTGAGAACGGTATATAGTACAGTGGTAACAATAATATTTACAATGGCGTGCAAAAGTTTCCGGTCACTTTACTTTTTCAACTTTTCTTTCAAATGAAGAAGCTTAAACAATTTTTATTTATTTTTTATATAAGAACATATTATGTGAAAAATACAATGTGAGAAAAATCAACACTATTCATTTTCGTATCTGTTTATTTCAAATATTATTAATCTGGCATGCATAAAAATGAAACAAGTAGCTGGGAACTTTTGTACGCTACTTTATACATATATTGCAATCTTGATAGCACTTATTGAAAGAAACAGTAAAGAATGACATCTTCTTGTATTTATGTGCTTTGCACAAAATTTTATAGAAATCTAATTATCGTATTGTACGAGAGTTATCTGTATTTAAAATATTCTAAAAATACGAAATGGTGTACCAAAATTAAGAAATACATTCATAGACAGAGGAAAAAATAAAGTATAACCTAAGAAGGGAACAGGATAAAGTATTATTTAAATGAAATAGTTTAAAAATAGTTGTTGAAACAATAATAATTTTATTTAGCTAGAAATTATTTCGAGATAATTATATGTTACTTTATTTGAACAAGTAAGTGAATAAATGGTTCTTCTTTAAAATATTTAATTTGTTTATCAAATCAAACATGTTTCTTATTTTATGTTTGTATTTGAGTGAACATTTCTTAAAATGATTTTTAAAACAGTTTCTAAGTCTATTATCTCAATTGCATCTACCTAAGTATAGTACTGTGTTGTCATCGTCAACTGATAGACATAATGTTTTCATTTGCTATAATGATACATTTTTTACATTGCGGTTGTCTTTCTGACCAATGTATTTGAAATGGGATGAATTTTAAGAGACAACGTTAAAACAATGCTTCTGTGTTGTACCTTACAATATTTGTGTTATTTAAATTATGTTATTTTATTTGCAAAAATTAAATATAACAGAGAACTATTTGAAAATGATTTACTTGATCTTGTTATAAAATAAAGTTAATTTTCATAAATTACTTTTAAAACAAAGATAACAAAGTAGTTCAAATAATTCGTTGTTTCAAATTGCTATATTTGGTTTACATTTGAAATCAAATAAATGCAAGTCTGCAAGAAAATATACGAGAAAAGAAAATTTGAGATTCGAAAGTATACTAAGAGTAAGATACCAGATCTATACAATGTTCGAAGTATTCTACGCGAATGGTAGAACACGTATGGTAAACCTATTTTTGTAGAACAAGAATCTGTGCTTAACATCGTTAGAAAATAGCCGGGAGGAATTGCCCAAACAAACGATTCATTTGTCAGAAAACAAAGCTACGTTTGAACGGTAGAACCTGAGGGTTTTGTGTTTTCACCGTGTCTAAACTGGCAATGTAAAAAATGGAAGCTAACGAACGAACAAATTCAGCTTTCTCGTGGAAGGTTAAAATAAAGCAACGGAAATTATTACGGTGGCGGTAAAACAAACAAGTTTTATTGCGTAACAAAGACACAAAATCCCTATAATTTCTAATATAGTATTATATTTCTGTATAAAGTATCAAAATGAAACCATACGTTGTTACATTTAGAGGATAAAACAAATTTCTATTGAAGTCCCCTTTCTTCAATTGTACTTGTAAAAATACGAATTTGCATAAAAATTCGCAATCTATTTGCAAGTGATCAAATATTTATAAGCGATAATTTATGTTCAGTGGATGTGACGTTAAAACTTATAAAAGTTACGTATAGGTGTAACAGGTATACAGGTATATATATGTATATAAAATCATGAAAAATATAAAAATCAACGGACAAAGAATGCTACCAGCTCAAGGACTGAGGTATAATTAGACGGGATTCGAAGGAACCACCCACGAAGTTATTCAGTTGTTACATCAAAATAGGTTGACGGAATAAAAGTAAAAAATCATTCTGACCTTTGCTTAAATTCTTTCACGAAGCTCTTCTTATTAGCGTCAATGACAAAGCATATGGCGTTCCTTGACAATAATTGTAACTGATCAGGAGAACATTGCAATCGGAGCAGTTGGTCGCAATCCAAGATCTTCTTGCAAAAAATGTACATGTTGTTTGCAAGAAAATTAATAACGTCTTACTGTTTATATTTTTATATTTATATATTTCACTGATGAATAATTTACTAATATTTCGCTCACGAATGAGCTGTTTTTGAAAGAAAAGATACATTTTACTATCCGTCACGTAAACGTCGAATAAAAATATCAAATAAATAGTTGCTACATTTTGATAAAAACTCGGGAACATCTAAACAAGATAGAAAATTATTCAACTACTGCAAAATACTAGTGTGGACACATTTTGGAAATTATTCAGGAGTGTTGACATCAACCATGAAATTATATTTGTCACAAATCATTCGAGATATTTAACGCAAAAGTATAAATCTTAATTACGTTTCAATGGAATAAGATTTATGTACTTCCTGGAATGTTTATGGATATTGAATGCAGTGACAAGAGGACAAGGAAGAAGGACATTGTCGTAAAAGGCAGTTCGGATGTATAAATCATCCTCGTAACATCAAAAAGGGGAGAAAAAAGGAAGGGACAAAGCACGGCAATTCATTCTGTCGCCACATATGATAGTCTAATGTTTGTCAAGTGAAGCAAAGGGTAAACGATGTTTAAGACCCGTAAATCAACGTGTTAGGCATGCAAGGGCTTTAATTCACCAGTTACTAGACGGCAATTAAAAACTTGCATTAACAAAACGACATCAGAGGAATGTGTTGAAACATTCGTGCGATTTAGACGACAATATTTAAGATTTTCCAAATGGAAAGAAATATGATTTATACTAGAAAATCTAATTGAGGAGTTGAAACGGCAAATAGTGTAAATAAGTGCCCGACGTGAAAATTTTTGGTATAAACCAAAAACATGAGTATAACTGAGAAAGTATTAATTATTGAATAGGAATTTAGTAATTTATTTGTCTCTAATTAGTCGAACACTTATAACATTTACCATCGTGTTCAACAAAGAATTTTCATCGTTTATCATTGCAACTGAGCAATTTTAATACAGTAGGACCTTGATTAACTTAACACCCGTTATGCAAACGTTCAATTATAATTATCCGAACACCTACTATCCATAATTATTGTCCGATTATCCCGAACAATACTGACGATAAAAGAAAACAAATACACATCCATCCGTTGTATTCTAAATAATCTAGCAATTCAGATCTCATAAATAGTATTCCTACCTATTCGGGATCATTCACAATAACGGGTACGAAGCACAGAAAAAAAGGAATGTTGTAGAATAATTTGCCAACTACAGAAAGATTAGGAAGATAGATCACAAGTTAAAAAAAATACTTAAACATGAATATGTAATAATTTTACCCTCTTCAACGATGGGATTAGTTTTTCCATTCCAACTTTAAATTTTTCATAAACTGTTTGTATTATGATCAGAAAGTAGATTATCTTAAATTAAAATAATGTTTCAAAAGTGTTACGCGAAATGACACACACACAACAAACATGTGATCTCAACAGTATTTACTGGGAGTTCGGTCTATAATTTTATAAAATAATTTTTTTAACAAATTGTTTTTGCTAGGTGTGGGGTTCGAACCCACGCTCCCATACGGGAACCAGAACTTAAGTCTGGCGCCTTAGACCGCTCGGCCAACCTAGCTATGGTATTGTATTTACATTATTATGAAAATATAGTGAAATCATTCTGCATCCCGATCCTTTAAAAATTTGTATATTGATTTATGTTTTCTAAATAAAAATGTATGCAAAAGATTTGTAATACGGTTGCTTCAACATTGTAAATATTTTGGTTGACCACCCTAAGGTCAACATGTTATGATAATAAAATATAATGCCACACCATATTTACAGCGATGCTCTTAAAGAACCGCAAGTAGATTTTCATTATTCTAAGCATTTAGTGATAAAATAATTAGAAATATGGTTTTATATAAGGCCATGTTTTTATTTATAGATCGTTTGTTTTATTGGCGGTCCTAGGTGACAACCGCAGCCCCATGATGCACTCAGTTACACTTGATAACTGTTTTGGAATATTTTCTTCGGAGTATAAAAATGACTATTTACGGCGTTTGCGCGATATAGCATACACCAGAGTTTCTTAAACTATGGGTCACGACTCCCAAGGGGGTTGCATAACCAACTTAGGGTGGCCGCGAACATTTTGACAATTGTTCATGAAGAATATCTTTTCAACTTATAATTAGACTGTGAACTTTTATGCAAATTCATATTTTTAGAAATAAGTTTGAAGAAGTTGAACTTAAATTGGGGGTTGCTTCTTAAAAAAAAAAGTATATCCATTAAATTATGTTTTCACATGTGAAAAACAGACTGCAGATGTTTATGCAAATTCATATTTTCTTAAGTAAAATTGAAAGAGTGAACTTTAATAGAGATTTGTTTGACCCTCTAAATATTGTACATTGTACTTTACTTCAAATATTTTGGTATATATTTTTATTTATTATATGGAATGTGTTCTTTTTGCAAATTTAAATTGCCATAAGTGCATTAAGATCCACAGTTTCGTCATAACTGTTTGCAATAAAATTAGGTCAACAATGAAAAGTTTTTATCCTCCGCGTAATATTATCCGCCGGTTATTCTTCTCAAAAATTACTAATCCCAAAGTGATCATAATAAGCGGATTCCTTTGTTTATGCTTTCGCTAAAAATACGTATAAAAATTATAGTCACATTTTTAAATTGACTCTTAAATTTCTTTTTGCGTTATTATTCTCGCAACTGTGTAATGTTGTGAGATTAAAGATCTCATGTCTACCGTAAGTGACGTGGGAAGAGGCGAACGACATAGAAAGCCGAGGTTGCTGCAGCCATGCGACGAGCAAAAGAGCACGAGGTATGCAATTCTGCCCGTTCTGCTCAACAATCATCATTCTGTACGATCGAGAGCGACGGCAAAGTAAATCACAGTCACAAAGGAGGAAGATCCGCACGCACTCTGAGTGAAACAGAGTACTGCTACTCTAATTGCACGCTTCGAATGATTAATAACTAGAGCTTCTACCGACTGTGCAACTAAGTATGCAGACCGAGAGTCTTTAAAGATTCGATTAAGTCTCAAAGCGAGTGTACCAACCACGATTCATCCTAGCCACGGTACATTTTCCATAGAAATTCCGGGAATCTGTGGGATTCAGCAAGAATATTGTTTTAAGGCGTGTGTTCTTAATGCATCGCAGCCTGCGTATTATTGGACGAAGACAAATGTCTGCAGCTGCTCTTATTTGTCAGGTATGGCGGGGCGTTTGAAAAAAGGAACGAAACAAAATAGACGCATGAATTACCACGTAACGATGGATATGCGCCTAAATTTATTTTGTTTTTGTTTTTATATTAACCTCAAGACCTCTTTCACACGACTATTCTCGAATTGCGATTACGTGACGGATATAGACCGTATATTCGTGCCGTTGACGACGCATAGAATAGACTATCCCATTCTTATATGAAATCATCAGGGGGCTACCTGGCCCCCCTACTAACATAAAACAACAGCGTTTTTAAAACGATAGGGATTGTAAATAAATATTGCGCGAACTGATTGTTTCCGATATAATCGATCTATAATAGCTAAATTTATAATAACGTGTACATAAGTATATCTTCATTATGTATTGAACTTCTATCATTTAATCTTCTATAACCCAAATTTCATTTACTTTTATGATATGAACAAACGTATAATTATAATGAATACATGGATGTTAGCTTTATCAACTTTGATGGTTGGATTGAATGTAATTCTTAAATGAACCATTCTAAATCGTAAGGGGCGTCAAAATCCTCTGCTTTGTTACACAATGCGAATTTCAGTTTAAAATTTATGATGTTTTCTATAAATGGATAGTCTATCCTGTACTTAGTTAATGGTATTTCTTATAGAAGCGTTCAGATGGAAATTCTCATGGGATATAGAATCGCGTTACGAATTTTGTGTATTCGCGATCGATCGGGCGCCGGTGGCATTTTTCGAATCAAGAGGACCGATGAAGTATAGACAAAAATGACAACATTCACTCGGCATACAGTGGTAAAAATACTAATTCTAGCTGAACAAAAACGATTCTTCTCAGAAATTCTAATCTTACTTAATATCGTTAATAGACATACCAAAATAAATGATTCCAAATGATATGTCTCGTTTCCTCCGTTTTTTTACAAATATGCAACGATAATCCTAAAACATTTCACTTTTGAAGATTTACTTTTCATACCTTCGAAATAATAAATAAAGAAATGTAAGGAAAAGAATGGCTTTTATGTTATAATTTTCAACTATAATCCTCTGTTACTAAGGAGAATTATATTTGGACAATGAAATTGTAATTATTACGTCATAAAGAGCCATAGTTATTTTATAATAATTTTGGCCAGCTAAACTCAGCCTTTTTACCACTGTGCGGTAGCTACAAAATTGCTGATTTGCAGTGCAGTCATTCTACGTTGAGAGTCTTCTTCCTTGCTACCCGTGATACCCTTTATCACGTAGAACTCTGCGGACAATTTCCGTAGAAATTGTTTACTTAATTCTTGAAGACATATCCTTTCTTAATTTCTGGGATCAGTTTTAATTTACCTCACTATGTACCGCTCATCTGTTTCACTCATTTTTTTTCTCCCACGTCCTACTCTATTATACAGTGTTTCACTGTATTTATAATTATTAATAATTTTTGGTACTGTAGAATGAGTCCTTCCTATTATTTGACCAATCTGTCTTAACGATTTGGCTTCACAGTGCAATTTTACTACAACTTTTCGTATATAAATATCGGTTTCTAATCTTTTGGAAGCCATAGTGCAAACTCTTACTAATAAACAATGATAAATGACGATCAGGCGTAGCATAGTAACACAATAACGTAACTTAGATACGGCTGAACAAATTCCAAATGGAAAATATATACGTACATATAACAAGTTTTACAAAACTTAAGTTTTTTTAATACTTAAGTAACTGTACGCTCAATTTTGTGACGATGAAATACGAGTATTTTTACGTTCAGTGTTAAATGTAGATAAATAGTTCACTTTTAAAACAGATTTTTTTAAAGAATTGACTGCTGAGATATCTAAATAAAGTATATTGTATTGTGTTTTTACTTTTGAAAATGTCTGTTTTTGTTTATTTTCCCGTCAATCATTGTTGCCAACTTAGGTGTACGCTCAATTATACTATGTTATAGTCTCATTTTAATCGAAAAAGCATCACGAATATGCTAGTAAAATTTTCGTTTAGAAAAACCTAAAAATAAAAACATTTTGTCGTTGCGTTAGTGCCTGCCTCACCGATACGCAACATTGTAATATAAAATAGTTCTGCTGCCGCGACTGTCAGTCTCCCTTTCTTCTTCGCTCGCTATCATTCTCTGCGGTCCTCACTGTCGGCAAACTACAAACTGTACAAAGAATAGTATGCCGCCTTCATAAGGGGGCCAAAGCACGTTGCAGTTGGGCTTCGAAACGCGGAAGTACATATTTACAATGCATGTATATCATACATACTAGGGTAGATGACCCAATTACTGTCAGTGTCCCTATAACTGTTACTTTTAACTACTTTATTTAACAGCGAAATTAATGTAGGAAGAATCGAGACTAAAAAAACTTTCAGTACTAAATTTGGACTTGATTTTTATGTAACAATACATTGACATTGCATATATGTATGTTTATATTTAATATTCAAAAATAAATATTAGGAGGTGAATGTGTCGTTTGAGCATAGAAACGCGATTAATGTACTGTAAGTAGAAAGTATGGATATTTTTATAATCCAATAAAGGCGATGCGTTTACGATTTCTTTTCTATCGCTCATACAAACTGAATTGATAATATACAGTGTGTATGTAGGGATCATTTCCATTTATGTAAGTGACAACTTTTCAAATGACAGTACGAGATACTTACATTGGACTTTGTTATATATTTTCAATGAATTAGTAATTAATACATTATATTTAACATACAAAAGATCATCATAAAGAAAAGAGATGTTAACTAATGTTGCGTTCCAAACCGGACCGATTATTAGATTAAATAATTTCTAAAATAATTAAATGAAGTTGTGCGACAAGCTTAAAGTGTCAGTAATTAGGACATTTACCCTAGGGATGCCCGTTTCTGGATCGATTTTTTAAAGAATCGATCTTTTTGAAGCGATTTTCCATTTTTCTGAACCGACTAGTGGATATTCAATTCTAGCACGAATCGATGTTTTTGATAAATCAATCCTCGATTCATCGGTAGTTTCGAATTGATTAAATCATTAATTAACTACAAGCCACAATATATTCCCGTCTTAGCTGTAACTATTATTGTGTAACAGTCCATTTGTTTTAATTTGTCGTAGTAACGAGGAGGATATTGCGTCACCGCATCGTTAGTGGTGTAACAGCTGGCAACGCTATCCTTACCTTAACTTAATAAGGTGAGGGTAAAGTGTTGAAAATTATTTATTTATGTATTTATCATAAAAGCTTGTGGCATGTGTGCGCGTGATTAAGTGTACTGTGTGACAGGTTTTGATGGAGTGTATCGAGATACATACATATGTGCTGAGGTGTATTGAGATAGAGAGAAAAGATGGAAAATGGTGGAGATGATAAACGGAGTCTCTGACTTAAAGACTAATAATTTTGTACCGTTTACGCGTAACAGTACTTTTTCTTGTTGCACATGGTCAGCCGAAAACGAACTTTTCCTGGTCTTAATGTTTTGTTAGTTACTAACTAATTTTGTTAGTTGTTAACATTGTATTACTTCAACTATACCATTATCAATGTTTATAAACAGACATCTTGGACAGAGAACCGGTAACAGAGTGGGATCTTCAGTGTCGTTCTATCCCACTCAGTTTCGACACGTCTGCTTAGTGCTCTTTGTCGCACATCGCAATAGTAAACGTGATTGTTTCGGCCAGTAGGGAAAATACATGTGACGCACTATCGTTCTAACAATAAGTAAGAGTAGAACAGCGGTCTGTCGCTCCAGCCATTTAGACCGCATTCTTTTGAAGTGCAAACTCTTGAGATCTGCATAGTAAATACCTGCCGATGCTAGTTTTGGCTGTGGATATTTTGGAGAGGTGAACATTTGCCTAGCCTTACCATGCGCCTTAAATACTGGCTTTATATTGTGTTTCTGGTGGATTCTGCTAATGCGATCTGTTGTCCCTTGAACGTTTGGGAGGAAGGCTAGTGTCTTGGCGATTGTTTCTTCGTCTTGTTCTTCATCGTTTTGTTGTTTATATTGTTCCGAGAATTATTCGGTTTACATATAGTTGTGCACTATAAAAGAAATTACATAAACACTAAAACTAATATTCCAAATATATTTGTAACGATTTTACATATGTACTTATAACAATTTCTGTATAGTGTGCTATCTTTTTGTCACACCGATTTTCGCTCATTTTGTTATTTATTTATATTTCTACATTATTTGTTATTGTTTTATAGTAATAGATTCTATTACTTTATAAAGCTGTTTAAAGATCAAGACCGCGAAAGCCTTAAATTTTTAAGTTAATTCCATTTTACACGGTCCATTATGTTTTAAAACAGAGAGGGACGAACGGATCTCGTTTGTTTCGTTACGTTGCTCATCAAATGTAGCGCTCTTTTCACGAAACGCATAAACGTCGGCATTCCATATTCGACAACTTTACGGTCCACTTTATGTGGCCTGGTCGCTGTAAGACGCACAAACGACGTTGAAAATGGCAAAGGGGGATGAAAATGACGATCTCTCGACTGAGACAGTCACTGAAAGGAATGAATATCCCATTAATGTTAATGACATTCGGACACGAATCAAGGGAAGCCGTAAAGGAAACATATCATCCACGTGAACCGAATCAGAGTCGCGAAGCTGTGGGTAAACTGAGCGGAAACTAGTGCTTACTATGCATGAAGTAAGGATCGTAACTGGTCAGATAGAAAGTTCGAAGTCTAGAAGTTCAGGCTATTTCAAGAAGCGTAAAATACTGGGAACATTAAGTAGATGTAAGACTTGCAGTCAGTCACAGAAGTCTACGTACACATTTTAAATATCAAATATTAACATATTTTAGGGCGTACATTAAAATAATACAAATACGGTGAAAATTTACAAAATATAAAATTACAAACGAATAAGATTTTCAGAAGATGTTTCATAAAGAAGGCATCATTGATTAAGTGAATAAAATTTCTACTAAAAGTATCCATGTTTAAACAAGTAAGACAGAAATTACAATCAGTGAGGCAAAAAACTTGAGTTCATGGTTCCGTTTCCGGCATGTGCTATGATTCTTAAAGGTATAATATAATCCTTAACCCTTTCGCTACGAAGGACGTGTATATATACGTCTCCAAAAACTGGGCCATCGTAGTGACCGGTTTCCACTATAATAGGTTTCCGATAAGTAAAGTATTGAGTGATAAGAAAGCAAAAAGAAATCGACTTTTTTGGGATGTCAAACAAAGAAGACCCTCTAATTGAACAATCATTGTAACCAATCATGCATCAAAAGTTTCTTTGACTTCCACTACACGACTGAAGAAGGGAAAATTCTAATTTTAATGGTTACCAATTGCATATGGCATGCGACTCCATGCCAGAAGGAGGTGTCATGCCAAACACGTGATTGTTTAATGATCGCCTTTACATAATCGTCATAATTTTCGACTCTTTTGCAAAGTTTTTGTTACGCCTTATCGCTTAACCTCGCTTATCCTCTCTGGAAGTTTATTCACCAATTTGATTATTCTAACCTTTTAACGATGTACCATTTTTTGGGGGGCGGGAGGAATAGAAGCAGCGTATAATTTACGACGCCGAGAAATACAGGGAGAAAAGCGAAAGTGAGTGACGGGCAACACAGGGAGAAGCAAAACGCTTTACACCAACATCGGTCTCTGTCAGGCGAGGGTGTCTGTCCGACCTTTTCCATGTGAATAACGAGCAAAATCTGTCCTCGCGTTATTCACGTGGGCGACAAGCCACCGTCTAAATCGACAATGCTCGCATAACTGCTGGTCTGGAAGTATAAAGGGAATCGTCACCTGTTTAGGTACTCGAAACTTGTATATTAGTGCGAGCATTGAGGTTCGAATGAGCATCTTTAGATATACTTTTTGCAAGCTGTCTTCTTAGATCTTTTGTTAAGGAAATAGAATGGTTGTTAATATTTGTTTATAGAAGCACAAGATGAGCGGCACACTTACAGGCAAAGTTCAATGTAGTAGTTCTAAATATTAGACATCATTTTTGCAATTATCTCATAAACTAAGGCTGAACAGTAATTATTGTTCAGGTACAAGTCGTTTAGAATCTTGTTCTCTATAATATACTTCAAACTCAACGGGATCAGTTCACGCATTTTACAATTTTTTTAAATTGTATGTTTTTTGTCAAAAAAATAATAAAAACTAACAAAAGCACATTACTTTTTCAAGCTCCCCCGATCTATATTTCTTTCTAACGTTGATATACAGTCTTTATTGACAGATCTGGAAAAATAGGCACATTTAGGGCAGAGATACTAAACTGTGGTTTTACTAAATAGTTTTGTTGTATTTGAAATCTAGCATTAATTAGAACAGCGTTTCTCAACTTATGAACCACGACCTAATATTGGGCCGCGTGAAATTTTTAATAGGCCCCGAAATGATGATTGCTTGAAGAATTTTTAATAACTATAATTGAACTATTTTAGCGACTATTATAATTTTGAAGTAGCTTGTTTTATTTAAAATCATTAGTCCCACATTTTTCTAAAGTTAAATATGAAATTGGAGTATTTCATATAAGTCTAATTTCGTCTGTGACGCCCTCAATAGAAATACTATTAAATACACATATACTTTTCTTCATTTATATAATATGGTTCCAGTCAATCAGTTTTTTAAAATTGGTGTGCTATAATTATTTTGGCCGTAGTATTATTACAAACAAATACATATGTTGAGTCACGCAGCAAAAAGGTTAAGAAAGACTATATATATATATTAATTTCTTTAATGTAATTTAAAAGTTATAATTTGACTAATATTAATATTAATGAAATTAAAGTAAATGAGATAGAAGTATGATATTTTGTATAAATAGTATATTGATCAAATTAATTTTTACTAAATTTAGTTTATTTAAAGAATCTTGAAAGCCGGATTATATTAACTATACACAATAAAAAATAATTGCTCTATTTAGATTTTACTTCTTTGCTGTGTTTATCAAAGTATTAGTTTGCATAAACATTTGAATACTAGTGATTATAATATTAATTTTGCTCGATTGCAGTTGAATAAATGTATGAGAATGCAATAAATACTAGTTAGTAAGCAATGAAAGGGAAAATAGAAATATGTTAAAAATAGTGAAAAGGAAGGAAAAGTAGTTAATACAATAGAAAGATGTTTTCTTTAAATTTCGGTGGAAAAATGCTTTTGTATCGTAACTAACTTTTTAAGTTTGAAAAAAGGGAAATTTGAGTGCATATTTCTTAGTTTATTTAGTTACTATATTGCATCGATTACTAGGTTATTAGCAACGAAGTTCAGCATTTTGTGAACCTTGTATAAAATTTCTGTTTTGAATATGCTGATGTAACATAAAATACAAGTTCATGATTTTTAAGAATTTTGTTCACCATCATTATTAATAATTTATGTTACTATTGTATCTCCTTATTAACTATTTTCACTTTGCTGCTACACCATTAAAATTGAAAAAAAAATACGATATAACATTCCCCAAATTTTGAATTGATGCCATCAAATTTAACCACTTTGGTCAGTAAATTGAAGAAAAATGTGAGCGTTAAGGAGTTAATTGCTTTGCCATGTAGTAGTGCGATGTAAGAACATTTTCACGGCCGTCTGAACCACTTCTACATAAGCACTCTTAATTTCTCGCAAACTTAAACAAATTACCCAAAGTATAGAATCAAAAATACTTCAGTTATTTCAAGAAATTTAAAGTTCGAGACACAAAAATAAAAATTGTAATAAGGGAAATTAATTTGGAGGATAGGATTGATTGGCCGTTACGTGAATAGTCAGAATGTACATGTAGTGGAATTAAAAACTGCTGTCTGTCATGTGTCGAGACGTGGTTCTCTAGCCGGACAGAAGCTGAGGATTTTAACTTTTCTGTAGACGATATTTGAGTGTTTGGCTTGCCAATCAAACGTCGGTGGTTCTACTGATTGTAAGTGGTTAACTTCTCGTCATGCCCAGCTCGTTGTCGGAAGTCATTCTACTATCTGTAGAACTGTTTCGTGGATTGGTCATAATGTAACGAAGACAGCTGTGAGAACTTCATTACTTACCGGTTCTACGTGTGTCACTTTTCATGAAGTCTCGTTTCAACGTTGACAGCTCTGTTAAGACAGAATCTTAGAAAGGTTCGAGATATTCTCTATGAATAACCTATGGAATTCCATTAGGTTTTAGAAAGCCTAAGCTTCAGTGAAAATAAATTAATTCTTGGCTAACAAAGAAATTATTTTACTTTTATTTAGAAAACTAGTTGGTCGTTTTATAAGTAATGTCGTTTCTAGACTTAATTTTAAATGCAAACTATTAATCTTTTCAGTAGCAAGCAATTTTGGCTCCTATCGCTAAATTTATTTTTACAATTCATTAACATGTATAGTCAGTGACGAAAATGACCACATACACATATTAAATTTCAAATATTTACTTATTTTAGGACATATTTTGGAATAATGAAAATGACATAAAAATTCATAAAATATAAAATTACAAGTGAGGAAAATTCCTAAAAGATGTTTCATAAGGGTCGCATCATTGATAATGCGAATAAAATTTCTGCTAAAAGTATATTAGATGTCATTTTATTTATGATAAGTAAATTATAGGACATCAGAAATAATATACAATAAGTTTTTTATACTTTAATACACATACACGTAAACTTTCGTAAAATCGCATTTTCAGTTTTTGTATATTTTATTGTAAACAAATAGAAAAAACATCACCACTTCTTGACAATCTGTCAAATTTTAAATGATAAATAAATTACTATTGTTAAAATGTTGAAAACTTCTGTGTTTTTTTAAATATTTAAAATTTAGTGAGGTATGTAGACCTTTGCGACTGACTGTAGATGTTTTCTATATGGTAATATTAATATTGTCATCTTTAGTATTTATAACAGTATTTCCAAATATATATTTCTTTAACATTTTGTACTAATTATATACTATTTTAAGTAACACGGATTATTCATTATATTCTAGATCAGCCGTAAATATGCAGCTGAAAGATTTAATATTTACATTCGTCTTTCCGTCCGAAAGTATTAAAAAAAAAAGAAGGCATTGAATGAAGTAATGGAGACAACATTAAAAAAATTGCCATTACTAATGAATTACTATCGTGAAACAATTTGAATCCTACATTTGCGGAAGGTGTTAATCTGCATTTAAGAGTAATTTTATATTGTCCCCTTTATAACAGTACCATGAACGTATGATTTGACAAATTATACAATTTCACAACTGAATCAACAATTTCTGAAACTTTAATTTTTGTCTTAAACTTTCTTTCCTGCTTTAGTCATTTTCTGCGGATATTAGATTCTACTTTAGATTTAAATTTAATTATACAATAATTTTTATTTGTATCCTATTTCTATGAACTATGCTTTTTTATTCAGTACAAATTTGCAGATTGATGAGTTTGGCATAGATGAAACGGTATGTAAGTTTCCTTTATGTAGCATAAACATTGATTTTTTTAATCATACACATATATGCTAATCTTACAATTTTACTTCTGGTTGTACTAAAATAAACTACTATAATAGGGCAAACGTTGATACTATGGAACACTTGATTTCAAAATCTTGCCAAAAATAGAGGGATTTATTCTTTTTTATAAAATCATCGCGATGGTATAAAGAAACTAAGATATAATCATATTTAATCATCACAGTTAAGTATGATACAATTCAAATGATTTAAAATTATAGTGAAAAACTATCAAACCTAAAATTCGACAGTTCGACAAAAGAGGTATTTAATATGGAATACATAACAATTCAATAAACTTTATTTTTGTTATGAAAAATGAATATTTGTTTAAACTATTTTTGAACGGCCATAGTTAGTGATGAATCAGACAAAAATAATATTGTTTAACTTACCTTCGCCAAAGAATTTAACTATTTGACTAGCTTTTCAAAAATGTTTGCACGCTGCGAAAGAGAAAAATGTTTCTTTTGCAATAACAGATATTCTTATATCATGGTTATCTCAGATATAACTTATATACATGGTTGTCGGTAAAATTCGCTATTTAATTATCAAGATTTTATAAAGTTCCATATTACATACTGTTCCATATCACCTACGTTCACTCTATACAAAATAGTGAAAGTATCATTGCCACGATATCAATAATCCACTATAAAACATTTTTGCTTCATTATATAAGCAAGCTTATTTTAATATTTCAATTTCTTATACACACTCTATCTTACACTTAATCACCCTTCCATTACGATATTAAACCGACTTCTAACATGTTCTTAAAGGCAACCTTTCCATTCAATTCCTTCGATAAAAGATGATATCACGGTCCAACAATAGAATAGATCGGAGATCGATTTGAGCGTATTAACCACCCGTACGATTGTCTTTCTTTTATCTTTGCAGAGCAGCTGAATAAACGATGATCTGTGCCAAACGCAACAGTAGATCGCTCGTGTAATCCTCGTTTCGCGATGTTGGCCTACTAATATCTTTATGTCGCGTTCGCAATTCTGTGTTCGTGAACACAGCGTACCATGTCAGTTTCACGGCAGAACACATTCTGACCGGTCCTGAGAGACATTAAAGACTCTATTTACAGATTATTAATCAAGGTAGTATATTGGACGACGTAACGCCTCGTTTTGGGTCGAGAATGAGCGGTCATTACATTGCTGTCGGGGACGTAGACCAGTACAAATCACTTGACGATTCTATCAAAGGGTAAATTTAACATGGACAATCAACGACATGTGTTCCGTGGTTTGGGAAATTCTATGTAATTCCGTGAATTGAGAAAGGAATCCTATCGGGAAAGGAATTCGTGAGAGACGAAGAGAAAGTTGGAAACAAATACAGCGACGCACACAATCGATTAAGTGCAATTTAGAAACTAGTCTTTTAGTTAGCTCAACTGTGAAGTACAGTGGGGTACCTTATAACTAACTAATTCGTTCTAAAAGCTTGTTCGTTGTAATGTATGTACATTGAGATATAAGTATATACAGGATGTCTCAAAATTAGCGGGACAAATAGGATGGGAGATATTTTATGAATAGAAATAAAATGAGAATCAAGAGTCAGGAATTTGCATTGGAGGCCTTGTTTTCAAGAAAGAATGTATTCGAAAACCAGTCTAGTACGCGTGCACCTAGCTGATGATTGGCGTTGTCGATTGTTACCATAATTATTTTTATATAGAACACAATGTCAGGAACTGTTATTATTAACACTTACCTATGCTAAGTTGTTGTTAATGACTGCAAAGAAATACAATGTCCAATTGTACTTTGTACAATTGTGAAGTGCAGCATATTTCTATATCTGAAAGGCAGATCAACCCAAGCCTACTTTTTTCGTAATTGAGTCATGTATACCATTTTACTACATTTTCTTTTCTTTATCAAAATAATAGAAAGCCATTTACGTTGCGTGTGAAATAAAAAAAATTTAATAGTATCAACATTTTCGAGTCAAATGTTGCCATAGATCCAAACAAATCCAAGTCCATTTATTTTTTTATAGTATGGTCAAACAAATCACTTTGGGGCTTGCAATTTCTTATAAGAATAATTGGCTGATAACATTATACAGAGGATAGAAAATGTTCATTATTGAATTCAATTTATCATAAATAATTATGACATTTGTATAAAGTTTCATAGATATGCTATTTTCGTTATTTAGATTTGCCGGCTACATAATTCGAGTCGAGCTTGACATGCAAATTGCGATAAACTTCTCTTTCTAACGTCTCTTCCATACTATAAAAAATGCTATCTTACCATGCACCGGGTCGAATTAAAGCTTTAGAGGCCCGAGACTATTAACCCTTAACAGAAAATCTTGGCTCGGAAGGAAGGGAGATGTAATAAGTAAATATTGAATTGCTAATCAGAATTGGGTAAAATGTTATCGGAAAAATGACTAATGGTTGCAACTTGAATAATTTATGTAATAGTGACTAATAATTATAAAATATTAGTTACAGTTGGAGTTCTTTGTGACTAATAACTATTAGTTACGTATCAGTGTAATTACTAAGTAATGATTACTTAGTAAACATTTGTAAAAATTTTTACTTTTGTAAAAATCTGATTAAATTAGTCATTAATATAATAAAGATTAATCATTAGTTAGTAGTCTATATTACAAAAGACTGGTTAGCTTACTCTCAGCTACTGATAATTATTAATCAGCATTATTAACTTCATTTTATGTCAATTACAATTTTTCATTATTAATCATAAGTACATTTTGCCCATTTCTGATCATTAGTCTTTATCCAACTAATGACTAATGATTTTACCCTGTTTACTAATAAATGCTTCATATAAATTTACCTAAAGAAATATATCAAATTTATTTTACTATAACTAAACTGTACAATTTGAAATTTAAGATAAAACATTCAATATTAAAGCTTTTTTTTATAATTTCAATATTGAATGAAAGGTCTATTCAGTACGAATTTGCTAAGAATTCTTATCCTTTATGCCCAAGTGTAATTATCACAATTGATATCGATAACCGAAGTTTGATTATAACAGTCGAGTTATTTTTCATTAATTTTACGTAGAGTGTTTTGGAACCGACTGATTATGGCAATATTATCTGTGATTGTGGTAACCGGATTCCACTATATTTTAAGTAAGATTTAGATGAGAAAAGGGTAAACAGATTTGAAGGAAGAGGCACTTGTCTTTTAATCTGTGGCCGAAAATACACCTCAAAGCGCGAACCATCAAGAAGAGGCTCTTTACTGTTCTGGTTTACAAGCATGGCCGACGCTTATCATGGATTTGCATGTCGTCATTTGGATCAAGTGTTTCCATAAATTTCGCAAATCTAAATGTTGCTGATAGGAAGGAGTAAACATGGAGGCTGGTGTGCGAATGAACTAATAAATAGCTATGACATACGTCACATAATTTGCAGCTACTAACTATTAGAAATCATGTATAATCACTGTAAGATACTGCAGCACAGACTGGCTCAGAAAATAATACCACAGTTTCAAAATTAAGGATGTTTCGATTATAGTTCCTTTTGTTTACCGAAATATAAATTTCTGTCAAAGAACGAAAATATCTTTACAATCACGAGGAAATACTATTAAGCCAAAAGAGAATTGTGCACCGTTTTTATGGTATTGGATGCAAATTATTTTAAAATTTGTGAAATTTCACCGACTTTTTGAGATTTATGAGACTAGAAATTAGAAAAAAACATTTTAATTGTCCCCAGTACTTAACGATTTCATGGGTTTTCCTACTTTGAACAGTCAAAGAAATTGAATCTTCCTTGGATTTTTTGAGAGTATAATATACGTAAGATATATCTATTAAATTTCATCGCAGAAATAAGTTGATGAAATTATAAAACTTTGAATGTGCCAACGTATAAATGAAAATTCGGATCTTCTAATTTTATGTTTATATTTTTAACCATTTTTTTCAAAAATAGAGTTTTTAAATATTATTAAAAGCATTTGGATTTTCCAGGATTCTAATAATTCGAATTTGAATTAAAAAATTTAAAGTTGAATATCTCCTTTATTCAAATTGTCAAAAATTTACGTAGAAACGTAACTCAAAGTTCGCTCTTTTTTGACAAATATAGATTCAGTGTCTCGACTTTTACTGTTTATAATACCACGTCATTTAATGGTTTTACATCATTTTTCTCATCAAAATACGTACTTGATTGTACTGTAGCCACTATACATCGACTTTTTGTTACAAAGATTGTGAAATACTGTTAAATAATAGGCACAGGTATATATGAAATCTAAAGAAAATCTAGTTAACAGTTTTCATAAAAAAAATTCTAAAATTTACTGATTTTTTGAAGCGCTACAGCAGAAAGAGCTCTTAAAGAGTTTTCAGCTTTTCGTACTTTGCTACGTCTGACCAAATATATCTCAATCTACTATGCATTCGCTACTCTAATTTCTTCAAGCCAAACACGTCATCACATTACAATTTTATAATTTCTGTTAGAATATCTACAAAAATAACCAATGATTGAATCGGTATTACAAATACCGATAAGATACCGACGTTTTTAGGTAGTTATTCTGTTACCTCTATTGAAACCCAGTGCTACGGGTACCGGTATGAATTTATCGAAACGACGTTATCCAGCATGGTCGTATTTAGATATATTATCGGTATAAAACCAGTAAATATTCCGTCAGAAAGATAAATGAATCACAGGTCATCGATAGCAAGCAATAACGCTCACAACCTATTTTACGGAAATCCTGGTACAAGTAACAAATATATACAAACTTTGACCTATCGTCACATTGAGGTTGTTGGAGAATTCAGTACTTAGCAACTAATAGTATTTACAGGCAACAAGTTTAATTACAAATTTTCATATTTTCTCGAATTGAATTCACTATTTAATTTTAGTAGTTTTTTCTACACAAGTCAATGTCGAGCGGCTTTTTGTTCGTTATTAAAGTATATTTTATCGCCTCATCGTTATAATTTACGTGATGGTTGCATAAATGATATATCTACCACATGCTCTAACGAGTGCGGAATACAATCGATATTTTTTTTCTATTTGTTCGTTTGTAAAAAAAAACAAATTGTAACAAGGAAAATTGTTATGTCGTGAAATATTAAAAAAATATATGGAAATATATGAACAAATTTCGATGTTTATATCATTAATGGTTACTGTTTTGAATTTCGTTATTAAATTACTGACAGTTTCTTTGATATCAAGATACATAGGTACTGTTGCGCCCTAGCACCGCAATTTTTCGTGGAATTTCACGGGGTTGTAAATCCCGTTTACGCGGATCGCGACGGTGATTCAGACGCCGACTGTATCGAACCTTAATCGATCCCAGTCTGGTTAGGGTGGGTGAATGAATATAAACTTAACCACGAAGCTAATGGTTGAGTGTGTGTTGCGTGTTAATATTTGAAGCCTACTGTGTGTTGTTTGAGGACTATTGGACGACTCGTGGATGACTGATGGATGACTGATGGATGACTGATGGGTGACTGACGGATGACTGACTATCGCGATCGATGCTGCCGATCACGAAGTCTCTGAGTTTCTTAGTTGCTCGCTGATTGGTTTCTTCGCATTTTTGACAGTTACCAATCAGCGAGCCTAATCGGAGCCCCGACACACCTCTTTGCGCCCTTAGTGCGCTCGCTTGGAGAGGAGTGTCGCGGTGCTTGTGGGGGTGACGACATTTGACAACGTTGTGGAAATTCCTCCAGGTGGTTGACCGTTCGGTATCTTTACCGTTACAAACACATGTCGAACTACCCTTCAGAATTTCCCGGTTTATAATACGGCCATGGTTATTGAGAGGCGAAAGAAGCGACCTAATACTCGTCGAGTCTGAGTTATAAACTGCTTTCTTTCGCCAGGACATAAACTAATTCTAAAACCATGCTAATTGCAAACTAAAATTCCTTAATCTCAAAAATAACCATCTGTGCACGTCCGCGTCATAAATCGTGTTGGGAACGGTCGTCAACAGGTACATCTCCTTTCGTTTGAAATTCTTGAGATGTATTTAACAGATTTAGGGCTTATCATTTTCCTTATAGCTACTGTATAATGTCTGATGCTGAGCTGATACCATCCACAGATTGCAGTGTTATAGTTTGGTCTCTACTTGGGATGTATTCACGTTTGATAGCATTTTGTGTGAGAGGTTTCTGGTATAGTATCGTTGCTGGATTGATTTTTTGAGCTATCGAATAATTGAGAGAGATTCCTGTAGTTAGAAATTTCGTTCCGGGTCTGGTAACTTTTCGTTTGCATCAAGGTACAATCCTAGTGTGTAGCCACACCAGGTACCAAGATGTTGCTGTTACTTCTATGGATTTATTGACAGCAGTACATGCTACCACTGACACCCGTTATTAAATGCCACTCGTGGGATTCGCAGTATTATTAAACACGTCCTGTCGCTTCAGCTTGCAAGACGAAACACTTTGTCGTTTCTTCCTGACCTAAAATTGAGACTATGCCATCACGGTGCGATCGGCAGAACTGCCGAAGCCATACTGATTAAACTATTTAATATGACATCAAACGATCTAAAAAAATCTGGCTACCAAAGTATTTTTTGATGTGCCGTAGGAATTTAGCGATTAATTTATGCGTGCCATGAAATAAGAAAGGTTAAAAATTGCTGGTCCAACCCAACACGATCTCGCATCTTAAAGTTCCACTTAAATGTCCCCGAATTTCTCAGAAAAATACATTCTCCTATAGACTTTGAATTTATTAACATTAAGCTTGTTTTTGCGTGAAAATCTTTAGCGTGAAAGCATAAAGTCTTCTTGTGTGTAACGGTTGGATATTAATATGGAACGCGCCAGTGCATGTAGCTAGTCGATGCAGTTAGTTGCACCTTTAGCGCAGTTAAATGCACCTTTACCGTGGTAATAGAAGCAGCAGTAGACCGTTCCACGCAATTTCTCATTGGTTTAGTAAGCGTAACGAAGGACCGATATAGGAAAGCTTTATTTATTAATAGAATGATAAACAAGCCGGACGTGGATGCCGAAATTAGATGTAGGTTACGAGAAGGAAGGCTGCGGGATTGACGAAAGATAAAAACTGAGCTACCCGGCAGATTCGCGAGCCCGATAAAAATATTGCGAGCTTTTGCGCGAATTTTACGACGTCACGGTGAGATTTAGAAGGAAAGATAGGGAGAGAGAGAGGGAGAGAAAAATCAAACGCAACGATGCTTGGATTCTAGAGATATTTTAGTGTCCCTGAAATATTTAGAAACATTCTGGTTTTTTTTAATTTATAGCAAAGAATTAGATTAGAATAAATTGGATGACAGTTTTTACGATGTTTTGAAAGAAGTTGGAGCTAAATTGTATGAACTAGAAACTTGTTTAACGTGCTGTTAGGAAAATAAAATTGGAGGGACATAGAGTGCAATAATTAATTCTATTTTACTTCGATTTTTGTAAAATTTTAAGATAGATTTCACTTAGAAATTTGTACCTACTGGTATTAGAAACTTAACTGGTGATTTGTTATCAATTAATGCATATATAATTTCAATGACTTCTTTTATTCGCAAGATTCGAGAACCATTTAAGTTATGTTTGACATTTTTTTAAACATTCAGGATTTTTTAATTTCTAATGAACAATTTGGATTAAGAATGTGTGCTTAGAAATGGATGGACGTGGCTGGAAATGAAATTTATATTAGAAATAGCGATTATTGTGTCTATAAAAAGAAGTTGATTTAAAATTTTGTAGATCGAATTTAATAATATTTAATAAAATAATACTTACAATCGTATAAATGTATTCCAATTGGAATCATATACAGTAAAATAGTTAACCCTGTTGCTAGATTCGAATTGAATGCTTTTATATTCTTGGACTGTACTTATTTGTAAAATTAAGAGGCTGTTTTAGAGTACACTTAAAATTTTAGAAGATATTCTAGTTTATTAAATTAAAACAAAAATATTAATTTATTATTGTAACAGCTTTTGTGTGTTTTTAGAAGAAGGTGGTGTAGAATTTAATAAATTCAAAATTGATTTAACGTCATATAAAAAGATTGAAATTGAAAAAATATAAAATTGTTGATTCTATTACTAGACCGAAGTTGAAAGTATTTTATATTCTTGAAAGAATTTAAATTAAAAATATCCAATTTGGAGATCCATTTAATTTTATGGAGGAAATCATTAATTAATAAATAGATTGCGAATGTTAATGCAATTATAAATTATTTAAATCTACGAAGAAGCGCAAATATACATAATATGTAAAATATGCAATGTAAAGTGCTTATATTAAGAAGGTGAAACTAATGTCTATTTAGTTAAGTTTCATTTTTCCAGTTGCTTTTATAAAAATACCTATGTATTCTCATAAGTGTTTAATTTTGAAGTTCTTATTATAGAAACATATTCAGCAATAAAATTCGCGGTGGTTTGAGTTGTGGTAAAACTATTCAGGAACTGAAAGAAATACTGCCTAAAAGTTTTGTGAATTTCAAATCAAAGTCCCCCATACCCCCTCGTATTATTCTTATTGCCTCAAATTAAACGTGACGCAAATCTTGCTAAACGTAATTTATACGTGATAAAAATGGTTAGTTAAGTATGCACATATATATTGCAGCGAAAAATACATTAAATTACCGCTGATAAAACGCGACGATAAATTTAAAAGAATTATGTACCAGTTTTAAGTGTTTCTCTATGTTTTGGTGTATTACGGTATTTATAGATTAATAAACCTATAGCTGTCGCTGAGATGCAAATTTATAAGCAAATTTTCACATAAAATACCGTTTTACATCGGACGACCTGCATCGTGTACGAAAATCATGATGACTGCATCTACTACTAAAAAACTTTAAAAACAAGGTACGTTGGACATTCTCAAATAAAAGGTTTTATTATAGTAAATGTATAGAAATTAGAATTATAAATATGACATTATAAATTGAAGTTATAAAAATAGAAAAATAACTATACTTGTATTTGGGTATAATAATTATACCTAGTTTGGTACAATATTATTAATAAGATATAATATTTTATCATAATATTTTGAGTATTATGAACACGTTCTACAGAAAGTATTTTCAATCTTTGAATTCTTATCTTGGTAAACTTTTGTGGAAGTATACAGTGTATATATACAGCAATAGATATACACCTATTAAAAATTAAATTGAATGAGACTATAGGATAATTAGAGTCTAATCATAATATTACTTAGAGAAAATAAATAAGTATTGTGCAATAATATTGGTATAAGTATTGTATGTGCATTGTAATGTTATTGCGGTAGAATTTACAGTAAATAAATTATACCATAATCTTACTATTGCGATTTAGATACTCAGTTTTGGCTCTCATCGCATTTTAGATGTTTTGTATACTTTTGTATTTAATACAATTTACAATGAGAATCAAAAGTGCGTATACATTTCACATTATTCATATTATAGTACAAATAGAATTACATTATAATTATAACATTGTTTATAGCAAATAAATACATATTGTATAATACTAGTACAATTATAGTATTACTTACGATAAATAAATTGTAACATAATTACGATATAATTTACAGTAAACAAATTATAGTATAATTTCATTTTTGTAAAGTGTATACCTATTTTTGATTCTCATTGTAAGAACTCTTAAGAAAAATTATTCTGCAACAAATTTATTTAATTTTCAATATTCATAGATAAGAGCTTTCATAATACAATACTTTAAGTATTGTGTGAAATGAAAAATATTCTCAAGCTATGAATTCTGACTTAAATAAACATCGTGACGGATTCACGTGCAAGAATTCATATTAGTAATATGATTAACCAGTCAGCTGTTTTTGACGACTATATCCGTCATGGAGAAATGGCATTATTTCGTGTCATGACGATTATATCCGTCATGCGTAAAAGTTAGTTACCCCTTGCTATTTAAATTGTAATTTTAGCGAAAACTAAAATATATTCGTAAATTTCAATATGTTTAGAATCTTTGGAGGAACAAACGAAATAAAACAAACAAATAAAGATATAAATAATTTGAGATTCGCGCTTGAGCGGGAAACATTTCCCAGATTATATACCGGGCAGTTCAGCAACAAACAATTCTTCACGAAGGTGTGCACTTTGTTTTAAAAAAAAAGATTAGGAAAGAATCGCGGTATTGGTGTTCGACGTGCAAAGTGCCACTATACGTCGTTCCTTGCTTTGGTGAATACCACTCGACAGCAGCAGTTTGAATTTTTAACTTTTATAAATATTTGATTTTTCCTAAGTTTTTCGTTTATTATGCATGTAGTATATGTTTATGTTAAGTAAATGAGTAAATATTAGTTATAAAGTATGTTCATTTTATAAAATAAAGCCGTCTTTTTGATCCAATATTTTAACAGCGTCACTTACTCTGTGTTTGACGACTATACTCGTCATCGCTTGATTCTCGCGACGCACGTACGTGCGCGCTCTGAAAAGAGGTCGACTCAGCTGACTGGTTAATTAATATTTTAATATATCTTCGATGTTTCTAATATACCTAAGCATTCACACATGTTGAGCAATTTATCACTTAAATAGCGTGCGCCGGAAGTTGGACGCCAAAACTATGCCAGTCTATCGTTCAGGAACGGTGTTTCACATTGCAATACAACGTTGCAACAGATTCGCATATTTAAGATTACTCTACCAGTTTAAAATCAACACTTTCCTTTGCTATGTTATTGAATTTTTATGCAGGGTATATGTAAATTATTGAGTTACTTTTTTTTTACGACGCAAGTTAGAAAAAGCAGCCAAGGGACACTCTGAAACCTTCATACTTCAAAAAGGTTCGAATTCTCGAAATTTTCAAATCTTAACTTTGTGCTACTTTTACGATTCGAAACTCTCGAAACTTAGGTAAATAAGAATTTGTATAAATAATTAGAATATTGTCACGATACGAATTTATTTAACTAATAATCTAATTGAGTTTGGGTTTAGACTTTACACTCATTTTAACCGATACAATTTCACCAATTTATATCGGTGGTTTATTGAGAAAAGATAAAACACAATAATAAAAATTAATAATTCTCTCACGAAGTTTTCCGCTTATTCGTTTATTTAAATTGTACCTAAACGTAAATTTCATTTAATTGGATGTAATAAATAATTTGATTTTCGGAAAAGGAATTAATTAGGATTTTAATTGCTGACAAAATGGGTACACCTAAAAAACAAAAGAAAGAAAATAAGCACTCAGAGATTAGAAAATTTCGTGTTCCAATAGTTTTGAGGCTTCGCAAAGTTTCGGATTTGGGTTTCGCGAATCCAGAAATTAGGTTTTGAACCCATTTCTATTTTAAACGATAGCATAGCAAAATTCGATTTTAAAACTTCCACAAATTAATGAAAATTTAACAACTTTTTCTTAAAAAATTGCCAATATTTATATACTAATTACATCTTAAACTGCTTATTATTGAACAAAGGCGATAATGGAGCAAAGCTACTCTGAAAATGGAGACTGAATAATCGAGTAGCTCTGCTAGGCATAGCAGCAACATAAATCACACTTCGAAACAACGTTACCATGTTTTTTGCAACGAAGCCTGAATCGAGACGATAAAGTTTCGCGATCGACCACAGTAAACGAACGCATGCTAAAACATTGACTTACTTATACTGAGTGAGATTTATTGTCGAAGAAAGTTGCGTTGGGTCCGCTGCAGTGTTGTCTGTAAATCACTGTCATCGAATATTCTTTACTTGGTGCGGGAGGGTCGGCCTGTTCCCCTTTGCTGGCGGTCTCCATTTCAGCGGCAGCAAAGCGGAAAAAGACACACCCTCGACCAACACTCCTACCACATTGGACACACCTCGGCCAAAAAGGGACACCAGCGTCTACAGAAGTCGTTCTCTTGCTTGCTGTCCTGTTTCCTCTAACTTGGTGCACGCTTGCGATCGTGTTCTCCGCTTTCTTCCGTGTGTAAGCTATCCGAATGATATACGTAGAGGAGAAGATAAAATAGTAAAGTAGGAGGGGTCAGTGTTTGGGACTAGAAATATTTACAAATGGTTAGTCGATCTTGTTAAGTAGCTTTGACTGGCGTGTTAGTCCACCACAACTACTGACACGCTAATAGCACGGGTTGATTAGTCGTGCAGACGTGAGATAAATCAGGCGACCGGTCCCCACAATTTTGTTGAAATGAAAGAAAATTTGTAATAATGCAGTGAAATCCGCTTATTATAATCACTTTGGGACATACAGTTTTTGATAAGAATAACCAGCTGATAACATTACGCAGAAGATACCAATTACGAAGTAAAATATAAATTACAACATTTAGAGGCTCGAACGAATCTCCTTTAAAGTCTATTCCTTCAATTTTACCTAAAGAGACACCAATTTGTTAATTTTCTGATGTAGAATTGAAACAGGTTGAACATAAGTAGTGTTTGCTACAAATTACAAACGTGGTATAATGTATGGTATAATGGAGGTCGTCAACACATCTTGAGTCACAACTCGCTTACGTCTGATAGAAGCAAGAAACTTTGCAATAATTTTAATAAGATTTGCTGAGTGTCCCTTGGCGCTAACCATTAGTTTCCAGAAATGTGAAATTGGCGCCTACAGGCGCTAACCGTTTGTTGTGAGCAATGTGAGATAATCGCCTACAGGCGCCAAGGGTATTCAAAGGGTTAACTATGGGAAGATGTAAGACTAATGATTTTAAATAAATTAAGCAACTTCAAAATGATAAAAATCAGTGAAATAGACTGTATTACATTTATTAAAAGCTTTTATATAAGCTATGAACAAAATAGTACAAAACAATATTTAACGACATCTTCAAATCACTATCATATCGCGGTCTGCTAAAAATTTAATGCGGCTCATAAGTTGAGAAACGCTGTTCTAGATTACAGTAAAAGTTATATCACTTTTGCTATGTAACAAACAAAATAAATCAAATTATAGGATATGCAACAGCAAATCAATATAATTCTGTCGACTTGAAGTTAAAATAACCGTACTACTACTTTTAGTATATTTATTTATCCTTTTCGTATCGTTTGTTTATGTGTTACTAAAGTAGCACATTTGTAAATATTCTGCACGTTTTCTTGGTATTATAAAAATTAAAGTGCAAAAACAACGCTATTTGTGTGTAATGTAGGAACCGGCAGATATTTTGTATTGGATAGACAATAATTGTAGCAGCTGACACATCCTCTTAGAATTGCTATATTTTCTCAAAGACGTTGCACGTGTTCGCGAACGTAAATTCGTCCGACTATGTTGTCACAGTGTACTCGCTTCGTTTCAATAATTGGATTGTACCGCGATTTCCTCCAACGACATTTCGGTGGACCGTCAACCAATGTTGACGCGCTCACAGAGCGTATCCTTGTCAACGTACATACGTTCCTTAACGCCTTCCCACCCATCAACGAATTGTTTAATTTTTTTCCATCTTTATATAATATCTCGAGAAACTGCGTAATAAAGTTGCGAATTAACCAGCTCTTACAATTTTTTACCATTAAGCATCGGAAAAGGTTCGTGCAGTTTTGCTATCAGAAATGTATTCAAATCGAATTTTGATAGAATTCCGTAAAATTGCTATAATAAACGCGGCATCGTAATAATCTATTCTACATTGTTATATAAAATTATATTTGAAGGTGATTACCGCGAGATTTTTATAATATAAAAATTTGGAAAACCCGATTGACTTGAATCATATTAAATAAGTGAGAAAAATTGTAATAGTAATTAGATAAAAAACGTGTAATAGTAATTAGATAAGAGAAGCTGTGTAAAAATTGTAAAAATTAAAAATTAGAATTGCAAAATTATTAAAATAGTTATTAAATTGGGACAAATGATTGGAATTTACTAAAATAGTTATTGAATTATAGTAAATAATTAGAGTTTACTGAAATAGTTACTGAGTTATGTTTGAATAAAATAATACAAGATAATATTCAATGACAGCTCCAAGCAACTATTATTTCGCGGTCCATCAAAAATTAAACGCGGTTCAATATTCGGATGAAAAACACTGGTTTAAATATTGTAATATAAATTGTCTGGTTTTTATATCAGAAATATATTTAACTCGAATGTTTATAACAGTATAACAACAATGCACCACCACTTTGTAGTACATAGTATCTATTTGTATACATGAAAACATTCTTTACTAGAAAGCATTTCATGTAAAATGTAACAATGTTACTCTTTTCCCTCCCCCCTCCACAAACGATCTCTCTAATCTCTCCTTCCCACTGTACATAATTTTTAAGTCTGATATAATTCGATTCAATTAGCGTACAATCTAAGAATGTTCAACATACCACAGGTGGTATGTATGTAGGTATACCACAGATTCAGAATCGTTGCACTAGTATTGCATATCATTTTGCACATATTTTTCGCAGTATTATTTTATATAATTTTTTATATTTACAACTATTCATTTATTTACTACTACCCCTGGCAAAAAGTTTGCGGGCTAACGCGATAATATGGAGGTAATTAAAAGCACAAATGTTTTTCAGAAGTGAAATAAATCTAATATGAGATAAGGGAGAACAGGAAAAGAGTAAAAATGTTCGTTTATTATCGAAAAGAAGACAGCGAGGAAGTATTTGGTCGGCATGAATTCTGCAAAAAGTATTTAATAATATTAACCTACAAAAACATTTACAATATTTCACTTCATATTTATATTACCTAATATCTTTTAATAGTTCTACGATCATGTGTAGTTGCTTTGATGCGTTGTAACATTCATGCTACAAGATTTTCTCAACCAATATAGATGGAATTTATTTTCACGCTAATTTTATTATTTCTCGTAACTCATTCTTACTTGTAAGCACTTTTACATTAACTAATTTTGTTCCATGTTGTCGAGAAATTCTCGATTAGATATATTTATACAATAACACTTTGTACCACAAAAATCTTAGCGTTTGTAGGTAATTTTATATCATCGCGTTTGACCGAAAACTTTTTACCAAGGGCAGTCTAATTGTGAGGAAAGCATCAGGTATTTACATCCCTCTAGTAAACATATTCCATCTGTCAGAAGAATTTGTAGCTCTCTTATTGCGCATTCTATAACCCAATACACGGGCTTAAATATATACAAATTATTTTATGTAATTAAGTGGGTTTACGTCGCGTGGGGTACATTTATAGTCGAGACGATGATTAAGCGACTTTACTGCTGGATTTCATCGTTGAAATCGTGGTAGGCGGTCGCTTGGTCGTCGAAACGAAAGGTGCCGAGCTAAATTTACATTCCAAACATCCGCGATACCAGCATCGAAAAAAAGGCAGGCCACCAGGATGTGGATTTTAGAGAGAGCCTCGTCGAATGAACAGTTGCTGGAGATCTTTCTCGACTTCGTATCATTCCACGAATATATCAAACTCTTTGCGCCCCTGTATATTTGTTTTATTTGCCTTTGGTTTTAGAATCACCGAATTGGTATCCGTATTTTGGCTTTGAACTTCTTTTTTCTGAGAAAAATTCGTTTGCCGATTTTATTATGTTACTGTACAGGCGGCTTTTGGAAAATATTCATTGTTTCTTTTAGTCATTCTTTACTTTACGCATTTTCCACACTCGGCATTTGCATAGGAAAAAATCAGAAAAATAATCGTTAATATATATATATTAGTGTGTGCTAGATTTTTTCTAAAATTTTCACAGTGCCATTGAATAATGGAAATTTAATTTATCCAATTTAAAATAATTTAATTCTTAAACCAAAAAAACCCGTTAATGTACAGTATGCTTAACAAGAACATGTTTCAGATACTTACGAAATACATGGTATAAAATACACAAAGCAATGATAATTTGAAAACAAGTAATCTTCGCCAGTACGCGTTTATTTTGGGATTCTTAATATTGTTTCTACTTTGTACTTCGAAAAGCGAACAATAACTTGAATAAACGTAGTAAAACACCTACGTACATTACTGGGCAAAATCCATAGGCCATCTACCAACAAATATATCTTGTTATTTCACAAATACATTTAAGGATGACTACAATTACCGTAATTGTTCCGTATTCTTTTAAGAAATATTTGATTCAAGAAGTATGAATAACGTAAAAAAATATTGATTAATCTGAAATTAAGTTTATAAATAAGAAATTATATTAAGTTATATTCAACAATGGTACACTTTAGAATCATTATTAAATTGAGTGCGTCATAGCTTGTTATTCATATTTTTAAAACGTACATTGCTTTTTACGCAATAGATTAATTTTAATAATAATATAATATAAAAGTCGATTACAATATAAAATTACAGTAATTTCAAAATTTAGCACCTAAAAATAGCAGTAGATATATTAAAAATATTAAAAGGAATGTCTTTTTGAATGTCAAACATGTGAAGCCACTCTTTTAGTTGAATGAAAACTTATCGAAGAAAGAAGGCGATGGGGAAAAAGTTGTGAAGCCTTGTTTTAAATTAAAGGCAATCCATATCGTTTTAAGGACATTTAAAAGCGTGAAGTTAAAATTTTATATTTAAAATATTGTATAAATAAATGTTGTGAAATTACTTTCATTTTAGTATTCTTTAGACACCTTTATCAATTAGCAAGTGGTGTTATTACTAGACTACGCACTTTTTTATGCATTTATGGGAAATTTCACTGTGCACAAGAGTACAGGACGCGCGTAATATGTACAAACATATAAAATATTTAGAGTAAATGGCACGTTATTGTAACCAGAGGGTTAAAATAATTTCCATGTAGGTTCCATTGCTTCAATCATGTGTTCCAAAATATGCATTTGCATGAAAATCCGCAGTCTAATCATTACCAAGCAACTAAAATCTATTTCGCAAAATTTGAAAATTGTTCGTGACTTTTTTAACACGAGTATCAGAAGGCGAAAGATTAATTAAAGCACGAGTTGCATGGAAACGTTTAAGCAGCCATTCAGTAGTGGATGGTATGTAAATTTGAGCTTGAAGTAGGGTCACTTAAAACAATCAGTGGCGTCTCGTCGCTCAGAGCAAATTGAATACCTGTTGCTTTTAACTACCTCCCACATCGAGAACCAAATCTCCGACGCCGACTTCGCGGACTCTTGTATCGCGTACAGAATCTTGGCACCTTCGTTAAGTTTAAAATACACGCGGGGGAGACTCGCCTCACTGTCTATTTGTTTATTTAACAGAGTGAACTCTACACGACGCTTACAAGACGTCGCAGCGAATTCTGCAAAACTTCCGCAAAGTTCTTGCGACACGACTAGCATTCTTGTGGTAGAAATTTAGATTTCATTCTGGATGGAATGTATTCGAAAAATATAAAAGCAAAGAGTAATATAGTGGCTCACGAAAAGTATTAGACTGATGCATATGAAATGTCGTTTTCTATAATAGAACTTTAAGCGTGAATAGGTTTTTCGAAAACGGTATGTACTAAATTCAAATAATTCTTACATGATTTTACATGCTTTTTGCATCAATTAATTAGTTTCATTATTTTATAGTCAGCGTTTTTCAACTTATGAGCCGCATTAAATTTTTAGCAGACCGCGATATTATAGTTATTTGGAGATATTGTTGAATATTGTTTAGTACTACTTTGTTCATAGCTTATATAAAAGTTTTCAATAAAGATGATACAATCTATTTTACTGAATTTTATCAGTTCGAAGTTGCTTGTTCTATTTAAAATCATTAGTCTTACAGTTTTCCATAGTTAACCCTTTGAATACTCTTGGCGCCTGTAGACGATCATCTCACATTGCTCACTACAAACGGTTGGCGCCTATAGGTGCTCATTTCACATTTTTGGAAACTGATGTGTTGTCAAGATGTGTTGACGACCCACATTATACTTTTTAAAAATGCATCTTGACGATAACTGTCGCCGTTCACAGCATCGGTCGCCGTACGTCACGCGCAGTGTGCATCAAAGTCTGCCGTAGCCAAAGGGTTAAATTTGAAATTAGAGTATCTGTTACAAATCGAAATTCGTCTCTATCGCATTCAATGGAAATGTACCGAACATTATTTTTCCCGCATAGAAGTTACTATGAAATACATATAGTTTTCTTTGTTTATATAATGTGATTCGAGTGAATCAGGTTTTTAAAAAGTTTACACTATAAACATTTGGTCGCATTACAAACAAATATATTGGGTCACGCGACAAAATGGTTAAGAAACGCTGGGCTGTGCTATGCTTTCCATTGCTTCTTATTTTTCAATTTCGGCGAAAAAAACGTTATCGTAAATATCGGATTGTTTGGAAATTTTATAGCATTTGCGATTGTGTTGGAGTTAAATTCTCTTGTATATTGTGAGATTAAAGAAACGTTAGCTTTTATGAATTTTTATGAAATAGTGAAACCCTTAATTCTGATAAATACAATGCCTGATTGAATACCTTAATTGCAACGACTAAAATGGAACATTTCGAGTTACGTGAAAGAATATACGACATTGTTTTAACAGGACATCTTTAACAAGGCCTGACATATTAATAAAATGATGGGAAAAGTGATTAATCCATAACTAGGATAAGTATTAGCTCGATATACCTTTACCGTTCGAAGTATATCAACCTGCTTTGAGATCTACAACCCTAATATACCTGTGACTCCCGGTATTAACCATACACCGGTTCCGTCCACATCCTTAGTGGCTCCCGGCGTTAGCCATACGTGTCGGTTCGTCCACGAATTCTACACCTATCCTGTGGCTCCCGGTGTTAGCCATACGCAGGTTCGTCCACCCATTCCATCTACAGTGTTGCCTTGGATATTTGCCGAGGTTCGGGACCGAATCTGGCCAAAGTTGAAGGGAGGTAGATCTTTCAGGAAATCCTGAGTGTCTCTTTGTTCATGGGAGAGCGAGTGAGATAGAGATACACAGTAGGGCTCATAGACAGTTCACGGTAGGTGTAAAAACATATGTACTTGGCCACCGGGACAGTTCCGAAGCCAGTTCCAAGAACTGGAGGAGATAGCGACCGGCCAATATCCAAGACAAAACCCCGACCAATATCCAAGGCAGTACTGTAATTCCTAACCGAGCCTAATCCGGGGCCCAGCGTATACCGCTCGGCCCACTACCTGGACTCTTGAAGCAAAACCATTACGGATACGCGACCACTGCCTCGCGCGTCCCGTAACAATATACACATTACTATAGATTTGAATTTAAAGAGATCAATTATGTCGGAAACAATCGATTATTGCAATATTTATCTATAATTTCCATCGTTTTAAAAGCGTTGTTATCTTATTTTACTCTAAACTAGTAATCTTGCATGTGACACTAAAATAGTAAAGAGACCAGGTAGTCCCCTGAGGATTTTATATGAGAATTAATCTTTTGCTTCGTCGATGATCATATTGTTATTTATTCTAGTTATCAACAATGAAGATTTTATTAATGGTTAGAAATTTCATATAATACAGAAATAGGACTATTCGATAGAATTAATTTCTAAGAAACATGGAAATTTGTTATGAAAAAAGTCTATGAAGCTACTCAATGTTATGTATAACATTATACAATTCGTTATTCTGTATGGCTTTTGAATATCTCTTAAATATCGTTGAGAATTTTCCGAACAACCTAATACATATGCTTTTCGTAGAATTGTTATGAATATAAGTCATTTTTTACTATTAAATAATTATCATTCCATTATTAGATATGGTTTGGTATCTATCTCTTTAATTATTGAAAGATATTTAGCATTTAATTAGTGGTATACATTTAGACTGAACATGCTGTTCTTATAATAATTACTATAGTATATTGATGCCTATCTATGTGTTGTATTTTTACTACATAAAATTTTCACAAAAGAAAAAGAAATGTGTATGAAATAATCTAATACCTTCTTTTTAAACATGATAGTCTCCTATATCTTTTTTACAGAAAAAATTAGATTGATTGATGCACATTACTTTTTTGCGACGTAACGTTAACTTATTTAACGTTCTATTAAACCAAGGAATATTCAAGTTTCGTAAATCTGTCTGTAATGACGTTACATATTTCTTATTTTGCTTGAAGATAACATCCGCTCTTTTGATATACCGAAATATACCTTTCACTTGGTTACGTTATTGAAATTGTAAACTCAGTAGAGGTTAAATCATTCGCTAAAATTCTCCATCTATTTTTAATTCCACTACAAACTTTTTCATTCCTAATTCATCACACTTTAAAGGCACTGTCCATTACGTAGACGGCTTAAAATGTTCCTTCAGTATCTAGGCATATTTCAGAAATTTTTAGCATTCACTTAACCAGGCTTTTCTAAAATCACATTGTAATTCTACTACTAAACTCTTCGGACTTGAACCATATTCTAATTTCACACACTTCCTCTTTAAATTATACTTCAAAATAGCTTCAACCGTTTCACCTGTTAAGGAAACTTAGGACTAAATAAGATATCCCAGATAACAACAATACACAAAAATCATGAAAATGACAGAAACAAGCATATTTTTTGCCATATTTGCATTTTGCAATTTTCCTTTGTAAAGTCCATAGTCAATACTCTGTCGCTTTAAGGTTTAATAAAATATTAGTTGCAAAATGTTGCACGATATCACTAGTTAGTGTGCTAATGCGAAATCTACGTCAAAACGAAGTGAAAATAGGTTAGAAAATAAATACATCAAATCCTGCATTTTTTTTTGTTTTTTTTTTTTAGATACGAAATTATAAGAAACATGTAAAAATTTGTCTGTGAGAAGATGAAAAAGAAAGAGTTTAATTTGAGAATATTCAAAAATTAAAAGTAGTTTAAAGTATACTTGAAGAACAAAAATAAATAATACATAAATTTAACAAAAACTCGTTTCTTTATGTGGAAACCAGTGTTTCAGTATTCGAACCTCTGAAGAGCCAAATAGTTCTTACTTCTATTAAAGGTTTTTATGCCCGATTTTTATGCACCTTGGCAGAAGGTGTCGCGACCAGGGAACAAACTGATTACGATTCCGTAAACTCGATCTCACGCAGCATCATGCGAATTTCAGAGTTAAGGTTAACCACGTTCACCGCATGCAAACAAAGTTACGGTTAATCTGCACGCACGTTGACACGTTCTGGATGCCCGATCCCTCGGGCAAACTCGCGTTAACGCGGCGGGGTTGTGAATTTATCATTGTGAACTCCAGAGAACTTCCGGTGCGTTTCCGCATTGCATCGCGAATTCTCCGTGTTGCTAACGAAGAATGTAATTAATTTTCTGACGATTGTTATTACATTAATTGATGGCCTAACTGACAGGCTGAAAATCGTAATAATTAGATTTATGTCAGGGATTGCTATATGCACAAATAGTAGAACTGTTTATGCAAATTATAGAACATAAATGGAGATTAGTTTCATCCTCTATATATCATATTAAGTTGTTCGGTATATTCGATAATTTTGCATGTAATATTTACTTTTTAATCATTCTACGACTATTAGGAAGTATTATAATACACCTTTCTAAGAAATTTGTATCTTTCTCCGAAATAAATTCATGCAAGTAATTTTTCAAACTTCTAGGGTATTTAATTTTTGGTCATTAATCAAATTTTATTACAGTAATGTAATATACATATTACAATTTCTTTATCGTAAATGCTTTTCAGTTGTAAGATAATACTTTGATACGGTAATTGAATTTTGTTAATAAGTTTTATCTCATATATGCCTTCATAAAATTCATTTATCATTAATACTACCATTGGCAAAAAGTTTTTGATTAAACGTGGGAATGTGGAACCAACTAAGAACATTAAAATTTTTGAGGTGCGAAATATTGCTTAACAAATAAAAAAATATATGGGAAGATTAAGTAAGTATAATATGAAATAAACGAAAAAGAATAAAAATAATCATTTAGTATCAAAAAGAAAACAGCTTGGAAAATAAATCTACTTAATAATGAAACGATACTTTACCCAACATTTTCTAATATTTCTAAGTCCACATATGATTACTTTGATGCGTTGTAGCATTTCTACGAGATTTTCGCATCATGTAAATAGAATTTCTTGTTACAATAATTGTATTATTTATCGAAGCTGATTTTTACTTTTGAGGGCATTTTTTATTAATTAATTTGGTTCTGCGTTGTCTATAATTTCTGTATTAGGTTTATAGTTATACAATAGCATTTTGCATTGGAAAAATATTATATTAGCGTTCCTAGCAACGTTTATATTATCGCGTTTGGCCGAAAACTGTTTGCCAGGGATAGTCATTTCTAAGTACTCGTGTATCACCTATAATGTACGGGATTACAAACGTGTTAAGTAATAATAAAAAATTATTGTTACTTCGGTATCGTTCGTAAAGGTTTCGGTGTAAAACACTCGTATAATACACAAAGGTAAAATAGCACACATCTGTCTACGTTTAACCCCTTTCCGTTCACCCCCAAGTATTTTCCTTCTCCCTTTTCCTCTCTTCCTCTCTTTCTCTCTCTTTCTTAGCTCAGTTCCAAACATCGTCCATACGTTATGCACGCTACGTGCAGCAACCAGCTACATGGCTAAGATCCAGAGAGTGTTCCCGCTATATTAAGACCGTCTTATATAACGTTCAGTCATATCCGCGGGCATCTCTGTATGAACCTTTAATATGCTCAAGCGTGGACGTGCGAACGCATGCGACTTCCTGCGCGGGCTTCACGACGTCGAAGCGCAAAAGTGGCCGCTTAATTAGATTTTCCAAGAAACCCCTGACAGGCGGATCTTCCCATATGGCGGAGGACACGGATCGTGGTTCGACTTCCGGTTAGCCCGTCAAAGATAGCTGTCACGCGGAAGACAGCTGATTCCGCCGCTGAAAGCGAAACCGCCTGACCGTTAAGTATATCTTCGACTTCGTGTGAAGTCTGACTAGTATGAGGAAGTACGAGCAAACGGTTGAAGAGTTGCTGACCAAGATCGTGTAATGTTCTATGGTTAGAAACGCTTTAGTTGAGGAGAATTCAAGCGTGTGTTTAGGGGGTAGGGTGAGAGGGGAGAAGGAGTAATTAGGACTGAGTGTAGAGGTCTGGACACGATCGATAATATTATCAAAATTAATTTGTCGATATTGACGGTAGTATTAACAGCGTCAGATAACGGTTGATATCGAAGGAAGGATTAACCCTTTCCACACCCAATTTTATTTTATTTCCGATAACTATGAATTATTTTAACACTAGAACTACCAAGATGGTAAACATGATCCATTTTTAATTTTCAATAAAAACTGTATGAGTTTATAGCGATACAGTTTTGAAGAATTTCTCTAACCTTTTGTGGAAAGAACGAATGAAGATTAGCTTTTCAAATGACTTTTACTATAATTTCTTTAGTACAAATAAGTATACCTTAATCGTTGGTAGTTCTAGCGTTAAATAAATTTTTTGAGAAAAGTAGATGCAAATTATAGGAGGAATAATTTTGCTGATATTAAGCTGAAGGATTGTTACAAGAATTAAATTCCAACTAAACTTTAGATATGTTTAGGCTTATTTGCCAGATAAAAGGGGATATTAGTGTTTCTAATGGAAGAAATATAAATGGATGTTTCAAGTTCCACACATTTCAAGTTATTATACGGAACAGACCAATAAAAATTGTCACCTCGAATACCTTTAGAATGGTGAAAATATCCGAAAGAAAATTTTCAAATTAAACATAATTAGTATAAAATAGCTGTCATGTAAATAATTTTTATTCAAAATATTGTTCTCTCATTTTCATAGTTTCAAATACAGTTTCTAAAAACGATACTGTTATATTATTAACTTTCAAATTTTATTTGAAATATATTTTCGAAACAATGTCTAGCTAGAGGCAATTTACATTTTAAAATTCTTTAAGAATTTTTAGTAAAAATATTCCACTTATATCATAGTTTTACTTTAGCATTACATAAAAAGTGACATTGTCAATAAAAATAAAAATCTACGGTACTGATTACTTTTTTCAGTTATTGTACGTACTAGAATCTAATATTTATTGACCCACCCTATATATTTACGGAAAATGATATAATTATAATCGAAGACAGCAAGGAAAGAACTTGATAAGTCACATTTTCATAAGTATAGAGAAGATCAATTTTAAAGTTCAATACGTTCTAAATCAGTCTCATATTTGTAAAACTGTTTTGGTATCTAGTTTCCGGTTTATACAGGAAGTTTTATCACGTTACTAAAAATTTTATGCAATAACCCAATGTAGTAGGAACTCTAATAATCTTTCATTCAAATAATTTATACAAGAATATAAAGTTACACTTAAAATACAATGAAAATAAAACAGTTGATCATCTTTGTCAAATAAGAACGGGAAGAATCACGTAAGTAGAGTTACAATTATAAGAATAAAGAGTTGAAATGGCATAGTAATATTAATAATAATAAAGATAATAATAATCAATTTTAGTATTAATTATTTATTATCTTATTACATTCTTTATCGCACAACGTTCCTCAATGAGATTATTAAATATGAGATTATTCATCTTGTTCACACGGACTTATCAAATTATTTCACTATACGTGTATTATAAAATTGCTTATATCTCGGAATCTACCAAGAATTTCCCCTTTTCATTTTGTATAAGTGTAATATTCCATTTTAACTACAAAGTGACATCAAAAAGAGACAAATACTTATCAAAATCTTTCCTTGTAGTCTTCAATTGTGAATCTATGTTTATTAAGAATTATATCTTCTGACTATTTTATTTAGTTGTTTCATAAGTTTCTGAATATTTAATTCGCTTAAACTGTTAATAAATAATTGAATCTTTCTCGTAAAGTTAAACTTCAACAATAAAATAAAAAATTAGAGGTAATGTGTATGCGAGGACTGTCATCTAAATGATGGAAGCTTATTTGTGTATTGTATTTTTGTCATACAACACTTACACAAAGCAAAGCAAAAATTTATGAAATAACCTAATACATCATTTTCATTTAGATAACTTCCTTTTTTCATATTAAAAGGTGTGCATCTTGTCAGGCATTCGCATTACACGTCTTTGCAACTTCTCTCATCAAATATTCTGTCAATTATTTTTTAATAATTTCCAAAAGTATGTTTTAGCCTTTTGACAACGTTTCCACTCACAGAAAGACCCCGAATGACTTGCTTATAAGAAAAGGCACATTATCTTAATTTTGTTAACACGTTTGAAAAACTCTATCAGAGGCCTTATTTTTCAAATTTTTACAAAACATACTATAGATTTTTGCTTACATGCTATGATTGAAAATTACTAAATGTGAATATAATAAGTGGACTGCGGATCTTTTGCACTTATGGGAAATTTAAATATGCAAAACAGTATGCAATGCATGTGATATAAAAAAATATAGAGAATATAAAAAATAGAGTGCGTTTTATAATATTTAGAGCGTGAAACTGATCAGTATTTATTGTCTACTTTTTTTGCGTTTGTAGAAATATGGATTTGTATAAAGATCCACAGTTTACTAATAAGATATAATAACATAGATTTCCAATGTGTCACAATGAAGTCCGTGTGTCATACGTGTATAACTTTGGTTGCGAATGTGTCACAGTAAATTTAATACACATTTATGTTAAATTGTACATCATTTTGAAAGCTGATCAATGCAGGCATATAATCCTGTTCATAAACTGTAACAATCCTTACATAACGCGGTGTGCAGTTTCCTATAACGCAGCACACAGACATATATCAAATATATAAACAAATATATTCGGTTATTGCGCATGAAATAGCAGTGTTCGTCCGTTGATAAATTCGGTACTGTTTTTATGAATTCAAACTGCTGATTACCATGTATTTTGGCATACTAAATTGAAGCCTATTGTTTACTGTGTTAAATACATAATGTGTTTTACGTAAAAAGTTAGGGCTCAAGCTATTTAAGTTCTCTTTTGTTAAAAGCGGAAAAGAGGTTCTAATCAGATTTGAATAATTTTGTTATACGAATTCGCGTAGGTACGTTCATCCGGCGCGCACATTTTTGTTACCTCAAACTAGGATTTAAAAATTAGTCTATTAGCTGTCAGATATCAGGGAATCGAAGGTGACAAGAAACAAGAGTCGCTAAAGGTACTCTTTGACTTTGACAGTCCACAATAGTAGCCTCAGACAATAAACCTACACTTCAGGCCCATCCAACCCCAGTACACCCAATTCCCCTAATCAGTCCCACTTCTCGCTACTTCCATTTCCACCACTTTCTATCCCTTCCCGCTGTCCCTAACACCACCGCAATCGGCCAATCAACGGACAGTCTCACTCATCAACATTATTTACATTAACCAATAGAGAACACACACACAATTTACATCGGCGAACACAACACACATCCCGACACTCTGCAACAAGACACTTCTACCGAGAAACTGTGAACACTCCATAAGAACATTCAATCAACACACACTACCAAGTGTTTAAAATAAACATACAGTTCAGTTAAGTGTTTGTTCGACCATAAACTACACAATACACACCCAATTTGGAACAAGCTGCGCCGACGTTAATTTGTCGAACGAGCATCGGCATACGCGAAGTTTGTTTTTTTCGAAATCACCTCTCGGAACTTCGACGTCCCTGTGACGTAACAAATTCAAATTGATACTTATATAAGGCAGCAGAGGTTACTCAAATTATTATTGAAGCATTTGGAATGTTAAAAGATAATGAACGGGCAATACAATTTCGGTTTGAAAAGTTCTGATTTGAAAACGCAAGCCTTTAAAATGAACTGCGTTGCGTGTTGAAATAATTCTTGATGAAACTGCAGATGCATATGTACGTAAAATATGTAAGAAGCATATGTCATTTATGCTTATGAAATATGCCCATATGGATGAAACATATGCAAATATGTAAGGAATATGTAACACATTTCTCATGTACGTTGTGTATATTGCAGGATAAAGGTAACTAATAAGACCCATGCCCGTAATATGGCCACTCGTAATATTTCGCGAAGTAAGCATTAAAATTTAACGCTTTTGTACTGAATTAGTACATAAGCATATGTAAAGACATACTGTAGTCACAGCATCATGCAGACAACAATTAGCGAGGGAAAAGCATTTTAGTCAATTTTACTAAAAATAAGTGTAAAAATTTATTGGACCGCGACAATTTTATCTTAAAGAACCATAAATAAACCTTCTCCACTTTGACACTTTAAAACTGAGATTTTACCACTTTTTAATTCCGCCTCTCATTGGAAACAGTAATCTCTCCCGAACTCTTACCATAAGTACACTTTCATCATAGAACTACATAGGTACTTAAAATTCAACACAAGAAAAATTCATCTGATTCAAATAGGTTAAATATTCGAACATGCTTAAAAAAAGTTAATCTGTTTGAATGTTTCAACAGCTTGATTGCATTCAAATTATATCATTTGAAATGAATAGCTTGAATCTTTCTGAGTTACTCAATCTTTGAACCAATAATAACAATTAATACTTAGTGATCAATAATATCCTGTTCCAAGCAAACTTCATTACTGAAGTTTAATATTATAATTAAGTAGAAATAATCAAGATTGCTAGAATATTTAAGTTTGTTTGTTCTTATAATTATGTTTATAATAAATGCATTAAGTTCTTCTGATAATTCAAGTATTTAATATAACAGCGTTTTTAGAAACTTGGGAATTGTAAATAAATAGTGCGCGAATTAATTGTTCCCGATATGTATTGGATTTCTATCATTTAATCTTCTATAACCCGAATTTCATTTACTTTTATGATATGAACAAACGTATAATTATATTTAATACACGGATAGAGGGTTAACTTTATCAACTTTCATGGTCGGATTGAATATAATCCTTAAATGAACCATTCTAAATCGCAAGGGGCGTAAAAATCCTCTCCTTTTTTACACAATCCGAATTTCAGTTTGAAATTTATGATGTTTCCTATACATGGATAATTTATCCTGTACTTAGTCAATGGCGACAGTATCTTCAAGCTAGACGTATTTTAACTTCACAATACTACCGGTAGTAAGCGAGCGTCCAAACAATAAGCGGTCAACCGAGACCGCTAATTTATGCATCTAACGATACTGAACGTTACCAAGCTACCCTCAATATAATCTTAATATATTAATATCTTAATATAATCGCCCAATTGTCCTCGTGGGTGTACAATTTCTCGCAACTATCTTCGTTAAAAAGTTCAACACATGACAATTTACTGGAAACCCTAACGGTCGTCCGTGCCGCTCTTGTAGTTACACGTGAATCCGTATTTACTGCACTGACAAATTAATTAACTGTTACGCTTGCTGTAGTTCAAATAATTATAGAACACGATGTCAGTAGAAAGCGAACAATATTTTCTAACAGTAAGCTATAGTAGAATCCCACTTATTACAAAAAAGTTTCACTGAACTTATACTGATAAGTGAGCTCTTATAACTTGGACTACTAAGTATAATAGCATTAATACAGTGAAATCCGCTTATTATGATCACTTTGGGACTTGCAATTTTTGATAAAAATAATCGGATACGAACATTACATATACGATAGTCGATTTTCATTATTGAACTCGATTGACTATAAACAATTATAACCTCTTGTACACAGTTTCGTATAGGGGGGGGGGGGGAGAAGATCTTAGACTAAAATAAGTTTTAATTTTATGTCAATTGACTACTTACTTTTTTTATACAATATACGATATCTAAATGAAAGTTTTTATAATATTTAAGTAATATTACTATCACTTTTGTATGCCGTATTTATAAAGATTGGAAGGAATTTAGGTAAAAATCAGTTTGTTAGAATGCTTAGGAAATTTTTTGAAAATTTCTGTTTTAAATTTCAACGGCCACGGGATAAAGCAGAACTAGGCAACGTTTTTAGTAACAAAGGCATTTCGAATAACTGGCTTATGCCAAAGGGCACCTTACTTTAATTTTGCACAAGGAGAAGTTGGAAGCTCAAAACAACATCAGTACATATTTATTAGGGGTGTTTGCGGGATCTGGCAAATATCGGGTCGGAACGGGACAAATATGTTTTCTCGGGTTCGGGACGAGCTTCCTGAAGATTTCGGAATCCCAAAAATATCCGGGATTCTCAAAATCTTGAAAATAATTATCGTCTGGCCTCGATTCCGTATTTTCGGATTCTAGCACACGTCTAAAATATATACGTCTATATTGTAATATACCATCGATATTGAACAAGACGAATATCGAACTGTTGAAATTTTCGGGAATCTCAGAAATTTTCGCCATCACACACGTCCCTAATATTCATTCTAAATTGTATGTAATTTTTAAATTCACCATAATTTTAACGCAGGCTTTAGAAGAACGTTTCGCGGTCACCCGGGTGGCCGACCCCAAGGCTAGGGAATTGCAATTGCCCTATTTGCACCACCTTGGCTACGTCCTTGCATAGTTTAATGGGTATACTATCTTTATTATTTCGATATATCAGTTGCATAATTCAAGTCGTGCCTGACATGCAAATTTCCATAAGTAAACAGCGAATGTATATGCAAATGCATATTTTAATAATAAACATATACAGCAATGGAACCTGAATAGAAATTTATTTTGTTATTAGAGGAATCGAAAAATATATTTTTTATTTTGCATATAATGCATATTTCATATGTCTTATATAATGCATATTCTTCGTGTATTACATATTTCACGCATATTATCAAAAAAATATTAAATTTCAAAATTCTACAACTATATTGAAATTCATCCACAACTGTTGAGACAAAGCTAAATGAAAGTTGAAAAATTTCTTGATATTTGACAAGTGTTAGGAGTTGTAGGCTACACTTCTGTTTGGTCTTTCCACTTTAAAACAGATGAAGCTTTATAAAAAAAAAGAATGTTCTTTAAGTCAAGTTACTTGTATTTTTATGGTTTTATGATTGACACTTCTCTCTTTAACCCTTTAACTGCGGCGCAATATTAGCGTTATCGCCTTCTTGTATTGACATAATTTTCGTGTGCAAAATAGTTACTTGTAAATAAATTAACCTGAGGGGTAAAATAATGAAATATTGCTATTAAAATGGACTTTTAGATATTGTTATATAATGTATGTTGCATTATATAAAATTTACATGTGTATTATCTACGCTTTTCGTAGATATTGTTTGATGTTTGCAGCGTATATATACGCCTTCCGCATTAAAGGGTTAAGCAGCACCGACGATTAATGTGTCGCATATGTTCCACTTCAACGCTCAAAAATTAATCTTAATTTAGCACCCGCTACAAACTCAGTAATCGGTAGATATTAAGAAAAAATTCTTGATAAAAAATGATTCGTTCACGAAAGAATAAAATGAAATGGACCAAAAGAATTGAACCATAGAAGGTTTAAGCTTTAATTTAGCTTCTATCGAAACCGTTTAGGAGTGAATTTTAACAAAGTTATAGAACTCTAAAAACTGACAATTTGTCAAGTGTTCGATTAATGCAATAGATTTTTCCAATAGAGTTCAAAAATATTAGGTGTACCAGTGAATATTGTCAAATTCATTATTTTTTTTTAACATAATCAAGTATCTATTCTGTCTTAAATATAATGGCTATTGTTATGTAATATTCATGCATTATAAAATAAATTCATCGATTTATTTTTGTTTCTTGGAAATATATTTTGAATTTAAACTAAATGTTAAACTTATAACAGAAACAGTGAATTACTTGTTAGTACACCTTATAATTGGGGTAACCGGAAATATATGCTAACTCTTAATATCTTCAAACAAATAAAGATTTTCATCGTACGTGAAAATTTATCAGTAACTGTGAACCTTTGGAAATTGGATTTTGGCACTACTGCTACATTTTCAAGGTGGCTATAGAGTGTTAAAATTGTGGTCTTATTGTTCCTATTACCTTATGCAAAATGCATAATAATAAACAAAAGTATACTAACTTTAACATAACCATTTTTCTCGTAATCCATTTAAGAAATATCTTGATTAGTGAACATTACATTATCTTCTAATGATATTTAAAGGTAACGAGGTATTTGTTAATTAATAAGAAAAATACTAAAAATCTTGTTTGGTAACTGTTTTTTTCTTAAAGTTGTGGTAATTTTTTTCATTCAATTTTATGCATTTATTGCAAATTTAAAGGTGTTAAAAAGTACAGAATTCATATAATCTGCAAAATTATACAAAATATCCAAAGTATAGTTAAAGTTATGATATTTAAAAAGTGCAACAATCTTTAATTTAAACACTATTTCTTAATATTTATTCATAAAACTATGTATTTGTTTAAAATTTCGCAGTCTAGTAAGGTTTAACTTCTTAAATAAAATAACTTGCATCTAACCGAGGTGTAGTAACTATATCACCGATTTACCTCGAATTTAACACTCCATGAATTACGTACTGCAATTCAACAGTAGAATATAACTATTTGGCACGTATTATGTCACCAAGAAAGGGCAACTTCTTATTTAATATTGAGAAACTATGACGGACAGATGCATAATTCGATCATAAAGTAGTAATTGTATAATACAGTGGCTACAAAAGGTATTTGCCTACTACTGAATTTATTTGAACATTTAAGTATTGTATCAATTATTATTTTTATACAAATGTATTCAATTTCCGATCGCTAATGATAGGAAATTTAAAATAGTGTCATAGAAGTGAAATGTAAATTCGCAGTTTTATTAATTTTCGTAATTTTTCATTCAAGGCGCATAGGCTATTATTTATATACGTTGGAAAGATGTGTTGTAATATCAATAATGTTACAAAAACAAGTGTTTGGAAGAAGACAGAAAAATTAAAGGAAAGAGAAACAGTTTTAATAGAAAATTCAAATAAAACATTTAAAAAAAAGTATGTTTATGAAAAATAATTCACAAAAAAACATATTTTTACAAACTTTAATATGGTATCATTCTTCATATGAAATACCGAAAAAATCATGCACATTTACGGTACAAACTTCAAGTAATATGAACGTTTTTTGAAATATAATTATTAAACTGCAAGTTTTTGCAATTACGATATGTACCTAGTCAAATTAATGCAAATTATACGAAAGATAATTTTGGTAAATACAGATTCGCGTAGACAGTAAAAAATTCGTACAATTTTATTTCATCAATGTATTTAGTATTGTAGACAATGTGTGATACATGAAAATGTATTTAATATTGTATACAATGTGTGATACATGAAAATGTATTTAATACCACACAAATTTCTCTACAAAATAATTATGTTATACATAACAAATGCAACGTAACATTTATATTAAACGTTTGGACGTATTTACAACTATTATACTGTGTACTTAATATGACTTTATATTAGGTTTTATGTATAATTTAAGTTACGATAAGCAACAATAATTTATTTTAAATTGTCAATTAAAAATTGATGTCTTTTTCGGGGAAAAAATTAGTTCTTTCTATGCATAACATGCAACTTATATGCAGAATATGCAAAATATGCATAATATGTAAAGTAGAAAAATATATTTTTGTTTAATATGTTTTTGTAAAATATGTATTTGTATGAACTTTTGCAGTCTAATAATTATATTCAATAAAGTAACCCTTAGTGCAACTACATCAATACTTATTTTAGATGGGAATGAGTTTGTATATTAACCATTGTCTTCCTAAAATGTATTATCCATTCACTAAAAGAATCTTCCTCACAAACACTATAGGATACGTCTTGCTTTATTCCCTAATTTAAATCGATAACGGACAAAAGTACAAATTTTTAACTCTCTATTTTCATCGACTTTAATTTCGTAAAAGTAATGAAACTCGAATATTTAATATTTAAATGAATCAAATCATCTGACGATATCACCATTGTTATATTATTTTCACGAAATATTACAAACAATTCGATTCGAATGTATTTCTAATAGGAAAACTACACAAACTTTTTCAGATTTCTAACGCAATCTTGAAATTCTTAAGGAATGTTAACAATTTTTTCTCGCTGGCAGTGCTATGGTTTTTTAAAGGGACGAACGAACGTCAGAATTTCGTATAGGATTCTCCTCTTTAGTTTTCCTGGAAATTTGAAATTGTTTGTTCTTTCCCGATTTCCAGCTACGTGTCTCCTTGCAGCGGTGACGCTCAGTTTGTTTGAGTTGGCGCTGCGGCGCGCGTTGCTGCGGAAATTGCAAATACGTTCTGCCCACCGCACGATCATCCAGAAAGAAAATATCCAGATGGATCTGGCACGAACACTCTTGCCATGCGAACACATTTTTCTATCGTTTGTATTTCGAATAAAATTATAAACCCAAAGAGCATTAACTATGATGGAAAATATTATTAAGCGTACAAATTAATTCAGTGCCTTTATGTTTAATGTTTTCATCATCTTATTCACTTAAGACTATCATGTATTTTATTAAAATGAAATTTATAAATCGCTTACGATGGAAATCGAATAATGGAAATTATTTTGACTATCAAAATTGTGTTTGATTTTGCGTAAATACGCATTAAATTTTGTGAAAGGTACTGAATTAATTTGTACGTCTAATACATCGATTATCTATGAGGTTTAAATTAGTATCTCATTTCATTTGTGAAAAATAAAAAAAGATTATATTGATTATTGATTAATGATTAAGTTACGGAACAGAAATAATTCTGTGGTCAAGTGGCAAATTACAGTGTGTCCAATTTTCGTAAAAATTGTTACGCGCTCTTTCAATTGTGTCTAGATTCCATTAAAGGAAATCTAAAAGTTAACGAAACATGACATCTCTGTGCTATGTGGTTTACGAGGAGACAGTACTTCACTATATTTGAAACTTGTTATTATTACATTACCATAGTAAACAAACTTTCGAACCGCTGTACTGTGAAATTAGGAAAATTGCACGTATCGCTATTATCATTACATTATTACTCTATAGTTGATTAGATAGGATAATAACATCATTATTCCACAATTGATTAGATGACACGCCACGTTACTATACAGGGTGGGCCAATAAAAGCTGTCGATTTGAATATTTCTACAACTATGAAAATATAAGATAAATTTTGTAAATAAAAATTGTTTGGTATAAAAGAAGTTACAACGGCTACCAAAACTTAATGACACGTGGACATAATTTTCAATGAAATGTGTTTTATAAGATTCTACATTTTATTTGTGCAACCACACTTTTGTATTTACATAGAAATACTATTAAGTAATAGAAAATTTGATTTAGTTACACTTAATTAAGTAGTAATTGGTATCGGTATCAGTAGTATATTATTAATTAAGTAGTAATAAATGGTCAACTCAATATTATATTCCTTATCCTGATAGAACCTACTGAATAGAGTAAATCAGGTGTACGTTGGAAATATGTATCGTTAGTCAAAGTTAGAAAAAGGTAATTATGACACTACTTCATGCTGTTGTAATGAAAAAATGGCCAAGCGAGGAATTTATGAATACGAATTCTTTATCTTCTAATGACGATAACGGTGAAGGTATGCGTCTGGAATGCATGGAATTACATAGAGAAACTGCATCTAAAAGTAACTAGATTCAGTGCGTTTAGTGCTTTGAATAGTTACATGAAACGTGTAATGTACACAGCAATAAGTGTAAAAAGAGTAGTAAACTACAGAAAGGGAATGGACGAGCCGGAATGCCTAGAAAATAAATTATTATATAATTTTAGGGTATATGGGCATATTTTGGGCAAATGTACCCCAACTATCATAGTTTTAAAAGATTCTTTTACCCATTTTTAACTATAAAATGCTAATAATTCATTTTTTGTTTTACAATAGTTTATGAAAATGATACTACAGAAACAGCCTGTCACTCTAAACTAGAGATGAAACGAAATTTAATTTTTAGATTCGCGAACCTCGACTTCGAAACTTGCGAGGTCTCAAAACCCTCGAAATTCTCGAAACTCTCGAAACTCTCGGAACTTTAGAAATTCTCGAAACTCGAATCATTTGAAACCCTTCAATTATTTCTAAAGATTATCCATTTTACCGGACAAATTTCGTTTTACAAAATCAAATTATTTCTTGAATATAATTAACCGAAACTTAAATGCAGCTATAATGTGAATAAATAAAACAATAGGAACACTTCGTGAAATAATATTAATTTTCACATATCTTATGTTTTCTCGGTACAAATTACTGTTAAACTTCATGAGTCTAGAGTTTAAATGAACTCAATTTCGTTATTAGTTAAATAAATTTATATCATATATCAATATTCCCATTATTTCGGTAAATTATTATTCACCTAAGTTTTGATAGTTCCGAATCATTGAAATAGCGCAAAGTTCCAGTTTCGAGACTTCGAAACTTTTTGAGTTTTGAAGGGTTTCGAGTATCCCATCCCTAATTAAAATGTAACGATTTTATCGTGTTATGAGTTTTCTTTCATTTCAACGAACTGTGGGGCACGCTTGCATGATTTATCCTACAAAACGACAGTGAAAACGTTAGGGAATTGAGCTATCCGCTAGAGAATTCTCTGTCGTATGTATAAGCTTAATATTGCAAATGGTTGTCATCCATAATTCAGTTAGTGTGAGAAATTGAGCCTCTTTGCCAGTGTTTAAATCTCAAAACTTGAAAGAACATGAAAGCGAAACCGAAGCCACAACACAGAACACAAAACCCCCATTATTCAAATACAAGAAAATAAAACGCCACCCCCTACTTTATAGAATTCTAATCCTACGTTCGTGATTATTGGCATAGCATATAGCCTAGCATAAAGTACAGTTGTCGCATTCGGAAAATACGATTGTGAGTTTGATGAATTCGAACTCCTCTACGGGTAAAGACGAATAGCCGCTGCCAGAAACGGCGAGTAATTCAACCTGAATTATTTAGAGAACGACGGGTGATAAAATCACGGTACAACGGTGCAGCGAAACGTAACGACAAGAATGAAGATGTCATTAGTAAGTACGTACAATTTATATCTTTGGAAGTAATGGGGCTGCATATTTACGACGTTCATTTGTTACGGATATCTGTGACTGTCACCATAATCACGTTGAATTGTTGTAATGCTTGATCATTTGCACTTGGTACGAAAGAATATTAAAACTGGAGCGGTAAATCAAAGTACGATCTTAGGGAAAAGGGTGGTGGTTTGTATAAATATATAATAATAAAACTAGTTAATTAATTACTTCCCCCCTAAACTTACAAAAATGAGACTTATCAAGTTCTTCCCATGTGATCTTCGTATGCTAAGGTGCAGGTAAACTCTTTCTTTGACTACTACACTTCAAAGAGGCCTATGCGTTCTAATGTAAATTTAAATTACGAGCACTCAAATCGAATTCATCAGTAAACAATGTAATAAAACTCTAATTATTAAGTAATAGAATTATCAGAATTTAATTTAGATGGCATGTAAACAAATGTTAATGATCTAAACATTTTAATTTCAATTAAAAAACCGTAATTATTTTAACATATGTATTAATATTTAAACTGTAAATATACATAATGTGTTCATATGATCAATTCTAAAAACCAGTTCGTAAAAATCAATCATGAAGGAATAGAGAAAAGATAACGTTCTTTTATTATAAAATTCCCAGCATTAGTTCCTGTATCAAAATAGTTACCGATTAGAACCGATATTTTGAATTAATATTGATTTTCATACATAAAGCCACAACACGAATCAAAATTGATTATTTAAAGGAAGAATATACTTTAACTGTTAAACAATATTATTTAAATTTTATACTATAAACTCGAACTATAAACTCAAGCACCTAATATAAAAAATTTTGGGTAAACTTGCAATTGACATTGGAGGCTACTACCAAATTTTAAAAAGATTGTCTATTTAGTATACCATAAAAAATCGATAAATCCATGAAATTAAAATTATATCAATATTCACTAAAATTATAATGATTATAAAATTATAAAGTTGTAATTGGAGTCCAAACGTTAGTTTTAACGAAGCAAAGTTCATGAAATTGCAACGATAAATTTTTTCAAATTGAAATACCTATAAATTTAGAAAGAAGAATATCATTGAGTTCTCGGAAGGTTACTTGCTCGATATGCAATGAAAGATTGACAATTATACTAAATTAAAATTCTGTGAATAATCAATAAATTATAATAATGTTTCGATAAAATTGAAACTGAAATTAAAATCTGAATACTTTATATTATTTTATATTATTGTTAGAAGTTTAATTAGTTCGCCAGACTACAGCCATGCCATTGCGACGGCCGCTGTCCGATCTACCGCGCATGTAAGAAAACCCGTATCAATATTTCTTGCGATCTATTCAAGATTTTTCAATTCTATCGTGATTTCAATTCTATCACGATTTCTTACTATAAGGAAGAATAAGAAATCCATAATTGGGTTGATTATTTTTTAAAACATTTTAAAAAAATCTAATACATTGAAATTTGTACACCAAATACCTTTAACGATACAATAATACATAACAGAATAATAATAGACGAGCCAAACCATGCTATTTTATATTGTAGAATGAATCTAGCTTTAATGGTACTAATATGCAGAATATTTACATAAAATATTGATCTATTAATTTTATATATTGTGTTTGAAGAATGGAACTTCGAAACTGAACCTTGTCGACTTTTTAATTTTCCTTTCATAATAATCTTCAAAACTTGACAAAAAAGAAACAAACTTTTCCAATGGTTCCGTGCAAAATAATAAATTTTTGTACAATATATTTTGCGCCACGTTACCGAAATTTTACACAATTATATTTCGCTACTTCAACACACATTTTAATAATTTCCATTATACACAATATTTGCCATAGTTGACAACGGAATGCTTATCACAGGTTCCTCCGAATCAGCGCGAGGATCGTGGGCAATTTAAACGAAAGTTGGAAGTTCGAGTGGATCATCTGTTGCTTCTCCAATCCGATTCGCAACTCAAAAATCTTACCTGACAATTTGATGAACGATAATGAGACGAAGAGATGATTTATCACCCTAGAACGTCACTTGATGTTCGTCGAGTAGGGCAATTAGAAAATCCGTGAAAGTAGAAGCGAGGGTGGACGCCTTGATGCGAACTGACTGCGACGGTTTCATTCAAGAAGGCGTCGGCAGTCGTCGCGACGCCCCTCGCGCAAGCGCCACGACGGCGATCTTTTTTCTTCCTTCCTCCTTTCGACGCACGCGCGCACACACCGACGGCGACTCGCGTACCGATTTATTTGGATTAATTGAAATATACTCCCGATATTAATAGGCAGGAACCGTCACCGTGCTCTTGGTTCCGCCGTCGGAGAAAAGAGATCCCTGCATTTCAATTAACGACGGCGGTTCGTTTGAAGCTATACCGGAGGATTTCTGGTTATGCTATATGTATTCGGGGGATCATCATAATGATTGGACTGCTCGTATCAAGGGGCAGCTTAAAAAATTGGTTTTTCAAGATTTGCGTACCCGAACAAAAATTAACTCATTGCGGTGTGGTAATATTTTTGGTGTAATTTTCATATTTCTCAAAATTATCTTTCCTTACACACCGAAAGTTGGTAGGCGCAATAAATTATTATTTACAAAATTTATATATCATATAGTCACATTTCGACCATACACTACTGTGCATAAGTATTTTGACATTTGCACATTATTAGTACAGTCTTCTAATACAAGTTTGGTTCACGTTTGGTTTCATATTCGACGGTCATATAATGTCTATAAATACCAAAAAATATTATTTAACATACGTTTGTATATAGAAAGGCATTCATTAAAATTTGTGGAAAATTGATTTTGTAAAAACGGTTAAGAGTGTCCGCTACAAGTAAACTACAAGAATTAGCAATGTAATAAAGTTATAAAACTTTTGATCATATCGTGTTTATTGTCCAAAGACTTATGCACGGTAGTGTAACGTACTAATTAGTTCCAGAGTAGCTGACGTAAGTGACGAGACAGATACAAATCAAAGTAGACTTCATGTGCGTACATAAATCTGTACTTTTCTGACGCAATTTCTACAAAGTTTACTTTTTTACTAATTTTATAAGACCTCAATCCATCATTGAAAAGCTTTATGGCGGTCAATTTTGTTTACAAATTAGCAATATTTGCCTTTCTTCGGTTGGAATATGAGAATGAAGGCAGATGTAACCTTGATAATTTACTTAAATTAATTACTTATATATTACACAATAAATAAAGAAGATTTAATAGTTTGAACTATTTCAAATAGATTGGTGTTTTTTATAGCTTTACAGCTCGTTCACATGATACAGTTTTTTTGACTGATTCAGTAATTTTACGGTATCGATAATGACCGAAGGCAGTATTCACATAGTTTGTGCATTTTTGTTACACGTCCAGCTCCCAAACACATAAATCAACCGATTTACTGTGGTGTGTATAAACCATTATATTCACGATACGGCGAATCGATCATTTGCAAAATCAATTTTTTACCACCTAGTGCAATTTCATGTGTTTGAACACGGTAAAATTACCGATTGCAGTTATTTTTCGTCATTCAGCTTTGTGTAAAATCGAGCGGTGTCTTAGACGCTGATAAAGCGAGATTGAAAAAAATACCAGACGGCAAAACAATTGATATCCCAAATGGTAAAATAATTGATTCAGCAAGTGATCGATTCGCCATAACATCAATATAATGGTTTGTAGACACCACAGTAAATCGGTTGATTCATACGTTTAAAAGCTGGACGCATGACAAAAATGCAGAAACTATGTGAATCCAGCCTTCGGTTTTTATCGATACCGCAAAATAACTGAATCAGTCAAAAACCCGTATCATGGGAACGAGCTCTTAATATGGTAGACTTGCGAAACTGGTTTTATACGCGTGTGAGATGCAGACTGTAATTATATGGAATTAATATTGTGAATTTTGAGTGGATTTTGTTTCATAGGTTTAAGGAATTCATATGTATTTTAAACATTGATTACTATGTATTTTGTTGGTCGGAAGGTTTATAGCGTTTCCGATAGGTATTATTGTGTCCTGTTATGTAATTACTGGGATTGAAAGGTAATTACTTTTTACGTACTTCTGTTAAATAATTACATTTTTACTTTTATTTTTATTTTTAACAAATACTGTTCACGGATAAACCACTTAAATCCAATAATTGAAGGACAGTTCCTAGATTTAGTTAAAACGAAGGACAACGTTTTTTTATGAGACATTAGATCTCCTATTTTAATGAAGAACTAACAAAATTTTATATCTTGCCTAGATATTCGATTATCATCATTTATTGTAATAACTGTAAAACTTTATTCATGAACAAAAGTTGAATACGTTAGAAACCCTGCAGAATGATTTGCAAGAATTCATTTCCTGAAAAAGATGAAAACGTTTTAAGAGATGGGATTACGAAACTCTCTGCTAGTCATAGAATTGCCAAAAACGAAATACTACATGCAAAGTTATTGTCTTAAATATTGCTACAAAACTTTCTGGAAAACCTAATAATATGTTTATGGGATTTTGTTATTTGGGCTTGATATTGTAAATCTCTAAAATGTATCTTGTGGATTTGCAGAATCTGTTAGGTGCGTGTAAACGTTTGATGGGTTCGAGTTAATGAAATGTATTATCTCATTAAAAATCATTTAGTTAATCAATCAAATAATCGCTATTGTATTCAATAACTTTTGTATATTATTCTAATAGCAGATTTCTTTAATATAGAGCATACCTAATTTTTATACAATTTACACTATACAATTTACATTTGGAAACCAATTAACACGTTTGCACTTACCCAATATATTCTGCATTTGTGTGTTTTATATTGTAGACTTGTAACATTTATACTCTGGGTTTGTACGCTTTGTATTGTAAGCTTTATATCATGATTTTGTAATATTAACATATGCTATAAACCTATAGGTAAACTGTGTCTTTTTCAAGAACAAAAATAAAGAAATTGATTTCATCAAATACTATAAGGTGTATTTTACTTTCAATATTTTGCATATGTTTGCACAACATATGCATTCTATAGTATTTTGCTCACTTAAATGTCCCATAAATGCATAAAGATCCGCAAACTACTTATAGGATTTATATCGTGAATTTGTAAGGTTTAGTTTGCAATATTTTAGCTTCTACTTTGTGAGTCTTTGAAAGTTACTATTACTAAGACATCAAATTTTCACACCAAGCATCAAATTTTGAATAAATCCTAAGTAAATATCCCATATTACATCATTTATTCCATATGACACTATCCCCTACGTTGAAAATACTTAGAGTACTTGCACTCAATTAAATATCATTGGGAATTACTTTATTATCTCAAGTATGTTAATACCATGAAAGTTGCATTGTTCTATCTAAAAGAGTTCCTTTTTAAATGACTTTACCAATAATCGAACGAAGATATTGTAGACCGATTATGGAAAGAAAAAGAAGAAAGTTCATGGTGGATGGAATGTAGGAGTCGAACGCCCCTAAAAGCTTCTGCCGGTCAAAAATAGACGTGGAATGACACGGGGAAGCGGATACCGTAATATTTTAGTGTCACCGAAATAAAACTGGGAGCCATCTGGCCAATTATACAAATGCATAAATCCGAACTGAATACCGGACAAGAAAACAAACTAGTTGCGTTTCGTCCCGCTTTACGACTTCCGATCGATCGATCCTGCTGTCCAGAAATTGGTGACATGATCAAATAACATCACTCTTTCTACCGAGATCATACCAATTAAAGGATCTAATTCAATAACTTATATAAGTCCGTCATAAATTTTACGTTACACATCATTGCATCCTTTCAAGTTTCTTCTGGCCATCAAGATACGCAGTAAGTCAAGAGAGATAAGTTGAAGTTAAGCTGAGATTACACAAGAAGTTACTATTCCATACGAATTCACTTAGAAATTGTAATAATATCCCAATTACTTAAGTGTTTGCTACGAATAGAACGAAATAATAAATTGAAGTTAGGTTAAAGTACTATAATTAGGTATGTTACTTGATATCGCTCAGTTATAGTAATAATAAAACATGTGTTTAAATTTTTAATATATACATAACAGAAGATGAAGTTGAAATTAAATTAAAATACTATTAAGTACTAATAATAATAATATTATTAATATAATATTAAGTTAAGGCATCACAAGTTACCATTTCACGTGAAAATCTTCACAGATTTCAATAATAAAACAATTAATTATGGAGTGTTTTTACCTTGCTGACTAAAAATTTTTACGACTTACATAAATTCTTCTCAAATAAACTAACAAACACATCAACCTAAAACCACGTAGTTTCATTTATCAATGTTCGAATAATACATAAATTTTTTTTCATGCAAAAATTATGATTCGGCTTAAAATTAAAGTGACTCTGTCAGATACATCGAAAATATCGAAGAATAAGAAACTTTAGCAGCGTCTGGAAAACCCCGATTTTTAATATAAAAACGACTTGTTTTTACATTGCAAATATCAAATTTGACAAATATTGATTCAGTTCTAGTTCAGACGATGAAGAAACATCTATTAGAGATGCTTGCCTAGCATCACTAGTAAATTGGATGATCTATTTATAAAATGGCTGCCAATTAGAAAAGCGTCGTTTTGAAAAAAGAAAAACGTATTTAAATACATGCAGTTACAAATCATATATATCACCTGCTGTAAACCTTAATAGCTCTAGAAAATCTATAAATTACACTTTAATACATATTGAATGCATGATCAAAATCCCAAACTAAAATTCAATAAAAGTAGAGCGGGATCGAAACGTAATTTTTTGGATTCGCGAAACTCGAATCTGAAATTTTGTGAGATCTCGATACGCTCGAAAGTTTTGAAATCTTGAATCGTCATCTTTTCCTTTTATTTATAATCAGTATCTACTTTGCCAAAAATTAAAATTCTAGTAATCCTTTTTGGAAAAGCAAATTATTTATTGAATCTAATTAAACTTAGTTATAATTTAAATGAATGAATAAGCGGGAAAACTTCGTAAGATAATAATTATTAATTCTTATTTTTGTGTTTTATTGTTTTTTGCATATAAACGACTGTAATGATTTAATGAAATTGTATCGACTAAAATGTGTTCAAAGTTAAAACATAAACTTCGTAACATTATTAATTAAATATATGTATATTCGTATCATGACAATATTCTCGCTACTTATCTGAACTATTAGTTACCTAGATTTTGAGAGTTTCGAATGATAAAAGTAGTATAAAGTTTCGAACTCTCGAAACACGAAACTTTTTGAGTATCAAGGGTTTCGCAGTTTCAAATGTCTCATTCCTAAATAAAAGACATCGTTTTTTTCGTCCATCAAAACACCAAAACTAGTAAATTTAAACCGCAATGTGCTAGACTAATTTAAAATTGGATATTACTATTTCTATTTTTGCGACTTAATAATTCTGTTGTTACGGAACAAATGTCAATGATTAAATTAGCGTGGAAATGTACACGCAGAGTTCGGAATATTGTTGCGAACAGACATCACTAACGTCGCGTCTCGTCGCGTTTCTTGTTCTATTGTTGAGCGACACGGGAGGAAAATTCTACTGGGCAGTTCTGTGTGTGTCTGATTCACCTGTGCTTTTCTACTTGAAATCGTATTTCGTGCCTGAAGAGGCTCGAGAAGATCGGTCTGCAAATAAATTAGATACGCTAACGAGCCTCTGCTACATCTTGGATCGCATAACCTTGCACGAGATTCTTTTTAAAAATAGTTCTACAGTTGTAACAGTTGTTCGTAGGATGAACGTGAATCATTTCCAGGTTGTCGGTAAATTTGGCAAATTCCATTTTCGTTTCACTGGCAATCTATGTTGATCATCTTCCAACGGCGATGATTCGCGTTAAGTAGAACATTTTAACTCCGTAGATGCTAACATTAAAATTCATAACAAAGGCAAATGCATCCACAGTTTTTTTTATTAACATTTCAAACAAAATGGAAATTATGAAATTATTGTTTGAAATGATTGGTAAATAAACTGTATAAATATTACGATTGTGCATACGGTCCAGATATTCAAACATTCGGAATAGTAATAAAACAATTCCGATAGTTACGAATATCCGGATAAATCGAATAGCTGGATAGAAATATTCGGATAGTTCGATTAATAATAAGAAAAGAAGCGATATACGCAGAACTACGGCTTTAGTTTAAATCTATTGCGTCATTACGCTTCAGAGATTAATATAAAATAAGAAGCTTATAGCTATTATAATACAATAAAAGTAACGTAGACTGGCTTCTTATGTAGTTAATGTATCTAATATGATTAATAGTATATACATATATGTAATATATAATTTTATATAACAAATATATAAAAATATCAAATTATTTCTAACTTTATCGTCGAGTTTATGAGAAATTAAAATTTTCTTTGCCTGTTAATATTAGATTTTATTAATGTTATTACGATTCTTAAAATAATAAAATTGAAATAGGAACGTTGTTTTGTTACATTATTATTATTTTAATTATTTATTATTTTGTTATATTGTTATACATATTATTATGACAGGAAAAGAAGTAGATCATCAATTTGTGCATGAGCATAAGTCGTAGTGTGGAACCATGCAGTTTACATTATTGAATGGGATCTACATAGTCATATCTGTTACATAAATCCAATCGATATTCTAATATCCGGATTTTTTTAGTAATTTCTCAAGTGTACAAAATATCCTTTAATGTTATCTTTAGATTAATATATCTTTTTCATTTTAAACTGCATTAAAATAAAATTGTTACATTTTATCTACGTTTATGGAATTTAAGTGAATTTTCCATCAAATTATGAACGATACATAGTCATAATTTGTTACAAAATTACCGTGATACACGCCTGGCACGTGAGGCGTAGTGAACGCGTTAATTAAGGTTAATTATATTACATTATATTAAGGTTACGGTTATAGAACAACATAATTATACATCAATATTAAGTTGCAGAACAATTAATTAATACTTTATATAACTAGAAAATTTGATGTTATGGGAACATTTCGTTGAAAAGCACGTATAGAGTCAACGTAGGTAATATGGAGTAGTACGCAATATGAAACTTTGTAAAATGTTGATAACTAAATAGCGAATTCTATCGGCAACCGTGTATAAGTTTCATATAAACAATAACGGATCATGTGGTCAATTAAACGTCAGTGTGACATCCGTTATTAAAAAAAAAAGTGTTACTCTTTTGCGATACGCAACGATTTCCGAAAAGCGAGTCAAACAGTTACATAATTTAGTGAAGCTAAGTTAAAAAATATTATCTTTATATAATTTATGGTGTTACGGTATTGTATGTTCGAATATATGATATTATGCTATATTTTTACTATTACACGCAAATGATTACTTTTTATATAGATGGAAATCACAAGATTAAGGGTCGAACGAAAATCCTGAGACAGAGAGAGCATGATAAATGCAATCTCAGAAATTCGAAGAAATTAAATGGAATAGCTGTATCGAAAATATATGGGGTATTTAAAAGATAATTGTTGGTTTTTATATTTTGTTTAAATAAATACACTCATTTTTGACAATATAAATAAATCTTTGATTGACTTTCTCAAACTGCCGAAATTCATTTCTGTTAGTTTGTTCTTTGTAATTTCGAACCATTTAAATTGTTTCACTCTTAACTATTTAACCGTTTGAATGCCACACAGCACGATCGGACTCTTCAGATTTCACGTTGTAAAGTGCCACTACGTTTGACCGCGGTGTGCAATTGACGAAACGTTTGGGTTCTATCAAAGTCTACGCGTTCAAATTTACTGATACTTGTTCTTCAAATCGTTATCTTTTTCCCTTGTAAATCATATACATCAGTGATGAGCAACGTTTGTTCTTCAGTGGGCCACATAATATTTCATACGGACCACAATGAATCCAATATTAAATACTTAAATATTAGATGTAGAAATTAATTCGGCGCTTTCATATTAAACTAGCCAGTTCAAAACCTCCATCGTATCTCAAAATAGCAGTTCTTCAGTTGCCTTGTAAATGCGAAACAGTCATCTGAAGTTCAATAGTCATTCAATACTAAAATTGCATTTGATTTTTGTGTAGATTAGCATTGAATTTTGTTGGAAAAGCGCACCGAATTAACTCCTACGCCTAATATATTAATCAAAAAATGTTAACTTATGTAGTCGAATTTGTTATTTTCAATGCAGATTATTATCAATTTTACATTTCATCTAAATGAAATACAACGTTCTACGGGCCATAAATAACTGAAGGACAACGGGTTGCTCATCATTGATGTACATGATAAATTTTATCTTTATTTGAATAAAAGACACGCTATCACGCCGCTCAGCGTTTTTCGACATAGAATAGAAGAAGCGGCATCGCACCGCTTGACAATTTTCGACAAGATTTTTCCAATGACCGCTAACAACGGTTAAATATGATTACGTATTATTTTCTCCATTCCATTACGTTGGTACTCTTAACCCTTAACTACTACACCTATTAAAACTTACGTCAGTAAGACCGCTAATACGTACTCATTTATCTCTATTTTTCAAGTGTTCGATTTCAATAATTGAACATTATACTATAATTGAAAAGTATCCAGAGTGACAAGCTCATAAATCACGCAGAAAGTAAAATAGTGATGAATAAATAATTATTATTAGCGATCTCACATGCGATCCCTCTAACACTCAAATTTGTCTTCAGTTCACAAATCAAAAGTGACTAATTTTTATTGCTTAAATTTACAACTTAAAAATATTGTATTACACTTTTTTCGTCTTGAATGATGCATGAAGTACAGTGATCAGAATAGGGAACGGCAAGGACAGAATAGAACAGAAATGCAAATTATTAATAATAATCATTGTACCTTTGTACAATTCTTTTTTCTTCTAGTTTGATCCAAATCTGACCAGCCACGCAAATTTATGATGTTTCCTATAAATGAGCGGTCTATCCTGTAGTTAGTCAACGATATTACCAACGTGTACACTATGCGCTAGTATTTCCTATTCCCTTTATTTTTCTCCGTATCAGTTCACCATTTCAAAGTCAATATTGGTAACATTAAAAGATTTAGGATCAGGTAAAGAGTAAGCACTTCCGTTTCAGTGAGGCGGCATTTCCGGCGTGTGTGGTCCCAACGTAAAGAGGTCAGTTGGTGCGCGAGCATCGAAGAATCGGAAAGAGTGCGTGAAATCGGGTGAGAGTAGAGGATCGCGAACACAAGGTAAGGCAGGGAAAGTCTATTTCCGAACGAGCGGCGCTCCAAATTTAAACGACGCCACCCGCCTCCGATGGCTTCCACTTCCTCCCATCGCATCACTTTCGTTAAGCTGCTGCCCATCACACCATGCATTCATTAACCTCTAAGAACTACTTGGTATACTCCCCGATCGCTTAGGACATTGCCCTCTTCACCCCTCGTTTCTTGTTTTCCCATGACAGATGCACGTATGAATCTCACAATGTTCTTTTGGCTGGAAATTTAGTGGTTCGACGATTGGTATTATATTCTACGGGTGTAGTGTTTCACGGCAGTATTTTTACATGCACGTTTATCAGACTATGTTCGGTAAAGAATATAAGAAACACTGCATACACACTTTTTGTTTCTTTTTTTTTTTTATCATCGCGATAGTGTTATTCTTTTGTCGATAGTGCACATTTATTGGGACTTTAGTGTGTATATTAGGAGAGGCTGAATAAACTTGATGATAAATTTAGATAATATGTAAAATGATCAGTTCGTTTATAATTGATCATGTATAGATATCAATTACAGTCAGTCGCAAAGATCTACATACATTTATAGATTTTAAATATTCAAAAGAATATAGAAATTTTGAGCATTTTACAAGTATTCATGTATTTACTAATTAAAATTACATAGATTGTTAAAAGGTGAGAATGTTTCTTCCATTTGTTTATGACCAAATATATACGAACTGAAGACACAATTTCACGAAAATCTACGTATGTATATTACAGTAGATAAAAGTTATTGTTATAACTATATTTGTATTTTGTTACATCTTTTCGTACATTTGTAACTTTCTATAATTTGGTTAATCTTAAAAAGTAATTTCTTCTGACACTTTGGAAGTACTTGTGTTCATGTAGTTAATGGTTCTCCCCTTATAAAATGTCTTTTAGAATTCTTTCTCACTAGCAACTTTTATATTTTATGAATTTTCTAAAATATGTTCCAAAATATATAAATATTTAAAATTTAGAATGTGTATGTAGACTTTCGTGACTGACTGTAAGTATAGAAATCATGCCAGTTTTATGTAAATGATACATGGTAGATGAATAAAAATGCTATTAATTGTTGAAAGTTTATGTTTAATTTTTGTTTCAGGATGATTTATTGGCTAACTGCTCCTTAGCCAGTTACTAGTCAGTCTATCCCATTCCGTCCAACTTACACGTTTTTGGTATAATTAGTAACATATTTATAATTTTTTTTATTAGTTTGTAATTCAATTTACCATTAATTAAAACTTCATTTAATTTAAGATTAATTCAAACTTAATGCAAGTTTAGCTGAAGTTCAGTTTGAGTTAAATTTAAGTTTAAGTTTAACTTTAATTAGTTTTATGTTAAACTAGTTTTAAGAAATGTATATCATAGGATTTGCGTTTAACGACGAAAAATGCGTGAGCTTTAGTTTTAAGTAACTTTGAGGTGGAATATTACCGAATCGAGACTCATTGATTTTAATAAAATTTTGTACATAGAAAAGCAGAGTATTAGACACGTATTTTGATCAATCAAGGCTTCCAATGCATACCAAATATAGGATGAACCTATCACCCGATGTATTTCCTTCCAGAAATTCGGGAGTTCGCGAGTCCCTTTATCGTTCTCGTGTCACTCTCAATGTTACCGATCCAGCATAAAATAAAATCACAATGTGTTACCACAGACGAGGTACAGAGTGTCACAATGTTCAACAATAGTAGTTGCAAGAAGTCACAAATAAAAGATAAGATAGGATATCTCATAATCATAAGCAGAGTATACAAATCTATACATACTTCGTGCTGCATCGTTGTATGATATAAATAGATGCCCGTGTTAACTTAGAATCGACTACACTGTACAACAAATCAAAACTTTTTTTCTGTTTTGCAACATCCACAGGGTGATCATTATAAATCTCCTCGCCCCAAAGACAAATCCAGAAGTGAAATTGCTCAATAACTCTTAATTTTCAAAAAACACGGGTTTTTGTGAAAACGCCCAATTTTCGGCAAAAATGAGGTATTACGTGAAAACTAAAAACACTAGGAGATTCCCCTTGTAGAATAAAGTAAAGAAGAGTTTTCTGAATAGATACTATATAGAATTATTATTTTCTTTCAGTTCTGAATAGCTACAAATGGGCGTCAAAGTTTGAAAAAGTGTCAATGTGCATGGTTTCTTCGCAGAATTTTTGCATTTTTACGAAAGTTTGTTTCTCGAGCACAAAAAATCTATACAGGATCGGATTCTGTAGACATTTCTAAAGAGGAAACCATACCACAGAAGTGTCGAAATGGGTTTCAGTTCGCACAAATGAAGAAAATATCCATCAGCAACGTGTACGCGGCGTTTTGCCACCAGTCAGCCATTGCTCGCCTGCGACGGCACAGAAGTGTCGTAGCTACGCATGACCGATATCGCTAGGAAGGTCTAACGGGCACTCTCTTTATGCATGTACAATGATGGATCTTATTCTATGTATTTGAATATAGTAATCACGGAATTATTAAAGAATGTATATAATTACTTCTAGTTGATAGAAGAAAAGAGGTACATAAAATGCAAAATTAAAACCTAACCCAACGTGGTCACCAGTCATCGCCTGGTTTCTAACTTTATAAACAATCGACCCGGTAGCCATGCAGCTTTAGATCGCCAGACATCGAGGGACGATGTCTGGAAGACATCACACACTGAGAACACTTTCTCTGGCCACACTTAACCTATTGTAAGTCCCAAATATAAATCCATCAATGCTAGACAATGCGTCGTTAACGACCCTTGGCCGACTTTAAAACACATAGACGCTATCATACTTAAAAATATAAGACATCGCGTTGCTTTCACATATTGTTTAATATATATACCTCAGATATTGCCAAAGTGTAAGTGCTAAAGCTCATTCATTTACAACAATAATACAAAAAATGTTTGTAAATTCATGAACAATCGTGTTTGCATTTTAACAGCTTCCAATTAATAAGCCATGCACTAAACATTCAAATTTGTTAAGACTGAGAGTCACCAGAACGAGTCTTTATAATTCCATGATTATTATATAAAAATATATAAGAAGACATCCATCATTGTGCTTACATGCGTCAGGAGAGTGCCCGTTGGACCCTCTAGCGATGTCGATAACGCGTAGCTACGACACTGCTGTGCCGTCGCAGGTGAGCAATAGCTGCCTAGCGGCAAAACGTCGCGTACACGTTTCCGATGGATATTTTCTTCACCTGTGCGAACTGAAAACCGTTTCGACACTTCTGCGATATGGTTTCCTCATTAGAAATGTCTACAGAATCCGATCCTATATAGATTTTTTGTACTCGAGAAACAAGGTTTCGTAAAAATGCAAAAATACTGCGTAGAAACCATGCACATTGACACTTTTTCAAACTTTGACGCCCATTTGTAGCTATTCAGAACTGAACAAAAATAATAATTCTATATAGTATCTATTCAGAAAACTCTCCTTTACTTTATTCTACAAGGGGAACCTCCTAGTGTTTTTAGTTTTCACGTAATACCTCATTTTTGCCGAAAATTAGGCGTTTTCACAAATACCCGTGTTTTTTGAAAACTGAGGATGATTGAGCAATTTCACTTCCGGATTTGTCTTTGGGGCGAGGAGCTTTATAATGATCACCCATTGGATGTTGCAAAACAAAATTCGTGTTGTACAGTGTTATTATTTCTCAATAATGAATAACTTTTAAATATCGTTTGTAATGTAATACTGATCCAAGAACTACGGCATAGTTAGTTTGTTAAATTAAGAAATTTGCCTTAAATTTTTCTGCGACGCTGACAATTTTGATAGAAATTTAGATTGGAAAAAAATAAAGAAATTTGAAACATGGCTTAATCGTGTATGTGGCGCAATCTGTTCGCATATTGCTTAAGTTTTCAAAGAAAACAGTCGATAAAACAGATTAGTAAACATCAATTAAAATATTCTCATGATGTAGATAATAAATAAGCCGTTACAGGGAAACGTGATTTATTTCACTTTCTGAATTTTTTAAAATTTTATTACCTAAACGCTTGGTTGATGCCTAACTTTTCATATTTAAAATAATTTTTCTTAATAATTGAGCTCAACACCACACCGAAAAATATTTTTGATCACAGAATAATAATCAATTTATAAAAATAATAACGACTATTTCAAGGATATATCATGTCATGTAATTTATATGACGTTGGATAAAAGCTTCCCTTGTAATAATGCATTCTACAGTGTTTATCTGGATTTAAATTTTAAAAAAGAATGTATATTTTACTTTATCAATTTCTGTACTTTTCGGTTTGTGAAGTCTATTTGACACATCAGTCACATGTCTAAAAATATAGGAAATCAGAAGAGAAAATAATTTCATGAAGCGATTGTATTTTTTTTCAAAATCGTTTTCTTTATTTTGTAGAAAACTGCGTGATAAGTACACCAATAATCTTGCAATGTCGAAATGTTGCCGATTCATACAGGGGGCACGAAGGGGACTGTCCGGAGCAAGTTCTTCCGAATGAATTACGCTCGTTATTGGTCAACAGTCTTTTTTGCTTCTTTTCGCGCCTCTCCTGGTCCGAACAGCCTCCGAGAGGCCCGAGTTATTGTGTTTTGCTGTTTCTAGCAAGCCAGAGCAGTGAACAACGAACATCATTTTTTTTTCTTTCCTATGTATGTGGTACGATTGGTACAATTCTACTGTATAAAAAACCGTTTATCACGCCTGCGAGTCGAAGATACTCTAGAAGAGAACACGAGATTCATCGCACGATCGAAATAACAAAAGAAAAAATATAGAAAAGAGAGAAACAATCGAATAGGAGGAACAGTAGCGTTAAAGCGGCCCTCCTTCGCGCGTGTATTTGAATCTCCCGCCACTTCAAGTGCTCTCCATCACGCAGCCGGCGCGCAACTTTCGAATTACGTGAATCGTTTCTTTTATCTTTTCTCGAGATGACATATTTTTATTTTTTATTTTTTTTTTGGTAGAAGCGATCTACTACTTTAAATGACACTGTTCCTACAACATCGATCGATTACCTTGAAAAAAGTTTCTCCAATTTCTCGCTCGCATATTTTTTTCTTTCTCTCCTGCTCGTACATCACGACGACAACGAAACGATGATTATTCAACTCGAATGACATACGTTGGCTAGTGGTTCTTTTTCCCCGTTACTCGTCTTTTTGTTTAAACTTTCAGTCGCACGTGTTTCTCATTCTCTCCTTTCACGCACGCACGCACGCACGCATCCTCTGCCATTTTTCTTTTGGTACCTCGTTTCCCAGATCTTTGCCATTCACTCTTTTTAAAAATCTTTAGTACCAGAAGATCATTCCATAAGACACTGCGTCCTCGAGAAACCACGAGACGGTCTAAAATTTTGATTCTCAGATTTGCATCCATATCAGTCTGCGGGTCTGTGTGCATTGATTCGTTTTCAACTCTCCGTATATTTTTTTTCTGATTATCTAATAACGTAAACAAATGAAAAAAAGAATATAATTTATATACCACGGCGAGAGAGTCGGTCAATAACATCGGATGGTTCTCCCCGTTGCTCCACAATTAAAACAGGGATAACGAACTGATAAAATCTGGTTGTTCTAATGAAAATGGAGCAACGAAAGCCCATCAAGATCCCTCCCACCACGGCGGACTAGACACACCAATCTTATCGACATTGCCATACGACAATAATTATAACTTTGAGAGAAACCCGATAGCAAATGTGTCGAATTTCACGTAGAAAACGGCGGACATTTAGTCCGCAAATTTTGGAACACCTCGTGAAATCACAATCGCACCTATATAAAATGGATCCAACTTTTGGGATCGCGTCAACATGACGATGAATGACCGATCGATTTCATCCTCCGACAGGACGCACGGCTCAGCATGACTAGATGTATCAGAAGCGGCCAGGTTGACGAAGAAATTCGATTAATGCAACCAAATCTAAATGGACTATATCGCAAAAATCGTTCGGATCAACCTGAGTATTGGACGCTTCTGAAAAGACGTACGAATAGTGGGGACAAGACAAACGGGCTTTCGTTCGCATAACGCTCAAAACAGTTTTTTTAATAATTACTTTTTCATAACATAACTTCTTATAGATTCTAATCTAATCAGTTCATTAGTCCCCCTATTGTGCTCAGGCCTACATGACCCGATTGCGTTCATAAATTAATATAATACCTATATATTTTGGACTCTAATAGAATTAGATTTCTTCTTATACAATCATAATCATTCTAAAATCAGCATAAGGATTCATGAACGCAATAGGAGAGTTAATTAAACTTGTCAGAAGTAAACTGATCAACTTTATTTTTTACACTTTTTTTTAATTTCATTACGTAGGTTACATTCTTCGCATTGAACTTTTATGAAATTCAATTTATGCTATATTGTTGATCAATTTAACTGCTGAGTGGCTCAACTGATCTTTTTATCTTAACACGTTCGACTCGGATGATGCCTTAAGATGCACAATGACGTTCGGCACAGAAGTAGTATTTGCCATTGAAGGCGTTACTATGAGTGAACAGAACTTCTTTTGCCTATTAATTTTGCTTACTTCGAATCATCAAGCCTGAAAGTGTTAACATATAATTAATTTCAACCGATTTTATAGCTGTTTTGAGCATCAGCATGTCGATCCAGTGAGCTAAGCCGTTAGTCTGAGCCAGCCCATTTGGCGGACTCGTCGAAAGTACGCTTCGAAATCACAATCTCTGCAAATGGAGCGCTTTTCTTTTCTTTCTTTCTCTTTGCCTCAATATTGACAAGAGTAAGCCAGTCCGTTATCATTCTCCAGAGCTCGATTGCCAGTGATTTTCAGCGAAAGGCCACAATGATCGATCTCGTCTGGATCGCTCAAAGAAAGCTCGAGCGTCGCGAATTATTTATTAAAATCGTGCTCGCTAATTAATCATCTCGCCACACGCGGAAATCACAACCTCGCGTAAACTTTTTTTTCTTTTAGAATTCCACTCTGGCGAGGGCTCTTAAAAAATTCGATCTAAGTCAATAACAGTTTTTTTTTCCTTTAATTTAATCGAGGCTTGCACAAGACCCATTTTTTGGATTTAGTCACACTTTTCTCTTTCGTATCTTTGCTCTCTTTCTCTCTCTCTCTCTCTCTCTCTCTTCCTCTTACACACCGAACATACATTCATGTGCACATGTACACAAACATACATACTCTTTCTGTCTTCTCGTCGATTGCTCTCTCATTCAATCGCGAGGGACCGTATTCTCGTTAGTCCGCTATTGTTCGTTCTTCGCGTCCCTTCGAAACTTCTCTTTCTCTCTTGCGTTCATTTCATAACACGTTTTCTTTCTTTACATAGAGAAATACGATTAATCTTCATCACCTAATATTGCATGCGCGTGAACACATTTTTAACGATGGAAAGAGCTTGCGTCTCTTCGCGGTACAAGGGACCACGAGTGTCGTGTGTAGAACTGCCCGGACATGTATTTCTCCAAATAACTTCTGCTTTCTTATATCTGTACACGCACTCACACAGGTACATTTATATAGTGAGTCACAAAATTATTTGCACCGTCGAGAAAGCGACGAATATGTGAATGTAAATAATAAGACAACCAAGATTACTTTTTAACATCTTTTTATTTAGAAATATATAGTTTAAACTATTAGATGAGATAAGTCTGATTAGAATGGTGTGCGAAAGGTTTGATATTATGATACGTTAAAATATGACATTTTATCACAAACAAAATTGACTTGTAAAATAAATTAAGAGATGAATAATTGAAAAGGTTGAAAATAATTATTTAAGAGAACCAATATCATAACTTTATTTATATGGGCAAAATTTCTAACTGCGTGGCCCGTTTTTCTCAAAATTACTAGAGCAACTTTAATCGAATTCTGAGTATTGAATTAAGAGTAAGAGGATATGTAAAAAAATGATCATAATTTATTTCGTTATAATTACAAGCTGCAATTTTTCAAGTTTTTTTTACCATTTTGTTACCTCAGAAGCTAAACTATGTATGTCTAAATGTTAAACTGTTGAACAATTCTTTGTTGTTTTATTATTTCATACATTTTCGTCAGATTCTGATCGATACGAATAATTTTACGAATCACTGTACGTGTACACATATAGGATCGACTATACGCTTTTTCATCGGCATTTTTTCTTTTATTTTTGTTTATGCATATATTTGACGCCAAAAACGTGTGTGTGCCTTTTCAACGGTGCTTCTCCCGATTTGTGTGTTCTATCACACGAGGTCAATTAATATTTCTTAATCTCAACAGGAAATGTTTAAAAAATGATTCGCTAAAATAGGCGGAAGATTGTTCTATTCAATATTTGGGAATTAATTTTATTCTTGGATCCTCGTGTTGTCCAACACACAAAAATCAAAGAGGGAAACTATCGGTAGTTTATTTAGTAATTTTACCCCTTCGTCGTACAGTTTTAAAGATTACAATATTGGTGACTTCTCATGAGATACTTCAGTAGTTTCGTTCTGTCCCGAGGTCGAGAACCGTAGTCGATACCGCCATTTTGCTCGACTGCCAAAGTTTTTTCATAAATATACATTTTCGAAAATTAATTAATCATGGACTAAAATGAAGTGCGTAATGTAATTCAGATTTTAAAATAGAATATTTCTGTCAGATTGCAGTGGAGATATTTTTGTATTTGGTAAGAAGATTGTACTTTATCGAGGTGTCGAAGGCCTTTCTGGTGATTGTATTTTATTATAAGAGAAATTAGCGTAGCACGTAAAGTCTACGTTGAACGATTTCAATAAAAATACTATTTTATTTCCTTTCACATATTTTACGTATTTTCTTTTGTCCCATCGCTTTCAGGAATAATATCAAAGTTGCATGTAAAAAAGTACGCTGAACCTCTTTCAAACTCCTCTTTCTTTTCGCATATTAGAAAGTCTATCTTAAATTAACAATTTCATGGCTATCGAGTAAGAAATATGAAGCATTGCTGGGCTCAAAATCCATAGAATCTATTTGGTACGTACCTAGGTACCCTTAGAAAATAATTATTTCCCTTTACCAAACTTTATACCCCTTTCTTTTTTATTTTCTTTTTTTTAGAAAAAAGTTCTCAGGAACACTGTGTCGACGGTACACCCAATGGTGCACCTAATTAATAGTAGGATAAATGCATCTAAAATCGCCGCTATTAATTTTTCACATAAAAAATTCTGAAATTCATTAATATTAAACTAAACTAGTATTCAAGAATGTATGGGAAGACATAATATATTTGTAACGTTCCGTTAGTAACGTCTAAGGACGAAGAAATACTTTAATGAAATTTAATAATGTGCAGATTTATTATTTTAAGATTTATCACATTTACCGAAAATCGTTCTTTTTTTATTTATTGACTAGCGATTATTCACCTGCAATATCCGAAAAAACACGAATTTTATTTGGAACCGATGAAAACAAAAAACTTATGCAGTTACAAAGCTGATCATACATATGCAATTTACCTATGTAAATGTGATCGTGCTACTCAATATATATATAAACATACCTTTCAAAGTTTACAAATACGACGAAATCATTTCTCTTCTTTAAAGTGTTACATATTTTTACTTCTCTTATGTTTTCTTAATTATGATTGCAAATGTTTAAATTTGAACAATTCTAACTATGTAAAAAACATAAATAATTTTCTTTTTAGCTGAAACTAATTACAGATAACAATGTTAAGTACCTTTCAATTGAGTAAGAAATTACGTACTGAATTTAGATGGACGAAATTAGGTGCATTTGCGCTACGTCTATACACCTAACACCATAGGCGTAAATCTAAAAAAGTTACTGTAAACCCTAACTTTTTTAACAATCTCCACAGTAATCTGAATAGAAAGTATTATTTATTGGCCACTTTCGATAGAACGCGGAAACGAAGTCGGTCGTCGACTCTCGGTTCGTCGTCAAGGCAGATCTCGTCCTATTTTCGTCAGAAAACTGAAGCCTTATCTATCTGAATAATAATAAAGTAGCGTTATATCAGACATCGTGCGAGCCATTCGAAACACGGCGAGACGCGCCAGATCAAGCGTCGTGACGCTTCGACCAATCGATTTCTCTTTTTCTTATGAATTTTCTTTGTCCACAGCTCGATCATTCCTCTGTGACTTCAATTTTCGACTCGTTACCAATCACTAAAACGTGAATACCGACCTGTTCTCACGCGAAAACAGGATATCTTGCTCTCTTTTCTCGCAAAAACAGTCCGAAAGCTTCGATCAATGTTCTTCTCCATCCTCTCTGACGGAAAAAAGAAATATGGAGTGGAGGAACCGTTTAATCAATGGACAAGAATCTTCGTCGTAATTTTGGAAATCGATGGGTCAATCGAGGCAGACGCACGAAAGGATTTTTTTTCTTTATAATTTTCACAGAGGCCTCATGTCGAAAAGCGTAACGCGTGTCCCAGGGCGTTTTCGTACGGCCCGTCTCGTGTTTATGCGTGGTGTAAGGTTTATTACTTTTTAATCAAGTATATAGAGCATATCATTTTTAGTCGTAATAATTATATTGATATTGAACTACCTAACCTAATATTTACAGAGTTTCTTCTTGTGTTTTTATTTTTAACGCTCTTGGCACTACTTTTCTTCTTTCACACTTTTCTCCCATTTATGCGCTATAGAATCGTACCGCGTCATTCACCAAACCCCCCTGTGTTCTCACCCTTGCGTCATCATTCCTTTCAATGATATTTCCACTTTCCATCCCCTTTACTCTACTCATCTTTTCACCCCCTTTTTCTTCTTTTTTCTTCATTTGGACCCGGTTTTTCCACGGATCTCTATCCTCACGCATTCACGCAACGCACGCATACCATTCACACACGAGTACATACATTTATTCTAGCGTGTGTGTGTGTGTGTGTGTGTGTGTGTGTGGGTGGCGCCCTCCGCTTCCGGTTTCTTCATAACTGCGGATCCACCTGCTCGGCTTCTCTCCGGAGCACGGCTCGCGAACTTATCGCCAATAAATAATTTACTAAGTCTTTTTCGCAGCGAACAAACTTCCAGAAACGATATACATATACATGTACATATACATATATACTCGATGATAAGAATCGTCCCGTTGGTGTGGTTTCGTTTAGGTCGGCAGCAAACGGGCGCACTGTGCTTTCTCATCACTATAAGGATGTTCCTATGACCAGCTTCACTCTTGCTTCAAAAATTGGCGCACGGTGTCTCTTACTCTCTTTTAAAAGATCAAACAAGTAGTTCCCAGGAATCGTTCCCAGGACCAGGTCTTTAAACCATTTCCGTATTCAGGTCTGCGAATCATCCTCAAAGTAAAGTTCCTACCCATGACTAAACCTCGTTTTTGGCTAGAGCTTCTTCCGTGGTAAATGGTGCCTTTGTCAGAATGCTCTTTCTCTTACTTACTTATTTTATAGGCCTCTCTTATTATTACATTTCTCTTTTTTCCTTGCGCCATCTCCCCCCCCCCCCCCCCCCCCACTTTATATGCTTCTTTGAACACACTTGTCTTTGATTCATTTCGTTCCTCAATAGTCCACCCCAGCTTACTACCCCGTGTCGACGTTAACTACATTACAAGACTAACCCTGTCTCGTTTAGAGTGCTTTGGAATCGTCTGAGATCTAGAGACTGGCCTTGTAGGATTGCCATTAGGTGATCGAGCACCGGAAGTACTAAAGGCAGCCAACCCACGAACGTAGCTCCTAGCTTGCTGTATTCCTCCCTATGTCGTCTCCATCCTCCCTCAACGATCAACCTCTGCGCGAGATTTCTTCTTTTCCAGAAAAAAAAGATGCAGGCTTTGAAAAGCTGGAGGACCACCCACCAGAGTCTAAAGGAGAACAGCAGTAGAAGATGGAGAAGGAAAAGGAAGGGTCATTCCCCAAATTCTCTTCTTCTAGGCGTAGTTTTGCATTCTTTTCTCCCGGGTATGTATTTTTCTGTTCCTTTTTCCTGGTTTCAGCAAGATTCGCGCACTGATCCCGTTCACGCAATACTAACAAGACTGTCCGAACCCGTACGTTCTCCTGCGAGTCAGTCTTGAGGGATCCTCGACGGCTCGAGGATTCTCGAGGAGAGCAGAACAAGCGTGACGACCTCGGCGTTGGCAGCAGTGTCCTTCTGCTTGTTGTCAACTCGTTCCTCCAACTTTCCTCGTCGTTCCACCTCGACAGAAACGGCTCGTCGCCGCTTGCACGAGATCCTCGGTCGTCCGTCGACCTCGAGGAACTCGCTCCTCGACGTGATCGTCGTTGTGGCCTCGAGTGCTCTTCTTCTCGGCCGTGCCTCGGATCAGACGTGCTGCTGCTGGTGAGGCGGTTGCTGATGGTGATGGTGATGCTGGTGCTGTTGACTTTCGTCTGTCTCACACGGCACTACTGTAAGGCTGGACAGATTGCTCAGGTTGCTACTGGATTCGGAATAACTGGACAAGGTCGGTCTCCTGGGCGGCACCACCACGGCAGGAGTTGAACTGGGGCTTGGGAATTTCTTGAACACCCTCAACAGGGAACTGCCCGCACTATGGCACCGGACTATCCGTTCTGGCGCGTCTAAAAGGGCAGACTGGCTTCGATAAGGCGGTGGGCTCTCGCTGTCGAACACCGTCCGGTTTGGTGGTGGTCGCACGCACTTCTGGTATATCTCGCTCTCCTGAAACGAGAAGGTTTAATTTCAACTAAAATTCCTAAAAGTTAGTTGCATGATTAAACCTTATCACTTTACGTATGCCAATGTTGCTTTTGGACATTTTTCAAATTCTAAACGGTGATTAGCAATTGTTTATGTTAACACTTTAAACGGCGGCTATTTTGTTGGAAACTTTACCTAAAGCGCAGCAATATTAACGAGTTTTGTGAAAATATGCATCTTTATAAATAATATAAAGTAACTTTTGTAGAACACGACTTTTCTATTCAAAAAGCATTGCTGTGCCTGCAAAATATGTTAAACAAATCGTGCACAAACATAAAAATGCTATTAGACGAGCAGTTTAGGCGATTTACCACTGATCCATATTTTACGCCTTAACGTTTTAAGCAAAAAACTGCGCGTCAAAAATTTATTCGAAAATTAGTAATTATACGTTGTTACAACAGCATTTAAAGTGTGACAAGTTAAAAACTCTCAAGTAAGCATACGCCTAGAATAAGTTGGAGTTGCCGATCAATGGTCGCGATAAACAATTGGAGTGATACGTGTTAAACCTCACATAACGATGATTCAGTTATTCGTGTTTAATTTGAAGTGGTAATGCAGAGTGACTCAAATTGCGCAATGGCAATTATTTGAAAATAATATATAGTACAATTATTTGCGAAACGTTGCTCATTTTACTTTCAGAAATGAGTCGACAATCAAATCACATGGGTTAGTAATGACTAGGCCATCTGATTTTAGCATCCATTATGTCAGAATGCGTTAGATTACTATCTAGTGATTGGTGTTCATTTGATGCAGTTACATTGATGAAAATACTATGGTATTGATATACATGGACGTCGACTCGCTTATGGAGTATTAAAAGACTGGATTTCAACTTTTAATGGTACTTGTTTCGTTGTCTGACACTATAAAAGGTGTAAGTGGGGAGACAGGAAGGACAAAGTTTCTTTGGGGTGTTTATGTTGATGGAACTTATGATCTTGTGAAAAACCATCTTAATAGGTATAATATTGAATATTTTATATAGATTGACGTATTGGGTATACCAATATGCAACCCATAATTTTTTTAAATAAAAGTATGATTTAAATTTAAAATGTACTTATTACTGAGATGTTCATTTTATTAAACGGTCAAACTTTCTTCCAGCGTAAAATATTGCAAAATAACAATAATTATATTCAAGACGGTATACAGATTTGGTTCTGTTAAAAGCGAATACTGAATTGGCAACAAAATTGAATTATTTAATTGTACACCTAATATTTCGTAGAATTTGTACTTCGAGAGCGCAAGATGGAGTACTTTAAAGTACGAGAAAAAACTCTAAAATTATAATTAATTTTCGTATTCCACTTACGAAATAATGCAATGCAGTAATAAATCTTTCATGTAGAATCTTTTATATATTAGCGCTATAATTTACGTAATTACTAAGATTTCAAAGATTTTATAGAATAAATTAAATCCTCCCAAAGAATAAATAAAATTACTCGATCCAAAACCTTCTAATGTACCGTTCTAGACACCACCAATGCAGAGTCAACAATTTCGGCTCCAACATCAAATACGACCATTATAAAAAAAAACCCCTTAAGGAAAGAAGAGCACACTTCTACACCCTCGAACACACATCCCAAAAAAGGCTAAACTTAGTTTTCGCAAGCAACCCTTCAACACACCGTATCACCAGAGGCGACATTTTCGATAAACGGAACGCAGCCTTTAAGCGTGGCGTTTTTATTTCGCGATGATTCGCAAAAAATTGAAAATCGATTCTACCTTCCATATCTACCTTTCATTTACAATCGTGACACCAATCGATCGAACGAAATATCTATGCCCTGAACGATCAACGGCAGTCACACACAATCGCATGATTCTAGCGCTCTAGAATTAAAAATTTTACATAGAGAGTACAAGCGCTGAAAATTCAAAGCGCAAAAAGGGAGGACGAATTTTTTTTTATTTTTTGGGGTTGGGGGCGGCGGCAGGAAACGAGTTCGACACGCCAACAGAGTCCGGCATACTTCGCGACCGTAGGTACACGTGTAGGGGCGTAGAATTACTGAAATTCTAACCCGTGACCCTCGAGCAGCGCCGAGGGCGCGCGTGTTTCAGCTCGATGCCGGCATCCAGAAGCCTCGACGAGGGTAGAACTCGATCCTCGGTCGCCGCCTCCTTCGTGGCCTACGGCGGCGTCTCAATGACCTTCGGCGAAAATGGCACGAGACCTACTCGGTCACTCGATCGTCTGCGAGCCTCTCAGAAGATATTTCCGGTCAACGGGGTATTTGTGGCGAATCTTCGGAAATTAACAATTGAAGCAGCATACATAAAAGGGGCTCTTGTAAAATTTAAACAATTTTTTAATAGACACAAAAGTGTGTATAAAAGGTAGAGATAGGTCGAAAACTAATTTTTATAATCTTGAACATATTCATTTATACAATAAAATGTTGCACATGAGAAAATATCACTTTGACCCCTTCTTCTAAACGTTATTTCAAATGGGGTTTTAGAAATTTTCTTCTATTTTCCTGGTGAGAAAGTTTATCTATTTAGCTTCTTTTATCAAGAAATTAAAAACGTTATGTGAGTAAATATAGAAAGGAAATTGCAATTATGTTTAACTCAAAATGTATAATATCAAATTATGCAAAATCACGTATCCAGTACACTGTCCTAAAGTTACAGGGCACGAAGTTAATTGGGTAAAGTTAGATAAGCAAGATCCAAGATAATACAGTATATAAAGTATAATAAGAACAATGAAGAATACTAGTACTTCAAATAACTATAGTAATCCTAAGTACCTATAAAAGTGTTTTACAAGAAGCGTTGACTATTACGATGTAAATTACACATGTTTCACTTATCGAATTACAAAGAAATAATAATGTACATTATATGGAGAACTAAAACCTGTTTCATCAACTTGCAAATACTAATATTTATATAATATTAGTATAATATTTATATAATACAATACTAATATACATATATATTGCACATCAATTTATATAATGTTTGCTACGAATTACAAATTTTAGGCAAAAATGAAAATTTTCATTCGTAAAATAATCTAAGATAAAAATGCCCATTCATAAAATAATCTAAAATGAAAATGAAAACTGTTGTCTTTTCCCCTAGAAAATTATTCGTTTTATTGATAATAGGTAAAAAAGCTTCTAATGTCAACAGATCATTGTTAAAAAAAGATTAAACAAACATAGCTGTGAAAACTTTTATAATCACGAAATTCGTAACAATGGCAATTTTTGTAATAGAACACGTTAAAACAACAAAGGATGTTTACTTTTTCTTCTGTACAACTTCATTCGTTCGTCAACTGTAATAGTTTTGCACCGTTCCTGAGACAAGGCAAGATTTAAAAAACCCTATACTTTAAGTAGCATATTTTGATCCCAATCGATAGTTGGACCAGCTCCTTTACCATTTTGTGAAATCTACATGGATCTCTTTAAATTTGTGAATTTAGAAAAACAACTGAGATTCATCTCTTGAATTACTAATATCGCGAATGTAATGATTTATCTATGTAATAATTTATTTATTTATCTGCGTGACATCAAGTTGTGGCATAAGTTCTGAATCTTAAACTTTTCAAGCACAAATATTATATGTAATGTTATAGTTTCTAAAGAAAAACTGTAGCTTACCATAAATGTTACATTTTATAGATTTACAATTTGTTTTACGAATTTGAATTTTAAGCACTCATTAATTCGATGGCATAACGGTTGATATTTGTGATTGTACAATTAATCAAATATTCAAAAAGCATTTTCGAAACGTTTGTAATGAGCCAGTTAATACAATTCATTTACGAAATATTATGTTTAATAATAAATCTGGAGGTTTGTACGAAAATAGAATTATATCTATTTTAGATACATTAAAAGTTGATATGTATTGTTTAAAAGTGTGTGGTATTATAAGTGCAATAAGTTGTTTGTACAATTTTTTTCGGTATATCTTTCAGAGAACAAAACTTTTGCAGAAATCTACTAATTTATTTTTCTTAATAGCCCCTTCTTTTCTTCCTATTAATGATAAATTACGTTATATTTACAATTGTAAACCGACATAACTAAGATAAACTCTCTTGTATTAAGTTTTTCAATTATGTAACTTTGCACTCCACTGGCTTCACTGAGGAGACATTCATGATCCATTTCGTAACTCTGGTGACTCTTTTATCGGGGCATTCGCAGTATGCATTTGTACTTTGTATTTGTTACTTTGATAATTTTGGGTGCAAATTGTTATTCCCTTCTTTTTCAACCGATAAAAAATAGGAAAGAAGATAGTTAGAAACGAATGAAAGTATAAAAGAATTTGATTTTGTATGATATAACAATTTAATATATGATAACGCAGGTGATTATGATTCGGAGGCTACTAATAATGGCACTGAAAAAACGTCGAAGTGTAAAATTCGGATCTTATTTACATTATAATAAAGCAGATTAATTAAAGGAATAAAAATAAATTGATAAGTACTTGTAATTTCTGTATTTCAAAATAAAGTCTTTCTTTAACAATAAGCTCGGATGGCTAACGGCTAAGTTTCTAAATAAACAATAAACTAATTTATAGATTAAATGTATCACAAAAACTGCGAATCACAAAATTACACTTAAAACACAAAATCAAGGTAGTTTGAAGAGGGAACAATTTGTCTAAAGCTGAAAATCTTCCTAATGAGCAACTTTATGTCCCTCAGTTACGCGTCTACGCGTCATAAATATTTGTTAAACATTGTAATCAAAGGAGCTAATTGCCGTGAACGCTTTAATAATGCAGTGCACGATATTAAGGTAACCCTGCAGGCTAGGAACACGCGCTCGCGAATGATCAGAGGGCGAGACTTGTACTCAACACCTGCGAATTGCTTAAGCTTGTTCCAGCAAACTAAATAGCCGACCAGTAACACCGACAATACAAACCTACTGGTTGGGGGAATGTGATTTTATCTAAGGACATGGAGCGTGGAAAATTTATCCGTTTTTACACGCGTTATTACCCACGGTTCGCGCTCCACTCGAAAATGCGCTTATTAACCGACTATGTTGGCTAATCGAGCCACCGTTCGATTAATGAAAACACAATTGGGAAACTTCTGGAACCAACCAATCGGCTGATTGCATAACATTGCACCCTTACCGCTTAATACCATTAATGTGCCGCTATTAGGTGCTACCAGATGTTTCAAGGGAGAAGATTAATGTAATATTATGCCCACGAAAGTTTCTATTGCTATTAACATATTTAGATCTATCATCTCATAACTAGCACAATACGTTTATCAATAAAAGTGTTTTATTTTTGTAACCGTTTTACTTTACTTTAGAATAAACTCGCAAAACGTTATTTGTTATAAATGAAGACAAAAACAATATTTAACGAAAAAATTAATTCAAGTACAACAAAATATAAATGTAAATAAAAAATAAAAATATTGTACTGAAATGTAATGTAACTACAACTAGCAACTACGATCTAAGTGTAATATAAATGAAGAGATATACATTAAATCCTAAAGGTTATTATCACTTCTCCATTAAACACCTTAGTATGTAATTTAAGGAATGAATCCTTAAAATAAAAATTGTATTGTATATTACTGAAGTTACCACATGTATTGTAACCAAAATGAACAATGTACATTGTACAAGGGATAAACATTTAGTTTATTGGTGGAAGAAGCAACTCACTGAAACTTGGAAGTATCTTGGACTTATTAGATAAAGTATGTTCTTGGAGGACGTTATTTTCAGCTATCTTCATAAACTGTTATTATATTTTTATTGTTAAATTAGATTGTAAGAAAAAAGTAAAAAAATTGAGGGTAAAATATTAGAATGAATAGAACTCGTCAGGTGAATTGTGACAACTTGAACAAAAGAATACTTTACATTTAAGATATTTTAAAATATTCTACCTGTAAGATTAATTTACGATCAGCGTAATATAACAACTCATCTTTTTAAATAAATCCTATTAAAATTGTCAATATTCATGTACACCTCCACCCAAAAATCATAGGGTAGGCATAATAATTGTTTCAAATTTTGGAATAACCTGTTAATTGTTAGATTGCATGGAGGAACGTCATACGTTTGATATTTTAATAACAATAATTTTATTAAACGGTAAATTTAGCTTAACACGTTATACTGCTGCACATTTCACGCTAACATTCTTATTCACCGCTATTATGCCACTGACGACTTTTCCGTGGTCTTTCATAGTGGAAATATAATATTATTCAAAAAAAAGATCCAAGTCACCATTACTTATACTTTAATATATTACCTTTAACTCTTTCGTAAAAGATGACAAGAAAATCGGCGCCAATAATTCTGTCTATTATGTTTGGCAATACTTATTAGGAAACGAAAGTCACGTCTATGTCTACGATGTCAGCAGATAATCGCTAGCTAACAAAATCACGCATATGTACTAGCGGCCGTCAAAGTGTTAAAGGTTCGTAATCTACATCAAATTAAATTTCACTAAAATCCGTCACTCGCCTAACATTTTCAAGTAAAAGTTATAATAATGTAATAAAACTATAATTTCAAAACATCCTCGATAGTAGTTGTTCCTAAATAATACCAATTTCCCTATTCTAACTCCTATATACTATATATGTATATATTCCTACACGCTTCCAATGCAAACAGAATAGAATAGCAAAAGGTCTCTAAGCTTGGAAGCTTAGTCTGACTAGTTTCAAACCTGACTACCCGCAGACTGTAGGAAGGAGAATAATACAGCAATCCCTGTTAAATATTCGAAGAGAGCTCACCTGCTCCGGGTCACGCAGGTGAAGGGCGGTGTGCGCTCCGTAGGGACGTTCTTCTCCATCCGGAAGCTGCAGCCGCGGGGGTAAGTCGAGGGCGAGGTCCTGCCGGACACTTCCGGCGCGAATCGCCCGGTCTCTGGCCGCGGCAACCATCGCTTCTTGCATCCCGTCGGTGGCTCCTTCGCCACCACCGACCCCACAAACGCCCCCGCCAACCACGGCGCCACCACCGCTCGGATCACCCTCTAGTCCACCACCGAGGCCGCCGTGACCACCGCTGCCTACCTCCATTCCTGGGCTCACCGACAGCATCTGCAGACCAAGTTTCTGATTAACATTTTATAATTTACTCATTGGTTTAGAATTCATAATAAAAGATAGGGTAAATGCTCCATTTACTGCCACTTTAAGCTTATCGCGTAACTTCATTTAATTATTTCACAAGTTATTCAACCTAATAATCGTTCCGGTTTGGAGCACAACATTAATTAACGTCTCTTTTATTTATGATGATTTTTTTGTATGTTAAATATTAATTTCTGATTCATTGAAACTATATACGAAAGTCCAATGTCCCTCGTACTGTCGTTTGAAAAGTTGTCACTTAACTGTAAATGTTCCTTACATATATTGGACGTTCAGTTTGTAGAACGGATAGAATATAAATCGTAACACGTATCGCTTTTACTGCATCATAAAAATTTCCATACGTTCTACTTACAATACATTTAGTCGCGTTTTTATGCTCAAACGACACATTAACATCCTAATATTTATTTTTAAATATTAAATATAAACGTATATGCAGTATCCATGTGTCAATACATAAAAATGAAGTTCAAATTTAGTATTTAAATTCTTTTAGTCTCAATTCTTCATACATTCGTTCGCTACTAAATAAAATAATTCATATGACAGTAATTGGGACATCTACCCTCGATAGAACTTATATTGGGATATATGTACCATTTATAATAATCTGTTTAAGTCTCAGAAATTCTACAAGAAATACTGGAAACAGAAATTGAAAAAGAATGGCAAATACATGATCCATTAAACTTACACTCACAAAAGACTAGATACAGTCAATCACAGAAGTCTACATATATATTTCAAATCTTTAACATTAATATATTTTAGGAAATTTTTTAAACAATCAAAATCCATATAATAAAAGGTTATAAATGAATAAGGTTCCTAGAAGACGTTTCATAGAAGAAGAATCATTGTTTACATGAATAAAATTACTTCTAAAAGTATCCAGAATGTAATTTTACTGATACTAAACGTCGAAATTATAGAACGTCACAAATACATCAGGTCTTGCAAAGTATACATATCGTTATAACAATCAGTTTTATACTTTAATAGTACGTAGACTTTCATGAAATCAAGTGTTCGGTTCACGTATGTTTTTTTTTATGAGAAAAATTTAAAATATATCGCCATTTTTTGATAATGTGCACAATTCTAATTAAGAATCAAATGAATGTTCTCAAAATGATGGAAACTCTTGTTTTTTTAAATATTTGAAATTTAGGAACGTATATTGACTTCTGCGACTAACTGTACATATTCTAAATTTCAAATATTTACATATTTTAGAGGGCATTTTAACAGAATAAAAATGTCGCGAAAATTCATAAAAATGCTTCTTGAAATTTTTTATTTACAAATTTATTATTCAACACCCAATAATTGTTCTCCTTCACAACGGTTCCTTTATTGTATCAATCCGTGCGTACTATTATTGTATCTCCAGTTAAGAGTCTAATAAATTCTATAATATAACTTTTAAAAACAATTGTTACTTGTTGTCTTTTGCAACATCATACAGTTATTTAATAAATGGTTATAAAAAAGAACACTCAACACCTCCTTAAACACTTTATCACTACAAATACCCTACTTCGAATTTTCCAATAACCTGTAAACCTTCCCCTTCAGAAGCCAACACAACATCCCTAAAAGTCCGGCCATGAAAACCATTAGTCGCATAAGAGCTTGCTAACGTACCTGTATCCCCTGCAACAAATTCAATTTCCCCGGCAATTAATAATTTATCAACCACCTGCAGTGAACGTATTACGTAACAGAAATAACCAGAGGAACAAGTTTAAAGTGGGTTCACGAGGGTGGACCTCGTTTCCACAGCTACTAAATATCGTTATAGCAAGCGTGTTTCACGGTGAAGAAGCCACGTGAACATCTCGCGAAACTTCCCTCCTAAAACGCACACCGGCGTCCATATACCGGAGACATTAAGCCGAGCAGTGTCTTCCGGCCTCGGTTTACGATCCTACAGATCGTATCCATGGAATAAGAAACGACGAGAACGCAATCCGGATCGAGGGTACATCGGATGATCCGGCGCGTTTGTCGCGCATAAAATTTTCACCGAACTAGGAGTCCGATTTATCGTCAGGATTGAAAATTTCGAGTCGCCTGATCGTAAAATGGACCACGCTGTATATGAAAAGCGACAGGTTATTCGATTGTCGCTAGAATTGACGAGAAAATCTGACTTCGAGATGATGCTTTTTCGACGACCAGACGGATTTTATTGGAATTCGCCGAGGGAAGGTTATTTGTGTTTTTAGATTTTTATTTCCAAGAGAATTCTTGTATTTTTTTTTTCTATTTTATGGAGAAGCAAGTAATTGGATTTTATTTTAAGTTCATTATATAATTTTCATTCAGAATTACAAAATAATTGTATTTTTGTGATTCGGATTGTGAAATTATAATTTTGTAGATTAATGAATTTTTAGAAACAATGTATAGATTTTCTGCTAATAGAAGTTCGTGAAAAGTTAAAAAGATTCAAATGTTCAAAAGTTTATAATTTTCTTAATTTTGTAAGTTTTAAGAAATCCTTTTACATATTCTACGGTAATATCTTAATTATTAATTTTGATTCTCTTTCTTTAAAAAAAACGTGGGGCAATTTTACCGAGACGTGAATAACGCGTACGTAAAGTAGATGGTAAAATGTTTTACAGTTTCTTTGTAAAAAATGCCAGATGATACCAAAAAATACGAATTATACAGTAGTACATCCCGCAATATTTTGCATAATGTTAATCTCTACCTTTCTGATTGTGCATTATACGATATCGGATTATCTACGTCGAAATTTAATTACAATGACACACAATTAACCCTTCGGTATACGTATTTATAATAAAAGTATGAATGAAAATTAGCCACTGTTGTTACGATCCTATTTCACACAAAGCCCTACAAGCTTCCGTTGCAGTTAAACTTTCCTGTTCTTCCTGGATGGAAGACATTGATTTTCATTTCCATAGTTTAATCATGCCTTTCGAACGTTCCTTTTTTTCAGTGCTTCCATGCATTAACTCATCACGCGAGATTTTCGACATATCGTTTGTTAATTTAATCACCTTGTAATGAACGCTCAATCGGTAAAGCAACGAGCCGGTAAAAAAAAAAAAAAATGGAGACACAGGCAAATGCCTCGCGTTTTATCTTTTATCGAACGCCACGATTAATCCTTTTCCGCGTCGACCATGTCGAATTCGACAGGCTCGTTATCAATGTTCCATTTCACGTAGCAGGGAAGCTAATTTCACTGAAAAAATCGCGCTCGAACAATACTCGCGCCATATTTCTCCCGTGGAATGGACTGGAATGATCAACGCGATCGAAATCTATTTTTTGTACTACGCAAAGTTACAGTATTATGGAAAAGTATACAAATTTGAAAATATTCTGTATACTTCTACCTATGTAATAATTGCAGATTTCCTGTTAATTTTATGTCGCATCTTTTATTATGTAGTAATATTTTTTTAGCAAAAAATTGCAATATTACAGAAAACACTTCGTAAGAAAATTATATATAATAATTGTTGATTTTCTGTTATTTTCTAGTGTCCTTTTTAGTTACATTTAGTTATATTGCTTCCATTAATACAAATTCAGTATTTTAAATAACATTTTTTGTATAAAATTTTATATAATGTTTATGGAATTTTTCTCTTTCCTTACTAAATTCTATTGCTCTTTCTTTTAGCATTCATGAATATTTTTGTATTGAAAAAAATTGCATCACTAACTATATTACTAAAAGTGTAAATTCAATTTCGTCTTCCTAACTATTCAAGTCGTTTTTGAAAGAAGAATGCGACACGATGGAATATGTTTCCTTTTTAATAGGTTATTGTATATGGTAGTTGTAATTTGAGTTTCTTTAATCGTTGTGGTATAACTTCAACAGGTATAGCATTTCACTGATGATAGCAAGTAAAGTGGGTTCCGATCGAATGCATACGTGCTTAAATTAAAAGTAAAAAATTGCTGTTGAAACGAAAATTCTACTCGAAATAAAATCAATTCACGATTTTTAAATATTCTTCTAAGATGAGTAACTTTATATTAGCTTTAAACAAATCAACGATTATATAAATGTTAAATTTGTTTTATTATTGCATTTGATTCATGCAAATTTATTTTGGATCTTAGACTTAAGTTACGCATCATTGTAGAAAATGTGTTCGCGCATGTACAAGTTATGCTTAGAGCAAAATGTGTTCTAAAAGTTGTACTTGCACAAATAAGCATTCGTCTACCAGACTACCAGACTATCCTATACCTTGAACTTCAGCCCGCTTTGTGTGCCAAAAGTTTCCTAAAACCCCAAGCCAAAAATTCTGCGTCATTGCGCGAAGAGACGTTCAAGTCCCAAAAATTCAATTTTGTTATCGTATAAACCATAACCAATTCCTGTACACAGTTCTTTGATAATTTCATGTAGGAAAGTCTCAAATTTTACTAAAAATTCATGTATTACTATGCATTATTTAACTTTAATAGAAGTACCTACTATTATTCAATTAACATTTCAACGGTGGAATTTTGTTTTGAAAATTGCTATCTACATGACGAGTATACTCGTCATTAGTCCAATAATGATAGTTTCCTTATGGGAAATATACCCATTATATACTCGTCAAACGTCGTTAAAGGGTTAAGAACTTTACAAAAAGTGTCTGTCTTATTAATCGAAGCTTTTCGATGTTTCCTGAAATTAAAAATTGTCTAAAATTCTATGATCTCAAAGCTTTAAAGCCAGTATTTTCTTCGGGCCAACAAATATCCACATAAAAATATTTTAACTTAAGATTTCAATAGGTACATCAAATGTTTTCCGATAGCGAAAAAGATCACGTCATAAAAGTTCACTAAAAGAGATGAATCAAATTTATTGTACGAGTACAAAAGATTTGAAGTTTAAATGCTAAACATATAAGCTGAATCCAAACACGATCTTGACGTCACAGGACTTGACGTAAAAAGACACTCCACATTAATTACAGAACACTAACATCTACTATTAAATCTAATTACCCGCGAAGTGAAACAAATCAAATTCGTTGCTAGTTGACTAGATTATGAAAGTTTATACAGTTAGAATATGGAATAAATATGCAAACTAAATGCAAGACATATGCAAAGTAAATGCAGGATTCGATTTGGTAAATAGACACTTGCAAAGGGGTTAGAAAATTCGTATAATTATGTTCAATCAATGTATTTAATACTATATTTAATGTGTTATACATAAAGAGGTATTAAATATTACAGAAACTACTCTAAAAAATAATTGTCATTGTGTATCATGAAGTTATTAAACTTTGTAGCATAAGAAATGAAATGTACCACCAAATACTTACTTTTCCAATTTAAGGTTTAAGAACTCCTAAAATTTATGATGGTTTGTATTCGATTCGATGTTGCATTTAATTCTTGAAAAATCTTGATTATTCAGCACGAAACTAAATAACGTGTGAGAGTCGCTTGTCGGGTGCAAAGGGTTAAAACTCTAAGTTTCTAACATTTGGCTCATTTTTTATCAAAACAATATACGTGTATGATCGAATAGAAAGAAAAGAAATACTGGAGTTAATGATTGTAATCTTTCAAAAATTAGATTCCTGAAAAATTTATTATATATTAAATTAATATATATAAAATTTAATTATATAATATATATAATATATTAAGTTTAATGGGTTACTGGAAAAGTAGATGTTACAGGACCGGGGAAGGGAGGATGCTGAATTAGGATAATGAATTAACTAAGTACAAGATAGACCACTCATTTATAGGAAACATCATAAACTTCAAACTGAAATACCGATCGTGTAAAAAAGCGGGGTCTTTTGCGTTCCTTACAATTTAAAGTGATGATTTTAAGAACTATATTCAATCCAATTATCAAAGTTGATGAAAGTTAATCCTCTATAATGGCATGTGACTTAAAAGTTACATACTCATATATCTAAATTTGTTTAATTTTATCTTATTTACATATCACTGTATTACTCCATTTTTTTCTTCTTTACTTTTGGATTAATGCCATTAATACCTGGGTTTCAGGTTGAAATGAAAAATGTCTCCTTTTTTTAAATCCCAAATCCTATGGTGGGATCTTTTTAAACCAACTTACAAATTTTAAAATTATAAGAAAATAATCTTGTGCTATAAAGAGTTTTATTCTAGTCTAAACTAGCAATGTCGCATATAAAACAAAAATGGTAAAGGGTCTCAGGTAGCTCCCAGATGATTCTATATGAGAATAAATAATCGATCCTATGTTTCGTCGATAGTCAAAGAAGACTCATAAAAGTCTCTTACGTCACGACGTTTTTCCTTCCTTGATCCCATGCCCACTGTCCTGATCTTCAATCCCAATAGAGAAATAAGTATTAAATCTTTCTATTTGACATTATCCGCGGTCTGTCTACCGTGATTGCCAATTCAACGACATTGTAGACCACTGACTAGAGGAACTTATACGATAATAACGCGCAAGGCCAGACGGAAGAGCGGCTAGCTGTCGCCAGTTCGTCTCGACCACGGGATCCAGTCGTCATCGGCGTGTGTTGTTTCCTCTCCCGAGGGACCAGCGTGTTTTGGCGTGCACGTATCGCGACATTATTCTGGTCCGTGACGAGCAGGGCAATTGCCCGTGACCAGGTACAACGTATAAATTCCTCGTGTCCGTCATTTCGTGTACGCTCTCTTCTCTTCGCGCATCGCTACTTACGTGATCTATTTGCCGCTAAACGACAGGAAACGTACCAACAACCGAATATCGCGCGCGCCCTCGACACGATCGTCCTATTCTACGATATATGGGCATTGAAGTAGTGCAAGGGAACGAGGTTAACGGGGATGCTTTGATTTGCCCTTTTACTCTTTGACTGCTATGGGCGCCTACAGCCACTCGTCGTCAGTCTTAATCTAAACTAGGTGAAATGCTATTTTAACCCTTAACTATTGACACCAATAGTTTAGACACTCATGCTGACATGTTTGTCAGACCCCAATTGAAATCTATTGCTATTAAATATCTGTGAAATTGAGATGACATTAATTTTCATGTAGAAAGGAGACATAGCATGTCTAACAAATTTGTATTAGAACAGATTTTATAATATCTGTAGTTGTAAGGTAAAACGATGTAAATCACAAATTTTCATTTTCGAGATATTACTACTTAAAATTTTGAGTAAAACTGTTAAATATATATGGCGAAATTTATTTTCGTGCATCTTCTTTCAATAAATTTATAGTCTCTAGAAATTTATAGTCTAAAGAAGATTTTAAAAGCTAAGAAAAAAAGAAAAATAATTTGCCCCTACTATACAGTGGCTCACGAAAGTATTCGAACGCTTACATATGCAAACTTGAATGGCCGAAATAATGTACATTAAAGTAATTTGCTTAGACAAGTAGATGTCAATAGGAAGATGGAAGTCTTAAGATTATGTCAGTAAAATTTGAAAAGGATTCAACAACGTAGGTAGGAGTTATGATACATTTATTAGAAACACGCATTGTAAATGACTCACAAAAGTATTTGAACGCTACATATATTATTAAATTATTTAATATTAATATTTTGTTGGACCACCTTTAGCAGCAATAATGTGTCTCAATCGACGTTCCATACTGTAAACCAATGATTTTGTAAAACTACACCCAATGGGGTTCCATATTTCTATAATTTTATCTTTCAATACTTGCTTTGAGGGTATCTGAAATTTATTTAATCTTTTTCCGATTTCAGCCCATAAATTTTCAATCGGATTTATGTCTGGACTTTGCGGTGGAGTAATTAACATGTGTGGTGTGTTATATACGATCCATTCTTTCACAATTCTAGCAGTATGCTTAGGATCATTATCTTGTTGGAAGTGGAAATCTTCCAATAATCCTAATTTACGGGCACTTTCTTTAAGGTTATTTTTTAAAATATTTAAATATTTATATTTATCAAGTATTCCATCAATAAATATCAAATTTCCGGTGCCACTGGCAGCCATGCACCCCCACACCATGACCGATCCACCTCCGTGTTTCACTGTTTGATGTAAATGTCGAATTTCCAATTCCGTATTTGGTTTTCTCCACACATATTTTTCACCATCTGAGCCAAAAATGTTAAACTTTGACTCGTCCGAAAAGATGACTTTATCCCAAAAAGAATTATCTTTATTAATATAGGTTTTTGCAAAAGTCAATGTTCTTTTACGATTTGCCGCATTAATATATGGCTTCTTTCGCGGTACTCTGCCATGAAAATCATTGTTTCGTAAGATTCGTCGACATAATTCCGGTTGAACTTCTTTATGAAACATATCAGCAACCATACTTGCGAGTTGAGGAGCGGATGTAGTAGGATTTTTTTTTAATTCGCGAATGATAACTTTCTCTTCTCTTCTAGTCAATTTCTTTGGTCGACCTGATCGAGCTTTGTTTGCAAGTGTTCCCTCATCCTTTGACTTTTTTATGATATAATGCATTGTGGACTTACTTCTGTTCACAATTCCCGCAATCTCGTTATATGATTTGCCGTCCTCATGTAATCGGATTATTATTTCTCTTTCACACTTCTTTGTTTCAGACTTTTTGGTACTCATTTTAAATACTATTGTGCACACTTTTACGTAACTGTTACTGAAACGATATCCTAACATCAAGTGAACGTACCAATATTTTCATTTAGCAATGATGTTTACATTCGGTGCAAAGGAAGATGAAAAACTATCAACAGTGTTACAGCGTTCGAATACTTTTGTAAGACACTTATCATGAATGTTTCTAAGAAATGTATCATAACTCCTGTCTATATTATTGAATCGTTTTCAAATTTTACTGATGTAATCTTGAGACTTTCCCGTCACTATAGATATCAAATTGTTTTAACAAATTAATTTAGTACACCTCATTTTATTAATTGAAATTCGTAAGTGTAAGCGTTCGAATACTTTCGTGAGCCACTGTATATGATATTTATTCGCCGTTTATGTTTCATCAATTTTAAGAAACTAAAGTAGGTAAATACATGTGGTACCTTGCATCACATAGATTAGAACGTAAGAAAATTCTACGCTATCTTTGATAGGAAATTTCGAAAATATTAACCCAATAGTTTAATATTTGTTGCGAGAAGTCTTTAACCCTTTCGTTGTGACTTCTTCAAATTAAGAACTAAAAGCATAGATAAGCACAATTTTTATTAAGACTTAAACGTCTGACTATCCATCTTGCAACTATGTCTAAATATCCGGCAATAATTTACAAGTTTTATGAATTTGCCTTTTTAATCTCGTGTCTTAAGAATTTTTCTGTATCTGCACGCATCAACGAAAACAATTCACTGCTTCAACCTTGCGCCACATGCAATATATTAAAATATTATACGTTACGTATATTTGTCATACTAATTTTTAAAAATTTAAGAGAAATTAAAGGAGTTAAATTAAACTTTGTTACAAATATTGCATATATCTATTCTATTAGGATCAGAATTTATTCTACGAGTGTGACTCGTACTTATAAGGCAAGGGGTTAAGGAAAAATCAATGCATCTTCTTCCATACAATATTTTAATGTATCATATTAGAGATGGTAAAAATGCAATGTTAGGCGTTTAGCGATCGTCAAAACACGTTGCATAAACGCAATGTCAAATGTTTAAGTGTTAATATGAAAATAGAATAAAGATAAATATGTAGGTGCTTCGTATGATTAATTATGGTCTGATACTATCGTATGAATAAAAGCGAAGACAGTATTGTACTATAAAGAAACAATATCTATAATTTAGCAAATGATTGCTCAATTTTTTACGGCGTACCTATGCATACGTCTATCGTAGCGAAAAGGTTGAAATACTATTTTATATAAAGAAACTGAAAATAGTGGGCCTTTAGTTCTTAAATAATTACAGATATTATTATTGGATATTACATTCGTTTTATTTTCAGTTTATTCGTAATATCTATTACTGTTGGTTATAATGCTATATATTTAATACATTCATAGATATAAATATTTTCCCAATCTCTTTTTATATGTCATTACAACAGTGCAATACATGTTTATCGGCATACAGAAATAAATACAGACTGTGCAGGCAATGTGATCGTCATACAGCTAATATAATCGGAGATCATAACTGTTACAACATTAATATAAAAAAGTTATACTGTAACAGCTAATAATTTCATTTAAATACTTTTTGAAAATAATTGCTACCTTCTCCTTAAACAAAAATCAACTTTATGCAACAATTGTTTAACAAACATTAAAAAATTGACATTTTCTTCCTTTCTTGCTCTCTGAATGTAACTGCTCTGACAAAATTTTCCGTCAATATGTAATGACACTTCAAACTGAAAAATTTTATCATAAATGAAGAACTATATAGCTTCACTGAATTGATTTCATCTTCACGTAGGAATATTTTCATTGTTAAAGAATATTTAAAGCACATATTTGAAAGATTAGGTTGGTGCGTATAAATTTGTCGATCAAATATACCATGGTATTTTTTGCTTCTAGTGGGGATACCAACAAATTCAAAGGTTTCAGAATTTTGATGTTTGCAATTTTAAAAGCATAGCAATTTAAAGGTTCGAAATTCGAAAGTGTCGAATCTCGAAAGCTTGGAAATTTGAAATGAAATATCGAAGGATTAGAAGGTCAAAAGTTTGGAAATCTGAAGCCTTAGAAATCCAAAAACTTGCAAATTTGAAGATTTTAATTAATGCTAGAATAATTAAAGAACGAATACTATTACTTTTGGTCAGAAAACACAAGTATACGTTGAATTATTTACTAAATGATCGTTTCAGGCCGCACGTATAATGTGTTTAAAAACGCAATGGTCCAACATGAACTTTTAAGCTTCAACACACACTAGAAACGAATCATTTTTCGAAACTCACCCAAACATGATCACACTATGAGGACCTCCAATAACTAATTTCACGATATTCACTGCAAATAGTCCACAACACAAAGAAATTTTAAATAATCTCCGAAAAAGCTGTAATTTATATAAGATATATATAAATAACTTCGTATATTTAGTATAAAATTTTTAAAAATTTCACTTTTAATACAAGAATCTACCACAAAGCACACGAAAGCTTTCATCTAAAAGTAAACTTCCGCGCACGAGAACTGAGCTTTGAACCTAGGAAATGTATGAAGACCTTTAGAAACTTTCAAAATTATACTTCGAGCGTGAACGATCGATGGAGAACTTCAAAGGAGTTCGAAGAAGCAAAAGCACGGAGCAAGAAGAACCATAGTCGTTCCTATCGAACACTTAAACGACGACTATCCGCATAAATCGAGGCGACGCGTGTTATGCGCGCGGAAATACGAGGATATACACTACAGTCGTAGGTGAAACGTGGGACCGTAAGCAAAATGATCGCGGCTTAGTAACGCTACCTTTCAATGCACCAGGATAAACTGGAAGACGGGACGAGATTACGTGACACCGTTCCTCACCGACGGCGATGAATTTATCGTCAACGTTCGGTCGTTAACGAACCCCAGCCTATTCGTCAAACTTCAGCCTGCTGATACTTTGACGTTTTCACATAAGGTAAACGCTCGTAAGTTTGTAATAGTTTTGGAATTTTTCTATTAACACTTTGCTGACCGGTAACGAATTAAATCGTGTTTGCATTTGCATTAGTTTATGAAGTTTTGAAACCTGAAAGCAATATACATACTTATAAGAGCATTCTAGATCAGCGTTTTTCAAACTCTTTGCCGCTTGATCCAATATATTGTTTGTAATGGTACGACGGCCAAAACGTTTGTAATATACAAATTTTAAAAGTCTAATTAATTAAATTGCAAAATGTATTATATAAATATAAATAAAGAAAAATATATATATTTAACAGCAATTTCTACATGTGAAAAATAAAATTCAGTTCATTTTTATTGAGAGCGAGTGAAACGAATTTCGATTTGTAACAAATACTCCAATTTCACATTTAACTGTGGAAAAATATAAGACTAATGATTAGACTAATAATGCAGACAGTAAAATTAGAATTAAATTTTTTGAGAATTAGAAACATTCTGACATTCCGTTTTTTAGTTTATTTTGAGTTGTTTCTAAGAATCTTGTAAATTATTGACAATATTTCCATCTAGTTGAATTTTAGTTGCGACACACTTCGGATTAAAATGTATAACATGTATTACGATGCGTAAAATGCTTTTTATTAATAAAGAAATATAAATATTTAAATATTTTGCAAAATTAATAATAGTTTAAAACTTTTGTGACTTTAAATATAATTTTAGGAACGCTGTTACAACAAATACAGTGTTACACGGGATATATGTAAGTTAATAATTGACTGGCTAATGATTTATTTAGAACGTATATAAATATACACTCTGTGTAGTGAGAAAAATATTGGGAACTATATTTATAATATTTATAATATAACTATATTGTTTTTTTCAATTGTTACGTGAAATATTAGATTATCACGAAGGTTACCCCGTAAATTATTCGAAGGTAAGAGAAATACTAATATTTTTCTTTAATTTCTTATTACAATTTAATACATTTTCAATAACTTGGTTCCTCCTTTATTCGACTTTCAAAGGAAATTATTTTCTTCTTTCCTTTATTTTAGAGTAAAGTGTTTTGAATTTTAATTTTTAAATATTCCATATTTGAAACTTTTGCGTATGTACATCGGCAAATTTGAAATATAACTCTTTAAGTCGCATTTTCGAAAAACAGTAGCGAACAGTGTATGCAGGCAGGCGGTAAGAAGGAAAGAGAAAAGAACATTTCTCTTTCGAATAAATACCGTAAGGCATTTAAGAAGCACGTGGCGCAAAATGTGTTAATAATTCATCGACTGTCACGTTTTTGAACAACCGAAAGACAATCTTCAAGCGAAGTTTATTTTCGAAAAGAAATTCGACTCAGCGGGTATTAAGGATGAATAATGTTTCTCAGGCTACCGGGCAGAGATATAATTGCATCGGTCGTTTCCAGAAAGCCAGTTTAACGCGAGTAATTGCCCCCGTGAAGTAACCAATCATAACTCGAGAACAACATTAATTATTCCTTTTCATAACAACTTCCAAAGCAATATTAAAAGCTGAATTTTCTGGCTAATTAAAATATCAACAGAAATCCATGCAACATACGTTCACTGTAACATAGTACACTGAGCGTATCGTTGACTCTTATTACAAATGATATCTCTGTTTTTCTAATAATAGCCACTTAATTAGCTGAAATAACTAATAATGATACAAAGTTATAGCAATTATTTTGCTTTAAAATTCTCTTAAACGAAAACTCTCGATACTATTAATACATTAGCAAATCATAAATAATGATACTATTCATTCCAGATAATTTGATTCTGTAATACGATTAATTATTAGCAGTCTACAACCAAAATTTTGTTTCCTTATGAAACAAATATTACAATTTTTTCATATTAATGTAAAAATTGGAAATCAATAAAATAATATAGCAATGAAATGAAATGTAGTGTGATTATAAGTACATAAAATGATATTTTCCATAATAAGAATGACAATAATAATAATAAATACGTAATTCCAACACCTATGACAAATTTTACTTTTATATTATCGCTACTACATTTACCACCTAGAACTCTTTACAAATATTTCCTTTTAAAAATCTTGCTACAAGTAGTTATCCAAATATGATCTTTCCAGTTGACAACGTATTAACCCTTTATGATGGGACAATGACTTCACTGATTTAGTGTGGGTTAATTGTTTTGCAAAACCGTCTAAATAGTTATATAGTGAACTTCGTTATCGTATATGCATATATCATTCTAATATATTGAGTTGGTCAAAAAGTAATGATAGATTCTCTGCGAGTTTGCAAATTTGCACGCAGCAAGTTTTTTCAGAAAAAGTCTGCAAGTTGTATGAAGATGAGATTACCAGCAACCCACGAAATAACAGAAAGCTATATCAAAATGTCAACAAGTTATTTAGTGAAACTTTCTACATCAAAAGAAAATTAGTTACGTTTTTTTCTGAGGATTACAACATTAATTTCTAAACAACCAAATTTTTGGATCGTTAACTCTGTGGTCAAATGGCAAAATATTACGTATCCCACCTTCGTAAAAACTGAGACATATGTTCTTACGTGTACAAGTTTATTTAAGAAGCAACATGAATCAATTGATTGAACTTAAATTAACAATCATTCTTTTCAACCACTGATAAAACAAGTTATATTGTTTAAATTGTGAACTTCACAGGTGGGTAAACTTTAAAATTCTTGCATTATAAAATTAAGTAAATTGGTACATCCGTACAACTGAATCCGCAATAATTCTCCTTTGCTTAACGGGTTAAACAATTGTCTTCGACGTTTTCCAAAACAGAATAACGATCTTCCGTTACACAGATGTTTTTATCCAAAACTTTCGCAACATATGAGCCACTCATTTGCCAAATCGACTAACTGCACAAAACAAAAAGTTAGGAAATTGATAAGATAAATATACAATTTTTATTAAAATTCCTTTTAAAATTTAAATTTAAATAAACACAGTAGGATGTATTACTACCCGCACAATTTTATCTAATGTCATATTAAATGCGTTGGAATGATCGTTATTGTTTTTATAAATTGTTTATTATTCCTTCACCAAGAACATTTTTTTCATTTCGCCGTGTTGCGCCCAATTGTTAAGAAAATTTATTTTGAATCCAAAAAAGTGCTTTGGCACTAAAATTTAAAAAAAAATTCAGAAAGTGGAGTTAATAGCTTTGACCTGCGAACGGCTCATATAGCTTCAACGTGTAACATCTCTGAACGGAATTGTCGAGCTCGCATAAATGCAGAAAGTATTTAAAATTACTTTCATCGTGATTTACAAAGCAGATAAAAACATGCAGCGGGAGTGCGCGACGAAACATCGCGCCGTCTCCCTTTGCTGCTAGTTAATTATTATCGACCTAATTGTGTCGACATTCCCAGGCATTCCCATTTTATCCTATGCCCTTTAAAGAGTTCACTGTGCAGATACAGTAGGTTAATTGGCCGATTTCCACCGGTGACTTCTATCGAGTTTCCATTAGATCGGGGAACGACTGAACGTGAGGTGTACGCAAACCTCGTAGATCAGACGTGTGACCGCAAGTAAAACCGCTAGTGGCTGCAATAGTTGCGTTTCAACGCATCCTCACGTGAACAGGGAAAGTGGTACGAGTACTGACTGTTGACGAACGCGTTTTCCTTTTCGTTTGGAATGAGTCCTTCTCCATGGGGATCGCCATTGGGGGTTAATAAATCGCAGTTATGATTGCTACGATTTTTTTACGATCTGGTTGAGACTTGGAAGTTTTGTGATGTGATTTAACACGAGAACTACTGGCAATTAATGTATTCATTTGTACCAAGAAAATCTATATGGTACGTGTTTACGAAAATATATAATGCACGAAAAATAAATCTTCATGTATACTATTTGCAGAAAGTCACTGATAATCTTCAAACATTTTCTGTTGCTAATATATATAATTTTTATAAGAAATCGTAAATGAGTCATTTTTCCCATCTCGGTAATTCTAGTGTTAAAAGGACGCAAGTAGAGAAACTTTGTAAGAAATATATTGAACTGATGCGTATGAAATTTAAAATTTTTAAAGTTTAAATTAACTGCCGGGTATTTGTCTAATTATCAACTATTCTAAATCACATTAAAAAAAATGCTACGATATACGTACGTAGAGTAGCAACACAAAAACGTTTGGCTATTTATTTTGTAACTATGCCTAAACATCCGGCAATAATTTACAAATTTTTAGAATTTGTCTCTTTAAGGAAAAACCAATGCAACTATTTTTTTATACATTATCTTTATGTATCATATTACAAATTGTGAAAATATAATGCCAGATGTTTAGCCGTAGTAAAAAGACGTTGCACAAATACAATGCCGAATATTTAAGTATTAAAAATAATTATAATAAAATTATCAAAATTCTAATTTTTAACTCATGAATAAGCTGGATACATACGCTTCATAATGAGTTTAAACTTCGAAGATATATCTATTAGGTCGGTGAAAAAGTAACGTTGCGTTTCTGTAATTTCTAAAAAGATACAAGTTTTCATAAGAATGGCACTAAAGAAACAAGAAAATTATCCAGACGTTGAACTGAAGTTATATTATGATTTTGTTTAAGTCCTCGTAAGAATCATTAATTTTTTGTGTCCTAGTTGAATTAAGTACTGGCTGCCAACTGACAAAGGTCTGCCAGACATGATAGTAGACAATATTATATAAACCGCCATTTCATTTTAAATAATAAATAATATACGGACATAAAATTAAATACTGCCAAACATGCGATAAAACAATTTTAGTATTCTACTCAATAATTATCTGACGAAAAATATTTTAAAGTTACTTATCTTTTTAAGCATTTAAAGTGATGGACCCTATTAATTTGTTTAATGAAAGCTATTCAACGATTCAGCTACGTTCACCTAAATAGGTCAATAGCGATCTTACATTGGTACCAGCCGCGTGTAGCTCGATCTCACAGGCTAAATCACGAGAACTAGATCAACGAGCAAAGTCTCGATTCGCCTGTGTGTACTTTTACACGTATTGAGCTATAGTAATCCATGATGCATCTCACGCTCCAGAAACACTGACTCCAGATACCCTCAGGAAGCAATAATTACTAAATCATCCATCACCAAGTTCATTATTCTCTCTCTCAACAAAATATGAAGGTGCCTGCTTAACTGACGCAAAGTTAGTCAGCGACGAAAATTTTTTTATATTCTTCAGCTCTTCGGACACCGTAGTGATAAACATTGAGTGTGGATAAAAAGAGGAAAAAATCGAGCAATTGTTATAAAAACGCTTGTACACGATCAATAAAATTATTAATATTTGTAGGTATTAAAAATATTATTGACTGCATACAGCTTATATTGAGAAAAAGGGTTAACATTGAGATAGAAAATTGACTAGTTTCAAAACTGATTTTCAAAGTAATGGTTAAAATGTTAACAACAGTAAAAATATTGAAAAAATAAATACAATGGCTACAAAAAGTATTGATACACCACTGTGAATTTATATTTATCTACTACTTAGGTATTTAACTATATTTTTTCTATGATTTAAGGATACCGTTACGTAATTACGATTATTAAATACTAGAGAATTTGATACAGTTGAATCTAGATAACTAGTACTTAAATGTAAGAATACAGTGGTGTGCCAACACTTCTTATAGCCAGTACAAAATATTAAAATTAACTGACAACGTTATGATTAATAATATTAACCTTATGCGAGTCGGTTAACGGGAACATTTATTCCGTAGAAATTCAAAAAATTGATAAGGGCCACTCTGTGTAAACTAAACAGGCAGAAACTTTTAATAAAAATAAACTTTACAATCAATTTAGAATGAATCTAGCTTGTAACTTTACGGCGCTCTTAGACACGTAATGTAGTTAATTCTGGAGTTTCCATACTGACAACATAGATTTTCAAAGAATGGAGTCAAACCTTTCAATTCCCCCTTCTCTTTCGAATTAAGAAAAAAAAAACGAAGAGAAAAAAATTCTCCGTACGACGATTGCCGTAACGATACCGTGTCTCGAAATTATCAGCAAGCATGCGTGCACGTTTCGATTACACATACCGTGTCGTATCAAAACTGCACCGTATCGCTCCGCGCGAATTATTCCCTGACTCGACAGAATTAATCCCGGCTCGATAACGTGACCCGATAACACTGTGTATACAGTTTGAGAAAATATTCGCGACACATTGATCTTACGATTAGTCGTGCTTACAAAAAGAAATGGATGAAATGAAAGGAAGACGGAGAAGGAATGATGAAGGAAGAAGCTGAGGGTGGCAGACACAAAGCAAAGAATACACGCGATTCCTCGGAAATTTCTTTTCGCAAGAAGTTCCGGGGTTATCGGCTCGCCAGCCATGTCTTCCCGACTCTGAGTCTTATCAGCTCGGTTCAAATTCATTCTGACGGCTAATAACATGAGTGTATCGTAGCTTTGTTGTGGATTAAGCGTCGCGATTTATTGCGTCAGAAGATCGTCCGCTGGGGAGCTTAAGATACTTTGGATGGCGAAACGTGGTAAATTAATTGTCATGACCGTTACAGTTTAGTCAGATGAGAAAAGCAGCGTATGATAGATAAGCTTGCTTAGTTGGGTTGTGATTTACTTTAAATATAATTGCCGCGAACACAATTTAAGTACAGTAAATCTACTCCTATTTAGGAGTACAAGAAGGAAAAGATCGTGGCTGGCAAGAAGTATTGATTTATTAATACAGAATCTTCTGTGAAATCTTTTACAAATAAACGTACAGTGGCGTACAAAAGTATTACGACACGACTTGTATTTGTAATACATTTTAAACATTCAGTTATGCAAGATATTGTTTAGTCCGATAAGAATAATTGATATTAAGGCATCAGTGTATAAGACCAAGTTTCTGAAAAAAATATAATGGATTAGAATTATTATTGAATATTGGTAAGTATTTCGGCCGGATATTTTTATACACCACCGTATATGTATTAGGTTGGCATGCGTTACATATGGAGAATATTTCAGAATATTTTTTGTACGCCCTCTTAATCTCGTCTGGGAAAGGAAAACGTTCATGCACACCCTTTGTGTTTATTCCTTGAAGAACGCAAGGAGCTTACTAAAAGCAGCACCATGACCTAGACTAAAACCGTTGAAGATTACCTGATATATGTAGAAACCTTTATGCATTTCCATCCATTTTTTATAGTAAACGGAGGGGCAAAAGTACATAACTACCCTATGTGTTGCATTTGATATGATATTAACCCTCACGTTTTTTATTTACAGACGGACATTTAATGGAAGTCATTTTTGTAAAATGGAAAACGGAAAATTGAAATTGTAAATAAACGTGATATATGTATCAATACTACATCGTTTCATTTACTTCCTAATAGAAACCACACCAAATCGGGAAGTTACTTCTGCCCTATCTTTCATGTAAACCCCTAAATTTTTACTCTGATTTTCCATCGGATTTGTCCAGGCAAAGTTGAGCAATAATCATTTCGAATAAATATTTATCTAAGATAATTATCAAAATAAATTCTGTTTAATTACATATTTTATCCGCAAAATAATTATTTATCATTCATAACAAATTATTCTCTATCTGTTCGAACAATTGTATATTAATTATTCGAATAAATCTACCTAACAGCAATGAACTTTCTGATTCAACGTTTGAACAAAACATAATTGTAAAAGATAATATGATGAGGTTTTAAGAATGATGTCTGAAAACATGTTTCATGTTCGATACTGTCTACACATTCTTACTTCACCCATTTCTGTAATATACTTGTACATACAATGTATTGTAAAGAACTTGTTATCCGACTGATTTATTCGAATAAACTTTCAAATGAATTTTTATACGAATTACTTTTTATTCCAATAATTTCTTATTCAAATCAATTCTTATTCAATAATGGTGAAAAAAAGGTTAGCCTTGATTTTTATTCGCTATTCATTATTCGAATAAAATTTTGGTCATCTCTGTGTCCAAGAAAATTCGCCTATCCTGCTGTTTTCGAATTTCACATCAGGTTCATTCGTGTCCTTTAGCTCCTATCAAATTCATCCGTAAATTCACCAACCCCTTCTCGTAACAGCTCCTCGACTACACGTCGAATTCATGTGTGCTTTAACCAACTTCGCAGCAGCTCCCCGATTTCGTATTGGAGTCGTCTACGCGTTTAAACCTATTGCGGCTCCATGATTTCGCATCAAGTTCGTCAATGTTTAACTATATTCCTAAAGGCTCCCCCATTTCGCTTGAAGTTTGTCCGCACATTTAACTAATAACTCACGCCGTATTACTTGAGTAGCACCCCTTCGAGGGCTAGACATACACATATATAATGGATAATAACATTCTTTACAACAGAGATACATGAACAAACAGGTTAAAGGGAAACTAAACTAATTACCTAGTTACTCATTTCAACGTATAGATACACGCTAACCGAAATTATACTGGATAAATAAAATAGTTATGGAAATAAGAATGTAAAAAGAAATAAGGATTTAAGGATTTCAGAGATTGTAATTTCAAAACCATGAAATTTCAAAGCCTCCGAAATTAGGTGGCTTAAAATACAAAAGCTTCAAATTTTAAAAGCTCAGAAATTCGAAAGCTTGGAAACTTAATATGTTTTCAATTCTTGCATCTGACAATGAGCTTAGCGCCGCAAATGTGCGTCAATTTGTAAAATTACTTATTTTGCTTATTTAGAATGCTATAAATATATCCTAAGAAATTAATAAAAAAAAAAAAAGAAAATATCCTTAAAAAACATGCCAATTGGAGTCATATTTTAACAAAAAAAATCCTAGAGTACGGTGTAAGATTTTCTTTTCAGATCCTGGTAGCAAACGTGTTAAAGTCTTTAAAATTGGAATTTTTTTAAATAAAGGCACTTTGACATTTACAATTTCGAAATTTTAAAGGTTTGGGTCTTAAAGGATTTAGAAATTTAAAAACTTGAATATTTATAAATTATCTGAAGTAAATGAAATAATTAGAAAGTAAAGAATATTTTCCTTGAATTTCGTATGCACCAACCTAATATAATTTTTGTGCAAATGTAACTGGTTTATTCTAAACTCCTATTTTATGGAGAAAAAAGATAAAAACTGGGATCTAGGCAGAAATTGTTTGATGTGTTTGACATATAACCATCAATCACATTTATTGTACAAAACGATTTATTTATCTTTGGCGAATTTTGACGTAGTATATTTGACTCTCGGTATGATTTATTTATTTTGAAATAAAACAATTGTGTCCTCCCTTCAAAACTGTAGTACTATCTTTGCAAGAAGACCTATATTTATTTTAGTAGCATGATCGAGGACAAAGTTTTGAAATAGAGCATTTCTTATCTTCTTCTATTACTAATATTTGTAGTTATCACATGCTTATCAAAGCTATTTATTTTTATATAATAAATAAATATAGTACAGAATTATAGAAAATAAGAAGAGAAACCACCTGTTTATAGGATAAGGGAATTCTCCTAGAAGTGAGGTCAAATAGTTGAGCTATCAAGAAAGTAGATATGAAATGGCGAGGTGATTGATCAGGAAGATCAAACCTTGATCTATAACGGCTACAGGTCTGCTATAAAATGTATCTTATGGTGGTTGAATACGGGTTACTTAAAATTTTACGAACTGGAAGCTTCCACCTTATACAATCCTCAAGGGTGGTGCATAAGCTAGCGAATGCACCATTTTAGCATATTCCGTAAAGATCGTCATAGAACACATCAAAAGAAGTTCAATTCGTATTTAATACCTCTATATAAATACAAAATAAAATTGACCAGAAATCCATAGAGATTCACAGATGTAATTATTAGCCAGCAAATTCTGTGCACTTCAATTTCTAATAGATGCATAAAAATCGGCAGTCTAGTAATTATGCAGACATTTTTATTATATACGCAAATTTTCGAATTTTTATTAATTTACAATATTTAACACTTCGGTGATTAATGGAACGCATGTCACACTTAAGTACTGGGTAATTAATCCAAATTTAGCATCCATTACAGGCAGAATTATTATAGCAATTAATCCTTAGAAAAAAAAGCATTTGGTCATAGTAAAACTTTCCATGGGGTTTCAAATGGTCACTTTGAAATGATGTAACTTTCCCGTAAGAATTAATTCTGGACGAATAAACAATAGGACAACGAAAATGTAAAAATTAAATGTTTGTTTATTAGTATTTGCTTTCTGTTCATTTGTATAAACGTTAATTTATTTACTAGCATAGCGGTAATTTATATAAATATTAATATATTTATAATTTAACTGAGTGTGAATGTATGTGTCATGTAATTGTGATACATAAACAGACAGTTGAGAAGAAACTTGCGAAAAAGTGAATACTGAAAATTGTGCATGTATTGCGTTGCGATATTTTTGTACAATATTCTAAACATACCTTTGCTCAATTTTATTGTAAATATTCCTATACTCCTAAAATAACAGTTACAACCACTGTTGTATGTTAAATTCATTGTTACTAATACGAAAGAATATTTAATCTACTTATGTTTTTGCGATCTCTTTTCTTCGAATGAGTGTGCCTTTGAAAACAATTTTTCTACAAATAAGAATAAGTCAATTAAGAGTATATATTACCAAATACGATTGCTGAAATTGATCTGAACTCTACTCCGATTGTAAAGAACTTAATTCTTAGGTCCTTTTTATACCGATATGAATTACAGAATTCATCCAGCAGGACAAGTCCAAGAATTCAACTACAGATATAATCCCCCTCGATTACTACGACTCGACGATCACCTTACGACTTAATCTTAACGCCTTGAATCCGCGTCGAAGCATCGCCATCGATCTGCGCAGCCCCTTCGAGAATCTTCATCCCTAAAGCGGCGAAGAAAATTCCTCATGGCAAACAAAACACGGCGGAGCTCGCGTTAAAGCTTTAAAGGGGTTCTCCGTTTCTACGACGGCCGTCGAAAGGGAAAGCTGAGGGTGTCGTAACGGCAACAGCGATGGTAACAAGCACCCAGGGGTTGGTGGCTCACGGTGCTCTGCTCCCAGTACTTGTATTGATCGCACACAATGGCTTCGCGTAACAAAGACGCGCACAATGTCCACGGGATAGGTCGCGAGATCGAATCCTGAAGGAGAGAAGGCTTCGAAACGAGGTTGCCTGAAATCCCCTTTCGTGAAAAAAGAACCTTTCACTCGGAATTCGGGGGCGATTGACGCTCCCATCTTTTACAGGCTGGGGATTGATTTCGGTGCATTCGTGAAATAGGGCAAACTCGGATGAGATTCCCCGTTAATAGAGGTGACCCACTCCGTGTATTTCTAATTCTAAACGACTATACTGTTTGTCTTATTGAAAAAGCGAGAATGGTCGTGATTAAACATGCTTGTATCTTTTCTGCGACGACTCCTATTAATCGGTCGGAGACCTTTTTTATGAGCGGTCTGAAGAGTCTGAGATAACCGAACATATCGAGCGATAAACCGGCAAGAAAAGCAATTGTGGTGTATTCCAAGGTGAAATTGACATTAGTGTCTCGAGGAGATAATGTTTATCGGTCCTCAAATTAACATGCATGGAGCTCGATACAGTGATTGTGTTTTTTGAACAGTTTACTGTAAAACAGTACACGATAGAATTGTATTACACCTTCTTTTTCGTAGAATGCTTTCATATTTTAAATAATTAATTAATTAAGCGCAATTATATTAAATTTCTAAAATTTTGTTTCCAAAAATTTGGTTGTCTAAGTACTTTCTGTAAGCACTATATGTTTCAATAAAGTACGTTTATCCTTAACAAAAGGTTAACATATAGATGTTTATTTATATTTTCACAGAAAAGCCTAAAAAATGTACCACTTTAAATTTACAGAATTTTTGAGAGAAATTATATAAACCGGAAATTTTCGTTCTTTTAAATGTTCTGCTCTATTTCGACGAATTTAAATGTCCATAAAATAAGGAATTTTGTTAAGTATTGAAACGTTTTTGTAAGTTTTGGAACAATAAATAATTTTATTGATAATCGTGTTAAGTTTCTAAACTGTTACTGGCATCCGGAGTTGCTTAATTTTTATTTCACAGGAGTGTCAGTTTTTAATAAGGAGACGATGTTCCTAGCACAGGGGTGATACTTCAAGAGCGTGAAAAGTCTTCCATAAACAGCGCATGCCTTGCAGTGAAAGGGTTAATGTCCTTGGTAATTGGATACTTTTAAAGTTCAAGTATCGCAAGAATATCTTTATCCTCTTCTCCATATATTATTAAATTTACTCTCCTACTGGAAATTTCTATACTTTTTCTTTCTTCATAATATAAATTTCGGGCAAAATTCTATCTCCTCAGAGTGCTAAAAAACCAAATTAAGAATTCAAGGAAAAGGGAAATCGTTAAAATGTAGACACTGAATAAACGAAAGCAAGGTCGGAAAGCGAAGGAGAGGATTTGCACTGTGCGAAAGTACAATTCCAGACATTTTAAGACGCCGTTTTATAGCACCTCGGCTGTATAACACCGAAGATTTCCAAGCTACGAGAAACGATTCAAGCCGTGGTCGAGGCAAATCGATCGAGGAGCATATTCGCGTCATGAGGGCAATGCACCGACGATACGATGCACCAGTTGCACCGGCCTCGGTAACTAGGATAAGCCTCGCTGCAGAAACAGCATCGTGGAAAAATTGCATTTACTCAAAAATTCAAATTTTTCCATAAAATCTAATCAAACTTCAAAAAATATTGTAATATCGAACACAGTGCAACTTCGATGAAATAATGATTGTATACTGAATCATGTCCAAATTTGAAAAGTATTAAATATACATTAAAAGTAATGATAAATGTAAATTCTATCTGTAATATATTTGTTACAAAATTACATAGTTTTAAACTGTTACAACAGGATGTTTTCAAGTATTTATTATATAGGCAAGATTCTTCCTACTTTACTGTATAATTTGCATACAATGTGCAACACCAATCAATAATTTATGTAATGTAATCCTAATCTAAACCAGAAGTTTATTCCAATCATTGAAATAGGCAATAATACAGACAAAGTAGCATTAAATTTCGTTTCTGAACCAAAAATTCCTTCAATTTAATTTGAATTCAATTGTATAAGGGTATGAATCGTTTAGAGTCATTTGAGTTCTATACTTTGTTCATCAAGATTCGATCTTTATCCTGCTAAAGTGTGAAAATAAATTAAGTGAAATGTTCTTCATCATTAGTGATGATTTTTTCCATTTTTTGTGCAAGTTGAGAACCCATTAATTCCATTGAATTTATTGATTACAATTGTAAAATATTCTACAATTTTACTAGAAAATAAAATATTAGAAAACATCGAATAGGTTTGAATTTTCTCTTTAATAGAATACTGACACTGGGTATATAGCTACGTTATCTTTATTTTAATTTATATGCAAAATAGAGTATATTAGAAATTAAATGCAATAATAGAAATGCTAAAATATTCATTCTTCACATAGAATAAAGTAATCAATAAAAATATATTTTTTTCTAGAACTGTTGAACAAGTATATACGATCTCTTCTTTCTGTTAAAATAAAATTCTCAAAAGTCACTTAAATACAAGTGATAAGTATACAAATACAGAATAAGATTTTTAGGACCTATGAATGGCAACAACAGTTCCTTTAATCCATTTTTTAATTTAAACGTAAGAAAGACTCTATTTAAGTGTAAGTAACTGAAACAACGGGAATTCTTGTGAAACTAGAACAAAAACTTTCCACTCAAGAACCCTCTGGAGACGCATTCTGAGCCAATTCAGAACAGAAGAACTACACAGCAGCGAAGTCTGATCGACCACCGGTGTTACCGATACCGATATGATCGCAAGAAAACGCTAGACGTTCTCTCGGTTCGAGGAGATTAAGATCGACAGGCATCAGAAACCAAGTTTATGACACCGGAGAGCAAGTAAGCAGTCACGAGAAGCAAGCTAAGGGTCGATGCTCCTTTCTTGCTACGTGATCTCGTCGAAGCGTGTAAAGAAACGGCTTGCGCAACCGAAAAGTCGATTATCATTGCTTGTCCTAGGTCTTTCAAGGCCTCCCGTAAAAAAGAACACCGTTAGAGAAGCGGAACTACTTGTGTGGCCGCGGATTGTCGGCGAGAAAACGAAAGTGAATACTCGCGGACCGTTTTACACCGTTAGCCGACGCCGCCATCACCAACAACGCTGAATTCTGAATCCTTGATCTCGTTCAAGCGGAAGCGGCCGAGCAAAATGAAATCATTACGCCAGTGCGGTTACGAGCATCGATCCTGCCATGGTTATAAATAACTTCGACCGACATACGGTATAAAATTATAATTTACGATTTTTTCCCCCAAGGGAGGAAGAAAGAGGAATACAAGTGCAGGATGCGCTTTTACAGTTTGGATGCCACATTCACGACGCTCCGTTATTCTAATTTGAATCTGTTAACAAGATCAGTATTTCTCAACCTATGACCCCTGAGGTTCAATATTAGACCGTGTTAAAGGTTGAATGGACCGCGAAATGATAATTGCTTGGAGCTACTATTGAATATTGTCTTGTATTATTTTACTCGAATATAACTCGCCAACTATTTTAGGAACTCCTACAGAGATATAAAACTATTAGACTTACATTTTTTCTCCGAATGTCATACTATCATCATATTAAAACTTTTCGTACAAACTTTCCTGCTTTTCTTTTGTTAATTCTCATAAACATTGCTGTTATCAATACTTTTCAAAGTCATACTCGTATCATTCTCTCATTAGTGCCATTCCGTTGTTTTCTCATTTTTTTAATATTAATCACAAATTTTCAGCTACCAAAAATAATAAAATTAACTTAATAAGCGAACAACAAAAAATATACGACATTGAAACATAACTTGATTGAGAAAATGTACTAAACTATTGATGAAGAGCGACCTGCATTAGCCAACGGAAAGGATGTACGTTTTCATCATGACAACGCACGACCTCATACGGCACAAACAACGCTACAAAAAATAAGACAATTTGAATGGGAAATTATGGGAAATAATAATTATTATATATATATACATATAAAATTCTCCTGATCTAGCCCCGTTAAAATACCACCTTTTCCGAAGTCTTCAGAACCATCTTAATGGAAATTTTTTTAATTCAGAACACAATGTACGAAAACAGCTAGATTTATTATTTCGATTAAAACAGAAAAGTTTCTACCGCCAGGGTATTGAAAATTTAAAGTTAAGATGGGAACAAGTTGTCAATAATGATGGTAAATATATTGCAAATTAAAGGTAAATGTGTTTTATTTTGCGCTACCTACAAATTCACTCCAAAAAGCCGCATTACATATGGGATAACCTAATATTATAATTATAATTTAATACAAAAATAAAAAGTAATTTAAATAATAAAATCATTCTGGCTCCCACATTTTGACTTTAACTCCTCTCGAGGTTCACATTTGCTCCGTCAAGCTCTTTAATGCACTAAGACATCGCGCACGTAATATTAATACGTATTTCTTTACCCTATAATCCCCCTTTTCTCTTGTAATTCCCATAATCAATCCAAATAACGCTATCATTTTCGCTACTGTCCCTTAATATATTCCATCGATCCTATCATCGACGAGCACGAAGAATCCCCATCGCCTAAAACGTCCATCCTCGACTCGAGATAGAAATCCATCCTGAACGCCCACTTATTTCCTCCATCCCAACAATCACCACTCTTGTGTAGCTCATCTAGCACCATCATCAACGAAAGATACACTCGTGATGGCTCGTGTCGATCCCAATCCACTATAGGACCACCAACATGGTGCACACGTGACCAATGAGGAAACGTGAAGGAGCGTTTGCGAGAACCGGTGCAAATGGGTCTATTAATCTCGATTGGGCCAAGTGTCTGCGATCTGCGTACTGCTGGCTAGACTATCCTCGTATTCAGTCCGGTCGTAGCGTAATCGGCCTCTGCCAATTATCGTTATCGCCCAAGGCCAGCAGACGGACGATCTGTTACGCTTTGGCGTCACGGGCGCGTCTCGGAGCCACTCGTGATCACGGTAATAGTCTGCATCGCTTCTATTCGCGATGGCAGGCAGCAGAAGCGAGAAAACCGGAGTTGGATGATAGGACGATTAGGTAAACGGGTGAACTGAAAAGGAGCATTGTGAGCCAAGGCAATCAGCCGGCAAGGGGACGAAGAACGCATCGCCTGTTTCTAGACTGACGTAAGCAGCTCGATATCTGGACGACCCTAAGGCCAAACAAACTCGACCACGCCAAGAATTCGGGTGATTCTACAGTCTAATGGGAACCACGATCTGCCTGAAGCCACTGTTATGTGTATCAAAAGGTGGATTAACTCTTTTCCTTACGATTTAATTCAGTGTCAAAAAATACTGTTTATTTCTATTTAACGTGGTATTCTACACATGTAATAGTGAAAAATAGAACAATTTGCATGAGTTTAGAATCATTGTATTTGTACAAAATGGTGGTATTCTTATAACATATACATATGTATTACTTCATTATACAAAAATAGTCAAGCTTGACTCCCGAGACCTGTGACGTCTCGCAGACGTCATTGTAAGGGAAGGGGTTATCGCTTTCGCTACGAAGAACGTATATATACAGGTTGACCCAAAAAGGCGTGTAAAAGTGAACACCAGGTAACTCCTCATAAAGAAATACGAGAAAGATATGGAATACCTTTTTTTTGTTTGGGGTTTTGTTTTCGAGAAAATCGAGATTGAAGATTCACCTTTTGCATACACATTTACTGTTATGAACCTCTTATGAATGGTTCAGGTGCTTCAAGGAATTACAAGTCTGGTCATTTCGTATCGTCTTCCTCCAAAAAGTCTATTCTTTTTACATTTTCTTAGTTCTACGTCTTGAAAGTATAATGCTATAAATTTCAAACCAATAAGTATGTCTGAAATAGAAATGAAAATTTTACATTACTCTCTCCGTTTAACATGGTAAAAGTACAAATAAAATCTTCTTAAACTGCATACAAATGTTTCATATTTATATAGCACATTTCATAGATAAAATTAAAACGGTAAAAACAGTAAATGGTTTTCATATGCAGATAATTAAAACTGACTTATAATTACACCTTCATTGTAACGCATAAATTTGTAAAATGACTTATAGTGTATCTAAGTATTTATCTTTCAACTGTCAGAGGATTATTGCGCAGTGGAACGTGAAAATCTTGAGCAGCACAATGTTCGCTAATGCGGGTTCGCAATTATTGACAACGTCAGCAAAATAAATGCAAATTATCGGTCTACTTAATATCTACGCTTGCTCGTCTTAAATGTTATGACTACTGGGTGATACGAAGTTAGTCGCATGAATAAACACGCCAACTCTTCAAAACGTGATTACCAATCATTTGCAATACTATTTTGTGTCTGACTTTCAATAATTCGGATTTACAATTATACGGAGCCAATTGACAATTATCTGATACAAAGTTTATCGATTGTTTCACGTTTTATTTTGCGAAAGCAATAGCAGGGCTTTAGGAGAGATCGACGTATACGATTGTCCAACGTTATTGGAGACCATTATTCGATGAAGATTCTTGAGTATACAAATATCTCAAGCTTTGCTTTTATAATACAAACTATAAGTAAATGTAAGGACTCAGGATTAGCGATTATTTATAGTTTCTCCCAGAAAATTTTTTAACGTGAATCACTTTTAGGATTGTTCGACGATCGAATGGTTATCTGGTGTCAAATATCGCGTGAAAATTATACACTAAATGTGTATTCGAAATACCGTTTCGAATCGCTTAATCTCGTTTGAGGTAGACCATCCGGTAAAACTGTCAATAAAATGTTTTATAGTCGATTGAAAGGTTAACTCGTGGATATCTACATCGGCTTAATGTATCGGCAACCTAAAAGAAATTGTTATTGATGTTAATGAAGCGTGATTTAACCAAATAATGAATCATTGTACATTTTACTGTCGCGGGGCTTTTATCAGAAGAATGTAATAGTTGATTAGACAAGCTGTTAACAAATTTGAACGATAAATAAATAATCTATTTTTCTACATTGCTTCAATGACACTTATTAAACGTTATACAGTTTATCTTTAAATACGATAAAAAGAAACTATTAAATGCCTTCTCATAAAATTAGTAATAAGTGTTACGGTACTTACTCTACGCTAATTCTTGGCATTGGTAAACATTTTTTTATGTATATATATAAATTATTAAACATTTCTTTAATCCACGCTTTAGAATTCTAGGGGTTTCATTATCTTTATAGTATACAATGAATGAGCATGTCCTAAGCTTAATTTTTCTTGCTCCAGCATACTATCCAAACAATAACTAATTCTATGTAAATTACTTAATCGATCATATATACGATCACGATATATTTAACAGTATTTCGCTTTATTAAACATAAAATAATCCTAATGATATTTAAAGAAAAGGAATTGCACTCGTGCAATTGAACGTGATAAAATCTTTCGCATCTTGTGCTATAAGTTTTTCCAAAAATAGTATGACCGAAATTGTTTAGAGCAATCTAACATCTTTACCAGAAAAAAAACTGAGCAATTTATGCTATTTAACCCTTAGAATTAAAAAAAAAAAAAAAAGTAAAATAATAAGACTCGCAAATAAGTAGACTCGCACGAGAATCGGTTCCAGCCATCTCGGTCAATAAATCGCGAGAAAGCGTGAAGGCTCGATAGCAGCCGTAAAATTGCGTGACGTGACATGGTTGCACGGGATAAGTCGCGTTTCCGCATTTATATTTCACGCGACGTATTTTCAAGTTTATGTCCGGCTGGCACGACAGTAATAACCGCGATACATCGGCGCCCACGTGCCACGAAACTGATTTCTTCGTCCTAAGAAGAAGAAAACGTTAGAGTTTCAACGACGGAATTCTAAAATTAAAGGGCTGTGGGGAGAATTCATGCCACAATACTATAAGTTTATACGGGAACAAATTTTTAAGAAGAAATTTATAAACTCAGTGGTACAAGAAGTCATTGAACACAGGTGTAGCATGCATGTATCCCATTTCCATGGAGTTTCTTATCTTTAACATTTTATTTCTTATACAGGATGTCTGTAACTGTGTAACTTTTCTCAGTGTTTATTTGCAAAATATGAAATACAATTCTACTGTTCAATATAGTCTCCATTATTTTGAATAACAGTTTCCCATTTACTGGGCAAATGATACATTTCTTGGTTGAAAAAAATTTCTGCATTTCAGCAAACTAGACACAGAATAAACGGGAATTTATTATTTAATATGTAGTACTTTACTTTATGACTTAATAATACAGTATTACATTAGTTATCTAAATTGTTATGGTATTTTAGTATTAAATAGTCCTGTAACTTAATTAGAACTTATTACCTAATTTATTTTCAGTTTTCATTTGTAAGTGTTCGTATTCCTGAATTATCGGCCTTCGTTGTATTTGCAGCGCTTTCTCAATATTCCATAAAGCGAATTATTTTCGATGTCTATATTCCTTTAATATCATTTAAAGTGATAAGAATTAATACTGTGTATGTCCTATAAAAATACCGGAAACGTACGTCACATATAATTAAACTGAAAGAAACACAGTTAAACGACCAGATTTGCAATGTCGTGGGGATTCTTGCATGTCACAATTCTTTTTCTCATGGAAATCTAGGCCGTTGCATCCGATTTCGCGATCCCCGAAGGCAAACGAAACAAACCACGATAACATTGTATCTGAATACACGCTGCCCCCGATCTGCAAATAATAGTCGAGGACGAGACGATAAGGCTTCGATTGTTCCGAACGTACCGACCACATCTTTCATAAAGAAATAAAAATTACGAAAAGATGAATAAGGAAATCTGCCTGGGTGGATCATTTTGAAATCATTGAAAAACAATATCGACGGCGAGTCAATTTATAGATATTGGTAGAGTAAATCGGCAATAACTTGTCCGACTGGCGCCAATAATAATAAACTTGGTTATAGTCTGCGCTGTCGTATTTGTTGGTAGTTACATTGATAATTTGTCATCATTTGTCGTGAACGTCATAGACGATAATGAAACGATCGTTTTCAAGAATTTGTTTGACCGCGGGAAAATCATACGACAACGTGTCAGGTCAGTAGTAGTGGCGTTATGCAATTCAAACGGGGAAAAACACGACGAGATGAGCTCCTTAAAGAATTGATAACTGCGTAATCATTCACGACCATTCGCAATCGTTCGCGACTATTTTGCGACACACTTTACTAGCAGTTTCAAGAAACTTACGGTCTTCGAATGGAAATTAATCGTCAGTGCAATTTATTACAGAATTCGTGTCATATTTATCATTCATTTGGAAACAATACAAGACTGCGGATGTTTATACTAATTCATATTTTTATATAATATAACTAGCAAAAATTATTTTTCTCTAAATGTGACAATATGTACTTTAGATATTTCTGCACATTATGTACATTCTGTACGTTTTTGCATATTTAACTTTTCAATAAGTGCAAAACCATTTACATCCTATTAATAAATATCCTAGAAACTTTACAAATATGCTTCTTATTTATTATTTGAGTAGGACATTTGTAAATATTCGATAATTCTACTGCAATTTTTTTTCTCAAGATTAATTCATGCAGCATTTGTACGCAACGCAAAAACTAACAAAAACATTACACATACCTAATACTACATGCGTATAACAAACATTATTAAAGATATTTAATATTGAAAAACATACTTCATGTGTATGCATATAAATATTATAAAGAATGGTATTTAATGAAATTTATTTTATATTATGTATTCTTGCAAGTTTTATTTTTCATTTCGAACAGCTTATATATTTATATAATTATCCTTTCCTTTATTTATTCCTCAATAATCTATTAGCCTCTTTTAATCCAGCAAAAAGTCATTCACTCGTTAATATTCTCGAGTATCTAGCATTATCCCGTTGACACAAGGCACTGAAAGTTAAAAATTTCACGTAGATCTTTATGGATTATATGATAATTATCGTACGATTAATCACATAACGACAATTGATTTCTCTAAGAATATAAATGTGAAGCAATATTTGAATTTTAGTAATAACATTTAACATGGAGACCGCTCTTAACATCTAAAAAATCTTTACTGAATTTCAATTTTTTAATTGATAAATTCTTAAATTAATTAAACAATTAGTTTATGTTGGGCGGGAACACGTGCCTAATATGAGATATTGCGCCTATAAAATTAAAGTAACCAAATGTACAATATAGGGAAAAGTTGGAACAAAAATTCAAATACCAAAAAAAATCAAGCTTTCTTTTCTACATATTAACTATTTGGGTGTTAAATACATAATTTTGGATGATCGGCGCATTTTTAGATTTATTTTACGGATGACGCATACGCATTCTTTAATATCAATATCGTCATCTTTATTAATCATTGCACTATTTTTAAATTTACATTCGATGACCATTTTTTACCGATTATTCATTGCTTTAAAGGAAATAAGAAGATAAACTTTGTATATCGTATTCAAAATTGAGCGCACATATGCGGTCATAGCAGTGAAAGGGTTATGCAATGCAACTATAATATTTTATTACTATAATATTCTATTTTACTGTACTTCGTACTCCACGGTTTGAAAATCCCGTTTTAACACTTTCACCTCCTCAATAAACAAATATTTTGCCATTACCGTAAATGAAACTCAAAATCCCTTTCTGGAGTATACCAAATGCTACAACAATTGAATATACAATCGTTATATTTTACAACTTTTGAAGAATTCTTTTTCGTAAGGTGACATTTCTGTAGTTGTAAGGCAAACCGACGTAAGTCACATTTTCAAAATATTCATATTATTCATAAAAAAATTTCTTTCATACTATTAATAAAAAAATTCAAATGTATGCTAGTTGCCTTGTACGATTTAGAAACTTGATGAGATGACAGAATTATCCTCTACGCGAATATCCATCTAATATCTTCACCCCTTGCCCCAAATTCAATCTTTTCTTCTATTCTGACCACAGATGAACAGCTACATATTCAGTCATAGTATATACCATTTTTAAGTAGTATCTGCGACACCTACGGATTGCAAGCGGCGTTCTCTGTAATTCTTCAGTCCATTTTGGAGTTCGTTAATCGTCGGGGGTGTCCCCAACGCGAATGGTTTCGCAAAACTTCAGCTGCCACGTGAAAGAGTACGCGGCGAGGCTGAAAGCGCGCGGCCGCGCGTTGTTCCAAAGGACTTCTTGTAATTAACTGTCTAGACTGCCGACGTTATTATCTGGGCCTCGTTAGCGTTATCTCCGGCAAGCGGGAAACGTCTGCTGGAAATTACGCAAGCGTGTGCATGCTGCTCGTGATGTCCGACTCGTATGTGCTTGCTTGCCGACGAAAATTGCCACGTGCCTTTTTTTCTTCCCATTTTTATCGTTTTTCAACTACGCAGAACGACGACAACGACCATGTCGACACCCAGGTGGGTGGTAGGTAATCGATTAATTAATTACGCGAGCTCCATGGTTGACGATTCACGTAATTTTCGCAACAATTTCCAAGTTTCGAGAGGGTTACATGTTAATAACCTCGTTCATTACGCGGTAATTGCAGCGACGTGCACACAAGAGTGTTCTAAAGGGTGTTCAACAGTCGCCGCTACCACTTCGATCTTGTTTGAACGGTTGCTTGTTGCTGTTGTTCGGTGGAATTGTTTTGTTGAGAGCTGCTCTTTGTTACAAGTTGAACGATATTGTTTCACTGGAGATTGTACTTCTTTTTGATCGAAATTAATCATGAAGATAATGAGATTGTACGAAGCAATATATAGTTCGATAATAATCATTCGATTGATAAAGCGGTGGCTGATGAGTAATATTTGCACTTTATCTTCGTGGATTACTTTAGGTGAAATGTAAGGATATTTTCCAAATTTTTTCATTATAAACAAATTTTGAAACAGAGTTGGACTTATTGTACTACACTACAATGACATACAGATTCGTTTAAATACTTTTACATTGTAGAACAAGTGGCTTTGTTTCCTTTCTATTTTAACACAGAAACATTATTTAATTTATAGATTTAGTGCATAATAAATATCTAATTTTTGTAACTCTAACTAAGAGAGAAAATAGTGTAAATGATTCGCGTGAAGCTTGTAAGTAACTGTATTTCAAATGAAGGTCCCTTACTCATAAAATAGTTTCACTTAAGCAAGTTTTCCCAGTGCACCTTTTATCTTAAAAATTTAGCAATTCAAATAATTTTAACGCTCTGCATTAAAACATTTCATTTTCTACCTTACAGACTAATAACGTTTTTAAAAAAATGCTATTTCTTTCTTTTAAATCAAACTAATTTAAAACTCAGGTGTCTGAGATCAAAGGGAAGAATTGTTATCATGGTTTGCGAGATATTTTGTGAAAACTTTCCACCCCTTTCCGTCTTCTCAACGATTCATCACTCGCGAACGACAATCTTCCATAGCTACACGATATTTCGGTTATTTCCGTGAGGGGAGGAAAAGCAACTCCCGATTACACGGGCACGTATGCAAACCGTGGCGAAAGGGTTGCGTGTCCACGATGTGTTCGTGTCGGTGTAACGCCGCGATAACACTGGGTCGACAACCACGTTTGTGAGGCCAGGTGAGAAGAATCAGAACGAACACATGAAACGAAAGCGTTTTTTAATGTACCGACACTTCTTCAATTTTAGTTAACACTAGAAGTGCCGAGATTGAAGTATACTTATTTGTACCAAAGAAATAAAACTGGTACACATTTACAAAGCCTATGTAATTGAAGTACAATAAATCTTTATTTATATTTTACACAGAAAAGCATGGAATATCCTAAAAAAAATGCACCGTTGCAAAATAGAGTTTTTATGGTAAAGTTGCAACCAGGAATGTTGACTGCCTTGCTAGATCTAGTGTTAATTTAAAATTATCATCTTCATGTGCCCTACTACTAAAATCCTACTAGGATAGATGTCCCAATAATTGCCAGTGTTCTTCTAGCCAGGATCGTCTTAACAATATTACACGCTCCTGGGAAAAGCAATAACCATTATCTATACAGCACACAGGCACTCATAGAAATAAAAGTACATACAAAAAACTAAAAGTCTGATAAATAAATAATGTATAATTGAAACTTAATAAAACCCTAAATTAAGACACGTTTTTCTGTCATTAGAATATTCAATTTATCCCAACATTCGATGTTAAATATATTAGGTCATTCCATAAGTAATGTTATTTGAACATCTTTAAATAAGCGTATCCAAAATTTGTTGCAGAAGAAATACACAAAAATTTTCTGAAAGATCGGAAAAATCATAGAAAACAATGTTCAATAAATCAATCATTAAAAACAAGTGTAAGTAATTGACAAGTATGCATGTAAAATTAAGTGAAGAAAAAACAGATACTACTTATGGGATGACCTAATATTTATATCTGAATACTATATAAGCGTACAACGTAATACATTTATTTTTGAAAATTTTCGAATATAAAACTGCTTTCCTATAGAAGTAGAAAATGTGATTTATGTTTCTCCCCTGTGGTCTTCCATGTGTTTCCAGATTAAATATCTTAATCGTACGTAAAAGTAACCATATTTAATGATTAAAGATGTTATTAACAGCCGATTGCTAACGCAAACGATCGACACAACATGACCATAATTTCCTGTCGATTTCCTGCTCCTCCATCACGTTTCGCTAAGTTGCCATCGGATCGCAAAATTAAAGCTATTGTCGCGCATGGTGTCTGGGCTTGTGTGCGTACTTCATCGTGAATGCATCCTCGTAAATTGCGTCGAGATCACAATGGGATCGCGAACGGCAATGATGCGTAACATATTCTACCTTACAGGTGCGTGAATCGAGACCACGAACGAGCATCGCGTAACGCGTACAGACAACGGAATTTCCGTTCATCGAGTGTATAGGGTGAGACCAGTAATTACGATACGTAGTGTGGTCGTGCAATTTTCGAGGGTTAGAGTAAGCTATGGGGACACCATGATCGTGTTACGACAAATATTGAGTTTAGTGCTTCAACGTTATTTGAAGATGTGCTGGAAAATTAAATTCTACGAAATGAGGGGGAATGTATTTTGAGGGTGCTGGGGTTTCAGAATGCGATATGATTTTAATAAGGTAGGCGTATAACAGAGCAAATACTGTAAATGATAAGGATTAAGGATATCTTTAATTAAGTATTATAATGTACATAATTCACAATACTTAGGAACGAAGTTAAGTGCAAACTTAAATTAAAATCTGATTTTCCAAATTTAAGTTCGAATTTAAAATTCAAAATTGTAATTAAACTTGAAATTAATTGTAAAATTCAAATTCAAAATTCTTATTCAAATTGAAGTTTTAATTTTAAATTTAAACTGAAAATTCATCTTGGAGGTACAAATCCAAATTTCAGTGTGAACCGAAATTTATATCTGAAATTAAATTCGAATTGCTCTTAAAAAGTATGTCGCGGAACCACAACAAAAGAGTCCTTGCCAGCGATAAATTCTCGTAAATCCAAACACATGAAATGAAGTGTGTACTACCCATTCTGCACAAGCCACAACACTACTAAATCTCGAAAAACAAACATCACGGAAGAATCCAGTACGCCAGAGGATTACGCGTTTCAAATTCTAGAATCTGGGTTTCCATTTCCCCAACTCTCGCAACTCTCGCAACCCTCGCATCCGCAAATCTGGTGCCGCCATCTACACAACCACCCTCCCGTTACACCGTGTAAAAAACTCCAAAATCCACGGTGATACCGCGATAAATCACACACAGAGGATTCGCAAAAATGGGTAGAGCGAAGCGGCATAAAAATCGGGGCTCGATCTTCCGGATCGAGCAAGTGGAACGTGAAAAGTGCGCGTCGACACGGTCGATCAGCGCGGCCGGACGAGAGTGGAGGATGCTGGAACGGAGCAAAGGCTTTCCCACGGGCCTCTCTCGTCGGGACAAAAAGAAGGGAACGGTAAAAAGAGAGGGAAGCGGGGTGGGGAAAAAAGAGCGAAAAACGAGCAGGCTGACCTTAATTTCGCCGCGGAAAAACGCTCAGTTAGGGGGCACGTGTACGCGCGTGCAATCGCGCATGTTAACGAACTAAGTGTGTTTTAGATATTAATGAGCTAGATAAGATAAACCGTTAGATCCCCACCGGCGATATGCATTAGAGATCTCTACTATATCAGTATTAATGCATCCGCATTTTAGTTCCTGCAACTTTTAATACAAGGGTACCTCTATATATATTGCTAATAGATAAGTTGGAAGTACAGTAACATCCCCCACAACGCTAAAGTACGTTCTTCACATTATAAGGATCTCACGTTTTACGAAATCACGAGTGAAAAAAGTTAGAACTGAATCTTTTATTTAATGCAACAAAAAATGATATGTATTTTATTTTATTTTAAATAACAGGTACGTACCTTTTTCTGACCTGAAACGAAACTTGTTAACTTCGCATGAAATAAGTTAAACTAAAAGGGCAAGTAAAACTAAAATCTAATCACTGCCGGAATTCACTTGAAATTAAGTTCCACCGACATCAGCTTTTAACTGCTGGTTCAATCTCTTTGCCGGCCAAACTTTCTTCAGCTTCAGAAATTGTGTCCTTCATTCGGTAATGTGTCTGCCTGCATTATTTCCATAAGAAAAATCACACTTTTCTTCGTTACTTTCCGAATCGTCCTTAATCTTAAACTACGAAATTAAACAGTCTTTTAATTTTTCAGCAATTTTTTAATCGCGTTATAGGGGGTCTTATTGTATTTCGAGATAAGCAAAGTGTTCATTTATAATTCGCTTTGTAGGATATGCAATAACATTTAAAATATCTATAATAGCCTATTACAAAAATTTGTTTAGGTAACTGCAATGTTGACAAATACGTTTGTCTAAATTTGTGTAGACTATACTACATCCATAAAGTGAAAGAGTACAGTATAATGAATCCAATTTTGATATAATTTTTGCGTTTATTAGGTTCTGCTAGTAATATATTTCTGAAAAAGAAGACCTGTGAGTCGAAACATATCAGCGATATTTGCAAAATCAGTTGGATAGAAGCGAGAAGAGTAGACAAACAATTAACTATTATATGTTTCGTCTAGAAAAAAATATCTTGAAATGGTTAACACTACTTCATTTATCATAACTTTATTTATATTATAAGTGAAAATTGTTATTACTTTCTGATCGTAAAAAATGATAATGCTTCCAAGCTAGCGGCAGTATATAAGTACGCACTGCCGTATTTAAAATCGACTTCATGACTTATACCTAATTTATACAAAAGCATGAAAGAAAATTTCAGAGTAAAAAGATTTTAATAATTTTACATTCAATTGTGAATTTCCATAATTTCTCGGATCACATGTGCACTACATTAGCATGGAAACAAAACGGTAATGCAGTCTTAATGTAAACAAAAGAATGCACTGATAAAACAATATCTTTCTAGGTAAATGAACTATTACGATTAATATTACGTCATGTAATATGAAATGTCGGATTTCTAGTCATCCGCAAATGGACCGTACAAGTGGTTAATCAAATATTAAAAAATACTGTTTTTCGTGTGAATTTAAAGTTTATACAATTCTTCGTAAATAGAGAATATTGTTAGACAATTTAGGAGTTTGTATTAGGGACCAGTCAAGTTGAACAAGATTGCTCTCTGCGTTTTCAGGAAATACGTTGTATGAACTTTTACAAGTCATCGAGGGGCTCCATGTGAACATCCGAAAAGAACTAAACGTTATTTTTTGAACTAAATACAATTAATTACTGGATGACTTATGTTACAATATCAAGAATGCATTTTGGCAATGGTACCTCTAATGAATAAACTGCACAAAGTAGGACTGGAACTATTCAAATAATGGAATATCCGAATAATGACGTTACGGATTATTCGTAATCTACATTTCGAATATTTGAATTTCTTTTAAAAAATCCGAATATCGGTTGGATTCACGTAAATACATCTTCATGCAAAGATTTAACAATATAAATTATGCAATGCACAAATTTATGATCTGCCTCTACATATTCTTATTCTAAAACGATATTTTTTTTTTTTTTTACTTATTTGAATATAATAACAAACATAACAAAACATAGTTCCTTTTATAATTTTGTTATTTTAGGAACTGTAATATTGCAGTCGATTTAACTAAAGTCGTAATTCTGCATATTTTATTTTCTTTTTTTATTATTATCTCAGCTATCTTATTATTCCAAATATTCGAAAATCCGAAACATGCGCCCAGTTCTAATACAAAGGGGGTTCGAAATAAAATTGCGTAATTAGAGCTACGAAATTTCTGCATATCTCCCATATTTATCTTTGACTTTTCACCGACGAATTTCCCTTCTTTTCACAGTTTGACACATTGGATGCAAAGTAAAACATTTTTTAATATGACTAAGGTCGACGCTCATGAACTTTATTGTTTTCCAAAGATCATAACTTCCTTGAAAAATTTTATTGGTGCAATTGTATTAAGTCGGTATGTATCTATTTTGATGAAGAAATCTTTGAACTCTTCTTCATTCTTCTTTGAAAAATCTGACATTTTATATTACGCAACCTTTATTTATATTAAATTTAATATCGATATATTAAAGTTCAGCAATGTTGGCGGCGAGGTTTCCACGTGGGAATCAAGGATGCGTTTCAATTTTTTCTCTAGGGCGTGGAAAAGAACGCGGGAAGCATGTATGGTTTGATTGAATATCGAAAGGTGAAGGGTGTGGTTGAGCCTTCCAAGTGAGCTATGGGTGCGCAAAAGGTTGGATGCACACTGTGGGAAATGCCATGTGAGATGCTTCCATGAGATGGTATTTAAAAATTGAAATTAACGATTTAGTATGTTAACTCCGATAAGCGAAATAAACGGCAAAAGCGCGTTATGACTCTAAACAATAACAGAGAAAAATGTTGTATTGTTGATACTTTTAACTCTGCTGCGAAGCTCGAGTTATTTTTTATCCAAACGTATCTTTATTTTCTCAAAATATTTCCTAGTTTCGAGATAAATATAAAAAAGTCGTTACTATCCAATATTTATAAATTTCAATTTCAATTTCAGTGTCGAAAACAATTTTTTCCAAAATTATAAAATTCATCTAAAAAGAAAGGAATGTGATTGAACTGATAAAATTTTGAATATTACAACAAGGTTAAAAAATCATATAACTTAGACTTAATTTGAACCAAGTCACATTTAATCCAAATTTGATTTAAATATCCTGGATTGTATATTTATTGCTGTTCATTACATTTTCCAATACACAAGAACGTACAGTGGCTTTTCTAAAATTGTCAAAATTTCTTATTGTGGCTGTTCCTCAAAAACCACAACGTATTTATTTTGATTGTTTATTTCCCTTTTTGAGTTTAAAATACATAAACATGAAGCATATAATTTGATTTGGTGATTTTGTACGCAGCTTAATGTTTATCAAAAGAGCAGACAAAGTTTTAATACTCAAAATAATCTCGATTATTTTTTATGTTACGTTTTCTTATTTATCTGAGCAACTAATAAATTTTCTTTTTAAAACGAGATAATGGTCGTCATGGCTTTCAAGATAAGGGTACTGAATTAATTTGTACAGTTAGTAGAATGAGAATAAAAAAATGTATGGTGGCCAAAGAGGAAAAGACACGTGTGTTCTTCGTATTAATTTGGTAAATGAACTATGACGCAGTTGCTGCTCTCATTTTTACTTTCAGTGTGCCTAAAAGCATGGACGCATGCGTGTGTAAAAATTCACAGTTTATGATTTTGTCATGGAACCGTAAAAAAGTCGTTCAGCTGGCAGTCGTAAACCTACATGCTAATTACGGATAACGAAGTTTAACCCTCAATTTACGTATGATTCAACCATTTTAATCGAGCCCAACATGTCAACACTTTACCAATTATATGTAGTATACATTATCGAAAAAATTACAAATTAAATAGTTTTTAATAAACTGTAATCTAAACATTACATTCGTGGTGCCAATTACGGTTTAAATACTATAAAGATGAACTATAATTGCGATTGAATATAAAACTTATATATAATAATATTTCCAATGAATGATATTATTTGCAACTGCTCTTTTAGTTTATAAAATTAAAGATTATTAAATACAAAGAATTCAGTCGAGAAGTACACCACCAACTAAATCATAAATATTTTACACCAATTAGAAAAAGAAATACAAAATTGTACATTTGATAATGAAATGATAATCATATTATTTAACATTAAAACTTAATTGTTCTTTATTGTCTTTTCTTGTATTTTGTATGTATTGGATTACGACTCATGAAGCAGTAATAATAATGTTAATTCAAAAATATTTACATAGTCAAATGTTTTGTACAGTCAACGCACTTTTGCAAAATATATATACGCATTTACAAAAATACCGTTCTATTAAAGCTGAAAATAAGTTGCATAATTAAGCTCAATTAAATAATCAAGAGGATTATAATTTTATTTCACTAATTTAGACGGTCCACTTTTCAGCAGAACATTTTTTACAACTTATGTATAATATTTTAGTGTTTACCATTTGACAATGCGAAAGCAGTAAATAATGCCACAAACATATGTATGTATGTAGTCACTGAAAAGATTATAAGGCAAAAAGTGAATGTTAATTGAAATTTTCATATCACTTTTATAATAGTCGTCTTTTGCTTCTAATTTCAATTTTTCCTTAATATTATAGTCCTCAGGTTTTCGTCTATCTTTTTTATCTAAAACTCTTTCGAGATGTGCGCAGAAAGTTTCCCATAGGAAATTCACACAGCAATATCTGAAAGTATTGTAGACTGAAGGCACAATGGGGCGTCCTTCTACAACGAAGATTTCGAATTTTAGGAGAACAGTCCCAAATATCATTTTCTTTTATACGGAAAGAAATACATTCAAGTCGGAACGTTCACAAAAAAGCAGCAACAAAAAAAAACGAAAGAAAAGAGGACAAAGGGACTTTTTCTGCAATGCAATGATGGTTGATTGAACTGAAAAATAGCCTCAAGCAGCTGGAAAATCGATGAAGACAGAAAGGGGCCAAGTAGGTTGCTGTTCGAATTTTAACCAAACGACCTCAATGGAGGCTACATAAATGGTGGTCAAAAATAAATATGGAATGATCAAAGAAATCAGAAAAGACTGTCTCGGTCTTCCTTTTTCCACAAACGACTTTTATATTATCTTTTATTTAAGGTTTAAATTGCAAACGATATAATTCTGTGTCGAATCATTTTCTAGCTTCTTCATTTATACAAGTTTATATTTTTATAAAAAAAAACTAACAAAATGAACCCTAAACAGAAATTTGTTTTGTATTTTTAATATTTATCGGGTGATCATCAATATTTAATATAAGAGATAATCATGAAAGATATCTTAATTATGTTTTGCATATTTCGATGTAATGAATTTATTTGTATAAAGATCTGCAGTTTACCAAACAACATTGAATGCACTAAAAATAATCAATCCTAGTATTCATTCATATATTGTTCTCCAAATAAGAATTCATTTGAACACCGACAATTTTTCACAAAATGAGAAACTTCAAAATGTCTACAATTCGATCCAGAGTACATATAGTTAAAAAGAATTATATTGTACCTTATTAACTAGGGAATACAATTCAACTGGTCCCATAGCTTTAATTTTGCAAGAAATCTTCGTTTTTTTAACACATTGTTATATTTCTATTAGAAATACGTATTATATTATACTAAAATTTATGAAAATTAGAATCAACCTAACTAAAATTAACTATTTTTGTATTAATTTTTTGCTTTGTACAATGAGGGGATTCTAAATAAGAAATTAATTAGTTAATAGGTCAACCCTTTCGTGATGGATGCATCTTTTTTATTATGGATTTGTTATAATCTGGCAATAATTGTATATGGAATGCATGTTGAACTGAGATTAATTTCTGTATACTCAAATGGAACATATACTCCCGCTCGAAAGTCTTAAAGCACCTGCTGTTTCTAATAAAACTCAGTTTACATTACAAACTTTAAACTGTATGTATTTTTTAGTAAAATCGTTAATACAGTGTTAAATGAATAACACTTCGTTATATCATTCAACATTTATCATCAAATTGCTACTAAACTTATCGGAGATATAACGATTCTTCTAAGACTTTTAAATAAGGGTGTACTCATTCTACTGGCTGAAAAAGTTAGATGTCGGATACAAATTGCACTGTAGGATCTACGACCATACACGATCACCCCCACTACTTTTACAGAGCATCTTATGCGGTTTTACCCTAAAAGACAAACCTTCGTCATTTTTACGATTTGCAAATCTTAGTAATCGACAGTAATGTCATTTCTAATATAAATTCTGAATGTGAGTAAATTTTCAAATGCATCTAGCGATATATATATATATTTTGTTAATTAACTTTTACGAACAAGATTAGAAGTTAAATTTGCAATGTTGTAACACAAAGTAACAAAACTTGAAGATTCGTAAATTTATTATCGGATAATGTTTGATGTTCCAGGATTAAGTAGTGCGTATTTAAATATATGCGCTTTCTACTTGTTGGAAAGCTTGGGCGTTAATAATAATTTAAAATTTTAAGAATATACGATACTTCTTGTCCAGAGCTGACGATTTTGACTTCTGCAATTAGCCTGATAACACAGTCAGACATTCGATTCTTTTAAATGCGGGTCTTGAACGGCTTTTACTCAGAGGGTGGGAAAATCAATCAATTACGTAACATATAGACCGACAGTACAAACACACTACATCCACATATTTTTACACATTTTTAAGAAAATAACCAATTATAAACAACATTAATGGAAACAAAAATCTACGATGTGTGAATCCCTTATGCTTATACAGGTACTTTTTCACCGTAACTACTGCAAGAGCCCTATTAATTTGATTCCTCCTAATATTCTTCCAACAAGTACAACCACTGTCGTCCATTGGTACGCGACACCTCTCGCGGTTAATGGGCCACGCTGGCGGCCCGGAGCCAGGCATTTTAGGCACACCCTGTATAAGGAGATGTCGAGGCCGACCTCACGATCGGGCTGATGACATTTAAAAGTGCGACGGGAAGGTATCGACCGACAGAAAAGGGCGAGAGACAGACAGTCAGACACACCGGAGAAAAAGAAAGGGAGAGAAGTGAAGTGCGAGGGAGAGCAACATGTTAGAGAGAGGGAGAGCAATATGTTAGAGAGAGGCAGAGATCAGAGGGAGAAAGAGAGAAAGGGGAATCGTAATGGGAGCGAGGGAGAAGGAGCGTCGACCCAGACGAGAAAACTGCAGTGAAAGCCCGACTCGCATTCTGGGCCAGACGGAAGAAACACGAGGCAGACGGTGTAACGGCCTCTCTCTCTTTCTCGCTTCTATCGATCGCTCTGTCTCAATTCTCCTCACGGCTGGCCGCGTCCATGCCGGCACGCTCGTTTTTCCTATTTTTCTTCTACCATACTCTGCACTCAGTATCGTCGACTTTCGCGCTCTCCAGCGTCTGTCGAGGGCGAGGGCGGAATGCTTGATTATGCAAACGACCTGGGCCGCGATTTGGCCAATGATTGGAGAACCTTCCAGCGATCTTACGCGAACCAACTTACACCCGAATGAATTATGCGACACTGTGAATTCGTTTCTCCATCAAACTCGTTTTCAGTATTTTTTTAATCGAGTAGAGGCATCCGTGGTGATTGGTTTGTAAGGATAGGTTCGAGTTAGGTATCGTAGAGATTTCAACATTTATACCGTAAGGCGAACTTTTTTAGTTACTTGGTAATACTAATTGCGAATTGCTTACTGTATTTCGTAGGTTAACATGAAAGTTTTGTCTATTCCCTTCCGTTTTGCTGTGAAAATCTCTACAAATCAAAATAAAACTTACTTTAACTCGAATTATTTACCACATATTTAAATGCATTTTTTTATCTCTGTAACTCGAATTTAGGAAGATCAGATATCTCTGCAAGTCAGTGTATACCTCTATAAAAGAAACTTTTATCGTCGCTGCGTCTATATCTCGTAGTTATAACTATATATGTCATAATTTGTCAAACAACTGAATGCTGGAAAATATAAAATGACACTTACCGTGTCTTTACCTCTCGTAATTCGCATTTTCGTATGTTAAACCCCTATTATTTAAAAACTTTAATAAGTAGAAACTTCTATAACTCGAAGATTTTAGCTCTTCCCTTGAAATTCGAGTAATCGAGGAGCAACTGTATTTAAGAATATTGTAACCTCACTATATCATAGTTGTCTTTTAAATAAGAATATAACGTGATGTACTTCTTAGAGTAGGTATGCTGCAGTAAGAGTATGATTTTTCAGAGAAAATCGTTTCCGGAGGATAATAAAGTTATCAATTTCTAGTAATCAGCTTACTAACCATTTCATCATCGAACAAAGTCAACCCTTAATTTCACGATTTAGAAGACATTAGTCATAAAACTTACTCGTTGAATTCCTCATCAAGTTGGTTGATAAAGGTTAAAAAATTATAGACGCCCGTCAAATGTCAAAAGCGGTTCGAGAAATTATTTATAGACAATTATACGAATCTATGTTATCGATATATATTGTTGCCGGCGATAGAAATAGTTGCTTGGACGGTACACAGGAACCGGAGATAAGACAAACAGAAACAGAAAAAGGAGCACGAGATAACACGTGGGTCGCGTGATTAAACTATTAAAAATTAGCGACTGTCCAGATATCGTCTGCCCTATTTTCCGGCTTCTATGAACGTCACGCTTAAATTTGCGCGTAATTAAATAAATTATTTACGTCTTGATTACTTTATGTACTGCTGATAGATTTTCAGACAAATCGACGATTTAAGTTAACCCGCATGTACCCATTATCCTTCTAGAAAGATATTTGTAACATAATGTTAATTTGCAATTTTTTACAAACATACACTAAAATTTCATTTGCAAAGAAGAGTAACATTTAGAAAAAATATCACAAAAAAATATGAATACATTTAGGTTAACACCAACGCGTTAATTCGATTGAAATCAATTTTATGGAAATTATTTCAATAATATACAATACATACTGGGTAATAAATTTATCGACCGCAATTAATTGTTAAAAACAATAACGCCCCCACAAAACTTAAATTAGTATTAAAATATTCAAGAAAAATTTGTATTTGATAATTCATATGACTACAAAAAGTATTAGCACACCACTGTATTTACGTACTACATAGTTATGTTCAACTATATCGAATTTTCTATCATTTAATAGTTGTTATCATATAAAGGTTCCGTTAAATGATAGTTCCTTAATATAAACGAACCTAATTAAATAATATTTAAATACAAAAAATGCAGGAATGTGCCAATACTTTCTGTAACCACTGTAAGTAAAAATAGTAATGTATCGAGAAGAATAATTTGAGTAAAGATAAAGAGGTTCAATTAACATACCACAAGGGCCATGTCGCGTGGCTTCGAACCCTGAACCTGAAGGATTCGTGCGCCCAGCTCAAGCAGCTTTCTCCTCAACTGTTTCACGGAGACGCCGAGCGTCTGCATACAGCGACGCCTCAGCTTCATTTGAACCGTGCCGCCAGGTTGTTGACGTGCTGGAAACCACTGGCCGTCAGCTGTCAAGCTGGAATAAACACTCCCGGACTCGCGTCCCGTTTCTATTTTGTCAAACCTTGTACATCGAATTTCTTTCGTCACTGTCACTATTTTCCCTTCTGTCTTCACATTCGACAGAAGTTCGTTACGATATTTTTTATATAATCTCTTTTGTACTTTGTTTTAGCGACTGTAACGATGTCTCGGATGTCTTGAGGTGGTGCGAAAAAACTACAGGGACGCAGGTATGTCAAAGTGTCATGACAGAGGATGGGCGATCAGCGTGTCTCGATACACGATTACATCGACGATTGATGAGATTCCCCGCTAAAAAGAGACGACCTGGTTTTTGCTTAATTCGACCCAGTGCATCCTACATTACCACTTGACCAAAGAATTTACTGTTGTTTAACGAGTACGTTAATAGTCACACGTGTCATTCTCCTTCAATAACTTCTTTTTCCGCGTCCCACTGATATTTACAGAACACTTGTATGGACGCCGTTGCTTGGTTATGAATGCTTTCGTCCGCGTAGTAATGCAAAGAAAAAGACAAAGAATTCTTGGAGACTTCTGCGAACGAAGCACAAGTCTTGACGATTAGGAGAAAAGGAATTTCCCTCACGTCATTTATGGTTGAGACGTTAAGTAATGCACTGGTACATGCATCGTCTTTTGACAACCACAACCTTGACTTTCGAAAGACAGACTCGTTCCTCACTCGTGTTCTTCACTGCTCACCAACTTTTTTTACTTTTTCGAAACACCGTCTTTCGTATCTTACCGATAAACACTGTTTTACGAAGGACCAACACGCACAGTCTATCTCTCAGACATTTCTTCTCGACTGTCGTTTCTGGCAGTCGGCTTGTCGCCGATTTCCTAGCCTCTGCCCGGGAGAGATCACTGGTTGACGAAACACATTGACACGATGTAGAAAAAGTTGCACTGTTGGCCGACTTCCCGATGCTCAGCTAGAAATGACAGTGGTGTTGTTACGAAAGTTGTGCGATGCTTTTGATAACACGACCTCGTGTCGCTCTGAATTAGGGATGAACCACTGTGTACTTATGTGTGCATGAGAAAGAAAAATCACGCACTGTCGAAGGAACTCGTTTCTTTTCCTATCGTATCATTAAACGACCGTCCGTCTTTCGAGTCTCTTTTCACACTGTTACTGAACGACAAACTAGAAAGTGGAACCTACGCCTCGATGGAAAATGCTGGACAAGGTCCCTGATACGCCTAACACGTTCCAAGTCCAGCGGCAGACTGAATTCGTCCGGTGGCTGTCAGGCCGCAGCACTGTCGACGACAAGCGCTTCCCCCTCTACATTTATGTCCCTTTCCTCCTAACCCCCACCACTTACTGTCAGCGCAGCGATGCATTTACCTTTTCCTCTAGCCCCTTCGACACCCTACCCATGCAGAGACTCGCGATCTATTGCTTTCTTTCTCCCTCTGTCTGATGCACTAGCAGACACCGGTGCGCGCACGCAAACGAGTCACCAGTGCATCTGTTATATGTCCGTGCAGCGGGTGTCCTGCGTGCATAGTGTACGCACATCGACATAGTTGACTGCATGTGTGATACGCACATAACTAAACGGACACACGCATAACCCGACCTAGCAGCCGGTTAAGCCGGTATGCCCTAGCACGACGTAAAAATCATCCGCGTGGCGGTGTCAGCTATGATATCCCCGCGACAGGACGATGCTGTTATCCTGGTAAGAAGAAACCACGAGCCGGCGGCAAGGACTCGACGCGGTGATACGACGACGTGATTTCATATCAGGAAGTGTTTAATTAATGGTAAGCAATCGCCCGAATTTAATTAGTAAAACTTCGAATCGGTGAATTTAAAAAGTATGTGTTTCAAGTATTGGATTATAGGGAATAACTAGAACCGAATATCGGAAAACGTTTACTCTTTTATCGTGAGTTATCCCCATTCCCTGTACTACTCACAGCTGCCGATTCCTGGGCAAGAGTTTCCAGAATGGGTCATAACATTTTCACCAACGATGAAACACGCGCGGTCACGGTAACGTGCGCGGAAAGTAATTACCTTTCGCCGGCAGCGCGGAAGGTAAAGCCCCGGAATTTCGAGTACCGAAATCTCCGAAAGGAGGAAGGAGGTATATGTATCCGCCTGGGGGGCGAAACGAACGAAACGAGCGAGTACCGAGCTCGCACGCACGCGTGCATGCAGTTACGTACATTCACTCGCGCGAATTATTCTCGTCGACGGTGCTCCAGCCGGTTCCATTAATTCGAGTGCGCCACTCTACCCTGTAGAGGGTGAAATTACCCTTGAAATTATAACAGGTTGATACTTCAACCGCACCGACATCGACCGTCAGGTCGCTCAGTGCGATCGATAGCACTTGTTCGATGCGATATGGGCACCGGTGGAACGCTTAGAGAATAGTTTTCAATTAAACACGCCAGGAATGGCAGCGACAAAAGAAGCTGGCAGCTCGTCGAATCGTTCGGCCGAGCTCTGTCTCGGAATCGGATAATCGCCGCTGCCAATTAAGCTCTGCCGGACTACTACCGATCTCGCCTGTATGCGCGCGCAAATTGTTCGATTTTTAACTAATTTCGTAATTTCATCCGGCAACATGCTCCGACCTTGATAGAAGATACACGCAGAACTTTTAATCGACCTCGATCGTCTCAAAGAACGTTTCTCCTTTTCCTAAAGGAAGTTCCTTCTGGTCGAGGCTGTTTTCGATCACGGATAAGTGTACGGAACGGAGCGGCGAGCAGTGCGATGCGCGTTGCACAGACGGTCACGCACACAACTTCTTTCCGGAGCACCACCAGACGCTGCTGACCCCCACCATGGCTCGCCTCACACCAAGAGGCCAAAGTCTCACAGACGAATTCTCACACCCGCGCTTTGCCGAGAGTGAGCAAGAGTACGAGAGAGGAAGAGAGGGAGAAAACAGGAGGTAGAGATACGAATAGACAGATAGAGACTGAGAGAGACGAGAAACGATAGACTTTAAGGCAGACAGAGATAAGAGGAAACAAGAAGACAGTCTCGCAAGAGCTCCTCGACTATACGGGCTCCCGCTCGCGACGTCATTGTCAGTATAGACGCGCCTTAAAGAACTTCGACGCCTGACCTTACCTCGGCCAAGGTCGTGCAACGACGAACCGTCTGCCGTCTCTGATGTCGTTTTGACTGACTGCAATCCATGTTTTGACGAGCGGCAGAGCGTGCATGTGCTCGCTCGGTCATCAGAAGGTAACGTCACTGTAAAGCGCGAGCACACGTGATACCAGAGTCGGCTGTAGCCTTATTTCCTCCGGGCCGGCATACACGGCCCGTTCCGTCATCCGGGACCGAACTTTTCCATTAGAAGACGACCGGCTCCTGTGGCCCTTAACGACCCGCCTCTTATATTAAATTCCAGTTCGTGGTAAAAGTATTTCGACACGGGACCGGCGGCTGCTCCCAAGGGAAGGACCGGCGAGAAGCATCCGTACAAGCCTCTAAGACGTAATACAATTACGTAATTAACTTTTCGAGCTTCCACGAAGCAGCCACAACTTTTCAGGTAGCCAGCTCTCCTTTGCCTCCTTCAATTTCGAGGTCTCTGTTCTCCTACGCTGAGAACTTTTCTCTCCATTCGCCGCGTAGCTGTTCCACACGGCTAAACGCGGACTACCGTAGCTCGAACATTTTCGTAGCATGGTTAACTTTCCCTTTCGTGGCCCCTCGTCTATTTACCGAGGAGGCAGGGTCGCGATCAAAACAACTGCGGATCTCGGACAGATGCATATGTCGTATATGAATATATCTCTACCTCTCTCTTTTGTTCTCCGTATCGGAGCGTATCACGGTACATGCAGTGATAGTGAGGACTGGTAGATGTACCAACGACGACTTCGTCGCCTGTGACGACACGATAGCAACGGTGGCTTTATGGTGAGTGAACGACAGAGCAAACGAGCGCGTGCTGGCCCATGCGTGTGGACGCGGCTTAATAACCATGAGCACGAAAGAGACGGATACATTGAACGAGAAAGAGAGTACAAGCGTAACAAAGCCAGAAACACAGAAAAGACAGAGAAAGAGAGTCGCACGAGGCAGTTGTGCGCGCGAGCGCTGTGTGCGGCTACTTGTGAATGTGTGCGCGCCGTCTAGACAGGAGGTTGTTGGGGCCGAACGAGGGTCGGCGGAGAGAGGCGAAAGACGACGCTGGGTTGGAGGGATTCGTACAGTGAGAAGGTGGGGTGGATACGGGTACGAGCAAAAGCTGGAGGGGGCGGCAGGGGAGGTGGCAGGGAAGGCAGCAAAACGAGATAGTGGGGAGGGTATGATAACCGGCTATCATATCTCAGGGCCGCTGTGCTACGAGTCCTCCGTTTCCCCTTTCTTCTCTGACGATCCTTCTCCTCCTTTACCCCGTCTGTCCTCTGTATCCTCACCTTCTTCACCCTCTTATTCGTCGAGACGCTGCACCGACCGGTGCAGAGAGCAATCTCCACCTTCACCGACAGCTTCTGCTTGTTCTTCTTCTTCGTCTTTAGCCTCCTGCGTGTTCTTTATTCCTTTTCTTTTTCCTTCGTCTTCTTCTTCTTCTTCCTCACCCTTCCACCACCCTCCCCCCACAAATCGACTTCGCCGCGACGTGGCCCAGACGGAACGCGATAACTCTGTCCGTGTGCTCCCTTTTTTACCCTTGCCCTTTTCTTCTCTTTCGATTACGCTCGCCCCCCTTTTATTTGCCCTACGCGAGAGACATCGCGCTGCCTTATCAAGGGGATGGGGTTGTGCCGGCTGCGCAGTGCTTCCAATCACGCTCCCTGGAACCGGTACGCGTCGTTCCGAGGGTATCGTGAACCTTCAGATTCGAAGATTGTCGTACGCTAGATAGCACTATGTCAGGGCTCTATGGAAATAGTGTAGGGCCCTTTTGTTACGGAAGATCGCACCCTGGACTCGGTTATTTGGGTTCTGTGATATATCTTTTCCGGTACACTAAAAGTATATTTATCCCAATTCTAGTAATTTGGACGAAAGATTATAGGTTACGGGGGGAAACCACTGTACTCGTTATACAAACTATTTTGCCCCTTACGTTTTCGAATGGAGTTTTACCGTAGAAGGAGGAAGAGTGGAACAAACGTTTTAGCAACGTTAGAGAAGATTCATGTTCAGCTTCTGCTACATAATCTAGCAGTCTACATAGGGAAACGACATTGATTAAATAGTGGCTGTAAACATAATTGTAAACTCTGAAGCAAGATAAATTGTAAAAAGAAATAAAATGAAAGAAAGAATGGAAAATCTACTGATATAAAGTGGTAAAATGCCTATAAATAGAGAAAATCAATATTCATAACATATAAAATTCCGTCTTACATGAATAAAACTGATTGTGTCTGTACATAGAAAGTATAAAAATCTTTATATTGTGTTAGCATCAAACGATAATCAATAAATAATGGCAACAGATTCTTAATATAAAGGGTGTAGCTGGATAAGATGGTCAAAAGTGCCCCCAAACCAAATTAAATTTCAAATTAACAGTCATAAAGGACTGGTAAAACTACAATAATATCAGCCCAGTCAAAAGACACACTGCCAGTAATATTAAAAATTACCGCTTCTCAATTTTTTCAATACGAAGTACTTTTCCAAAAAATCTAAAAAATTTTAAATTAACTATCATAACAGACTAGTAAAACTACAATAATATCAACCTAGTCAAAAGACTGACACTGCCTGTAATATTAAAAATTATCGGTTTTTCATCTTTTTGACTGCGTGCCCCCTCTAGGAAAAATCTGAAAAAATTCTATGTTAACTACAATAAGGAGGTGCTAAAACTGTAAAAATATAAACGTAGTCATTTTAGGACTTCTATAGGAAATCAACACTTTAAAACTTTTTTCATTTTTCAAAATTCGGTTTTGAAATAAAAAATTCTGAAAAAGTTCACAGATATGTATTCCAGTAGTTGGAATATTTTCAAATTTTTTCAGAATTTTTGATGAAAGAGTACAACAGAAATCAAGCAAAAACTGTAATCACAACACACCCCATAACTACCCCAATGGTGGGGATAGGGAGTTGAAACTTTGCACAGAGGGGTTTTTCCATGTCCTCTACCTACTGATGTATCAGAAATTTAATTTGGTTTAGGGGCACTTTTGACCATCTTATCCGGCTACACCCTTTACCATGAAAGGGCAAAAAATTTAAAAAATCTTTCAAATTTTTAATAAAATTGGATGTCTTTTTTCTTATTTTTGGGAACAAAATTCTACTTTTTGTATTTCTCTTTGATATGTATCATATGATAAGAGTTTATTGTAAAATGTTTTGTATAACACGATATAATCTATATGAAAGTTACTTGCAACAACAATGGTAATAATAATCTGCAGCAGTACAATGAATTAAATTTACGGGTAAGTCTTCTCTTATTTATACAGTCTGTCTGAAAAATAATGAGTTTGACAATGTATTCATTCAAAGACTGATCATATTTGTATAAATCGTTCATTCTATCCAAAATATAACGTTGGACTGCATCATTAATTGCTTAGCACTCCACTTTCTCTTCCGTGATGCACTCACTTACGATATGACAGCTGCGCGTAATTTTTCACGAAAAACAGATATCGTATACTTCCTCATTCATCTTATTCACTTTGATAAGCTTCCTATGATTACATTAAAAGGAAGAAACTCACACTGTAACCATACAAGTAGCCGTGATAAGAACGCTCAAGGCAATTTCAAAAAGAGTCTCTAGAAATTGTTCTATACATTAGTTAAGCACAACCATCGTTGTAATGCTGAAGAAACATTTTAAATAAAAGGAATGTTTACAAATAAAATCGACGTTTAAATTAAAATTCTGCTAATCTGCGATTTTCAGGCACACGTAATAATACACTATTCAGATATCTAGATTCGAGAGAAAATAGTGTTTATTCAATGATTTTTAAGAATTCCAAAAGAAAGGTAAATTATTTTAATCAATCAAAACAGAACTAAGTCGAATTCTTGCTTTGTTCGGTTAAGTCATTGAGACCGTCTACAAACTTTTTTGCTCTCCCGAAGTCTAATATCCTAAAATATTGGTCGCCTACGCAAACATGCTTTGTAGTGTTCTGTCTCTTATTCTATGCTTATGAGGAAACCTGCAAATGATATCATTTGTGTGGATGGATACCTAAACCTTACACGATCGTATCAATGGAGCGATAATTTGCTGTTAAAGGTTTCAGTGTATGGGGAAATAGAATTAATAGAACGTCTCGTAATGTACGATGAATCTAACAATGAATATACGCGTGACTACGCTCCAATGTCCACTAGAATCTACGTCACCCAATTTTCATGGATCCAATTTCATTTGTGGATGAATAAAGCTATTTATCTAGCTTTCAAGACGACTAATTTACGTAACACTTGAAATGATATTAATATTCGAAGTTTATCGGAATTTCGGAGTTAAGTCTGCTACGATTTTCAAAATTTCATCTGTTTATTGTGCCAGAGAGTTCTTAAAGGATCATTTAATTTAGAAAAAAAAAGAAATTTAGCGTAAAATTGCGAAATCATGCATATTAACCCCCTAAGTGGGAAAGAATTACATTACAAATATTCCTGTGCCGAGATTTTAAGTAAATGTGTTAGGATGATACAGGCATAGCATGACAGTTTAATATATATAGTAATTTGAAATGTTTTACAAAAACTGCAAATGAAATGAAATAATTAAAGTTAATTCACAAATTGAGTCCTTATAAGCAGCGGATATAATCGCTCTCTTCGTTTAAAGGGTTAAAAATTTCTTTATGTTTTTCTTAAAATTAGGAAATTTTGTCAAGCAGCAAAATTAATCTTTACCATATAAAGAATCCTATTATCCTAAAATCATCTCGCAACCATAGTGTAAAAACCGTTGTTCTGTATTATTAGTAATAATTTAGTCAGCAAACGAAATGATGTTTCAAATTCATTTTCCCCCTTACACATGTGTATACGATAATCAAAACCAGTCCATATTATCGAAGAATGTAACCTTGAATTGATTAGTCTTTTGTGTGCAACCGTTTAATTCCTAACCAGTACGTAATATGTTAACATAAGTTAATAAAATAGGACCATGGAAATATGATAGAAAGAGAATTCAAAACTTATGTACCCATTTTCTGTTTACTTCTTAACATTAACAAACAGGAGAACGTATGAGTTCCAATATAAGGTACTACAACACTACAATGTACATACAATATGTGTATATCCCAAGAAAGTCGAATAGATTAAAAATAAGATATAATAAAATTGAGGATTAACCTTGCTATCATTTTCAAAATTTTATTCAATGCAGTTATACCATTTTCGTTTTAAAAATATCTTGCAATTGGAAAAAAAATCCTTTAACGTAAAAATTCGAACGTAAAATTACCTATATTAATAGCAACTCCTTTCTATTTGTCTCAAAATTAAATATCCTTTTATAGAAATAAGAACATGATTTGGGTCAACATTTTCCAATGCGAACGTCCAAAGGTAACGCTCAACATTTCTACTTGATAATCAAACACGTGTCGTAAACAATCATAATCTACGGTATAAACCGACAAAAGTCACATCCAATCAATAAATAAAATTCGAGAGCGATCGAGTGAATCGGGTGGGACTGATTATATCACGATCACCGCCACTCTCGCAGACGGCCTCGACCAAGTAACGTGGTATCATAGTTCAGTTTGATCGATGTCACGAACAAACGTGTACACGCAGTACACTAATAAGTGAAACGTGAACTCGAAAACGTGAACTCTCCACCCAGAAGCGGCGTCGATTGCCATGAGGCTGCCGCCAGAGCTTGATCGTGTCCTGTTCTCCATCCGAGAGACCGGCTACGCAGGGATATCGACGCTCGCTTTGCTCTTATTTTTCCCCCCTCTGTCCTGATCGGGTGTCGTCTGCCAGTTCCAGCATACCCTAGGGACCAACATCGGCCCACGTCCATTTCACGCGACAGATTATTTCGAATGTCGTTAGAAAGGAAGAGAAAGAGAAATAGAGAAAAGGGGGGGAGGGGGGGGGGGGGTCCCCGGGTGTCATGGAACCGGACACGCGCACCGAAAACTCGCGTAGGTCAGGTATTTTGAGGATCCCTGGACCAGACCAGTGTGACGTCTTCCTCCTTTTTCACCTTCGATCGTCCTCTCGTCTAGCAGACTATCGATTTCATCAAAAGTTCGCGAAACCGTGGTTGCTAAAAGTCTGGCTAGTCTTTTTTTTCTCCACTTGTCCCCAGGAGATGCGAGAGAATGGGTCGTTGGAATCCTGCACGAAATCTCGTAAAATCTTTTATATGCTTGTGGGCCTGGTGTAACGACGTTGGCAAAGGTGGTGGATATTTCGACAGAGAGGACGTTTATGCACCGATATCTGCGCTATAAATTTTAATCCCCGCGATGGGTGCCTGCGTTTCCTGGGCGCAACGTGATCACCCATCCCTTGCACTCTTTTCGTCCCTCGGCGGTCAACAAAACCAGTATCGGGGCGAGGATTTTCGAGATTAGAGCAACCGACGATAATTCGCGCGCATTGTAACGCTGAAAGTCATGGATATTATCGATCTAAGTTGATAAGGCGCCCAACGAGTTCCCTGAAGAGAAACACGTTTCTGATAAGTGCTATGAATATATGCATGTTCTAGAAATAACAAGGATGTGAATGATTAGGAATTTTTCCACTTGCATTCGGCGAAATGTCGTCATGGAGATACAGATTATAGAGAATCATTGTGAGAGGTATGAGCAGTATAGATAGGAACTTTGATTGGATAAATGGTATTATAAGAAGCGTTAAGGTGAAACAAGAAACCTTCTGTATTTGTAAGGTGGTGCATATAATATTTCTGTTCTAATTAAGAAGTTCTTAAATGAAAATATTTATGCTTCTTAATTACTTCATTTAATCGAAATAATTTCCGCTAGACAGTGTACATATTTACCAACAAAGTAAATAAACTGTTTACTGCCCACTAAGCTGTTTATTTTTTCCAAAGTTATCTATTGTATCTTACCATTAGCAAAGAAACTAGTGCACTGCTTGTGAACGTTAATTTTATGTACATCAAGTTAAGTACCCACTGTAGAACACTATGGATGCTAATGGATTTAAGAAACATTTAAATGTGCACGAAAGTATAAAATGCACATAATACACAAACATATACAGTTAAACGCAAAAGTCTGCACCATCTGTAAATTTCAACTATGTAAAAAGATACAAGAAATTCGATCATTTCTGACGCATTAATTTAGTTATTAATTAAAATTAGACATATAACTAAAAAATAATGACGTGCTCTGCATTTTTTCACAACGAACATACATAAATTGAAAACTCGATTTCACAAAAAACTCTATGCATGTATATTAATATACACAGAACTGATTGTTATATCTATATTTTGTTAGTCCTTGTGGTGCATCTGTGACGTTCTATAATTTGTTTAGCACAAATAAAATTACCACTTGCATGCTTTTAAGAGTAACTTTATTCATATAATCAATGCAGTTCCCTCCATGAAACGTCTTTCAGAAATATTTCTTACCTTTAATTTTATATTTTATAAATTTTCATTTAGTTTTTTATATTTCGAAATATGTTCTAAAATATATAAGTATCTAAAATTTGGATTACATATGTAGATTTTCGTGACTGATTGTATTAAGTTAGTAACTAATTTTGCAATTTAATTTACGTATTGTGCTTCAAAATCGCTCGAATTTTATCGTTGAGGTATTGAAAAATTACCAGAAGTATGACAAAATTATGATGCGAATGATACTTAATTGAAAATTAGTATATGTTCAATTTTAATAAATATTTTTCTTTAGGAAAATGTGAAGATCGCGAAACTAATTGTGACCCTAATTTACCTAATGCATAATACGAAATAAATTTCTATTTGCGGCGGTGAAGGAAAAATCTATTTTTAAATTCACCTGATTATTAAAAGTTCTGCTCTCTCTCGCACCGTTACAAAGGTAGAGAAAAAATAAAAGTCGTCGTCAGCACCTTAAATTAGGAAACCAGGGAAAATAAGTCCTTCTAATGCCATTTGGTCTTCGATTTTTTAAAAATAACTTCGTAAAGGTGCGAGAGAGAGCAAAATTTTTCGTACAAAAAATGTTCAGTTTTGAATGCTCTATCACATTCGAACAAAAAAAGTCCTAGACAAAGTAGCATTTAAAAAATGAAAACATGCTGATATTTTAGGGATCTGATTTCGATCCCTCAAAGGGATTGTCTACCGACAATAAACGTGCTCTATATACAATCCATTACACTCTACAGCTGTGTGAACTTTCATTAAAATCACGTCTTCCGTGTTTAATAAATTTCGTTGCAAGTGGTGTTCGAATATTAATTTGAGTAACTGAATGTCATTTATAACAGGTCATTTGATTATATTCCTCAATTATAATAATACAAAAAGTACTAGAAAAATATATCGAAAAATGTTACACACAGAAGTTAAATTGTATCAAAGAAAAGATGCAATGCAAGATACATTTTGGTTCTAAGATTGCTGTTTTTAGAAATTTTTAATTTACGCATAACTGAATACTGAGGGTAGAACATGAAGGTAGGTATAATGTAGGTAGAACACCATGCTTAACACTTATAATATATTCTACAACAATTATGAACAAATAGAGTACCAAAGCTGAACCTAACCTGAACTTCTACATAAATTTCGGCGCGTCTAGTTTTGTTCTTTAATTCAATCATAAAGTAATCAAACTTCGGTGCAAATGCTTGTTGCTGACAATTAGAAGTTCGTCATACTGATTTTGCTATAATTCGGTATACAACTCTACAATTATACTACTGTGAATAATTGGAACTCGAGTTTGGAAGCTGAATCGAATGACAAATCCAGGTGGTAGCAAACATGAGGAGCAAAATAGATAATTAATGACACGTAAAAACTGTAGAATATTGAATCCGATTGATCAATGAGTTAAGCTGCATTTATTTATTTTCAGTATCTTTAAATCAACTGAGAATTAGCTATATAAAAATTTCGCAAAAAGCCTTTTGAGCACGTAATTATCATTTGTTTGGAACATCAATAAATCTATTGCGATGCTATCGTTAAAATCATGTCTTAAACGTGTTCTCTTATCTTTTATCGATGACGGTTGTCATGTATACATACACGTGATTTCATTCTTCGAACCACTTATGTCATATGCTTGATTTATCTGGGATTCTTTTAGAACTGTGACCTATTATGATATCTTGATACATATTTATCTATAATGTAACTTCTAACATTCTTGCAAGTTTCACTTTGTCTACCCTTGTTTGCCTTGACTTGCTTAACATTCCCCGACGCTGATAAAGCAGTACTCAGACAGTAAACTTTATAATTTACTTAATAATAACCCTTGATTCAACTATCAAATCTAACCCAAATCTTGCAGATTAAATAGGAATTTTTTTTATTCTTCTATTTATTTACAATCTGCCGAAATAGGAAAAATGGCATTAAATTATTCACTACAATCTATTAAATTGACTCTATTGAAATCTATTAAAGAAAGGAAATGCTTCTAATGTCTAAACATATTGTTAGTATAATAGTTGGAACAACACTATTACAGGTTTACATACGTCTATTTTTATAACTTGTGAATAATCACATATCTGTGAATGAATCTGTCATTGAAAAATCAGTCATGAATAAATACGAACCACTAAAATTGTTCTATCAAAATAAATTAAACAAAAAGAGAAAACCGTTAAACTATTCATTTCTAAGCTTATAAACAAAGTTGCCCAGTCCAAAAATTCCGATTTTAACGAAACATTGTAATTATACCTATAGAGCATAACTAGTAGATTGCGGATTTTTATGCATATATTGAAGATTTAAAAGTGCCAAAAGGTGCAGAATGCACATAATCTCCAAAACTATACAAAATATCCAAACCATACTAGCAACTATGATATTTAGAAAGTGAAGCAACCTCCAATTTAAGTTCAACTTCTTCAAACATGTTTCTAAAAATGTGAATTTGCATGGAAATCCGCAGTTTAATAATTACTTATGCAAGGCACAACTTTTTTCGATGAAAATTCACTTTGAGAGGATAAAGTTAACGTTGGTAAATAATAGAGCGAAACTATTAACAAAAAAATTAAATTTGATCGGCAAATAAATCCCATATGTTTAAGCAAAAGAGGCAAATATTGGATCATCCGTTTCTAAATCTAAACAATAATTACAGCTTTGTATTACATCGCTATCTTCATTTTTTCCACAAAATAGACGCCATCAGTGACAAAAAAAACCGTTCATAATTGGAAGTAATCTCTCTTTGGAACGAAACTGCCATTGAAAAATCAAATTCTATCAGAAAATAAATCTCAAAAATTGGAGTCAAAACCAAAGAGAGCCCAAATTCACCGGATGAAATCGCTGGATCTCTGGTTACCACGCATTGTGCGTGATCGTTCCCAGCTCAAGAGTCGCCTCGCTCCTGTATTTATAGAACGGTCCACGTTCATCAGTCAGTCAGGAATAAATTATGAAATTTATTTGCACGCGTCGATATTTGTCAGCGGAGCGAAACAAAAAACGCCGCTTAATTTATGCCCGGCGTTGTCGCCGGTGCCTGCACGCGCGCATATCCGCGCTGCGAATTAAAATAAAGCTGCACGAAGAGTAAAAGACACAGAGGGATATGCGTTTATGTAAATGAGCGAGGCGGAGATAGTTTAATTCCAGTTAATTCACCGACCGATCATCAATTTTTTAAAGTATGATTATCCCGCATGAAACTCGGCCAAATCGAAGGAACAAAATGGAAAAATTGACCGCGCAAATGATGTATGTATGAATGACTGTGAAAATTCTAAGGGTCGACGACACCGGGTATGCTGTTAATCGATACTCATCGAAGGGGGTGAATTGTCTTACGGTTCAACTAATGAAAGTGAAAGTTGTGTTGCTGATGGTCCATAAACAAGGTAATGAGCGGGAAAAAAGGGTACCGTTTGGTTTTAATGCGTTGCAGTTTTCATTGTCTCTTACAAATAGATATTAGTAGACCACGGAACTTTATGCAAATGCGTATTTTAGAGAAACGTATTAAACAAATGATTTCATATCGCATTTATATGTCAGTGCAACGAATGCATATAAAATTGAAAATTGTTTTAAAAATAATAGAACGTTCGGGTTTTACCCAGGTATCCGGTTTTGGCCAGGTTTCCTTTACGTACTAGTATCATTATCAATTTTATATTACACTGATAAAACTTTAACTCTATTTCCTTCGATTAACTCTATTAATTAGCAATGATACCGAATTTGATTTTTCGAATATAAATTTTGTGAATTCGATTAACAGCTAAATTAACTACTTGACATTTACTTTTACCTTTATTAGGAACAGTTATAATAAATTTAATAATTGAAAGATTATGATTTTTGGTTACTATTCGAAAATTATTAATTTTTTAAATTTTTGCAGCATTAATTTAATTTATTTTATATTATTGCATTTTCACCCCATACTTTTTTTAAAAAATAATGTAAACATATTTATAATCTTCTTTTGCACATATCTGCATAGAATCCTATTATAAACTAAGTTTATAAAGTATAAAAAGTGACAAATTAGAGCCCCAAATTTTTTTACGTAGGCTAGCATAATCATTGCTTAGTTACTAAGTTCCACAAAATAAATTAAATTGATTTTTGCGAAGTTGAATATTAATAGAGTGCGAATTTTTATATTTTGTACTTTTGCAGACGGAATTCAAGAAATAACTAATAGAGATCCATTTCGTTTACTTTCGATACTTCACACATTTTTGCATATTATGTGTATTCTAGAATTGTTTGCATTTTCAAATTTCTCATAAATGCCTAAAAACCCGCAGTGTAAACATTAATCATGTACACAGTTACTACAAAATTCACAAAAAGAGGAGTTAATCAGTTTAACTTTTAAGAGGCTCAATTAACGCTCGTTTAAAATCTATTGCCATTGATATATTGCGACTGAAAAAGGCATTCATTTAGTACAAACTCTTAACTTCTATTAGAATTAACTTTTTCAAAGTTATATCCAGTTAAACCTTTTTATACTACTATAATCTATACGATCTAGCTTTCATTTAAAATATATGTAACGTAAATAAATGTTTTAAGATTCGAATTAAGATTCCATTGCATAGAAAGATGTACTGTTAATAAAATTTAGAAATCCACAATTGCAGTACAGCCCATAATTATTCGAATAACAGCGATTTTACTATAGAAGATAAGTAAATCTTCTGTTACTTTTAGCATAAATTACTTCTGACTAGAATAAGAGAAAAATGATTAAATTAACACTCGTTTTTTTAAATTGTTAATTGTAATTTTACGCAGTTTAAATTTAAATTATTAACCTTTACTCGTCGAAATTTGCAGTTTTTACTTCGAGCTTTTGAATTTTTAAGGTTTTGGATTCTCATGCGTTTGAGTTGCCAAATTTTCCAATTTCCAAGTGTTTGATTTTTCATGCATTCGAACTCCCAAGCGTCTGAATTTTCAAACTTTTGAATTCTTAAAGTTTTGGATATCTGTGCTTTCGAATTTCTGCATTTTTGGACTTTCAAGCGTTCGAATTTCAAGCCTTTGGATTACCAGCAACGTTCGCCAATTTTTTAAATCGTTTGAATAATTATGAGGGGCGTTCTATAAATATTTGCCTCAATCACAATCAGTTCAAGCAAGCATGATCGATTCACTTATCTGCTTAATTACGATTAATTAAAAATGAGGCTAACAAAAGCAGATAACGATGTCAAAGAAGAAGTCTCTATGCACAATGAGTCCATCGATTCACTAACGAGAGTAAATAACCTCAGCGAAAAATCCGGAAACAGCACCTGGGCGTCGTCTGGTCGACCGGCGATATCGAGTCACGAGTTGTCATAGGATTTCAACCGACTTGATGATTCACCTGGTCGATTCGTCGTGATATCACATTACGTGCGAAAATCTTCGCGATATACGACCAAACGTGAACGCACATGAAGCGACATATGCTCTGTTGCGAATATCACATGTGTGGGTCCTCCCACGTATCCCATACTGTCATCTTAATTCCCTAAGTCGCGACTGCGTTACTTTAGCATAAAAACGAACTTTGCCGAAACACACCTCCTTAATCCTTATGCTACTGAATACATAGATAGTAACCTCCTTTTTTAGAGATCCTACCCATAAAAAAATCATTAATCGAAATCATGAAATACGGTGTGATAAAAGTTTACGTTTTAGTGATGATGTATAATCAATTTGTATTCGTATTTTGCCGTCACTGTGTCAGTGAAAGATAGACGTTTATTTGTTTTCCAATGCGGTATATGTAAGGTGCCAATAAGTTAAGAATACGCTACATCACATAAATGTGTACGGTGTAAGGTGTTAATTGGATAGGAAACAGTTCCACCGAATCGATACTGCATTCTGACAACATGAGCGTAGAATAGACGCAAGTTTACGTCTGGTCAGTCTGGTGGGACGTCAATAGTCACGATTGTGTGTTTCGACGGAACATTTTAAAAATACAGATTAATAAACAAAAATGACTGTTTTACCGAATTCACATACGCACGTGAAAAATAACCTGTGATTGGAAAACTGGTTGTTTATCTGAAATCTATATTTGATTGAGAAAAATTAATTGCATTCTATATTTGCGAGTCGTACAGGTGATCTCGTGGCTTTACCGTAGTACAGATAATCCATGTCCAATGCGGTATTTATTTAATACGGTTTCGATATAGCACGATTCGTAATTGTTTGTAATAAATTGAATTTAATAATGAAAATCTTTCATCATCCGTGTAAAGATATCAGCTGGTTATATTTATAGAAAATTGCAAGATGCTGTTTCATGAAAACAAAATAAGTTGGTATTGTAGAAAATCTTTAAATATAAAATTTCGTTTTCAAGGAAAGAAGCTGAAAATCCATAAGGTGTCCATGTATTCAAATGTAAGTTGTGAATCCTTATATACAAATGCACGATTGTACGTTTATTATTTCGAGACATTTATGACAGGCTCAAGAAACATCTGCTATTTTTGAAAGTTAGAATTTTAGCGTTTGTGCTATCTGGATGCCAACACTTTGCTGGTACGTAATTTTCTGGTTTTTTTTTACAAGATTTAGATACTTTCTTGTAGTTTATCGTTTTTTTAGCTCTATATCTTAAACTAGTGGTGGAAAACTATCGATAATACTATTGATGCCATCGATGGTTTTGGACTATCGAACGAATATCGATAGTCACTCTCAAAATATGAATTTGCATAGCAATCCACAGGCTAATTATAACGAGTACTTCGCTTTGAATATTTGGTATATTTTCACGAATTATCAGCACCGTGTGTCTTTTTGCACATTTTAGTATCTCATAAATGCAAACACATCCGTAAACTAATTATTAGATATCGCAAAAACGTCGCGCGGTTTTCCCCTCACAAACAAATTCAAATGAGTAGTTATTTTGCAAAAATAATGACAGTGATGATATCATTAGCAGGTTTTGCTCATATTTTACTTCGTTAAATAGAACTACATACATTAAAGGAAGTTCAAATTACTCGAGTTTTGTACTATAAATTTATATGAATCCTTTTCCTGCATCTTCATAAAGTCGGTATCTTTCATTCGGTATTTAATTAAAACGTGTTTATAAATAAAAATTGAGCAATTACTTTTTAAGTAGTTATTTTATAAATGTAGCTACTATTCAAAATATTATATGTTTGCTACACATATTATACCGCTGTACCTTGTGAATTGTTATTAACTATTCTTTGTAGCGTGTTATGCGTTTTTATGTAAAAATTTACGTTCAATAGAATATACTTGACTACAGACTTTGAAAGTCATTCCTAAGAAACGAAGCTTTCTGCACAAAATTTATATTTCGCAATTTGGACTTATTTTTTCATAAGGAATCAGTTCTTTCCTGATTGTCTTTCTTTATTGAGACACTCTGTATACTCTAAAAAATCAGTAATAATTGGGATTATGTAAGTGGGGAGAGCTAAATTTCCTAGCAGAGGAATTTCGATTCCCTTAATGCATGAGTCGACCCTTTTTTAGGGTGTACTAATTAAAATACCACGTGTTTTAGCTCTGCAGAAGATTCATTGCACGAATATATCCCACAAAAAGAACCAATAAAATTGAGCTGAGCTGAGTAGGGGGAAGCTGGATTTTCTAATTGAAGAATTTGGACTCATTTACTGTATGAGTCAACCCTTTCTCCAGGGTGCACTGATTTAAATGTCATGCGTTTCAGTTCCATGGAGAATTCATACGTAATAAAATTGGAGACAGATATTACCTCTAAACGATGATAAATAATATGAGAATTGTAAATTGAAGGATAGTGTATTCAGATCATTTTGTACTATAGGTGCTGATGATTTCATATTTTCGAGAAAAAAATACGGAGTCACGAAGTTTAACCTCGCAACAGGGAAGCTTTTTTTATGTGTCCTATATACTTATGGTGAATAAGTATTTTCTGTTTGAATAAAAATTTATATAAAATTTTTCTTTGTTATATACGTTGAATGCATGGTAGAGCACTTCAAGAATAATCAATTTCTTATTAAACTCAATAAAAACACTAACATAAAACTGAAAAATTGAATGGTTATAGTTTCTTAATCTGTGAAGAAAGTACCTTTCGATGACACATTACACAAAGAAATAGAAACAAAATATGAAATGTTGTACCTAATTGAATTTACGAGTATTTCTCTATTTATACGTTTGCCTCTGTTATTTCTAATTATGTTTTCGATGCTCCCAGTTGTGCCACGATAACTGGATTGCCGCACCTTGTGTATTGAAACTGTAGGACTCGCAGACGCTGTATTTCTTAGCCTTTCGATAAACTTGTATCGACAGGCCAAGAGTGTACGAAAAAAAAGGTCGATCGAGTGTGTAGGCACTACAAGTTTCCTAAGTAGAAGATTTCTTGTTTTGTCATCAAGTAAAAAGCAATGATAGTCGCTGATAATTAGTTGAAACCCGACTGCTGATTGATTTCATTGGCAGCCTAAGAATATCATCATCTTCCCAATGTTTCCGGGGTTGTGCGAAGTTCATTCAATATTATCACGATTTCGCAAATGCACGTCTTCTTGGGGTCTCGTTGACCCCTTTTATCGGTATGCTATTAGCAATGTCAAGCTTGATATTCAAACGCTTTTTTTTTAATTGGATTATCATTATATTCGGTTGAGAAACATATTGCGCTTATTATTGTAATAGCGTAAGTTTCGCAACGGCTTGAAGATTTGAGCTAAGTTAACCCTTTTGTGGTGGCTAATGAGACGCATATATCCTACTTGAGTGCTTAAAAATTGATCGCAATTTAACACTCATTGCAAACCCAATAATTGATAGACAGTAATAAAGCAATTCTTAATAAGCAAAATTGGTCACAAATGGGTTAAACTGTTTTTGGGTTAAATAAAATTGATTATACAGTATTTGTAATAGTAAATGCATCCGAATGTACTACTGTCAGAACATTCTACTAACAGTGTCATGTGTTTCGGTTAGTTTTAAGGACGCACTATAGATGCCTATAGTTAGAAATCTACTAATGATATATTGATTATTGGAACGTGGTTTCACAACTTGAACTTTTCTACAAATAATTTGTAGATATACACACTGTTTGGCGCGAATGTTAATAAAACATAATAATGAGCAGATTCGACATTTATTATTTTATTGCTTTGATGTGAAAACGAAAAACAACGAAAAACTTTCAAATCCGACCAGTTCACTTCAGAAATTTATTTTGAGTCTGCTCCATGAGTTGCAACATGTGAGTACTGATTTCGGTGTAAAACATGGCTCGATGAATGCATCGCTTTTAAAAACGAACATTTCTTTTATAGCAAGATTCACTTAAATTAATTATGATGCAGTACCTTAATTATAAGACTTATGCTTTCAGACTTTACTTAACAGACGAATGATGCTTGATGTCATGTTTGTATGTCAAATATTAAAAGGTTTAATGCTTTGTCTCGATATTATTGAACTGTTTTCGTTAAATGTGTAAGCTAGACTGTTCAAGAATGGTTACCTCAACTTTATCAGTCACGATGCAGAAGAGCGGCTTTTCGCCGCACGATCGTGTTTTTCCTTATTTTTCCAATTGCAAACAGCGAAAACAGACATACGATCGTGCGGCGAAAGATCACTTGTCTGCACCGAGTTTTAATCGTGTAGAATGTTGTATATTAACGCTTTATATCCAAAAATTAATATATCTGGTCAACGTATAATTTCCATGAAATTCCTTTTACGCAAAATTCTATTTTATAATTAGTTTAAATGCATCTTATCTATATATACGTATTTTGTGTATTTTTTCCTATTTTTTTTATTATCTTTTCATTTTATTATAATGTATATATATCCTTCACTATGCATTTCTCCTATTTGTGTATTTGTTTCGAATACTAAATTATCTCAACAGCATATCTTAATAATATATTTAGTGGAAAAATGTAATTCTTTGGCTATTTTTTAAAATAATGAGTTTTTTGGTAGAATAATTGTAATAGTCCTAGCGGATTAATCTTATTATGGAATTTTAACTATCTCAGTAAAATTTCCCATGTACCTATTTTATAGTATTTATGGATTATATATCTACAGTTTGAAACTCAAGTTTGTTACCTAATTCCTTGTGTTGAAACAGTCTCCGACATCATTTGAGATATTTGTACCACTCACCTGCAACAAAAACAAAGAAATTATGCTAATTAATTCTCAATAGATATTACAATTTGAATCTTTAATTTATACAAAGTACAATTTTAATTATACTTGTAATTTAAATTATATGAAATTAAAATTGGATCAAATAAAGTTCATTATATCTAGACTGTGGATGTTTACACATTCATAGAAAATACAAATGTGCAAAAGCATATGAAATGCATACAATATGTTATATAGGAATATGTACAACATTCAAAGTAAAATCCATGTTATAATATTTAAAGGATGGAACTAATGTATGTAGATTCTATTCGCTTGTATTTATAAAAATATGAATTTGCATAAACGTCTCCAGCTTTGTTATATTTAATAATAATTAGGTATGTCAGATCATGCTACAAGCAATTTATTAATACCTGCAATATAAATTTCTTCTTCCTTGAATTTTTTACAAGTTTTAATTGTTTATTTCGGACATTAATTGCAAAGAATTCTTACAGAAGAAAATTCTAAATGTTAAGGGTTAATAGAAACTTTTTGATAGCGGATCGCGTGTAAATTTCGATTCAATAGAATTAATTGTATTTAGTATATTTGTGTATGATAAAACGACATAAGTCATATGTTTCCACTTTCATAATATTGCCATTTAAGATTTTTAACATAATTATGAAATATTGGACTTCGGCCAGATTGCATACTTTTTTTTCAAACAGCAAACATTCTTTTTATGAATTTTTCTGATAAGCACATAGAATAAATATTCTGAACTTTGATTAATGTATGAACTTAATTTTTTTTTAAAAGTATGACTTACACCGTCCTACTTTGTAATCGTAGATATTAAATAAATTGGACTAAGTTATTAGGCGTACAAATTAATTTTGAGACTTCAGGATTTCATAAGATTTAATATTTATAATATGTACAAAAGATCAAATACATTTCGAGTATTCAAACGTGTCAGTATTTTTACATTTGTGAAGCAAATTCATTAATTGAAAAATAGAGAAGTAGCGGCTTCGAATTGATAAAGATACCAAGAGTTTAAAGATAAAGACTATGAATTAATTTGTACACCTAATAAATTGGATTAAGTATTAAGTAAGTTAGTAGAAGAAATCTAAGGTGATTATATATATATATATATATATATATATATTAAATTTTGGAGTGTACTTAATGATACAATAGCACTTAGGACAGTCTAAGGTATTCTACTATAGGATGCATATTTTTTGTTCTGGTGTCTATAATATGAAAGTAAATTCTACCCTTTCTATTTTCTACAATTTTTAATCGATTAGTTCTGCTATTAAGTAGGGATGTTCGATTCTGCATCGATTTTCTGAAGAATTGATGTTTTTAAAACAATTTTCGATTTCTTTGAATTAATTCATGAATATGCGATTGCAATACGAATCGATCTTCGATTCATCGAGTGTCTTGAATTAATTCGTCATTAATTAACTGCAACCGGTCATATTTCTTTAACTTCGAATAAAGAATATTTTAGTTAATTTAGTCCTATAATAAAAAACGGAAACGATTCGAAGGTAGGTAGAAACAAGAAAATTTGTTGGTTAGTTAAGTGAGATTAAGCCGTTATGTTGATCTTGAATCGGCTTTGATTAATTTTTTTCTTTGTCATGGCTCAAATATAAATATGCAGATTTAATCTGAAGATTTCGAAGTTTATATGACATACCATTAGTATCTCGATAGTAATAGGAAGTTAGTATAGAGATAGTATCTCTATCACTTTTTTGAATCGATTTTCAAGAAATCGATTTTTCGGAATTCGATTTTCTAGTGCGTTCGAGTCAGAGTTGATCCAAAAATCGATTGCTACTAAGTGCAAACAATTCTTGTAGGCGAGAATTCTACGCGTTACGAAGTATAATTGTATGTAATTCCTTGACTGACGATGAGAATCGCGCGTATCTTATGACCGTCGCGCCGCGCCGCCGCGCCGTCCGCAATCGGTCGTGACGTAAATTCTCCGCCGACGATTCATTACGAATGTGATAACTTTATGATACGCGGAGGCCACGAATAATTACTGTAATTCCGGGAATCACGTCGTTCCACTACTTTTTTTTTCGGTCGTTGCAGTCTCCGATCGCTAACTCGATGAATCTTTGTAAAATGTCGCATCGGAGGAAATATTTCTGTGCTGTTAAGACTAGAGCGACGAGAGTTTTCAAAATACCTAATACGTCTATAGGATTCTCAATTTCTGTTATTAAAAGGTTGTAACAATGCGCTTTATGAGTAGATAAATAACGATTTCTTAAACAATTCCGTATATTTATGACGATCAGGATGATGATTCAATAATAAACCAGCTGAATTCTTTGAGTATATATAGTTGAAAACCAGGATGGTTATATGGTGGCTAAGCGTAACTACAATTTTAATTAAAAGTTTCTAGCAAATTATAAATACGTTCTAATTTAATTTATGGGTAAATACAATTTTTCCCATTAATAATTTACAAGTATAATTTAAAAAAAACAGGACTTTAATAGACATTTGTTTCGTCCCTTAAATGTAATAATATGTGGTTTACCTTGGACATTTTGTATATTTTTCCATCTGGTGTGCATTCTGTAACTTTTTCCAAACTTAAATTTCCCATAAATATATAAAAATCCGCAGTCTACTCATAATACATAATGTATTTATGTAGTGGGTCTTTATTCTCGAATCTTCTTGATTTTAATGATATAATAGAAATACACTTTGCCACAAACTTTCGGTAGGAAATATAAATTGAATTCTAATTGAATAAATTGAACTCTAACGTAAAAAACAAATAAGAATATATTTTATGGGCCAACTATTTTAATATCCTACTCAAAACACAAATAAAGAACTTTCCATTTACAACTTAAAAATAAAATAACAATTTTACATACATAATCATAGTTTTCCTACATTCCATAATTTTATTAGATGTATCACTGAGTCTTTATTCCTGAACATTCGCATTTTAATAATATAAATTACACTTTAGTTAGAAACTTTGGCAGCTAATATTTTATCAGATTGTATGAAGAACAGGTTGATCTTTGAATTGCAATGTGAAACTTATATCAGAATATATTCTGGAACAAAATTGGCCAACTATTTCAATGTTCTGCGCAAAATACAAATTACAAACTTTCCATACACAACTGAAAAACAAACTAAAAATACAAAATCTACATCCTCAAACTTCTTTTTCTACATTCCACAATTTTATCAGATTTATCCATCATTTTTTATATCCCACACAGCCATCAGGGGTCTCCATCAACTCTCCGTGTCCTTCGATCGCGAGTCGATCGCTTCAAATACAAGCTTTCTAAAACGAGTTTGATTCTTTTTGCTCACCCAGCCATCCCAACAACGTGACCTCATCTCAATTTTACTTTTCGTTCTATTTTACCAAATCTTCCGCCAAATGACTCTACGTTTTCATTTCTGCAACTTCATCTCCCTTTGTCCCGTTTCTCTCCCCCTTTATTTTTTGTTTTTACACCCACGCGACTGAATAAAATTACGACCCGCCAGCTGCGATCGAGACGGGAAAGGGACCACAATCAGCGGACACATGTCGATCAGATAGCTCGTGTAGTATTTCATGTCGTCTATCGATCGATCAGTAGCCTAGACGCCTAGACGCGTCAAACCACGCCGCGTTTCGCAAGCTATCTCGTGCGAGAACGCGTTTCGTCCGACCGGTATTCCTGGAGGACAGGTGTCCGTCGAGATCCTGGCACGGATTACGCGGTCGACCAGACGTGAACCAACGAGTCCCACGCGGAATTTCGCGGCCCGCCTGCGACATCGATCGATTGTAGACCACATGAATGTACATGGGGGATAGAGAACGATCGGGCTCGAAAGGGAAATATGTGATGAATCGCAGAAATTATCGTGATGATGGACGGGGCTCGGTACATTGTTGAGTTTAATCTTGTGGGGAGAGTTTTAGGACTCGATAGATTGTGAAATTTTGATAGATTTACTTGTTTGCGGAGTCGAGGGTATCGTAACAATTCAAGGTTTGATAACAAAAGCAACGTTTGGGAGTCTTTAGAATTTTAGTCAATTATTCCACATTTTAGCTATTTAATTAGCTGCAACTCTCCTCTAATATGATGTAATCCCCATAACAATTATTATGTAATATGGTAAATATTTAATTAAAGAAATTGAAGATATTAGAGATAAATTAAAAATGCTAGATTGCCTTTTGACCTCCTAGGAGAAGAAAAAATTTAGGAAAGACCATTTTGATTATGAATATTTGGTTATAAATAACTGTAGAACGTAATGGCAAATTTATAGACAACAAGGAACAAAATCAATTAATGAGAAAGAGTTAAAAAAGAAATATGAGTTTTGAAAAGCAGTAAAATCATCGCGGGAAGAAATTCCGTCTACAAACGAAAATTTCGCACTATCAATGCCACAACGCTTCAAAACAATTATAAGTGGCCGTAGAAATGTAACAATGAAGTACGGTGTTGCTTATTTCTACAAATTTATGTTATAGAATACTTTTTTCCCGGATCTCTGCTGAGTACATAGGAGAAGTTGAACAGAGTACTGGATGCAATAACTTTTGCTTTTTGGTTAAATGTCTTACTGCGTTCTGTTATTTCCAATATGTTAGTGCTATGTGTAGATCATATTGTTGTCAACAAAATAGCAGCACGTGCAAAAGCTATACAATTGAAAACCCCATTTTATGAAACAATCCCGTTTTGTTTAACTTTCTTCTGCCTTTTCCTCACTGTTCTCTTTTCAATAATAAACTTTCCGGAAATTCTCATTATCTTTCTCTTCTGATATATTTCATATTGAATTTCATTAAATTTCTTGTACGTTTTTTTATTTATAAAGTAGGCGTGCATGTCTCAAAACCTTAATGTTTTTACTTAGAAAACTTTTTGATAGTGGTAGTAAATTGGCATTTATGTAGTACCCAATTAAGAGCAACTAAATGAAATTTTCTGTATTATGATACTTTTATGCGACTTAAAATATTTGTATTGTAGGAATGAAATACAGAACCTGATCAAAATATGTTACATTGAAAAGTATAGATGTGTATTAGTACTTTTTGAAGCCACTTCAATTTGTTACTTTCAAAAGACCTATGCAATTTTAACTTCTGCACAATCGGATTTTTAATAAAATTTCAACTATTTTATACTAATAATAATATGAGTTAATGTAGTCTACGTAACAACATCTATCAGCACTGGGCTATAATTAATACTGACAGCCAAAAGTTATATTAAAACTTCACTTTTAATACACATCAACGTCTAATATCGTATTGGACAAACGTCTCAACGAATCTCTCGAATCTACGCAGTCACACGTCTAATCAAGGGTCGCGGATCAATCGTTATCACCGGCAAAGAACATGAACCGTGACGATTACAATCGCATTAAAATACGTGTACATAGTCACGTACATACACTGTCTATCGTAAAAGTTACTAAACTTTCTAAAACTAACAAAATGTGGCCGATTTTCTGAGTAACATATTTTATTTATTTTATATATCGCGATCATTTGGATATCTGCAATGCTATTATAATACTTTCTTGTCATAAATATTTTGAAGTAAAATAATTAAAAGTAATCGCAGGCTGCTAAATTTGTTGAAGTATGAAAAAATTGGAGACCTTACGAATCGGTATTAGAAATACCGATAAAATACTAGGAAGTATTCTATTAGAAAGAAAAAAAAGAATTACAAATTAAAAGGTACGAAAGATATTGTTGGATTTATACATTCCGCATGTATACAAAAAATAAATCTAAGAACTGTACTGGCTCGCATTCCAGTCGGGGCCGTTTGTATATTGAAATATACAAACGTAGATAAAGAGTGCTTACACTGCGCGACCGAGGGCCGGAGACCTAAGTGGGCTAGAAGATGATTTCGGGCGTTGCTGCAGTCAGTAAACTCAAAAGAGCAGAGTCAGAAGGATATACCTTACGATCTAAATAAAGAGAGCACTATATAAAATAATTGCTATTTCATTTAAAAAACCGAACTGTGACCGAAAACAGTAACAACAATATCCTAAGTTAATAAGTGTCCGTAGTTAATAAATAATTATACATAAAAGTAATAAGTGATACAATGGAAGCCACGAGTGTCAGTGCGAAGCGAAACATTAAAGTGTTCGACGGTGAAAGATATAGTGTGTGGAAATTCCGAGTACGTGCTGTATTATCCGAACTAGATGTGATAAGGGTTGTAGACGGAGAAGCTCCGGAAATCCTAACAGAGAACTGGAAAAAGGCAGAACGCACTGCTAAAGGCGTGTTAGTGGAATATTTGGCAGACTCCCTGCTGAGTTACGTAAAAGCGGAGAAGACGGTAAAAGAAATATTCGCGGACTTGGACAACATTTATGAGCGTAGAAGCCTGGCGACACAGTTGGCTCTACGGAAAAGATTTTTAACTTTGACGTTCAACAGCAATACGTCATTAATGAAGCATTTTACCATGTTCGATGGCTTAATTGGTGAGCTGAAAGGAGCAGGTGCGAAACTGGACGAGATCGACATAATATCGCATCTGTTACTGACTCTACCATCCTCTTACGATGGAGTCATAACAGCGATAGAGACTTTAAGCGAGCTTAACTTAAGCTTGGCATTCGTGAAAACGCGACTCCTCGATCACGAAGTAAAGTTAGTGGATGATAATCGAGACATGAGTGCAAAAGTGCTTCAAGCAGTGAACATCGCAGGACACAAAAGACTGTATAATAATGAATTTTCCCAAAAACAGACGAATCGGCACGCGCCAAACAAAAACAAATTTAAACAAAGTAATAAAAAGTTAGCGATGTCACAAAAGTGTCATCAGTGCGGAAGGAAGGGACATTTTAAAAGGGAATGTTATTATTACAAAAAAAATCGCTTGAAAATAGAAACGGTGAAAAGAAGAGAACATTGCAGAATGTGCAAATCACTCAGCCATCCGCAGCAAGCGCAAATACTGGATTTGCATTTATGGCGGGAGATTACGAGCTACGTAATAATGAAAAAGGAACCATACGTTTTCTTCTGGACTCTGGTGCATCGGACCATTTAATAAACCGGGAAGATTTGGCGGCAGACTTTAAAGAGTTGGAGCAGCCGATAAGAATCTCTGTGGCGAAGACCAGCACATTCATCACAGCAACAAAAAGGGGGTCATTACAAGTCATAAGTGATATGGGAATCAATGGTGCGCTAAGGGAAGTACTATACTCACCTGATGTTCCATACAACCTGCTTTCTGTAACGAAAATGCAACATGCAGGCATGACAATAGTATTCGACCAGCAAGGGGTAGCAATATGGAAAGACGGTAAGATGGTAATGAAGGGTAAGTCAATAAATAATTTAATAGCCGTTGACTTAGACATTGATGTAAACAGAGTGAACTCGGTCACTCAAGTTTTTACAACAACAAAAGATAATTATGAGCTATGGCATCAACGCTTGGGACATATTGGAAAGTCAATGTTTTTAGAACTTAGAAATAAAAGTATGATTGCTGATAAGGAATTAGTTAATCTTATTACACCTAACGATAAATTGTGCGAAGCTTGCATAAAAGGTAACCAAGCGAGATTGCCATTTAACAAAGAAAAAAAACAAAGATCATATAAAACGACCATTGTTTATAATTCATTCGGATTTATGTGGTCCGATCACTCCTTCTACGGTAAATGGCAAAAATTATTTTGCAACATTTATTGATGGGTACACGCATTACTATGTTACATATTTATTAGCAAATAAATCTGAGCTATTTGTAGTTTTTAAAGATTTCGTTGCAAAGAGTGAAACACTTTTTAATTTGAAATTAGTGAACTTGTACTGTGATAATGGTAGAGAATATCTGTCTAATGAGATGAAGGATTACTGTGTTCAAAAGGGTATAAGTTATCACTTGACTGTTCCACGAACCCCACAGTTGAATGGTGTAGCAGAAAGAATGAATAGGACAATTACAGAAAAGGCTCGAGCAATGATAACAGGTGCAGGTTTAGATAAAGTTTTCTGGGGTGACGCAGTCCTCACTGCTACATATTTGATAAATAGAACCCCAACTAAAGCCCTGAAACAAGATAAAACACCATATGAATTGTGGCACGGTAAGAAGCCGCAAATAAAATATTTAAGAATTTTTGGTTCTACCGCCTATGTACATAACAAAACTAGTAAGTCAAAATTCGATGAAAAGTCGTGGAAGGGAATACTAGTAGGGTATGAACCAAATGGGTATAGAGTGTGGGATGGTGAATCAGGAAAGTACGTAGTTGTGAGGGACGTAATTATTGACGAAGTTAACTTCTTAGAATCTAGGCCGAAAGAAAAATTCGAAGAGATTAATTCTAAAAAAAAAATCTCGAGACAAAATTGATGTTTCTGATGTAATATCAAAATCAATAATAGAGTCTCAGAAATCTGATAGTAATAAATCAGATACATTGAATTTAGAGAATTCAGTGGACAAAACTGATGTTTCTGACACACTGTCAAAATCAGTAGGAAAGTCAAGTAAATCTGATATTAATAAATCAGATAGATTGAGTTCTGAGAATTCAAGTAGTGAGAATGATATTACTCTTAAGGAGAGCGATGAAGAAACACAGGAGGGTAGTTCCTTATCTCAAGACTGCATAAATATTCAAAATAATCACAGTAATAAAAGAATAACAGTAGAACCTAGGAGGAGTGATAGGATTAAAAGACGACCTCATATTTCATACGAAGAAGATAATATACCGGAAGATTACCTTATGTGCGCTCAGTCAATAGTTTGTAAAGTCCCTACGTCATATAAAGAAATTGAAAATAGGGATGATAGAGATCAATGGGAACGTGCTATAAAAGAAGAAATTAGTTCTCTTTTATTAAATAATACTTGGACATTAGTTACTAGACCAGAGAAGAAAAATATTGTCGATTGTAAATGGGTATTCACAATAAAGAATGATGAATTCGGGAATCCATTGAGATATAAAGCACGATTGGTAGCAAAAGGATTTAGCCAAAAGTATTTAGTAGACTATAACGAAACCTTTGCACCGGTAGCTAGAATCTCTAGTTTCAGATTTATAATTGCATTTGCAAATCAATTTAGCTTATTAGTTCATCATATGGATGTCAAAACGGCGTTTTTAAATGGTAATCTGAAGGAAGAAATTTATATGAAAGTTCCCGAAGGAATTAGAAGCGAAATCAATCAAGTGTGTAAATTAAATAAGGCTTTATACGGATTGAAACAAGCAGCAAGGTGCTGGTTTGAGGAATTTGAAAAAGCTCTTAAGGAGAAAGGATTTGAAAACTCTCCAGTAGATAGATGTATATATATTTTAAATAGAGGTGATGTTTGTAAAAACATTTATGTAGTACTCTATGTGGATGACTTAGTAGTTGCAACAGCAAACATTGATACCATGAATAGTTTCAAAAATTATTTAATGAACAAATTTTACATGGTTGATTTGAAAGATATTAAGTTATTTTTAGGAATTAGAGTAAATAGAGACAAGGATAAAATAACTTTAGATCAAAGTGCATACGTAAGAACAATTTTAAGAAAGTTTCATATGCACGACTGTAAAGCTGTAACGACTCCTTTAGAAAGTAAATTAGATTATAAAAAGTTAAATTTGGATGAAGAATGTGATGCACCTTGTCGAAGTGTCATTGGTTGCCTAATGTATATAATGGTATGTACAAGACCTGATTTGTGTGTAGCAGTAAACATACTAAGTAGGTATATGAATAAAAATAATGAGGAATTATGGAAATGTCTTAAAAGGATACTAAGATATCTAAAAGGCTCAGTTGACATTAAATTAATATATAAAAAGGGAGAGTACAGTGATATTTTGACAGGGTACGCTGATTCTGATTGGGGTGGAAATGATAGTACTGATAGGAAAAGTACTACGGGATATTTATTTAGATTGTTCGAAAGGTGCACAATATGCTGGAACTCGAAAAGACAGTTATCAGTAGCAACTTCGTCTACTGAAGCTGAATTCATGGCTGTATTTGAGGCTACAAAAGAGGCATTATGGTTAAAATCATTGGCAACAAGTATTAAGATAGATATTTTGAAGCCAATTGTAATTTTTGAGGATAACAATGGCTGTATAAGCATTGCAAATAATCCAACAAGCCATAAACGGTCCAAGCATATTGACATCAAGTACCACTTTACAAGAGAGAAGGTAGAAAACAATGTAATAAAATTAGTGTATATTTCCACAGATAAGCAATTGGCAGACGTATTTACGAAGTCAATACCAGGAGCCAGATTTTTGGAGATGAGGACTAATCTTGGATTAGAATAAGTCACTCATATGTAAAATATGAAATGGTCTGATCAGGTTTTTCTGGGTTTTCCTGATCCGAGGCAACAAATGTTGGACCATATGTATTCCCCAGATAGATAAAATGGAAGTATATCCTAACTGATTAGTTCTATGATATTGAATTAATATAACTGAATGAATAATATCTGGAAGTATGGTAATTGTAATTAAGGCCTATCTATACATTGGATTTAATTTTTGAGGGGGCGTGTTGGATTTATACATTCCGCATGTATACAAAAAATAAATCTAAGAACTGTACTGGCTCGCATTCCAGTCGGGGCCGTTTGTATATTGAAATATACAAACGTAGATAAAGAGTGCTTACACTGCGCGACCGAGGGCCGGAGACCTAAGTGGGCTAGAAGATGATTTCGGGCGTTGCTGCAGTCAGTAAACTCAAAAGAGCAGAGTCAGAAGGATATACCTTCCGATCTAAATAAAGAGAGCACTATATAAAATAATTGCTATTTCATTTAAAAAACCATAACCATTTTCAATAGATATAGTAGAATTAATACTATTCATTTTTAAATGCAGAAATATTAAAAGAAAAGTACTTAAAGAAAAATAGGAGAAGAGAAAAGTATAACTTCGTCATTGTTTATTATTATATATGTTTCATACCTCAAAATATACTAGTATTACTAATACCTTAAAATATACTGGTATTTAATCCCCGATGGTAATCGTGCATATATCAGATATATTTGATTGAAAAATGTAATTGTTTAGGTTTTCTAAGCTGCTATCTGATACTATACATTGCTATTGTAAGAAATCCGATTGTTTATTTGAGTTGAATGCTGTAATTAATTGTGGCGTCGCAGGTCATCGCTGTCCCCCGTGGCGTCACAATTAAAACGTGTGCCAGTCAGCAGCGGTCATCACGGAAATCAACGTGTTAATAATGTTTTTATAATGACAAACGCAAGCTAATTTTTAGTCATCAGTAAACTGTGAATCCTTATGCAAATTCAAGTTTTTGTAAATGAAAATACAAAAATGGAACGTAAAAGATTAGTTTCGTCTTCTAGCTATTATAAAATGTATTTTAGTTTAAATATTTTCTATACTTTTCTATATTTTACGCATTATGTGCACTTTTTGCACATTCAAAGTTTCCATAATTGCATGAAGATGCGCAGTCCAGTTGTCAGTGAATGTGTACGGAACAAGCCGTGCACAGACTTTACGAAGCTTTAAATGTTCCAATAAAATGCAATGAATCGTGCCATCTATCTCATAATTCCGGTTCATTTGCTGACAGTCGTATCGAAGATTTTGGTCGAATTTTGATTACTTCGCGCATTCTCCTTCAATCATTTCTATTGTTGGATGCAGTGGTCAATTGTCGTCGTTAATTGTCGTCCCTATTTAGCTTGAACCGTTTAATTCTTAAGCGACGGCATTTGTACGATGTACGGACCCTAATTACTTTTTATTGTCAGTATAAAACCATTAATATTTATTTGGAACATTTATTGGTGGTTACAGGACGTGTAGTTAATGTCCATATTTTATAAATAATGATCTAAATTAGTAGCATAGTGGAGCAAAGTTGAAATACGGAAATCTCCTCTATTTAGCGTGAGCAAAACAGAAAACCGCGCCATCATTGTTCTTGTAGGTTGCAATCTATCGGTTACGAACCAATGAAAAGCTGTATCCACCTTGCTAATAGAATCTGTCTATCCCTAAGAAACATTTTGCAGTTCAATAAACATGCATCACAGCGAACTGGCGAGGACTCCGCCAGCATCCCCAGATTTTGTTTTATTGTATCATTTCCCCTCAGATTTTCAAAATCTTTAAAAGTTCCACATTTCACAGAGACAAAAGTTGATTGTATCCTAGAAGAATTTTTCAATCTGTAACCGTGTTTTCAACTGAAACTCGAAGTATGTTCAGTGTGTATTGCATTACGCTATAATCTTAATACAAGGTAATATAATTACGGTAATTCGTTTTATTTCTTGTGTGCATTACATGTTACATGCTGCACGCACTTGTCGGGGATCGGATGATGCTCGTGCCATTACGAAACACCTCGTATCGAATCGACACCTCGTAATTTATTAACGAGATGACCCGCCGATAGTCGAGAAAGGATTAAGCGTTCGTAGAGAACAGTAGCCGTCAGGCTTGCCAAAGTCCATTAAACGGATCGGCGAACAGCTGGGCGGCTTCTTTGTCTCCCGGACGATCGAACCCGATAACTAGTCATCGAATCATCGAGTCATCGAGTCATCGTCCGTTATAAATTCAATTTTAAATAGAAACGATAGCGATCCCAAGAAGACGTGACGCGCGCTTCTATCACTCGTTTTCTACACTGTCCGGATTTGCGGTCAGCCAGACGAAGTCTGCTTCCTTCATTTTTTAAAGAGATTCCCACAACTACATTTCTAACTTTTTCCAAGAAAACGTGACGCGCTACCATTGTTGGTTCTTCAAACCGTCCGGGTTTACGGTCATCCAGAACAAATCTGTTTCCGTCATTTTTTAAAGAGATTACCACACTTTCGATCCTTCTTTTAACCAATTCAATTGGATTAGATATATTTGCTCATAAAGCTTTGAACTTTATGCTTAAATACTGATACGAATATCAATGATTCAATCAAACTTTATATTATACAGGGCATCCTACTTGAAACAGTTTACCTAATTATCTTTTTTAATTGTGATCATATACAAAGTAGTTCATATCTTTGTAGTTTCAATAATACCAATAAACAAATACGATGTAAAGAATATGGCAATTTATTTCAGAATGATTTTTCGTGATTTTTAAGTTTTCTTATATAGAAAATATCCTATTGTATAGCTCTCAAATTTAGGTAATGCATATAGACAAGTTTTATTAACATTGCAATTGGTAAAATAATTCGTATGCAGCTTATTTTCATCGAGAAGCTCCACACAGCGTTATCATAAATCACGCAATAATATTTTTCTAATTGTAACAATAAAAGGGATTTAAATGATAACGTGTTTAATATTCGAATGATGTAATAAGTATTTCTAGTACCGTAAGTGCATAATACATAAGATAATTAGGTGTACTGATACTAATGATGATTCATGTGATAAATTAGCGTTATGTCAGGAATTAAACTTTTTTCGTATGGTAGAATACTTTTCGAATGCCATCGCAATTTTCGATTCAGTAAATGAAATCAAAAGTAAATAATAAATATACAGTGATATGTAAAAATATGGGATCACGAACTATATGAATATTCAGTAATGATAAAACTGAGTCATTATATTCTTGTCAAGAATTTATTGTGCGACGGCTGAATGAAAAGTAATGCTTCTAATTTTATAACTTCTGTAAAAATCGAGGTATTTCAATGAATCAAAAACAAATAACGCTTGAAATAACGCGAAAAGTACCTTTTCAAAGTTAAACTATTAGAGTGGCTTTAAACCAAAACGAAATCTACATTTTAAACTCATTCTTCTTTGTTTTTGTTTACTCACACGAAAAGTTATGAGAAAAGTTAGAAGTACGTTAATCAGTGGAACACGTATTTAGAAATTTTGTCAATTTTTTTACAGTTGTAGAAATGAATTTTAGAAAAATTGTACCGGTGTTTTATTGAGGTTATGACGTAACTATATTTATATTCTTACAGTTACCTCTACAGTTATAGCTGAAACATTCCGTTACCTTACGCACTTTTTTTAAACTAAATTTGAAAAGATAAATTAACATACTGCGGACTATATGGTGTCAAATTGTACATTTCTCGTACATTACATCAGAAATTTATTACAGTACTAGTGTTTATCATAATATTTGTACGTTGACGTCAAACTGACTTGTACTACGTAATATTTCTGCGGAAATTATAGATCTACGATACAGTCTACGGTTCGGTCGAAATGTTTCCACCTATATGGAGACACTACTGTACATATTCCGTATGATAATACATGAAATAGTGAAGATGTGAATTGTTTACTGTCCTTCGAGCTCATTCAAACGAAATGGTTTTTTGATCGATTCGGTAATTCTGTCGAACTGATAATGACCGCAGGCGGCGTTCATACATTTGCGAGCTGGACGTGTGACGAAAATGCAGAAGCCATGTGAATGCAGCCTTCGGTCATTACCATTTCGGTAATTTCGCCGAATCGTCTGAATAAGCTGTTAGCGTTTCGGAAATGGAAGACGCCGATTCATGTCCCCTGTCTGTAGTGTGTTAAAAATCATCGCCAATTGCCAAAAATTTAACAAATATTGTAAATCTTAGCATTAACGTATAGCAGCATGAATTTATGAACGATCAATGCCTTGTGCCATAGAAAATTATCAGACCACAACAAAAATAAATCTTCTACAATACAACTAAAGCCTCCTATATTCGATCACCCTAGTATCAGAATCGTCTACTATTCGAATATTTTGTTAACCGAACAGGATTGTCTACTCATTTATTTATGGTTACGTCGCTATTACGGACCTTTATAACTATATTATATTATAATACATTTTTTCTATGGATTATATTGTGTAGTAATAATGAAAGTAAAATGTACAATTATCCAAAAATGCTGAGATAAAATACAGTATGTGTTGTATTATATACGTTTAGCTTTCTCAACGCTATACACTTGTCCTTTTGATACTTACGCTTATAGTAGCAATATAAGTTTCATAGAGTAAGAAAATTTAATATAGGGTTTACTCATTTAAGATTGGGAGAACTTGATGGTAAAAGTATTTTGCAACTAAATAAATGGTCAACTGGAAAGATACAGTTACAATGGTTGCGCATTGGTGTACAAATAGTTTCAATTTCTTCTGCTGCAAATATGTAGAACTTACATACCATGTATACTTTCCCCTGTTTAATCGATAACACGATTATTCCTGATAAAAAAAAAACATTTCTGATACAAACAGGATTCATAAACGTTTAAACAAATTGTCTAGTTTCATGATTTGTATTTAAATAAGTGAGGTTTAGCGTCAAAAGATGAATTGCTCTATAATCCGAAAATGTCTTCATCCGAACAATTATGCCGCCCTATTAATTCGAATATGGAACGATCTACTGTAATTCAAGCCCGCCATTACATCTTTTTTAAAAAATTTACTAATGATCTAACATCAACTCCACTTATGGGATCAAACAATCTGTCGTACAATTTTACGTTTAAAGTATATTACAAATACTCAATACTTTTACACTGCTGTGTAACGGCAAATAACGTAAGAAAAATGTTCGCTATAGGTGCAAACGAAAAGAGAAGCACAGCATATAGCGAGAGGTTTCAAGAGAAACGAGCAGCGCTAAGGAGAAGACATGAAAGAGGAGACGTAGTGGACTGCAGACGCAGCAACTGGACGCGGCTGGTCAGCCTCTTTCTTCCTTTCTTCATCTTCTTCTTCATTTTCTTCTTCTTCATCTTCTTCTGATACCTCTCCGCTGCCATAGCTACAGCTACTGCCTCATCTTCTACAGCCGATGTTCTCCAGGGTGACCGACCTCAGGGCGTCGCGCCAGCCAGCCTACGAGAAGCGGATCGTAGTATCTGCCGGTTTTTGCTGGGCTGGCGCGGCCACGCCAGCCGAGTCGAATTGTTGATACTCGCACACCGTAAGCCGGATTAAAAACCGACGGGGATTACGCTGGCGCAAATTTATTCGAAGCGCGGCCAGGAATAAATGGGAAGCATCCTTCGATGAAAGCAACGTGTGGATGTTTTTTTTTTTTTATTATTTTTTTACTTTTTTGAGGGAAGTTTTGTTTATTTCTGTTTAGAGTTTGAAGTTTTGTTTATTTCTATTAGAGGTAGTTCTTTCCATTTGTTCGTTGCGGTTTGGTAAGCTTTGTGGAAAAGGAAGCTTTGCAAATTTAATAGTGTTATTAAAATAATAACGAAGGGATATTTGAATGCTGGATATACATGTTTAATACTAGATTAATGCATATGAAACTGCCATTTCGGAAAGGAAATTTTCAGAGGAAATACCTCCTGGCTTTACAATTAATTTAATTAAAATGATTTCAAAAGTGTCGAATTTTAAAGCATTTCGATTTTCAACCCTTCAGATTTTCAAATCCCCGAATTTTAAAGCCTCCAAATTTTCAAATTTTTGAAACTCAAAGTCCCTGAATTTCCAAAAATTCAAATTTCGAAGCTACATTCAATTTCTAAGCCTACGAATTTCCAAGCCCGTAATAGTTCTACATTTTCTAATTCTACATCATAGATTTTGTAAATTTTAAATTTCCAAAGGTTTGAATTTTCATAGTTTTCGAGATTCAAGTTAATAAATGCCCAAAACTTTGAAATGTCCAAACTTCTAAATTCCAGTTTTGGATATCCTTACGTTCTTAACTCTTTTACTTAATCAATATAATGTCGAGCATCTTGTATACTTGGCTTCCAACGCATAACTAATTCGTTCCTTCATTTTGTTTAATTCTTTCTATTTGTTTCTATAACCCTATTAAAAACGAAGAAACTATACTATTCCTGTGAGCAATTTCAGTTGCACCAACGTAATGCAAAGGAACTTTACTTTAGTATTAATATGAGATTTAATGAGAGACTTGAAAACTGATAACAGTGATTGTTTAGATATTTGCACAGTGTACCATCCATTGCAAACAATAAATCTATCATTTTCACTCAACAGTTACTAAATAGTAATAAAAATGTCAATTTATTGCTTCTCGTACTGGTTTTGATGCCAGACTTTCAATTCTGTTAATTCGTAGTTATTATCGTATAATTAAGATTAATCTCTATAACTTTAATTTTATACTTTACAGTGCTATTAAGGGAAGGGAAATTTTTCATTGTCGATCACAGTCACTAATTTGAGCAGTCTTTGTACTTATTTGGGAAGGGAAATTTTTCATTGTCGATCACAGCCACTAATTTGAGCAGTCTTTGTACTTATTTTGCACATATTTGGATATCTAATTTTCTCGATTAAGTAAGAATTTTTATGGGCGAATAGTTTGAAGAACGATATAATAATGAAAACATATTTGAATGTTTAATATATTAATTGCATTTAATGGTTAGTAGATATTGTATCTAATAATTCTTTAATAATTAAAAAGTTTAATAAACCTAACTAACTCTGTTATAAAGTTTTGAACGCAATAATCAGCTGTATTAAAAATTGTTATGAAGTTCAAGAATAAGTACAGCAGATGTCTGCACCTAAATTATGCCGAACTAAAATAATTTAAAAATTAATTTTATACAAACGGCTGACGTGTGATACTCGTGAATTTATGACCTACCATATCTTTAAATATTCTTAAAAAGTCATAATATAAAAAAGGAAACAAATTAGTTGGACACTTCCTTTATACCCTTTTATGTCCCCATAAAAGAATTAATATCTCGTATTAACAAGTATCATTTAATTCAACACTTTAAAACGATATAAATACTTTACAAAATGATTGGACGAAATTATACTCCTTAATCTATTTCTTGGTAAAACATATTTGCGAAATTTCATTATGATTTACAAGTTGTTTTACCAGCTGACGCGTTAGAGGTTGTTTGCGTTCGCCACAAAATCCAGCGATTTTTCACCTTACCAAGGAATGCATTAATATGTAAATTAAAACCGATTACGTTGTACTGGTTCCACTGGCAGTATTTCATCGACAAAAGCCTGGCAATATTTTATATATTGCTGGTTCCGTATTTTTTTCATTCCATCGGCATCGCTATCGTGTGTGTCAGACATCTAACACTTAGGAACATTCACCGTAACGAACTGAAATGCGTATTAATCATATTTTTTCTTTAGGAATGCTCACCCGTTCCTTGCTTTTCTCTGGTAGCTAAAAAATCTGTTTAGAATCACCTAAGCCGATATCCAACCTCGATAATCTTTCAAATATTTGTGTTGTAAATTTTGAACGATCATTTTACGACCATTCCAAAGAGAAGATTTTATATCTAAATTCTCCTACGAAATATTATTTTATCTTTTTATTGAGATGAAATTTCACCTTTGGATTCTACAAATATTTTAAAACAAACATTTTTTTTGTTCTACGTGATAACCTAGCGAATATGCACAATGTTGTGCAGGTAAATAATTATCTTACAATTCTCTGAACGGGAGATGTCCTATTTAAATTCTTCTAAGAAATATTATTTATCCTTTAATTTCGATTAAATTTCACCATCGGATTCTACGAATATTTTGAAACCAATTTTTTTTTATTCCGAGTGATAATCTGACAATACTTGTAATTTTGAACAGAAGATCCTCTATTTAAATTCTCCTACTAAATGTTATTTCATCTTTTTCTTGTGATTAAATTTCACCTTTGGATTCTAAAAATATCTTAAACCTGAATCTTTTCAATTTCAGATGATAACCAAGCAGTATTTGTCGTGTAAAATTTATACAATCATCTTACAATTCTCTGAAAAGAAAATTTTTTATATAAATTCCCCTAAAAACTATTTTATTTTTCTATTCAGATTAATTGCCTCCGTAGCTTTCTTCATAATAATTTAATATTTGGAATCATATAATATTTTATATATTATTTTATAAATCTAAATAATGATTATGTAAAAAAAGATATAGCCAATTTAGGAACAATAGGCGCCATCTGAAGTGTTCCACAAAGACATGGAAGATTTTTAACTAATCCTGATATTCTTTCCGGTCAACTCATTCTTCTTTCCTCAGGTAGCTAAAGCTTTAAGGCTTCTTGTAACGTCATCCAGCCCGACATTCTAAATTCGGTAGCACTCTAAATGTCATTCTGTAAAGCCTAAGTAGAAGACTTATAGCGATGAGCAGCTAAATTTCGTTGTATAGAAAAGTAAGATTAGAATGTTCGTGGCATCTAAACGGCATTTTTTATAATGACAAGGATGATTATATAATAAATTCAATCCTTTTTTTCACATGATCAGTTTGGAATTCCGGTAGCACTCCAAGCATCGTTTTTTGCATATAACTTAGTATTACCAGGTAACGCAACAGCTAAAAGTTGTAAATTAATTGAAGAAGAATACTGTTTAACATTCTTTGGAATGAGATTTGAATTCTGTTTAAAATTATACAATATTATTACAGAATAATAGAAAGAAATTGAAATTAGATATTACACTTTCTCCAAAGAGAAATCCATCTTGTTTTTTTTTTAAAGTCGAGGGTCCTTTACGTTCGTCAAATAGCTAGTGAAAGTGATTGTGCTTCTAACTATGATGATTCCTAATAGCACAAGTGAAACTGGACAGTTTCAGCAATAGAAGTTAGCAATTAATTATCGTGGTCTTTACTAAAACAGGTTATTCAAGTTCTCTTTAACTGCAATTTTTTTACAATGCTGAAAACATTTGAAAATATACGAAATACTCTTAATCCTAATAAATATTACAAATAGGGTATTAGTACTAAAAAAAATCTACTATCTTGACTACTAGCAGACGAAGATTCCCAGACTATAGTTTGTCAATCATGCAAACAGCATTCAATTAAGTGTTTACTAACTTTCATAATTATAATAGTAGAAGGATTTTGAAATGTCTCTGAAGTTCCGAAGCTATAACTTACCAATTATCAAATGTCAGTACAACATCTAACCGATTTCAATCCATTATTTCATTCCCTGTAATCCTTTTATACAGTACTGAAACACTTTTAAACTCTCTCAAAATTCGTAAATCACTGTTAGGTACTCGTATTAATGTTCGGCACTACTTACAGCGAAATTCACTAAACGCGAAAGAACTAATTTTAACGAAAGTTCGCATGCTTTTAGAGCAATGGTGTCAAACGCGCAGTCCGCGCGGGTCGCGTATGTCCCGCAAGACTCTAAAATGTGGCCCTCCGCCTGAAAGATACCAATTTTATTCAAATAATCACGAAAAAAACGAAATTTAAAAAAAATATAAAATACATTTTTAAAACATTGGAAATTATAAAAGCGTAATGTGAAGAGTACCATGTTATAGTGAACTGTATATTCGGCATTTTATTTTAAAAAAATAGTTTAGGAAATCTTTCTCTGTTTGAGATCCCGCAGACTCCCCAAAACTGTATTTGGTGTCCCGTGTTCCTATATGAGTTTGACACCACTGTTGTAGAGCATAATGGACTACATATGGAGTAATCTTTTTGTCAATAGGAAATCTCTATAAGCACCTATCCTACCACCTATATATAAGCACTTACGTACTCGAAAAATAAAGATCCTACGTTAACTGATAATAAAAGTTATTAATTTCGTACAGCCCATTTTCTAAACAATCGATTATCCCTTTTCACATGTATCGTTACTTCGATTGATTGAATTCGCAGCCTTCGATACATTAAATCCTTAATCAATTATGTAGTATTTATACGTAATGACTAAAGTCAATACACAGCGGGAATGACGTATATATTCGTAAATTTATTATAAAAACTCCTGTGTATATAAAAAAGACAGTTGAGCACGCTTCTTATAACTTCTCTTATATAAAATTCGTTTAAATATTTCGAGCATGAAGCTGAAGTTTATTATTTAAATATATAGTAATGTATGCATCGTGTACTTTTGTATAATATATGTAATTGCGGGAAAATTCATGTCACAGTGAAATGCACTTTCAGTGATGAACCATAATGTTCAAGGGGTTAACATTGTACTTTTTATTGTAAGCAGATTTGCAAGATCTCACCATGTTATACTGTGTTCTCAATATACCTTTCAATACTCCATTAGAATAACTAAAATTTAATAAAAACAATTTTCAACTGATTTCAATGTTTTCTTCCATCCACTCCTTACAATCTACTTTTAAACAACTTTTAAACATTTCTGTAGAATCTCGGTACAAGATGCAAGGAACGAACAAATCCGAGAAAGTTGCAGCAAGCTGCATAAGAATCCGCAGAGCGTTCGACGTCAATCCAAATGACCGAGACTAATAAAAGGCAAAATAAGAGGAACGCGCTGACGTCTGGCCACTGTCTGGGCCTCTCTCTACGACTGGCAAGAGCGACAGAGTCAACCAGAAAAGGAGGGAAAGAGAAAAGGTGAGCGTGCATGCGGTGTCCACAGTCAGCGACTGAGTCATTAGGCATAATAAGCGAGGAGTCGCGTAGCCGCGCGTGTACTCGAGACTCGAGACTTTGATTCACTCGGCGTCTTTTACTTGGATCACCCCCACCCTTTGAACTTCTTTCAACATCCGACCCCCGCCGAGGTCTCTTTACTCGAGACTTTTAGTCACGATGACTAGTCACGAGATTACAAGTGGATAAGTGAGACATTAAATCGGCCCACGATTTCCTGTACTCCGACTAGAAGTTATGTTCCGAAATGCGGTTAACGTGCTGAATACTAAAATAGGGGGTTGAAGTTTTATAGTAGACTGTGGCAGTGATTACTGATAGTATTGTAGGATTCCAATACCGACCATGTGCGGTTTTGGAGATCGTTTATTTGAAATACGTGTCAGCATCAACTACGTGATTTACAATAACGGTAGTTTGTAATTAATTGAGAAGCTTTCTAAAACAGATCTGTGGGCCATGGCCTGGATCATAGATTTAGGGGCCCATATCCGGTGAATTGTCCTTAATTAATCGTTATACTCTTATAACCAGGGCTTTAAAATATTCTGAAAATAATTGTTTAAAATTGTTATATAAAGGTTCTGTTTGAAACATGTTACGAAGAACTTTTATTGTGAATAACTGTTATGGAGAACCGAAATTTCGAAGTATGGTGGTTTTGGTTTCGCTTTTTTTAGAAGTGTCAAAACATTATATTGGTATGATAACTATTATTTTTCCTATTCCATATCAGTTCTGAAACGGTTCTAGAATCGATTCTTGTATCGATTTTTTGTAGTTGATGTCACTAAATATCACAACTGTAATTTAGTCTATATATACATGACTTTTTACAAAATTATTATAGAAGATTATAGAAGATTATCGTACATATAATTAAGTGCAATTACTTTCTGATTGAAAAATAGATTATTCTTATTCTACAGAGGTCATTTGATAAAGAAAAATAAAGATTAGAATTTTATGAACATTCATTGACCTACCCTTAGGCGTTTCACATACCATAACTCAGTTCTTTCCGACCTACTATAATTACCAATATTACAGTTATTATAGACGTCTGGTAGACTTATTTATGTTTAAAGCAAAAACTACACCTGCTTCTCTTATATCAACACTTTTTTACTGTACAAATGTTAAGATGCCATTTCAAATACTAACACGAATGTTGAAGTGCCTATACGTATAGTACATGTATCTCCGTATTAGTAATAAGTATTCTAATCTATGCATCAAGGACGACTATATCTCTAAAGGTGCCGTAGGGAAAAGGTAAAATACAAGTAATCGAGTATATTTCTACAGAAACTACAATAATTCTCAGCCCCATCACCCTCTATTAACTTCCATATTATCCAACGAGATCGCGTGCACAGATCGATGATACTTATCGGAAAAAGGTGTGGTGCATCACGTTTATCAACTAAACGTTCTCGTTTTAATACCATAACATTGCCCTGTAAATGTATTCCACGTCGATCGTGAACGATTTCACTCTCAGACGAGTACTCTACCACAGATCGCAGCACGATCCTCCATTTTCTCCGCGAGATTGCTCCTCCTCGTTCCCGATTACGATCGACGATTTTTCACTTTGGGTCTGGTTCCCTTCGATGACGTTGTATAATGAAGAACACACCGAGGGCCGATGGTTAACATAAAGCACTGCCATTATGCCAGCCACCGCACACACGCTCGACAGAGCACATTAGACCATGTTTTTGCGCCTTCGACCGATAAAGTTACATACTTGTTGGTCCCCGGTGCTTCTTCAACGGAAACCGTCGTTCTTAAACAAGATTGACCGATAGCATTATCATAGTTATTATTATATCGTTCGGAAGAAGGCGATCGCGATCTGTCAGAGCGTAAATTTCCGCTAGTTTTCTAGCTCGTTAACGCCACCGCTTCTCCACCATCGTTCCACCTGCGTTTTCTCCCTCATTATTGTTTACCCATTATCCCCGTGGAGCTCATGAACACAGCCACATACGGGGAGTTCATTGTCCTCTGCGGCTCTTTGGGGATCCCCTACGTGCTACGGGAGCCTGTGAGTTCACCAGAGATGCATACAGTCGATACGATCCACTTCGTAGATATCTGACGCGATCAGTAGGTTTGACTACTATTGATTGTCAATTTTCCTGATTTGTAAATATTTGATATAGAATTTTTATTATTATTTGGATATTAATTCCTAACTGCTACAGTAAAATGCTAACTAATAAAATGTTAACTCTGTAAAAGAGACTCTAAGAAAATATAAGAAACCAACTTTAAACGAATTTTTATTTTGCATTATACGGGATGGTTAGCAAATTCGTACTATTTTTCACAGAAATGATTGAAAAAAATACCTATACATGGCTACAGTTTTTTACGCAAGCGCCTTTTAATAAGATTTTACATTTTATTTTCATGACATCAAATTTTTATAATCACATAACAGTGATGTCACATTATAGGAAAGTTAATATAATTGACCTCAATTAATTAGCATCTAAATATCAAAATAAATTCGACCGTGTATATATAAATACCTTTTATAGCCACTGTATATAAATCCTTAAGATTAAATGATAATGTAAAGATTTTTTATTTAGTTCATTTTTTACGATATAATATTTATTTTGTGAAAAATTTCTACTTTTTATGATTTTGTGTGTTTTTATAATAATATAAAAGTTAGAAAATGGTATGTTTCCTAATTTTGACAATTAAATTCGTAACTCGCACAAAGAGTTTTCAAAACCGCACCGCTATTTAGGATATACTATAATACGCAAAGAAGTTAATGTTAATCAAGTAACTCACGCTATTATTGATTGTATCATTGATGGTATTATTCCAGTTGTAATTAATTATAAAAGGTGTCCATTATAATTTTGCTCAGACAAGTATCTCGAAAAAATTATAAGATGCGGAAAAATTGTTTCGACATTTTCTATACAAGTAGGGTAAGATGCTCAAATTTCCCCTCCTAAGTGTTTCTATCTCTTACGAAGAAAAGTAATTAATTAAAATTTGTATAATCACTTTGAAATTTTAACGATGACGTCTTCCAATGAATATTCTCTAAAAGCTTTTACAAATAAAATAAAAAATAGAATTATTATGAAAATTTCTCACTTGTTTAAAAAAGCTTTCTTAATTTCACTAATTCATAAGAACAATACATATAATACAACACATAAAAAAGTTGAGAACAATTGTGTAGTCCACTTTTATGTGTCTCGAAAATATTTTATTTATAAAAATATAAGAATAATACTTTCAACAATTGAAAATAAAATAAAAAGCAACGGATCGAGTCAAGGATCTGTTAGTATTGATTTAATAATACTACAACGTTTACTATTATTAAGTTGTGAACTACATTTTAGCACTATTTTCAATATTTGATTGTTTATTGATAAAAACGAAAACACGAATAAGTAAGCTTGAAAATACCTTATTCTAAGTATTGCCTACTAGATTTAACCACTTTTCCCATCGTTTTTCATGGAGATAAATGCCATGGTGATATCAACATTAGCTCTTAAATAAGAAAGCTTCTAAAATCCACTCTTAAATTGCTTCAAGGTTTTCTATGTTGTTTTCTCTTGGGACTGGGAAGTATTGAAATACCCTGCATACGGTCTCAACATTTCGCCGAACCGATTTCTACCTGACTCAACACTTTTATTAGTGCACTGAAAGAAAAAATATAAAAATTCAGAATTTTTCTCATTTAAGAGTCAAGGTTTGTGTTCCGTTCTTAAGGCAGATTTTTCATCTCAGTAAGCACATCTGTATTCAGAAAACTAAGAGGATTATCCCATCCTCGATGTTGAATTAGCTTATTGCTATAATCTGTAATATTGCTTCCTTTCAAACTTAAGGACAATACAGACTATCGACGATACTAATTGTAAGCACCTAATTAAGGTCATGTTCTGTGTCTGTCACAACATAGCTATAAAGTCATTTCCTTACTTCTCTGGACAATAAGGCATCGCGCACCTCAATTCCAGCCTATCTGTCCAACATCGGGCACTTACATTCCTTTCTCGGCGGACTCCGCGAGCACCCTTTCTACTTGCGCAACTTCGCGCCTTCCCACTCCTATACTCCTGGGGGCTGGTTCTATTTTTGACCAACCAATTATGGAAATCCTCCAAATTTTGTTTTCCAAATTATTCCAATCAATCATCTCTAACCTCGGTTTTCCGAATGATATAAATTTAAAATCACGCGTATTTCTTCAGCCAATCTTTTACCAAACTTCGAACAATCTTCGATCAATCTACGATCGATCTACGCTGAGTTCGTAACTAACTTCCAGACTAATCAAGCTAGCCATCGAGACTGTGGATTCATAGAACTTTTCAAACAACTATACACCCTAAATTCCATCACCGATCAATCCAATCGTTCATCAGTCATACACGTGTAAACCATCTTGTTTATAGTATAAAACATTGTAAATACTGTAAATATATTAACTTCGAAACTCAACCAGCTGTACACCATTAATTTGCGGTGCAGCATACCTTAACATCGTCGCGTCGCGTAATCGATCTTACAAACCGAGAGATTCGTTTAGAATCACGGTGTGCGGTACAGAACAGTTTGTATTTCTGTGGAATTTATCTCCTGGAAGAACAATGGGAAAAGTAGTGGAATCCCATACTTAAGGTAACATGTTTTTAAGTATAACTTCTTTTGTTCCAGGTTTTATTAATAAGTAAGTAGATATTCAAAATACTACTGAAATTTAATTTAAATCCCAATAATTCAATTTAATGAAGCAGTAACAAATTGAAGCGTACTTAGCAGACTATCAGGGATAGATTTCGTCACTACCTTCCTTCGTTTGCCGAAACGTATTTAATATTTGTAGCATAATACCATTCATTTTACTACCAGCATAGCCTTCAATTTACATAAAGGTCTAGGTTACGTCACTATTTCTGCTAATCTCTCTAATATACGCGCGTCTGAATCTGAATGGTGGACATCCGTCTATTCCCTTCGTCTGTTTCTGAAATCTTGGAAATTTTCTAAATACGATTCTGTACAAAATTATACGATCCGATATCATGTCGTTTGCACAACACCAAACCTACGAATCCATATTTTTGGGTATTTTTTCCTTAAACGGGGTATACGTGTTTTAATTAACCATTACACGTTATACCAAGAGACTATAAATTTCATAAATATAATTTTATGAATTTTCATAAATAGGATTTTACGAATAGTTTTATAAATGTTACTTTAATTTTAATTTTCTATCCATTAGAAGAGTTGATCTGAATTCGATATCCAATAATCGGTAGTAAATTACAGCAACAATTTTTAAAAAAAATTTAATTACGAGAGGACTGATATAGCAACGTAAAAAAGAACTTGATCAAGGAAGGTCCGGTACACTAACTTACAAAAAGAATTTAATCACGAAGGGTTCGTATGGTGACGCAAAATAAAAAATATAGTCACAAAAAGGTTGGTACAGTAAAGTGGAAAGTGGCAGCGTAACCAAAAAGAATTCCGAGCATTGCAGACCCTCAACTGTGTAGGGATTGCAGTACAACATTGGCTTAGCTGGTTATAGTATCTGTGAGATAAATATGTGTATATCAATTACTTACTTCGGATTTAAAAGTGGAGCGAAGGAAATGATTATTATTAGAACTGCTCTGTTAATGAATTATTATTAATACCTTACTACAAAATATTTAATTAACCTTACTAGAAAAACTTTCTCTTTCATAGATATAACTACCTCTCTAGGATTAACCCTTTGCAGTTCGAGTTATCTTTGCCGATTTGTTCCAACTAATCCATAATCGTTGAATCACTGTTGAATGATATCACATAATTTACATTCCTTTCAATACTGTAGCACGTTATTAATACAAGATATTTATGTTAATGTATATATATTAAGTATAATATTGTTATTCAATTAGACTCGAAATACATAGGACTAAATAAAAAGAAGTGCAATGTTGAATCAGACTTGACATAGAACTGTAAAGGGTTAAATACAATTTTCTGAAACAGCAAAGATTTTGCATATAGTTTATAGCGATATGTTAACCATCTCGCTTTCTTCTATCTATTCTGGCTCTAATATCATCCAATTAAATTTACACGCCTCATCTCATAACCTTTCCATCAATTACACCTACCCCCACCTTTTACCGCTGTAAACTTCCAAAAACTGCTTTTTTTCCATAATCAACAACACAAGGATCGTCTCGATGCCATCCAAGCAACGATAAGTACACGAGGAAGCTATAGAAAGGGAGGCAAGGATGATGAGAAAGAGGCCGGCGTCCTCGTTGGCTACGCAGAGACGGGGACACGATGAGTACCTGAAGCCTCTCATCTAACCAGTGGGGAGGGGACGTCAATCAATGCCTTTTCAGGGAATTGCGTAATCGTCTAGACTAGCCGACCTCTTTATCGCTCTTATCGGCCCGCCAAGGTTGATTCATAGTCGACAACGACGATGACGGGGGAGAAGAAGGCATTATTATCCGGTAGCCGACTCGCGAAGGTAATTATCGAGCCATGTTGTGCGTATCAGAAGCAGCTCCCTTTCCGCCCCTTGATTTTCGAAACGCTGTTTCACCGTGCTTTTTTAATCAGACAAATCTGTTGTGTTCTATTTTCAGTCTGGCGATTGGGTTATGGGCAAGGCAGAGGCCCTATGCGCTACAACTGGATGAAATATTTCTGTCTACTTTTACCTCTCTTGTTATCCGCCGGGTGGGTGCTGGCTCAAAGAGAAATAGCGATATCGCGTAACACAAGGGAAATCACCGCCAGCTTTTCACGAATGTATGGAATTTTTCATCTTTACGAGAGCCGACACGCTTCCCACCATTCTTGGGTCCCTTCAAAGCCACCCACAGGTTGGCGCTAAGCCTACCCGGTCGCGCTAAGATTTTTATAAATACGCGAAACCCGCCTCACTCCAGATTGCTCGAGATTTCTTACCCACCACGGGGGTGATAATTTTTTTTTGTGCCGAGGTTTAGTGTGAGTTACGTGAGATTAATTTCAAGGAAAATGGTGGAGGGTAAGATATGTGACGCGTGGGTAAGCGTTGGTGTTTCCCTTCTTTACTTTGATGAGAAATTATTAACTAATAACATAAGCCAGAAATGTGACTAGTGTCCGAATTATATGAAGAAGTTTGGAAGTTGATTATGAGATAACAAAGATTTCCGACTATATAATATCTCGATCTACTTACATATATCTGAAGGTGTTCACCTAATTTTTAATGCAATGTTAATAAAATTTGACATTTATTTTTAAAGGTCAATCAGGGAAGTTTAAAATGTTGTAATTGTTCGATATTGATCGCTTATTTGATATCAAAGGATTATAACTAATTTCGAAATCAAATTTGTTACAATCTATTCGAGTTCATAAGTTAGCATTACGATAGCGAACTTTAGAAACATAATTACTCATTTTTAAAACATAAGGCTCGTATGTTTCGTACAAAGTACAGTATTATTATTTCGTACCACTAAACTGCATACTGACAATGACGTTCATGCAATCAAAAGATTATAACCCCCAATTAAATACGTAAAAAATAAAAGCTTCAAAAAAAGATCACAATTCAATAAAAATACTAAACTAAACTACAACCACACAATCAGGAAATTTCTCTAGTCAGGATTTAAATTTCAATAGATCGAACATTCTAACGGTATCCTATACTGCCTTTATTAATTATAATATCCTATTTATCAGTTTCTCATTTTTCAGGATATTTTAAAATATTTGGAGTACCATGTTTTTCATTCTTCACGCGAAGTTAGAATATTTTATGTGTTTTTAGGTTACTAAAAACAGTCTATGTTATGTATCCCAACTATTTCAAGATGGCTTCACTGGTTTGAAACCTTATTTTTCGAGTGTTCAGAAGTGTACGGACAATTAGGTTAAGGAGAATTGTATATATAGCTGATGCCGCTCATCATATCACCAGCCTTCACATTTCATTTGCAGGATAGCACACGAAATATTATATCATTTCATTACTTTACTAAAAATATAAGGAACAATTAATATGGATATACAACTTTTATAATATATAATTAACATAACTATCGCTCGTAATTCAATAGGAGAACAATAAAGAAATATATAATTGACCTAAATATAATATAGCAGGTAATTCTAATTGTGCGTCTACTTTGTAAGCTTCCAAGAGATCGTATACCAAAATGGCAATCATGTTGAACATGTTATCCATTATAAACACTTTTCCAAGCGTTAATGATGAATTTTACGTACATTCACCAATTAAATACTAGTACTTTGATTAGTATTTTCCCTCGCATTTCAGATATTTTACGTATACAGGTGTTATTTCTATATTAGTTGTTTTGTTGACATTTTTTATTTAGAACTCAACGCTTAGTTAAGCACTTGTGCACTTGCTCCACTTCCAACAAAAGTTTTTTTTCAATTCTATACTAGCATTTTCAAGTATAGACGTGTTACACAAAAAACAAGTTGTACAATATTTAACGCGGTACCCTGTACAAATTAAATTATAACTACATCTTATAACTATTTTTCAAAACTATAAAAATGACTTCATTCAGTATTTACAATCTAACAAACTGAATATCTGAATACCATCCTATATCTAGTACAACTCATGAACATCAGTACTGATCCTCATACTCCATCGACAAGCCCAACCACCAAAGGGACCATCTTCGACGATCACTAAAGCCCAAACGTGGGGGGACTCTGCAAAAACACGCCACGTGAGCCCTTTTTCTCAAAGAAACTAAGGCACGGGCGACCCATCTGGCGACAGGTCGTCCTACGAGGCTTCAGGCTAGTATGCAAATGCCCGTCTCGTCTTGTCCGTCTTGTTTGCGGTGGACCAGCCGATGCGGTCGCGTCGTCTACTCGAAAAGACAATTGTGGGGACACCAACCGCGGAGGAGGTCGAGGTTAAGACCCGGTTACTCCGCGTTGCGGGTCGCGGCCTCGTCAGGGACTGGGTCGAGGTTGCCTGGGCCCCATAGGTCCGTACAAAAACCGCAACACGTGTTTCAGTATGCGAAAGTTTCGTGAAAAGTGTCGTCGCGTAGTTTTCGACCGGTTTAACTTCCCTTCCCGTCTCCTTTCGTGGAGAAAGGCCAGCAAACGACCCTCTAGAGGTCGAACCAGTTTCCCATCGTCGCGACCAGAATTTCTGGCACTCGCGACGGTCATTTTCACGGGCACGGACGCCAAGCACTGGCGGCCTTCGCACTTCGATGCGTCTCGATGTTTTCTTACGTCTGTACTTGTTATGCCTGGATACTGTGGCTTGAATCAGTATATGGTTCTGCGAAGACGGGAGAGGTATGAATGATGAACTATCTAGTTTAATCTGGTTTTTTTAATGGTTCAAACCCTATATATCATGTCTATTGAGAGCACTTAACCGTTTCGTATGGTTGTGTTTATGAGAGTTAAATTGAAGTTGCCATGAATACTATATCGCTAACAAATATTTTTTGTCATGACCAGATTGCGAATTTTTATGCAAATTCCTATTTTTACTAACAAAATTAATGTTACCGAACTGGTGTTACAAGCCGAAGAAAAGGAATCAACATAAAAAAATAAGTTGAAAATGTAGAGTGACATTTTTTTTTACGGAGCTCCATAAATCGATATTAAGATTCTTGTAAAAACATCGGAATCCTTTGTAAAACATAGTGATGGAAGTTGTTGCTTTCCGCGTTTTAAGTGGTTATAATGCATTGGAGAGTTTCTAGTTAGGCATGGGTGATTCTTGCAAAAAAATCGATTCTTGAATCAATTCTGAAACGCACTGACAAAAGATCGATTCACTAAAAAATCGAACCTTGAAAAATTAATTTAAGAAAAATCGATCGAACTCCTATTTTTACCCATATACATACTGCATGGGTTATTACTTTATCACGGAACCCAAGTTTGTGAATCAGACCAAAAATGCAATACTTTAATTCTTATAGCACTTTAAAGCCGATTTACAGACTGAAATTCTTCAATAAAAAAAATAACTCAATACTAAATGTATAACATTTATAACACCATAGAGATACCAACAGTATTTTATGATGAGACACTGCATATAAACTATTACATTAGATTTGTATATTTATTTATGGCAACTTTGAATCGAAGATCGATTCGTAACTAAAAAAATTGATTCGTTTCAAAACCGTATATCCAAGAGTCGATTAAAAAAGTCAAAAATAGCTTAAAAATATTTCAAAAAATCGATTTAGAATCGCCCACCCCTTGTTCTAATGCCTCTGTAATCATCATCATAACTTTAATGCCCCATATCCCATAATGGGATTGCATTTTATGATTTTGTTATTTAAAGTTTGTGCAATTTGTGGAACACTCTGAAAACCGCGGATTCGGAAATCGCGGATACGTAGGTTTCACTGTATAAGGAATGCTGAACACTGACGAAACTCCAAGTAATTACAACAATAAAAAACTGATAAGATGGATTTGGTTAAGCAGTATACGAGGAGTAATTATGCTTTAAAACATTTACTCTTTGTTCTTACTTGAACATTCAACTTACGATTTACTTAATGCTTTGTTTTCATTGAACATACATTTTAATCCGCAAATAAGTATATCTTGGAAACCATGTTGAATCAAGGATCTGGAATAATAGAATCTTGAATACAACGAAATTGCCATATTCGTCAATGAATGAGTCATAAATTCGTGTGAATCAACCTTACAAATATTTAATTTCTTTAATCCTACAACAGAAAGGTAGAGAAGATTTTGAGAAAAATTGGAATGCATTGGAGTATTTTTCGCTAGTATATTCTAACAACTACTTCCTTTTTAATTTAAGGGAGCTGCTTGGTTATACACGTCCAAGAAAATCGAAAATTCTCGCGATACAGTAGCACTAAGTGTTTACAGTAAGTTTTTAAAATATTTTGTTCCAATTAAAAAAATTATGAATAAGGAAATGTGCTAGTAACTTCGCTATTACACTTTCCTCTTTCCTGGCTCTAAACCATAATTTTGTTGCTCTGTCCAATAGTTTTATGAGCCCAACGCCTGAATTATGCATTTGCAAATAAGAAATATAGGAAGTTACTTTATTGTCTCCTAATTTTTCATATTTCTGTTAAATCTTTGCCTGTGCCAATAATTTCGTGACTCACTGTAACTAGACATTATGAAATAATAAGTGTACTATTTAACAATTAAACATTTTTATGAAAACATCATATTTTACACAAATCAAATATTCTGGTGTACTGTATTCAAACAAGTTAAATTCTATTGTGGCCCCTAGAGTAAAGCGTGCAAAACTCACGTGGCAGTCAACATGTTAACATTGAATCTCTATTGCATGAATTTTTATGACGAGTTAAAAACAAATATGTATGTCTATCGTTCTATTTAAATGTTAATATGGTAATGAAACAAATAACAAAATATTGATAAACAATGTTATTTATTGAATTTTATGACTATTCTCAGTCGGAAACTTCGTACATATACAAGTTCAAAAAAATCTTCGTTCATTAAACAATGGAATATTTGAAATTAAGTTTCTAATTGGAAATGGAATGCAATAGAGGATTACAGTTATGAAATTTAATTCTTCGGGTCTCTATTTTACTGTAGTTTTCATCCCTCTAACAATTCCAATAAAATAATTTCTGCACCCTTGTGTCTCGTCAATGCGCGTTAAATATAACTCACAATGGCGATTTCACGCGATCTATGGTCGATTCGTGCTAGAATTCCACGATCCACGAGTTGAATCGTGCGTGGGAGGTGGGGACGGCGTTAAATCGTCGGCAAGGGGTGCAATAAAGAAGCAGTTGTGGCGGAGAGCGCGTAGATCGTATATATATATATATATATATATATATATATACACATATATATATGTATATATATATATGTCTGTGGACGTGCCTGGCAGGTCGAAGTCGGCTCGATTTCTCGGGAAATCGCGGTGCAATTTGGAAAGCGCGCGCGCCGCGCATGTTACGCGTGCGGGACACGTACGTTGAGACTCTGTGGCTATACAATGTCCCCGGTGTGCTGCAGAAACACGCTCGAGTGGCCGGTTACTTACGAAGAAACCGACTTCACCGCCGTCCATCCGAGGTTGTCGCAATGCAGCCACGATTGCGCCGCGAGTAAACACGTCTAGACATCCGACTTTCACCTCTGTCGCGAGCCGCTGTTGTAATAAGACTCTGGCTCTAGCCATTGCGGGCAGAAGAACCGAAGGACGTCGCGAAAACTACCATTACGAGCTTTTCACGATCTACGATAAAAAATGGTACAAGTCTAAGTCAGACAGATACTAAAACAGTTCGTTTGGAATGCGTTAACGCATTTGGTGCCCAATTCGGTACCCATAAGCGAGATCTTTGGAGGAAATGATTGATTCGTGTTACCAAACGTGAGCAGAATAGATATGGTATCATGGTTAGCGTTTATTCACGAATCTGAACCAATTTCAATATAAAATGTTCACCTCGTGGGATTTAACTATTATTTATAGAAAGTTATGTTTTATTCTATTTGTTTACGAAGTATGTACATATGTGTACATATGAGGGTTGAACAAGCTAGTTCCGGCCACGTAATCATCGTGTTTGAAAATATACCGCAAACTGGGAAACAGTGGCACCTCGGAATAGCAGCAGCAACAAAGTTGCTATTAAAGGTTACTAGTTAATCTCCTCTACAATTTTTTCCACACGATCAAAATATTTGCTTTCAATTACAAGTAGACCACGGATTTTCATAGAAATTCGAATTTTTATAAGCACAATTAAATTGTGAATTGTATCACCCCCTAAATCTAACAACGTATGGATTTCACCAAGTACTTTATATATTTTTACATACTATCTGCATCACCTATACAATTTTTTGCAAATTTAAATTACCTATAAATGCATAAAATCCACAGTCTAGTTATAAGTAAAGTCTGAATTTTTGGATTTCATGCTTTCGTTTCAAAGGTAAGAACATTTGAAGTTAAAGTTTCTAATTTCTTCGTTCCATGCCTTCACATTTTATCTGCTTCATTTATAACTTTCCAAGCGCATTTACGGTAAATAGCTTCACTTTTATAAATCTGTAAGACCTAAAGAATGATGTTTTATTCATATTTTAAGTGCCCTAAGGACGACAAATTTCGTTACTCTATTATTTGCCTTTACTATAAATATCCAAATTGTCAAGATATAAACGAATAAGTAAAAAATTAGTTGAAAACACGTAATCATTTTTCAAAATTAAAGAAAAAATTGAACGTATTAAACATTAAGAAATGATATAGGTATTAATGTTGTCCAAGTTACGGAATACAGTGGCAAGTAATTAACATACATTAAAAAGGGAGAAGCAAAAGAATTTCAAACAGTTGTTCAAATATAATGTTAAAATAAAATATTTAAAAGAAATAGAAACATGTTTATGTTAGCCAATAAAGTGGTACAAAAACCTGTCTACATTCGTCCAGTTTGCGATACTTTTAAAAGTATAGAATTCATCTATTTACTCCATTTGCTCAGTTATAATATTTTTCGGAATATTAGTCTAAATAAGTACCCTTATTACCATCAATTTTATGAGCGATATATTGACTCCTTCAATAGGAACAAATAGCCGGTAACAAAAAGATAACGAAAGCATTGTGTGAAATATTTCATTAACAACTACCATATATGTACCAACATTTCATTAAAATTGATGATTAACGATCCAGGATGTTTTTTTGTAAGTATACATATGCTCTAATGGTTAAAAAAATTAAATTTTATAAAAGTAACCAAACCCGTGTGATCCGAAAATGGCCCCATTTTGTAGTGCATTAGTCAGGTTTTTGTTAATTTGCTGTGTGAAGAGAATTGTTGAGGTAGAGTGGTTATGAAATGAGTTGTGAGAATAGTCTGTTCTACATGTTGGTCAATATTTGAAGTGCGACGACGCCTTGTGCATACCTCGGGTGAAAATTGACGAGCCTTCGTAGCTGCGATTTGTTTTACCTACTTCGTGCACAGCTGACGTGCTCAAGTTTTAGTCTTTATACAGACAAGAGAACATGCTAAAGCGTTAATCGCCGATTTTGACGAAACTTTGCACAATTGTAGAGAAGAGAAAAGTAGTCAATCGATATCTTTTATCTGTTATTATCTATGTTGAAGGGAAGAAAACCGACCTCAAAGTCGGGATGGTAAAATATATTTGATCGAATATCTTGTAAACTATTGCCAGTATGCCAACAATGTAAATGGATAATTTATTCGGCCAATTGTTTACATATTTTTTTCTAAAAGAAGAAATAGATTTAATCGATACTATAAGGAACAAAATTAATTAAATAACTAAACATAATTTTCTTAAAAAAGAAAAAAGCAATAGTAATTGCCAAATCAGTAATAGCTACAGTAATTAATTTCCAAGATAAATGTATGGCCGTTCATCTGTAGTGGCGTTTCATTCACTGAGGGTTAAATGTTTCCTACTTTTTTCAAATGCAAAACAGATATTACAGTTTTACACTATCTTGATCGTTTTTAAATATTGGGTTCCCATTGTATTTACCACTAGACCACTAACAACAAAATTAGCTTGCTCTTTTATATTTATTAAAGTAGTTTGATTTTGTAATAAGGTTTAGCGTCTTTTAGGCGATTTTGTGTGTTTTCTATATGATCTTGTGGTTTAAAAGCCGTGACTGAACTCGACTTAAGTTTTCGCCTTCAAGCTTGGAATCTCATATATTTTTACGGTAGATAATAGATCGTTATTTCATTATTGCAAGGCTTACAGATATTTGTGGGTATTAGTGGCGGATCCAGATGTAGGTAATGGAAACGCACCTCCCCCAAAGAATAATTCTTACAAATATTACGTCACATTCTGAAAAATGTGTTAAACTTACACCCAATGCGCTGCAGTATTAAATAGAAATATTAAACTATAAATTACAGGCAAATTAAAACGGCAAGTTAAAAATGTACACATTTTATACCCCCTCCCCCTCAAAGAGCACTTAGATCCGTGGCTGCTGGGTGTAATCAACTTTTGTTTGTTTATGTGATAGTTAATCTGCTAGGTGTTCAATTAATTTGCGTTTCACGTGGACGAACTGTGATACTGACACAGCATAACGCGTTTTCGTTTAAGTCATGCACTAGGAATCTCACTCGTAATAGCACGTTGTGGTCCAGATCAGGCGCGAGTCTGACTCGTAATTTAAACTAAATGAGTTAAGCATTGGTTGATAAAAGTCTTATGTTGTATCATGGGTTTTGGGATTTGGACCTTAGCCTTTAAGGCTTTCTGGCATACGGTCTTTGGGTTTGTGATTTTTGTTTTTTCGTTTTCAGCTTTTGATTTTCGGTCTTTCCTTCGTAATCCACAACTTATTCCATTTTTCTCTTACATTAACTAGTATTGGAAATATTAGGTCCTGATACGGGATTCGCTTTTCGATTTCATGTAATAAAAGATATTCTTTTATGATAGTATTGGTCTTTTTCCAGTACTATGTCTGCATTTGTTTTGTACATTCTACGTGATTTGTTTCGTTGCAATGGTGGGCAGTGCCAATTGGTCCGTGAACGTAAATGGAGCGATGCCACGCGCCGAATGTTTCCCGCGCGTTCCATATACAGACACTTATTTTTAGACGAAATCGGTGCAACACCTACGTCAATCAGGCGGCTTCGGTGTTGCTGTGACAGGAATAAAATCGCGGCGTCCGTCGCTCTAGAAATAAATACGTCTAGACGTCCAACTTTCACTTGGCCGTCATTGACAGACTAACCTTCCGTGGTATACTTTTCAAGAACGTGTGGCTGCGACTTCCGGACACCAGACTTTGTTCCATTTGTTCCGGAATCCATTTGTTCCGTAAAATATACGCCATACATTCATGACGCATAAATTGTGTCAAATTCTGTTAACATTCCCGTTGCGTCTTCTGTATTTGTATTTGTCACATTGTCATACTTGTTTATCGTACCACACAACGTGTTTTGTTTCTTTTGCTATACAGGTGTTGCATAGAAGGAGGTGGCGCGATAAAAATTGGAGAATGCTTATTTTAAAAGGAAAATCGGGTGGCCGGTTTTGTGGTCAAGGGTTTAATTCAGCGTCCGGATACCACGACCGGCGACGATCGATAATCGCACCCGTAGCAGGAAAGTCCAAAAAGTAGCGGAACGCAGGCGGAAAGACCGCAGACGCGGTCTGCGGTCTGCTTCAACCGCGTCGGCCTTCTCACGGCTATGCAACGCTCGTCCGACCGGCGAGTATCTCGACCGCGCGAAAATTCAAGTTAATTTTCCGTTCACCCGCCGCTTAAACATTCGTAAGAGACTTCTCACTTTTGCGTTTTGTAGCGTAGTATGGTCATTTTATACTATTTCTTGGAGAGTTAAAACTTTTGCTCCGAGGTTACAAAATTTTAATGTACCGTTTCTCAACAGTTTGCGCTTCAAAACTTTTTTAATAGTATGATCTAGCGGCAATGTTGACACGTTTCATGATAGTCTTAATTGCATGAAAGATTTGTTCAAACATTTGGGAGCAGTTTAAATTATTTAAATTTTCTTTTAATTGCTTTCTGGTGCAAAAGAATTTTTCAGGAAATTCAATTTAGGGGCGTAAAAGTAAAGGCTTCAACATTTAAAATGGCCCTATGATGGTTATTGTAAGGCTATTTTTTACGAAGTTGCAGCAGTTCGAAAATGAATAGCATTTTGGACAATTGTGTCGATGCTTATTATACTATAAATACACTACAAAAATATCCGTTTCTCATTCTAAATGCACATGTAGATCTTAAATGAGACAGCAACCATAATGGCAAGTATTGAAAATCTGCTCCTTTGACTTGTTAGGGGTCTTGATTGAAGCATGTATGACGAAGCATTAAGACTATTTAGATTTTTATGGTGGACAGTTACAAATAGAGATGATAATTGGCCAGCTCTCATAATATACTGTTAACTTATCGATATACATATTAATATCGCAAGACCTATTTGACGAGACGCGTCGGAATGATAATTTGGACGTGATCTAAAGGACGCCGCGACGAATATTAAGGAGGTTGTACTGTATTTATTGAGCGTTGACTCATTAACTGATTAATTCTAGGTCTGTCCGAAATAAGATCTTATGTTTTATGCATGGAGAAAAAGTAATACTTCTCGTTTTACTTTTTAAAATAAATAAAAATTAATCTACGGATGTTAATACAGAACTGGAAATATTATCATTCAAACATTATATGCATCGTTACGTGTGCTTTTCTTATAAGTAATATGAACGAAGCATATGAGTTAACTGATATACATTAATTTGTATACAATTTGAATACAGCTGGGGAATCCGGAAATATTACACTTTAACGAACTCATAGTACCCTTATATTGTTCTACGATTTTAAACGATTTGATAATGACGCTTTTATTGAACATTAATGCATTCAGACTATTTTTAATAGGAAAAGATGCATTTATATTTTATTGTGTCAAGTTTATACACAGGGTGTATGAATATCTTAAACGTATCTTTTTGCAGAGGCGGAGAAATGCATCGATTAGTGCATGCAATAGTACAAGGTGCAATTTAACACTAGAACTATCGACGACTAAAGTATACTTATTTGTACCAAAGAAATAAAAATGCTCAACATTTGCAAAGCTCGTGTGATTGAAGTACAAATAAATCTTCATTTTTATTTTGTACACAAAGGCACGGAATATTCTAAAAATGCATCGTTGCAATTTATACAATTTTTATAGTAAATTTATAATCAGTCATTTTGCCAGCTTTGGTAGTTCTATTGTTAACAAAAAGGTACAGCCGCATTTTTCAGATTCATTGATGCATAAAAGTACATAAAATTAGTATCGGTATTAGGGATGTTCGATTCTGAATCGACTTTTTGAAGCGACTTCCGATTTTTTTTAAACGATTCTTGGATGTCCGATTCTGGTACAAATCATCGAGAGTCTTGTGTCTATTCAGTCATTAATTAACTGCAATCACTCATATCTTTTCAACTTCGAATAAAGAATATTTAAATTAATTTAATCTTAACACAAAAAACGGGAGTGATTTGAAGGTATAAACAAGGAAATTTTTTTGTAAGTTAAGTCAGATTAAACTTGGTTATGGTTAGTTGATTTGAAACAAATTTTGGCTAATTTTTTCGTTTGTCATGCCTTCAATTTAAATATGCGGAACTAATCTGAAGATTTCAAAGTTTATGTGAGATACCGATAGTACCTCGATCGATTATTCGAATCGACTTCCAAGAAATCGATCTTTTGGAGTTTGATTTTCTGGCATATCGATTCTAGTATGTTTCAATTCAAAATCGATTCAAGTTTCGATTTTTTTGCAAGAATCGAACATACCTAATCAGTATATGCTTCATTCCCAATTATTTAATTTCGCTTTATAACAGTTCTTTCTGTCTACAACCATTCTAGAAATACCGTTAGTCTCAGTTACGTGGGGCACCCTGTATACTGACGAGGTTTGGCGGGGAAACCCGAGATACCCTATATAGTATCTGCGAAGAGGATAAAAATGAGCTTTGTTCTGCGAAAGAAAATTCTTGTGATAGAAATTGAATATGAGGGGGTATGAATATGCGCGTTACATTATGCGGTAAAAAGGATGTAATTTTTCAGCTCTATATGCACCTCACACGCCGGCATTTCCCTCTAATCTAGCCAGACGGCGTATTCTGCTTAATTTCACTGACAAAAGAAACGGTGACTCATTTACCCGCCTCGAGTATTTCCGGTCGTTTTGTCAGGAACTGAAAAGAATCGCCGCGGACAAGGTGAACGCATTGTGTGCAAACAAATTTTATTTTAGGGGATTCATTACTACGCGCTCTTCATAAATATTGATATTCACCCAGCCGAGAGATGCTGTAATTGGGCCTACCGCAAATAAATCCTCCAAATCACTGATCTTTGCATGGATAAGCCGTTAAAATGAAAGATAAAGGAAACACAGACGGTACATACAAATTATCTCTTTTGAAAATGAATATAATTACAAAGAATACCGTCAAGGATAGATTCTTGAAAAGGAAAAATAACTGTAATGATCGTCTAAAGAAGATACAAAAATATATTTATTTTAGTGAATTCAAAGAGTTAAAGGATCTTGACCCTTTCGGTGCTACGGTAATATAATGCAATCTTGCAAAAAATGTTACAAATCAAAAAGTTGTAATTTTCATGTTATTGCGCGAAATATCTTTTAGTTGGTAGATCTATTATTAGACTGCGGATTTTTACGCATTCGTGGAAAATTTAAATGTGCTCGAAAGTACAAAATACACTTAGAGGGTAAAACAACCCCCTATTTATGTCCCTCTTCTTTATTTTTCACTTTAAACAAATAAATTTCTATATAACTCCGCAGTTTATCTATTATTTCCGGGAACTATAACAAAAACTAAAACATTGTTTACTTCTGACACATTTCTTGCGAGCGTGCGAATATATAGGTACGACTGATCTCGGATTGACATCTAAATCTTATACATTTGGATTTATTTAAACAATAAATACTTAGTATCCAATGTTAAAAAAATATAAACTTACAAACATAGTTGTGATTAATAAAGATAGTGGTATTTATATTAAAAAATATATGTACACGTAATCCATAAAATAAATTCAGGAATATGCTGATTTCTCAAAAATATTTAATACTGAAGAGGTTAATACTTCAAACAAATCTTCATCCTACTACAGCTTTATACTTTCAAAGTTTGTCAGCCCCATTCTACCAGATTACATACAAATCTAAATGACCAGACAATAGATAATTGTGTATTTATACAATATTTCAGTATGTTGAAAAGTATAAAATGAACACAAGACGTACAAATATGCGAAATACCCAAAATACAATACACACTCTAATACTCGGAGAGTGAAATCAATTACTATTTAGATTCCTTTAGTTGAATTCATAAAAATATGAATTCGCATAAGCATTCGAAGGCTACTAATAACCAGAAAATAATTCTATCCGGTCTAGAATCTCGTTCAAAAATCGGTGAAGTCCAGTCAATAATTCCAAAACGACAGGATCTACGTGGCAGTGATTAAATAAAGCTTTCACGAGAGCGCGAAAAGTTACTCAGTCCCGGCAGAGACTGATACGGTTGAATTCTTAACGCGCGTAATCTCCGCGCCCGTCTCCTCCTATCGCTTATCGTGGCTTTTAGCCCGGGACTGGAACGTAAATTTCCGTCGGACAGGGCCCGGCGAATCGCGAACTCGTCTGGCCGAGTTCCGGTACGCCAACCACGCCCGTGTTAGACACGAACCCCGGTTGCCTCGTTCGTCCAGGCCTCTACGAATCTTTCATGGGGTTGAAAAATTCACCGGTTCGTCTGACGATTACGAGGGTCGATCTCGTCCCGCACCCCTTTCTCACCATTACCGCGTTGCCGTGGCCGAATAACCTAATTTCTGCCACCCCCGATGATTGAGCATCGTGGCTTCTCCACCGTTTCTCAATATATATATACAGTAGGGTGGACTGGTTTATGGTTTACTATATCGTGGAGGCTTGATGTGACTTTTCAGGGATGATGTGATGGGTGTTGGTATTTTGGCAGTTGGAAGTGACTCTTTTGATTTTGCTGTGAGGACATTATTTATAATTGTGTTTCTAAAAGCTAAGATTGTGGTTTTGTGACGTTGAGAAATGATATTAAAGACTATGAAACTCGAATCAGAAACTTTGCGCGGCTTTGAAATTTTCGAACTCTTGAAACTTAAAATTTCCAAAACCTTGAATACTTATTTTATTCCTTTTGTTTGTAAGAAGTATCCATTTTGTCAGGAATTAAAATCCTAACTAGTTCCTTTTGGAGAATCAGTTTATTGAATCTAATTAAATGAAACTTAAATTTAGTTACAATTTAAATAAAATTGAATAAGCGGAAAAACTTTGTGAGATAATTATTAATTTTTAATTTTTCTCGGTACAAATGACAGGAACGAATTGGTGAAATTGGACTTCCATTAACATAAACATTATTAGATAATTGGTTAAGTACATTCGTATCATGATAATATTATTATTTATACAAACTACTATTTACCTAATTTTCAAGAGTTTCGAATCGTACAAGTGGTAAAAAGTTTCGAGTTCTCGAAACTCGAAGCTTTTTGTGTTTCGAGGGGTTTCAAAGTTTCGAAGTTTTAAATGTTCTATTCCTCAAAAATATACTTTGCAACAGTAGGTTTCTGGTGATTTTGGGGAGACAAAAATCAAAGTATGAAATCGTTTTAAAGAATATGTATAAATACAAAAAATATTAGCGAATTTCTGTAAGTATTTATTCTGATATTTACATACTGCTTTAGGCTCAACTATAACAGATACCAATAAGTAAACCATTATTTTTAACCCCTTTCCTTATAATAACAAGTCACGGCCTAAGTGCAATAACAATGTACTGTATCTGTAATAAAATTTAATTTCGGCCCTAGCTGTTAGATCACAATTATCAAAAAAAACCTAAGTTTTGTAATTGCTACAGTATTAAAGCAGATACGGGCAATGCTATTATGTATAGTCACTGGAAAAATCATAAGGGAAAGGGTTAGATACATTGATGAATATATTTTAATAAAAGATCGAACTTTTCTTCATCTGGAAAATGACAGTATAGAACAATAATAATAATGCTTAATACATGAGATGTATCTAACTTTATTAAAAATAAATACTGAAACCAATAAAATAATAGATTATTAATTGGTACATCGAATGTATGAAATTTTCTATTACTTAATAGTGATTAAAAAAATTTGGTATTGCAAAAGTACGATGTAGAAACTGTATCAATGAAAATAGAACTGCGCACCAATACTTTTTGTACTCTCTGTACTTTTCTACGTTTGATTTTCATTTAAAAATACCATTGAGTAATGTAAAAACTTAATTGAACTTAAATCATCATAAATTTAAATAATAGAAGTATGCAAATATTTTTAATATCGACTGTATATGTTTATTAAAATTGTTGTAGTTTTTTAGAAATTGAAAAGGAATTATGTTGAATATTATAATTATACTAGGTGTTTCACCTAATCTTATCACATGAAATAAATTTGGTATATTTGAAATTTCATAAAAACACTTTTTTTCTAAGATTATATGATTTAGTAGCAGTCTTGTCTAAACTAGTCTGCTTAATCGTCTGCTCTTTCTGAATTGGTAAATCAATTAATATCTTGGCATTTTAAATACAGCAAGAATATTATAGTGACAAAGCTAAATAGAATACCCTGTATAATTGTAACTGTAGTTAGAAAAAGGGCAAAATATATTGATGGAAGTAAAAAATTCATGTTAATTACGTGGTCACGGAAGTAACGGAGACTACTTATCACTTATTTATATTTGAACGCACAGGTGATTACTATTCATGAGATGCAGATTACACGTCAGTTTTCGTTAAGAAGACTTCTGGATACACAACAACTACATATTTAGAATTACAGACTTTTGTAATAATACATGTAAGTTTCTTTCTGTGTCCCATATCCTCTATAGACTCCCACCTTTAACCTGATACGTCTTTTAATTTTAATAAACTTCCTCATTTACATATTGTATAATACCAATCGTAATATCAGTCTATACATACACAAATGAATAAAAATCAACCAGTATGTCAAACGGAAGATCATAGCGAAAATTATTAAAAGCATATACGTAGATGAGATATGAAGTATATAAACATAAGCATATAAGATAATATGGGAGAAATATAATTTAAAAAAAAATGCATTTATTGTACAACATTTAGATCTCTGCAACATTATGCGATATGGAAATTAAACATTCATATACAAGGGAGAAATGTTAAGCATTTAAAAACGAACTTTATTTTTAATAACCACACAATAATTCCGTATTAGTTCTATTAATTAATGGAACACTTACATAATTAATAGAAATAAATGTTGTATTTATTATGCTTTTCAATGGAATATAATATACTTAAATTTACAAACATTTATAAATTCACACAATTCCGTTGTGTGTAAATGTAATTATATAAAATTAAACAACATTTTTTCACCTATAATGACTAGAAACAATATTTGCACATACTTGTATTTATCAGCGAGACGTTTTCTAAACAGGTTCCAGATTTGAATTCGATAATAGTAAATTATTCTAGTCACATATAACTGTCATTAAATGATAGAAAGTTTTACACGAATCACATATATTTCAATAAAATGAATATGGTAGTGTGCCACTACTTTTTGTAGCCACTCTAATTTCACATACTTGTATGAAAGAAAAAATCAATATTTATAACTGCAGATAATAAAAAATCAAAATATGTATAAGCTTACAAAATTCCATTTTAAAAGAAGTAATTAATTAATATACAGCCAGTCACGAAAACCTACATGCATACACACTTTAAATTTCAAATATTTACATATTTTAGAATATATTTTGGAATAATGAAAATGTGGTGAAAGTTCATAAACTATAAAATCACAAATGAGAAAGATTCCTAGAAGACGTTTCATATAGGGAGTATCATTGATTATATGAATAAAATTGCTCCTCAAATTATATCAGATATGATTTTATTTAAGTTAAACAAACTATAAAATGTTATAGGTCCATGAGAAAACTAACAAAGTATAAATACACCTATAGCAATAAGTTTCATATACTTTAGTACATGTATGCAGACTTTTGTGAAATCGTATTTTCGGTTTATATATATATTTTTTATATCTATTTTTTAACAATCTATCTAATTGTAATTAATAAATAAATTATTATTGTTAAAATGATCAAACCTCCTTATTTTATTAAATATTTGCAAGTTAGAAGTGTATGTAGACTTTTGCGACTGATTGTACGTAGTGCTTGTTAAATGATATCTAATACAATTCACTAAATAAAAAACGATAAGAAAAGAGCGGAGAAAAGAACGAGGGTATTTCATGTTCCTCGAAGGTATAAAATCGAAGAAATTCCAGTACACCAGTGTATTTCGACCAAACGACACAATTTATTTTTCACTCTGCACGATGAAAGAAATTGTGGAAACAGCAAGCGCAGAACGACGGATGTCAGAGTCATAGATAAGGTCTGGCTTCGACAAATACGTCCACGTAATTCGCTATCTAATCGGGGCTAGCCATTTATGCAAACTAGTTTTCAGAGTACAGCATGTCGCATGTTTGTATCGTCTACGCGACAATATTTTTTTCCTTTCTTTTATCATATTTCAATATTTTACTACGTATCTGTACCCGTAGACTCGTTTGTGGATTCACCGATAACAGAGACACGATTTATCGAACAGCAGAGTTTGCTAATTAATTTATATAAGTCAAGAGTATTTGGTATACGATGAAGGTCGTTCGATTGCAACTGCTCTGGTTGATCAATCTTCGTCTTCGAATTCTTTACCTTTTGTGTCACGCTTCTGATCGTTCACTTTGAAATTTACAAGTCTTGAAGACTGCTGTACGTCATCTAAAAATAACCTTTGCCGACATGGTTTATAAATTATTCGATTGGGCTTTGCAGAATTTTATCTAGGATAAATCTACGGTTGTAAGGCGAAAAGTCATAAGTCATATTCTCAAAAAAAGTTGACGTTATGCACTAATTGAATTCTAGAATATATGGAGGGCTTAGAAGCCAGTCAGTGCAAGGTAGTCATTCACAAAAAATGAGTTAACGTTTGTAAATACCTTTCTATTGGCGAAATTTTCATTTGAAAGAACAATTTAGCTGTTATATTAAACTTTTATTAAAAGGCAACTGTTTCTATATTGGCAGCAGAATTATTCGCAAAATTCTTCAGTGTACTGATGACAACCAATGTAAGTCACATGTAGTGCGTCTTCTAAGAAAGTTTAGAAGAAGCCTTTCCATTCTATGAAATAAGTATTACAACAAAGTTAAAAGGAAGACTCTCAAGTTTGTCAAATGTTGTGCAGGATCCTCTGCATACAGAATATAGATCTCTTAAAGATATTAGACAAAGTATATGTTCAACCTTATGAAATTTATTACTCTACACTGTCAACAACGCAACATAAAGGCAATATACTCAAATCAAAGTCATTACGAGAACAACATTGAAAATAACGATTTAAATGAAAATTGACTAAATTGACAAAAATTTCATATGACACTTAACATAAGTCAAACTTTTTACAAACACCATATTTCTTTTAACTCGTAAAGTTTGAGTTGCAATTTTTCATATAATTACTCATATAAGTATTTACATACTCTCGAAATAAAAATCATACTTTGACCGATAATTAAACTTACATTTTTTTACAGCTCATTTTCTAAACAATCGATCATCTCCATTGATTAGCTTCCGAACCCTTCGTATAGTTGTCGTAGCAGATAAAATAGCGAAGTTTGCACGTTGCCATAATCGGTTTTGTTCTTATGAATTAGAATCTTTGATAGTTACGTACTGCGGTTTACTGCTTTAAAAGCAAGATGTATTACGCTAGAAAAGCTAACTTTAAATTCTTTAAATTACTTATTTTCGCTCAAAAACGTGGAAGTGATTCTAATCAAATCCAAGCAATTTTGTTGCACGAATTCGCATTGAAATAAAGTAGGAGGGACACCTGTAATAATTAACAGAGCATTTTGTATACTAATAGCTACTGAACGATGACACCACGACTTTGATTTGAAAAGTTCTGAATACGAGTTGGAAAGCCAAGTCTCGAAAACGAATCACGTTGTCTGTCGAAATACAGTAATACCTCGAACTTACATACTAATTGATTCAAGAATAGCAAATGTAAATTGAAAACGACGTACCGCCAGTCGCAAAAATCTACATACATCTTTGAATTTCAAATATTTAAAAAAATACGAGAGTTTCGACCATTTCAAAAACATCAATTTGTCCACTATTTAAAATTGAATAGATTCTAAAAAATGATTAGGTTTTTTCCACTTGTTTCTAAAAGAATACACATAAATTGACGACACAATTTTACGAGAGTCTATATGTGTGTATTAAAGTATATAAAACTTGTTGTTATAACTATATTTTTACGTAGTTAAATTTTCTAATGCACCTTTAACGTGTTATAATTTGTTTAGCATACAAAAACTAACACCTTTAAGATTTTTAGGAGCACGTTTAGTCACTTAATCAATGACCCTGGTTTTATAAAACGTCACCTAAAAATTGTTCCCATTTATAATTTAATGTTTTACGAATTTTTACTTCACTTTTATGATGTACCTTTATCAGGTGCTTATCTAAAACAGTTTTTGAAAATTTTACCTTTTTGCTAATTTTAAAACTTCTCAATTCCTCATTAAAAAGCTTTATGATGTTTAATTTTGTTCGCAAATTTACAATGTTTTCTTTTTTCGAATGAAATATGAGAATAAAAGCAGTCGCAGTCTTGTTATTTGATGAGAATATGAATGTACCTTTTTAAATTAATTACACAATTGAGTTTCGATTTAAATACTAAACAACATTGTATTTGCAGATGTTTAATATCTTGACGAAACTATGGACGCCAAGCGAAGTTTTTGATCGAAAATATAACGTCAGAGATACAGCGACGTAAGTTAAGGTACTACTGTAAATCATAATGATTTAGGTACATGCTGGATCTTACATGCTTACGAGATATTGCACAGAACTTATTGTTAGCAACATGCTGGTAGAATGTACTGTTGTGTTTTTTTTGGAGGGGGTTCATGGAAAATATTAAGGAGGACACGAAGTCAATTTGAATTAGGTATTCCCGTTAGGATGGGATAGACTGTCAGAGACTGTCTATGACAGTGTAGTTAATGTACTACGGTGCAGCGACCTACAAAGTTGTCTGTAATGACTTGCTAAACAGACTGGTGATTTATGAGGTTATTTATGATTGTCAGGAAAGCAATTTAAGGTGACCCACAAATTAACCCACGATGGAATCTGCTAATGAATCATGGAATAGTTAGCAACGGTTTAAAAAGTATTATACGAAGGCTGGCAGATTAACACACGATTATCCGCAAAGTAATTTATGATAATTTACCGTAAGACAATAATTTATAACGACCCACAGAATATCTTGCAATGATTTGCAAAATACTCCATCCACAATTCGTATGATGACAGATCGATCGCGTAACTGACATCACCGACGAAGCATAGGATAGATTGTTCATTCTCATGTAGAAATATCTGAGAGCTACCTGTCCCGATTACCATTTTAAGGTCACATGTGACATTACTAGTTTAGAGTAGGATAAGACAACAACACTTTCAAAACGATGGGAATTATAACTAAATATTGCGATAATCAATTGTTTTCGACGTAACTGATCTCTAAAATCCAAATCTATAACACAGACGAGGTACGGAATAGACCTATTATTTTATGGGCCTTCGTGTCACATGGTCTGAAATAAAAAAAATCAGTGTTTTCGGAAGAATATCTTCTGCTTTATTATCTGATGAATATTTCTAAAGTATTCCAATATACAAAATATAAAAACAGACGCAAAAGTTACTCATTTTAGATAGTAGAAAAGGTAAAAATCAAAATGCTAATGGAGAAGTCTCGCGATCCTAAAACCATGTGACAAAAAAATACATTGGATGATAGTTCTAGTCTGTATCTTATCTGCGTCTATAATAACATACTGGAGGACGAACTTATAATACGCCTTGGAAATTTCTGGGATAATGGCTTAATTTGATATTTATATTAACGAGTGTCTCGTGTGAAATGAAACCATTTAACGTTAACTAATACTTTCGTAAATTAAAGAAATATTCCAACAAATAATAATAATACAATTTCACTTGAACAAAATTATAGGACATTACCTTTGGTGATTAAAATGATATACATACCTAATCAAAAGTATTACTTCTTTCTGAATGTTAATAATGAGTAGAGCCCCCTTTACTTTGTACTGCTTTGATCATTCGATTTGGTAAACTTTTGTTGAATTTTTTTATATAATTTCGTTCCAAGTCTGATCAGGCACGCAATTTATGATGTTATCTATAAATGGGTGGTCTATCCTGTAGTTAGCCAATGCTAATATCATTGGATCTATTCATGATTCGTTAAGGTGACAATAAAGAAAACAAGAATTTACTTTTTTTGACCATTTAACTAGGAACATTCCTTAAGTGTGCCTCAGCAATGTACACAAAAAAACTAGTTGTGACAATCGATTGGAGAAAACCCGTCTCTCTTAGGGAGCCCAGGACGGCTCGGATTAAGACCCGTCCACCGGAGTTCCTCGCGTCGCGTCGCGTCGCATCGTCACGAAAGAAACCCGTAGCCGCGTGAATTCCAGGAAGATCCCCAAGAAATCCTCCGTCTATCTGTAGGAAAAGGCGAAAATTCGATGGGTGCTGACAAAGGGACGCTCGTCGTCGATGTTGGGATCGTCTTATCGGTCGCTCGTTATCCAGACGTACGGGAACGAAGTCTTCGAAGGAAGAAATTCAGAGGGAAACCTTTGGAAGCGGATCGAGTTCTTCTTCTTAGTTTTTCAAATGACATCGCGATGTCTGGGATAGTAGTTGACACCTATAGATTCAGTTGCGTATTACGCTAATTCGAAAGTTCTGCCCGTTTGCTTCTTAATGTCGCCATGAACTTAGGAGTGACTTTTCATGTACATAGAAAGAGTGAACACAACCATGGAGATAAAAATGAAGAACAGTATTGTAGAGGAACATGGAAATTGAGATATAGGAGAGAATTCTAAAAAGTTGTAGTTTGGAAAAGTTTTTGTTTCACGTATAAAGATTGAGTAAATCTGGAGTACAGTGGGAAAAATCTTAGGCCACCTACAAAGCAATATGTTTGTTATTTCGCATATGTATTTAAAGATAATTTGTACTATTGTAATTGTTTCCTGATGCTTTAAGAAGCACTTGATAGGTGCTAAATTTAAAAATAAATGCGTACTGGCGGAGACTATCTACTTTTAGATTAGCACTGCTTTTTGTATTTTATACAATACATTTCATTACAATACAATATATTAAATTCTTATTAGACATGAAACTTGAAAACTAACTCCATAGAGTCCCGAAACGCACCAAACTACGCAAGTAGAACACGTGAACATATGTACTTACGCACAACACAAGCAAAATTACAAACGCAAAAGGAAATAGAGAGATCATGTGTATCTAAAGGGTGAGGGGTATGCGTCTCTCGTAAGGTCAGGGTCGACGCGTGAGGGAGAAAATCGAGAGGGAAATCTGGCTTCCACTAGTCGATACATGCGACGTGGTCCTACCCCATATTACACTTCATGACGTATGTCAACACGTCCCACTCATGCACCATTATGAAATATTCCGGGCTGGTTAATACCAGTCGCCTGATCATACTTAAATTCTAATACCAATGACTAGGGTACATGTCCCAATTATTGCAACTTTAAGCTCATCACGCAATTTCATTTAATTATTTTAGAAGTTATGTAACCTAAAAGTCGTTCTAGTTCGCAGCATAAAATTAGTCAACATCTCTATCTCACCTCTCTCTCATTTACGAAAATTTTTTTATTTATTTTTTTTTATATATTTAATAAGTTCAATGTCCCTATTACTGTCATTTGAAAAATTATCACTTGAATGGAAATGATTTTTATGTATATTAGCAAATCAGTTTGTGTAACCGATAAAGGATAAATAGTAAAATTAGCACCTTTATTGCATTATAAAAATTTCCAAACCTTCTACCTATATTAGTTACGTGTTTAATTTTCAAACAGCACATTTGCCTTCTAATATTTATTTTTAAATATTAAATATAAACAAATAAGCAATGTCCAGGTGCTGTTGCGTAAAAATGAAGTTCAACTTTAGTATCGACGTTATTTTGGTTACGACTCTTCACGAAATATGATTCATCACTTACGAAATTGATGCTTTTCAATTTAATAGATTAGTTAAATGCTTCGTTTTCAATGTATCACTTGTCGAATATTGAACATTTTATTCATTCAACGCAGTTATAAATAAACAAATAGGTAACAATCTATTGGAGAAATATCCGGCGATTATGGTGTACGCAGTAAAGTTTTCTATTTTAATCCTGTTAATTTTACAATAGCTATTTGTGATTTGCATTATTTAGCATTCTGGAGTAGAAAATATAGGTCTACGTCTATGAATGATGGTTACTTTCGAATTAACTTCCCATCATAATTTAAATTTCTTGGAAGTGTTATGCCGTGGTTATTGTCTCACCAGGATTTAAAGTCATGATGGATCACGATTCAGCTATCGGCAATTTTATGTGATACAACTTAATAATGTACAATATAAATTATAAGTTCATTAACACATTCACTGTGATGCATAATCGGTACTAAATGAATTTGAATCAAATAAAGTTCACTAAAATTTATTATTGACTGCTATTCTGTAGCTGAAGAAATAAGAGTGAAGTAATGTACAATAAATTGTATTTGTATGCTAAATGAAAAGCAGAATTTTTATGTTGAGCATTTGGTTGCTTTGCTGAGTGTACAAATGGCGACTATGCTAGATGTCCGGATAATGAACGTGTTGAAACTCTATTCGCATCACTAATCTCATTGAATTCATCCATTCTAACCTAAACATTCCATACAAAAGCGAATTCCAGGAAGATATTTCTTATTCTACATTAAGAACCCCAAATATGACGCGTCAGTTTCACGAGCACGTGTCGAATCATCCCCTAGCAGCCGTCAAAACCACCCCCAGCGTGGACCTTGCACGACGCGAATAAAACCCGGTGGTTCCCGAGGTTCGAATCCTCCACGCGCACACAATCGTCCGGTGCACAGTTGGAAACCTTCGACAATAGCACAACAGGGGTTACAATCGGTGCACATACTCCCGGCGCCAGACATTTCGTCGGCTGAGCGGTTGAAAGAGCCACGCTATAATTGAATCTGCGTGGACTTTATTTTGCGCCCTGAAATTGTCCTTGCATCCACTACTACTCCTTCTCTGCAACTACGACTACCACCACCACCGTCTCCAAGGTTGAAATTTCGTTTACCATTTTCCAGCAACGGATAATGAAAACAACAAAGTAGATATAGTTCGTGAAACCCGTATATAGTGGCTATGAAGGGGACTGGCACATCACTGTATATTCGGATTTATCTTAATTAAGCTTCAATCTAATTCAATGGTTCGTAACTTTTCCGAAGCCATGGAACACTTTTGATTTTGTAGGAAAATTTTGCGGAACACTAGAATCAACAAGCTCAGAAATTTAATAACAAAAATAAGCATCTACAATGTAGACCAATAACATTTTCTACGCAAACGTGCTTCTATTTCTGTAAAGAATTTCCTGGTTTTAAGAAGAACAGAAAGTAATTGTAATTAATATGTACAATTTTAAGTTCCGACATCTACGTTGAAGCTTCTTCTTTTCAAAATTATAAAACATTTCTATAGAAAACAGGATATGATTGCATTGAATAAAATGATGCAGTCCGTTGTAGAGTTAATAATTTTGTTGAACTGTGATTAGGAACCGCTAATCTGAATTAGGCTTTCATTTAATTATTCAATTTAACGAGGTTTTGTTATTTAATGGTACTTTCATGTGGCCACAGCTATTAAATGATACAATATTTAATATAATAGGAACTAATTTAGTAATACTTAAATGCAACATTACAAAGTATACATGTTTCGAATGCTGATTAACAAAAGTTTGGGAAGACGTATAAACAATTAAGAGACTGGAGCTTCATCGAAGCCACATAATGTCAGATTGGAATTAGATTTCCATTATGGGATATTTGGTCTAAAATTAACCTTTTCGCTATGGTCGTAATTACTTGAAAAATACATACGCGCAATAAAATGAATCTTGACAACTCGTTGCTCAGAAACGTATAAATTATTTTATTGCTCAATGAAAACTTTACTTGTATTTGTTAATGATTAGGATTTAAAATCAGCTTATACAATAAAGATGATAGCATATTACGAATTTTGGGGACAATAATCACTCATAATATACAAGAGGATGGGTGCCTAGGGTTATCCGTAACAATAAAAAGGGTTGCCAGATGTTTCTATATAGTGGTCTGCACACAATCGATAACATTGTCAATATTTGTTGGTGCTGACAATGTTATTAATTGTATGCGATCGATGACAAAGAATGGACTGATATTAAAATTGAAGATTAATGAATAGTTTGAAATTGAAGTCTCAATACTTGCAAGTGGCAGGAATACTAATGTGGCAGACAGAATGTCGTGTGAATGGTTTTGGACTAGAGCGATTATTGAGCGAACGGTATATTTAGTTAAGATTAGTTGAAGCGCGAATGAAAAGTGTTTGGGACAGAGCGATTGAGTGACGTGTGAACGAAGGGTGTGTGATCGCGTAAGATTTCGGGTGAACGTAACTAACTGGGTCTTACGAATGTCTGAGATAAGCAAGAGAAACAGAGAGACAGAATGAGAGAGAATGAATGCGTGCAAGGGTAGATGATGCGTGGAAAGCGTAGGTGCGAGAGTCGAGAAAGAGTCCAGAAAAAGAGTTCAGAAAGATAGGACGTGGCGAGTAGTGAGAGAGTTGTGTGAGAGAGGGAGACTTTGCGTTATGGTTATTTTATTATTCAATAAACTATTACTTATCGTTTAAAGAGATTTTTCTACCTCCCCTTACCTTGAAACCATCCACGTGGGATTTAATTAAAATAATCCCTACATTAACAATAAAAAAAAACTGTACTCAAAACTAATGCGGATTGAAAATATCATGGCCAAATATTACAATAATGTATTATTATTGTTAAATATTATTGATAAGTAGATTGCGGATGTTTATGCAGTTATGGGAAATTCAAGATCACAAAAAATTGCAAAATTCACAGAATACGGAAAAATATCTAAAATACATATAGGCATCTATAGCGTGTCGTTATATTTAGAAGACGAAACAAATCTCTACTCAAATTCTATTTCTTCAATTATGCTTGTAAAAATGCGAACTTGCATACAAATTCGCAGTCTATCGATGAATATTGATTTTAAAATACGGACAACGGTCATCTCTTAACGCTTTAATGCACGGAAACTGCTTAACGAATTGTCTTGCCGGCCACTGGAAAAGAATGCGCATTCTAACACACTCTAAATCAACGCCGGAAGTGGCAGTTGGGCAGCGGAAAGGGGTGTGCTGTTCGAGGGAAAATTCGCTCGTCCGGTTCACCGCACCCGCTGTCACTACCAGCAGATAAAGTCGGTAGTATCCTGGTGCTTCCAAGTAAAGGTTTGCGACATGGGAGACGAGAAGTACGAAGGAAGCCTCAGCCCTTCCTCTATCGCGACATTTCCGCTTTAAGTGCGACCCAGACAGCGGTCGCGTCCAAAAAAGCACCCTTGAATTCTACACCCTCGCCCTGCACCCCCGTGTGTTCAGCGGTGAGTGTCTGACTGTGGAAGCTCGAATACGAGCACAGGAAGGGGCATTTGCTGGAGAAAGAAAGGACGTGGAAGGTTGAAGTGGGAAGCAGAGGGTGGTAGTGGACGAATCCCTATTCGTGGGAGTGGAAGAAGACAGCACCTCGGGGGCAGTTTTATTTAAATCGGACTTGGGGAGAAAATGTGGTCTCTAAGGGGATGAGACGCAACCGAACAACGTGCTAACTTGGCTCGTATATTTTTTCGAATTATTCCGTGGGACGGGTTTGTAAACTGGTCTTGCGGCTCTTGTGGTTTGCTGGAAAAGAAACTGAGATCCTGGATACTTATTTGCGTGTCATATCTCGTTTTTAGGGTGAATTAGGAATTTGCGTGCGGAGATAGCCTTCTTTGGTGTAAAGTAGGCTCAGGCAATCAGACAAAGATTAGTATTACCCTTCTGCTTTACAAATCCATCTGCTTCCTTCAAATCAAAGGTAGCCATTGTATTCTCCTTCTTGTGTTTTGTATTATTGGGTGTACAAATTGCTTCGCAGCCTTTTTTCGCAAAATTCAATGTCTACATTTACAAAAAATCAAATACAATTTTAACACGTTCTCTGTCCAGACATCTAGCATAATCGTTATTTGTACGTTGGGCAAAGTAACAAAATGTTTATGTTACAATTAGAAATTTTGCTGTTCATTTACCATAAAATACAATTTATTGTAATTCCGCCGCCATAATTTATTCACCTATAAAATACCAGTCAATAATAAGTTTCCGCGAACTTTAGCTTAATAAAATTCATTTAATATCGATTGTGTATCACATATGATGCATGGGACAGTAAACGTGTTAATGTTCAAAATAATATTTTTATTTTGGATAACTATTCTTCGCCCATTGAGCAAATAAGGAATTCTTTTTTTGGAAAGGAATGGTGATCTTGGATTTATAAAATCGTCTTATTTAACGAAAAACCAAGAAGTTAGTTTGTATACTTAATATTTATATAATTACTTGGATATAAGTAAAGACGTATTATAATGATAATAATAATGGTACTCGATAGCACGAAAAAATCTGTCTGCTGGAAGATATTCTAAAAACTGAAACTGTATATTTTTAACATTGTTTACAACGATTTCTTATCAACCTGTTAGTTATATAGTTTCTTCTTCGTAAAAATCCTCGGCTTTATTATTAATAACATGAATAAATAATAACTTAAATAAGTATCTCAAATAAATTGCATGATTGGGGATAACAAGTGTGTAGAAACATTTTCTCTAAATTCTTAATAGCTAATAAAGTAACAAAAATACTTTCAGTTATCAATATATTATTATATTGTGAAAAAATATATATCTGTATTTTCTTAGGAACTATAACATCATTATATACTAAGAAATTTAAGAATTTTACACAGAATCAAAAATCCATTTTAAACTTAAAATTAAATAAAATCATAACCGAATCTTTGCACAGATTTTCGTTTGCACGTCACTTCAGAAACTACCTGCTAACACATAATTCAAGCTGCAACCTAAAACGATCTCGTCTTAAAAACGGCGAATTTATGAATTCGCATTTGTCACGTCCCCTTTTCTTTCTATCGAGCAACCGAATACGTCCATAAATTCTGCGACACCCCAGCGCAAATCTATTCTAAACACAAATCTTCGAGTCATAGCTCAATTTGTCTGCCAGCCGACAACGACACGCGAAGATCTTATCAATCTTCCCCTATCGTCCGATTTCACAATCGACCGGTGTTCTTATGCCGACAAGACGGACGAAACAAACTTAACAGAGGTTGTTTGGGCGAAGCTAAGAAAGATGCTCTTCATCCACATCCATATTCCCATCAACCCGTTTGGTAACAAGGTTTTCCTCCAACGATACACCCTGCTCCCTAGGGGTTGGAAATCGCGTTGATACATCGCCGAGAAATTTACGAGCGATTCGGAGGGTCTCTGAAGCTTTTAAATCAGGATCATCCGGAAGATCCCAGCCGCTTTTTAGCGGCTCTAGGCTTTGACGATCGACGGGAAGGGAGTGGCGAACTGGAAAATGCTGATACCTCGCGTTGCCTGGAATTCGGAATCGATTCTGCCTTGAAAGCTCTGCCTCGGCAGGAACACGCACCAGGAACTCGGTTACAGAGCTCCGCTTTTGCCGTGGTCCAAGTCGTCTTTCTGCGGGCCAACGATCGCTTTAACTTCCACGTTCAACTCCCAACTGTACACACAGGGAAGTACTTTTACTGCGGTCACGAGCCGGATGCTACCGAGCAAATAGTTCCGGGAATTTTGTGTCTGCGATTTCCGCCCTCGGCGTTCTCAACGAGGTTTTCAAAGATACCTTGGAATCTTTCTGCTCTCATACATTGGAAGAATCCGCATGTTGTATGATGTTTTGATAGAAGTACGTTCGATTTGGAAGAGGCAGATAAGGAGGAGATTATTTTGCATAAGATAAAGAGGTGAACGAACCTCGGAGGTCATTAGCCTAGAAAATCTGTATCTTGGCAAGTCGGAAAGATGGTTTATTGCCATTTCGGTGCATGTTTACTTTACTACTGAAACTGATGTTAGCGTGGAAGTTTCAAATGGCGTATGTATGTATATAGGTATGCAAATTAGTTTGATCTATTTTTTATGATTATGTATTCTAAAAATCGAACTTCGAGAAATCTTTACCCTCAGAAGAGTAATTTTATATTAGTTTAGTTTTGTGACAACAGAAATTTAATTAAGTAAATTAAAAATACCAATTAATACAAATTTCACCTTTCTTATTTCTATAATTCGCTTACGAATAGTAAAAATGATAATTCTAGTTAATTGCAAACATTTGTTCTGAAAATATGCAAGCTAATATGTTCTGAAATTAGTATGACATATTGATCTAAAATTACCATTGGAAGAGAAATGTTATCCTTTCATGCTAAAAATTCTTTACTACCAAAGATATTAAATGTTACTGTTTTAACCGCAACGAAACCTAACTTTTTACATTTAAAACATTTCTACTATAGTCATTCACACACAATAGTAATAAAAATCCTAGTAAATTGTAGGCACTATATATCTTTTAAAATATACATGTATACCAGGGGTGGACGAACCGCAGCTTGCGAATTCCATGCGTCTCATCTAATTTCTACAGCGGCTCTCGTGTACATACACAATCTATTTGTATAAAGGTACATAATATAATAATATTTTATATTGTAGTAATATTTTTATAAGATAGTTGATTTTGTCATACAGCATGATATATCTACATATAAATTACAACCATAACTTATAACTTAACTTTGAACAGATATTGGCGAATAATGACATTAATTGAAAGGTGCAACTCTTGAGTATTTATGAAAAATTATAAGTTATCCTTTATGACAAGGTTTGCCTACCCCGGATATTTGCTAATAATGCAATTCCCAAGCAAGACAAAATCGCAATACCTTGTATCGGGTATCCTTTAAATAAATCTGAAACTAACGAAATGATAACATGAAATTGTATTTTGAATCAGTCTTATGCATTGAGGAAAGAAGGTGATGAATTCCGCATAGAGTGACTTAACAATAACAACAATTGAGGGATTTATAACAAAAAGTTAATCATGAGATTCAAAATATCATAAATTGCACGCAGTTCTTCTTTCATATAATTAAAGCTAACACCCATATTAATTGTATTATATGATTAGTACTTTGTTAAAAAGATTGAAATCTATTGAATAAAAATTAAAGAGGTTAGAGTATTCATTTATTTTTTTGGAAAAAGACGAAAATTGACAAAGGTTATTTTCACTATGAAGTGCGGACATAATTTTTCATACAATCTTCTTAAAATATTCAACCTAGTATATTCTTAAAATTATATGCATCGATCTAACAGGAAGAGCTGTACGAGCTGTACGAGTATTCACCCCGCGGACATCTTTTCCTACCTCTTATACTTATCATTTTGCTTCCTCACAAATTCTTCTTCTCCTCCATCTTTCACAATTCCACATAAAGCTTAGAACCAACGAACTTCTAAATATTTCCAGCAAGATTCTCTCATGGCCAGGAACGGCAATTTCATCCGTGACCGCAAGAGAGAACGCGGTGAATTACAATGCGGTGGAGAGACCCATCGTAGAGAAACTCACCTCAACGTCTCGACTAGATGATTCACAGGAACGTGCACGAAACACCGTCTAGACGGAGTATATTTCCGGAAAAAGCCATAAAGACGGCCGCAGGAGGCCTCGTCAAGCGAGAAACATTTGCGTCAACCTGGGGACGTCCCTATGACGTTATCCATGTCTCCAAACGCAAAGGCTTGGTGCCCCGCTGACTCCGTCCATGACGTAAGACGATTGACCATCGAGCGACGGTGTCTGGCTTCTAAACGGCGACCCGGTGAACGGCCAGGTAAATCGTGTCTCGTCGCTGACCTGAATTTCCAGACACGATCGTGGCCTATCGTAACACCCTTTCTTGCTAATAGAACGTGCTTGTGCTCGAACTGGGACGCTGCCCTCAGGGTGAGAGATTGATGGATGTATAGACGTAGTATGGAGACTTGTAGACGGAGTATTAAATATTGATCGTTTTTATAGTGATGTACAGAACCATCTATAAGTTGTTAGCTGCCCAGCTGCAGGAACAATACAGCGGCACTTATTAATTTAGTATTAATTAATTAATCATTTAATAAGTGCAGTATTTAAGTTTATATAGGTTGCATATACAGGGCGTTCTATGTTTTTCGCGCAAAACATTATCGATATATTCTGTGATTGTAAATAAACAAAAAATGTTATACAAACATAGGATGTTTGATGGTCTATTAAAAAGATCCAACAAAAATATGAAATACAAAGGGAAATTTAATACAAGACGAAAATAAATTGACAAATATTCTAATTATTAATTATTATTATTCCGTTTTAAAATGTTCACTGTTCTTGTCAATATAATACTGATGTCGTTAAAGTTGAATTTGTTACTGCACAAAATTCATTTTGAGTTCACTTTATTTCAATGAATAAGTTGATTTATCATACCGTCATTACTTTATTGTGTAGAGTCTTGTTATTTCAGTATAGCTCTGGTTCAATGCCTTGAGATTACATTACTGCTATTGTCATAGAAATGTGAGTAACCTTAGAATTCATCACGAGATCATTAGAGTTATTAAGAATTAGTACTTTCCCATTGATTTAATATTTTAATTATAGCTTTCTAATGAAGCTTCAAATGGCCTAAAGTTATATAACACTTTTACTTATTTATTGTTGTTAACAAAGTTTTGTGGAAAGTATTTGGTTCATCCTGTATATTGAGTTGTTCGAGAAGTTCATAGCGTTTTTGCCAATATTAACATTAAATTCTTTTGTGTAGTGTGCGATCATAGGAGGATTGTTTTCTACGAATTTTTAATTAAATGGCGAAACTCTTAATTTGGATAAATACCATATCTAGTTGGACACCATAGCTGCAATAGAAGACACAACGATTTTAACAAGACAGCACGTGATACAAAGATTAAGGCTGCTGATGCAATGGTCGTGTTTCTGTTTTTATTGAATATTGGTAACTGTTGCGTCGTTTGGTTAAAACAAGAATATCGTGCGGTAAAGATAGCTATTTGTTAAAAATCAGACTGTTACTTATTACTTGTTGCAACTACTATTAATAAAAACGGCGATATCTTTGCTACAAAAATATGCTGTCGCTAAGAAAAGGCGCATTTTACAATTATTAGTGTGGAGCTGTAGAGAGGGGATAGGCCAGGAGAAAGGAGGGGTGTTGCGTTTTGTCCTGGGCCTGCTAGTGGACTCATCAGTAAGGCTACCTAGGCCCTGCCTTAGACACTGGGATATTGGAAGGAAAGTTGAAGGCGGTATATATATGGACGAGGTAGTTGGAGCTTCAATTTCAAGCTCAAACTTCAAGGAAGTTCTATTTCGTATGTCCCTCTAGTGGTGGGTACAGGAGAGCCGCCACATTAGCAGCAAATGTATTATGATTTATTGCTGAATGTTTAATAATTCTGAGATTTGAAACTTGAGCTTTAGCTTGATATTTGTGCACCTTATAAGGAAAAGGTCTTCACCTGGTTGAATTCGATTATAATATACTTTTCTAGAATATATCATACAGGTTTCTGGTAATATATATATCTAAAATATTAGATGTAAACACCGGCTAATTTCCAAAATTTATCAAGTAAAGTTACATACTTCCAGTTCCTTATTTTTGATGCAGAGTAATGCATTTCTATTAGTTATATAACCTTCCCTATGTTGAAGATTTGGTCGTCAAATGTTAACTACAATACCTTTTCTCTCATTTTATTAGTTTTGAATTTACGTTCATTGCTGTGTACATATAAAAACAGTATTTTATGTTGTACTATGTGTTACATACCAATGGTTTTTCTACTTCTGAACAAAGAGCACGGATTCAACCCAGAAAAAGAACAAAGTCTATCAATCTCTGCCACCACGTCTACTACGCAATACTGCTTTACAGCGCAGAGTATTTTTACCTGGGATTACAGCTGTAATCTTCATGGTAGGCATAGCGATAACAACTACGCGTTATCCTATAATTCCCTCGGTCAACATTCACTCTACAATCTTCCGTTTTGTTAATTTGTGTCGCTGACAATTCAGTAGCTATTTACGTTCAAAGCCATCCTATCAATCTTACAGGATCGATTTTCCTATCTAACATTCCAATCGTAGAATCAACTCAATTTCACCACTTGCTTAATTCGTCTCATCAAAGTTTCTCTGCTCCACGACCGCGAAATCGGCCGTCGTGTAATGACCAAGAGACCGATCAATCGGTAATCCGCGTCGGCCAGTAACTTCAATGCTACTTAGCAAAAGTCACGCACGTAGATAAGCCACCGGGAGACACGAGGTCCATCGAGGCTGTGAATAAGAGGATTCTAACTTATTTACAATTATGGGATTCAGTAGAAAAGGAGCGCATGCTACATCTACAGTCAGTCACGAAAGACTACATACGCATTCTAAATTTCAAACATTTATATATTTTAGGACATCTTTTAACACAATAAAAATGCTGTGCAAATTGATAGCATATAACGTTGAACTATTCCCCTATTTACATAATCTTCTTCACATTTCAAAATCAATAACTTTCATGATATATTTGCTAAATTTAACCTTCCATAAGGAATTGTTTAAATATTCCGATTATTTGTGACGTCAAACGTTGAAGACTACGCAATATTGTTATAATACTCACGTATTTATATCGCAGTTGATCGTTCTCTTCTCTTCTTTTTCTTTTTCCCCTCTTCTTCTTTGCCTTTACTTTGTACTCCTCAGAAAAATCTCCTTTCTCCTCACCCTTTCATAAATTCTTCCAACCAGAAGCTCCAATGTGTCGTATTCAAAAAAGCACCAGGAAATGAGGCTTCTGTTCTCCATCTTCTTGCAATGGATCTCGGTGACGCGCGAAAGAATTCGAGGAACGAGAAGAACACGCAGAGAAGATCCTCCACGTTTTTTCCCCGCGTTTCTCTTTGCTGAGCTTTTTTATTTCCTCGTTCGATGCGGCACATAGGATTCTGGCCCGGTCCGTTTGCTTTTGGCAGCCGGACTTAACGTCGATGCACCGCCGCACTTGGACGTCGCCCAAACGTAATAAATTTCAAATCAGGTCATTGCTTCTCTTTGCACTTAGCGTGATGTGCCCGCATCGCGTCGAACCCCGAGGCTGGTCGCGTGAACAGCGAACCGACGACCGTTTGCATTAGGCTATTGTGGTTTCTGTGCATTTGTGCTCTGACAAATTGTCACTCTCATAAGTATACAGGAACTACTCTTCAACATTTTGTGATTATAACGAGCAAATATTCGGAAGGAGTATTTTTCAATGTCGCCAAATTAACTAATACGGTTATCCAAAATTTTGTTGCGTACAAAAAAACTTCTTACAATGTTGAGATTAGGTTTTATCAAAATCACGTTTTTAAAGGTATCGTATTGTAGGGACCTCTTAATTCGTTATAAAATCGAGGAAGTGCAGCGTATTTGGAATACCGAAGTATCTAAGAAACTACTAACACTATCTAATTTGCAATACCGCAAATAAGAGAGGTGAATGACTTGTTAACCAATGATACTTGTGGACGCAATTTACAGAGGAGTAAAGAAACGTCACTTTCTAAAAGTTTCTCAGCAAATATTCAATCGTTGCAACTATGGTTAAGGTACATCAAAACTTTTAAAGTAAATCGTAAAATATATTTATTGGCATGCCAATTTTGTGGTTTCATCTCCATTTCTTCTTGAATTTCGAGGATAGAAAATGTGACATGAAAGTTTAAGTTATAACCGTTTAAGTGCTATGGACGCATATATACATTAGCGAATGTATGTATTATATAAACGCGACAAACGTAACTGTAAGTCAAATAAATAATTAATTACTTATTAATGGTAAATTACTACGCCCTTATTACTGTACCTAGAATGTAGTCGTTTAACACTAAAAACGAATAATCTAAATTATTCTGTACAAAAGAAGTGGTTGTACCCAATATAGGGCGTGAGACACAGCTTTAACTCTGATTGATATTTCATTGTTACCGTGCTGTTATATCTTTTTTACAATGTAAACTAAAAATTAGAATGTGTATTATCCTAGCAAATATCATGAGTTATTAACCTTTAAGTATTACTACTTTTAATTCGTTAAACGTTCTTTTCTCGAAACTAGATTTTTGCGCTCACGCCCTTTCTCCACCTAACGCGTCAACTTTTATTGATAGACCCTGTATAGTATAACTCTTCATCGAGTTACATTGAAATGTACACAACACCCAGATATAACAAATGTATTCGAGTGGAAAGTCCTTGTGTATCTTTGCAAATTCTAATGGAAACAATTTTCACTCAACCGATTCTCACGAAGGGCGACACGAGCTCGTTCCTCGCAGATCATTAACACGACTCGCCGTAACAAATCAATTCTCCGGCGAGTCGGCCAATCGCGACGCGCGAATCAAGCCGTGCCATTTCATTTCTCACGTCAGTTCCGCCAATCGTGCCTTGGACGATAATCTTGCCGGTGGAAGCGGCCGATAGACTCTCAGCCCAGGATATGCAGCGACCATGAAGGGAGTACTGATATACAGGGCGTTTCGTAATAACGATTGGATCGCATTATGCAGAAAAGTGCCGATCCCTTCGGAAACAAGATCGAGAAAAATGATTTTAACCTCGTGAGAAGCGACTTTGTGAAGGCCTGAATAAATTATTTTATCTGGTGTTTTAAATGTGTTTATTTAAAATATTTTAAAACAAATAATAATGCAAATATTACAAAATATTTCAGAAATATAATGTAGGGTAAAGTTTACCAGTGCCAAGCAAAACTATTTCTCATTTCCACTATTAAATAGTTATGCTTTATTTGCATAAATAAATGAATATTATAATTCTGTGCAACATATTCCGAAGTCAAACTGTTTGGTTCGTAGTTGCCGATGTTCTGCGGTGTTAAACTTATAGATTTACATTCGCTGCAAAAAAGGTTAATTTCCAAAACTAACACAATAATAGACGAAAAAAACATTAATTATGTCACATATGATATTTGTAGAAACAAATTTTGAATGAACATTGTTCTATATTCATTTTTTAATGTCTTTTACTAATACTTTCTAATATTACTAATTGTTTAACACCTAAAAAATCTACTAATCAAATAACTAGACGGTACTTAGGGACAATTTTTCGGTCGCTGTAAATTAGAACACTTTTAATTTTGCGAATTATCAGTCCTTATTATTAAATTTCTAAAGAAGAACTTCCCTCTTTTTGTTAAGTCCTTTCCATACTATAAATCACTTATTCAAAAATACTTAAAGTGGTTTCCATATGCATATGTGGCCACTGAGCATTAATGTTACTATGTCGAACATCAAGTAAAATTAAATGTACTATCACGTATGTACCAGTATCCTTCAAGAGGTTAAAGTTTTATAGGTCTAATTAATTCTAAAGCATTATGTTATACGTAAAAATCTATACTAGGTACGAATCTTGTTTACTATTGTTAAAATAATTTGTTTCAAAATATTATGCGTAATTTTAATCGAAAACCAGAGCCTAACTTAAATTTAACCTTTTGAATCCGTATACAGGTTATTCGTGTCTAAGTGTTTTCTGCGCCATCAAATTTCTCTAAAACCTACAAATTTTAACAGTTCATTCCTACGTGCAACAAAACTTGTTACTGAAAGGAAACTCGACGTACGTACATATATTCTTATGTGAAATAAACGATTCTATTTAACAACAATATTGCCACTAAATGCATCGCTATTGATGACTCTTATGCGTGATATGTTTCTCCTAATATCTACGATGAGATTTTGTTTCATACTTGGGAACAAGATAAGATGTGCTTTTGTTTTCATAATATTCGGTTAAAAACATGATTTCAGTTTTGATTTTTGAAGGCGTAGAATACAACAAAAGTTTAATACATAGTATAAAATTAATAATCGATATGAAAATGTACTGATGTTATGTAGAATCGGAACATAATCAATATAGAACCGGAAAATCAGTTATAGAACCGATATAATATTGGTCCTGAAAAACTGTAAACGAAACCAATATTGACTAGAACTGCTATATCTATAACACTCATGACATTTTTTCGGTACTCAAATCTATTTTAATCAGAGCCGATACATAACAACTTGAAACAGTTATTTTTGGAACCGTGTCAATCCCTGTTAAAGAGTCAACAATGTTTTTCAACACAAAATTAACCTAAATTCGACGCAACAGAGACAAATTTCCTAAGAATTTCACGCAATCAGAACTAAAATAAACCTTTCTGACGTTCCCACGAGTCTTCTATTAATATTAGACGCCTAAAAGACAAAAAAACAATACGTAAATACTATTAAAGAGGAGCAAAAATGCAGAGTTCCTACAACCATAATTCACAATATTTCTGTACCATTTTTCTTACGAAGAATCTCTGCTCCGTTTCCCCGTTCGCGTGAGATAAAAATTTATGTCTGTGCTCGCCAAGTTAGTCAGAGCTTTATTTATGAACGATTTAAAAAAGCGGCCGCGCTTCTGTAATAACAAAAACATTGACACACCGTCTACGAGATAATTTCTGCTCGTTTACGACGAAAATAGTGGTATGCGAGGAAAAGCCAAGAAACGAGAAAATGACGTCCCGACTCTCGGTTAAACAATTGATTTCCGCGAACCATGAACACCAGGTGCACCACCCGAAAACATCTCGACAAATTGCGGAATTTCGTCGATGTACTTTTGCAATCTCGTCACGTGCAAATTAACGCACTCGTGACGCGAGTGCTGCTCGTCGAGACACTTTGCACACGCTAATCGATGAGTAACTTAAATGTAGACACGGCTGGTTTTTACATACCCGCAAAAGAATTCTGAATATGCTGAGCAACTGTAGTTTCTTTATGGTGAAAATAATTTGGCAATTTTTAAGTCAATTAATGGACTTTCTTCTTATCGTGGAAAAGTACTTCTATAGAGTAATGAAGTAGGATTTCGGATAATTTTTGGATCGCACAATATTTTTGGAAGAAGGAATTGAAAGGAGAGTAAATGAATATACAGGGTGTCTCGGTAACCGTGGTACAACTGAATAAGGTGTCATTCTATATGAAGAAGTAAACCAAAAATGTAGAATACAATTTTTTCAGAAGAAACTTAGTTTTCGAGTTTAAAACATAATTAATGGAAGTTCTCGGAAGATTAATGGAATACAAAGTACATTCAGCAAAATAAAGAAAACTAAGGACACGGCAAAACAAAAACAGAAGTTTCTGATAATAGAATAAAAACAGGAATTATTAGTGATCAGCCTGCGAATTTTTAAGCCGATTGATATTTTTGAAAGTACGACCAGCGGAATACGAACTAAATAGAAATTTGTTTTATTTTTTAAATATAATAATGTCTAATTTACTTTGGATATTTTATATAATCTTGCACATTGTTAGGTTGGCCACAAAATCTTTTCGTATTTTATAGAAGTATAGAAAGAAAACTTTATTAAATAATGAAGGTATCGTCAATCTTTTTTCAACAATTTTTTGCTGCACTATATAATTTCCGCATTTCGTATTTAAAAACTGTTCATATCTTCATATTTTTGAACGAAAAACTTGCTTAGATGATTGTTTCAGTGTTTAAATTTAAAAATTTTTTTCGATTAAAAGAATTTTATAAGGACCTAAAAAAGGTGAATATCTTTCAATATTAGTAGATTCTATTATTCACATCATCCTTTCTTGGCTTATACTGCATTTTTATATTTCCAACAGTAATAAAACATGTGTTGAACACACATCTCATTTTCTTCCATATCAAGGCTATGTTAACACGATAAATACAACACATCTTTACTATTCTTCTTTCCAAAAAATAAAGTGAAATGTTTACTCTTAGACCTTACTCGCGACTTTGAAATCATTGGTATATTCACTCATGTGTCACAATTCAAGTAATTACAATAATTAAATTTCTCATAAAAGATAAATGTCCGCAGTCTGTTAATAATACTCTTACAGAGAAACAGACCAAATAGACTCGTAAGGCAGACTTTGCGCGAAGTAGTCAATTATTCAACTCAGATACTATTAGTCTTCTGAAAATTATGCTATTAAAAAACATACTCTGTTCAATTTTCAAAATCGAATCTCTGGGGACCACATATCACTCGCAATACACAATACATATTAAGCTCATAATAATTATCATGATTATTGTAAGACATTTCCAGCATTCACCGATTCCTTCGTCGTAATATTTTCAGAACAGTCATGTGAATCCGCTGCAGTGAGTTCAGTCTGCACTGGACAGTACGGTTTTGAGTTCAGTTATTTCGCGGATGGATACCGAGAACCATTGAAAAGGATAAGGCGGAAAAGCTCCATAAGAAAATCTTATCGTTGAACAGACCAGGACAATGGACCAAGTTCATGGAAGGGGTAAAACAAGGGTCGAACGAACGTTGGGTGCTCCAGGGTGCGTCCACGCGGAAGGAGACACGCATGGAACGAGGAGAACGAGAGCTCGAAGAGGCAAGGCTTGGAGAAACGTGAAACCTGGCTCAGGAATCGGTGTAAAAACGCGTTCGCTAAACGACGCCACGTAGTCGCGACGACGAGGAAGATTTTCTCGAAGGTGAGACACCAGACCGACGTATGTACGTAACTCTCTCCTGTTCTGACGTCTTTCTTGGTTCTTGCTACACGGTCTCCTTCCGAGAGCATGGTATTATTATTCCTAAGAACATCGTGATCGCGACGTGAACGAGAAAAAAGCTTCTGGAGAGGGAAAGCAAAACTTCCTCCTCCTGCTACTCCTCCGCACCTCGTGGAATCATGATCATCGGTCTGCGAGCGGCTACCGTGAAACTTGTTTGTTGAATAACATTTAACACGTTCAGTATCCAGACATTCAGTTAGCACTTGTACGTTTAGCAAAATAGTAGAACGCTCAGCTTAGAAGCTCTGCTTTTCATTTCTAAATACAGTGAATCGTAATTCCTTTATCATGGTTGCTTCCTTCAGTCAGAGGATAGTAACTAGTAATAAGTGTTAATGAGCTTTATTTTATATATTCCTTAAAAATTCATGCAATACTGGGTATGTATCACATATATTACATAGGACAGTGAACGTGTTAAAATGTTTAGAAAATTACTACTTCATTTATTTGAACGTAAAGTAGAAACATGGAAGTGATATTGAAAATATAATAAAGTTAGAATGTTTCTATATTGATTACAAATATATTTGATTGATATCTAGTGCATTTTATAGAGATGAATGAATAATACAACCACATTAAAAATATTTCAAATAGAATCAAATATGTCGCACAAAAGCGAAACAAAAGGAAAGTTAACCGATGGACAAAGGATAAATCGCTAAACAGTCTCATTTCGCTTATATCGTGAATGATTCGCGATTCAGACGAGAAGAAAGGCAGGTAGTAGAAAAACAATCGCAGTTTGCCGTAACCAGAGACTCCCACTATAGCACTAGACATAATATTTACTTCTGCCCACCTGCCCCCTCCTGCAGCCACCACCAACGCGGCCGCCATCTTGGATCAGGAAGGTCGGCTGGAGCTCTAAAGTGCACATATATTCATGTGGAGGATTAGGTATTAATTATGTTACGACTTCATGCTCATTTCGGGTAATTTATAAATGCACAGTGCGATCCGCTTATTATGCTCCCTTTGCAATTTGCAATTTTTGGTAAAGATAACCGATCGATTACAAACCGAACATTACAAACAATTATGACATTTGTACATAGTTTAATGCGTATATGTACTATCATTTTTATTTATATTTTCTAGCTGCACATTATAAGTGATGCTTATTGTGCAAATCGTCAAAAACTTTTTCCTCTAACCTTTCCTGCATTGTACTTACGTATTTCCGAATAATTCTTGCCATGCACTTATAAAGACAAAAGATAAAAGAGACATAAAAAAGACATGCTCCAGTTAAAAGTATGTTTAGAAGAAAAGGTCCGTTTAGTCTTGGGTTGTTCAGAAAGTTCGTAGCGCCTTTGATAATATTCACTTCTGTTATTTAATTGATGTACTGACTAGGGATTACTTTTTGTAAACCGTAATTTAATAATAGTATTCTTAAGGGGATTACGAAACTTTCTGCTAGTCATACAATTATCAAACAATAGATACTACATGCAAAATTATTTACTAAAATGTTAATGTGCACGTATCATCTTTGAGTGTTTCTAAAATATCTCTACAAATTATCCAAACAACATAATACGAATTTAGTAACAATTCTTATGATTTTTCGCCAAGTTTAATTATCACACGTGATAGCAATAATCGAAGTTTGATTATAATAAGGGGATAATTTTTAACTAATTTTTATGTACATTGTTTTGAGTATAACTGATTATGATAACAGTAAGATATTGATACCATTATCCGTGACTATAATCGTCTGTATATGATATTCTAAATTAATTTACAAATAATAGAGGGCAAACAAAAGAATTATTGTTAGTCATGAAATAATAAATAACTTTGTAAAAGTCATAACAACTATTCCAACGACATATTATTCTACGCATTTTATATATCGTGAGACAAACGCAACGCCTTTACTTGTACATTCTAATGTGTTTATGTGACTTCAAATTTTAAAGAGAATTTTAAAAAAGATTGTGCATTTGTTTTATCAATTTCCCTATTTTTTGTTTTGTGGAGTTAGTCGATTTGGTAAATCAGTGGCTCAATTATGCATTGATCTTTGACTTTTCGTCATCTGACTCATGGTTTCAATCCATAACCCATTTTCAAACAGCGGTAAAAAGGGCCAAACGATACTTTCTTCTCAATGTCAATAATTTATCGGTACTTTTAGCAAGATAAGTTTGTTTTAGCGAAAGTCTTGCACTAAACTAGTCCAGAGAGCTCCATCAGGGCCGTGTAAAACCAGTCCTGTGAGTCCGGGCAAGGGCACGCATAGATTACGAGTTAAATGGTTTTAGGGTAAGGGCATCGCGACGCGACGCGTCCAAAAGGAAGGCGTGGAACGAGGCGGCAGCCGCGTCGCCAGAAAAATCCGCCCGACGGTCATTACTTGCTGCGACACGCCTTTTTTATCGGTGATATCGTTACGCGCTGGATAATTGGAAGTCATTTCAAGTTCTCTGCTCTCCACTACATGTCTCCCTTACTCCCTATACCCCTCGTTTTTTTCCTTTTTTTATTTTTCTTTCGAACTACGCCTGAATCCGTCCGGTTGTCTCGTTTGCTAGGGTGTGTATATGCATATCTACGTGGCGCGTAACGTGAAATTAAATCGGGTCAATTAAGAACGCGTATTAATTTTGCACATTAATCATCGGTGCGCGAGTATATCGATTATTTATTCGTAAATCAAATTTAATTACTGGCCATGCGACCCAGGCCGGATTTACTCGACCGAATAAATCAATGATTGTCCGACGCGGGTAAGCAGGAGGAAGCCGGATTGTTGAGGAATGGGCTTTGGGAAATGAACGCAATCTGTGGGTGTGTGAAGTGTTTGAGAGAAATGTATGAAAATTGAATTATATCGTGATTTTAATATAAAATGCACTTCGGTAATGCAATCACTGATATCTTTGTCCCAGATTATATTTACACGGAGTTCATGGAAACGCAGCATACTATGCCAACAAAAAAAATTGCTAAAAATTGTTATTACATTCCGTTTGTCTACTGATTGTTCCAAATATTTGTTCAAATGTTTTCCAACGTAGAATCAATACTGCTAAAGGATAACAGCTTACTAAAAAAATAAAACCTAAATTTCAACAGGCAACCAACTGCTTGCAAATCTCAGAAGTACCTTATATTTATAGGAAAATTTGAAAAATAATATGGTTTAACAAATTTATAATGAAATTCAAGTGTTATCTACATGAAATTAATTACCAATAATATTGCTTTTTAATATGAACAAAATATTCACTGTAAAGAGTATCATAATAATCAGTAAGAACTCCAATAATCAATAACATTCTATTAAGTAAGAAACTAGTCAATATTTCAAGGAAAACAAATTTCCACCCTTAAAATTCTGATAATTGTAATTTTCAATATCGAATAACAGTTTATCGAAGAATAATAAATCTCCAGATGGGGTTATTTTGTTTGAAACCGTCAGAAGTATTTCACATTCACAGAAGAATTTAAAAAATAAAACAATTTGATTTTTTAGTACGAATAAGATATATTCCCTGTATTACCACAATGTTCCAATAATAACGAATAATAATTTATCGAGCAATAAAATACAAGCAATATCTCAAGAAAAATACATCTCCCCCGCCCCCTTGAAATCTCAAACAAAACCATTTTTCCAGCTGGAAAAATCGGCCCCATATATTTCTCCCTTGCATGACATAAAAAGCTACAATTCTCGATTTCTAGATGCTGAGCCTTCGACGCAATCCGACCTTTCACTTCCACGTGTCGAGTATCTCCTCAGTAGAAGGAGAAACAAGGGATCTAGCGAATTCGGGTCACGTGCGAGACGAACACTCAGAAAATTCCATTTTCCGCCATGTAGACGCGAGCGATATCGTCCTACGGCAACACACATAGAAACGAGCCCTTAAGCCTCGATGGTCCTCGCGAATCGGTGGAACGAGCCGCGAGCTGAAGGAATAAAGTCGTCTCGATGCGCTTCCGCCGGCGTCGATATCGATTACGAGCGATATCTCGTTCGCTTTCTCTTGGACGAACGGGATTACCCGGGGAACACGTAGGAAAAGTCTCGCTATCCGTCTTCAAGGCGAGACACTCGTGATGCCTGGTATGTGCCCCGGTCCCTTTCATCGCGTGAAAGCAAAAGTGAACGTTTCCGTGCTTGGACTAATACTTCGGGCAACTTAGTTTCTAATGTAATGACGGCTTTAGTGATAGAGTGAATGATTAGGAGAGATTTGATACGGGAAGTAATTATTTTTTTTGTCGAGTTTTACAATTGATTTTCAAGTGACGGTGTGTGTATTAAGCAGCTGCACCACTCAGAGGAGTTATACAAATAGGTAAATTTTCAATTTCTTTTCCAATATAATTATTGAGTACAATAACGAGATTTTTTTCAATTAATGTTAAGCAACATTTAACCTTCATTTTCATTGAAGATTTATTGTTATATTTTAATCATAATTCATATGAAGCAGATTATAATTTTAATTTTAAATGCATTCTCAAGCTATAAAATTAAAGTTTATGAAATGCAAATTACGTCTAGTATTACAACATTCTATATCAGATATCGTGTTAAGCCAGTAAATATACAACTTAAACTTGTCAATAATTGGAAAATAAATAGGGTAAGGATTAATAATAAATTTCGAGCTTTCTTTTCTTTACTGATAGATAATTTCAAACATAAATTACTAAATACTTAACGCGACCAAATATTTTTGTGATCTACGGTATTTCTTAAAATATAAATTTCCTAGTTATTATTTATCATAATCATTTAATACATGAAACGTTTATTAAACGTTTTTTTTGTAAAAGTCAACTTAACAACGTCTCCAAGCAAGACCATGATTACAATTCAACAATTATCCGGAAAACGCAAAATAAAGCAAGAGAACCAGATAGCTTCGCATTCAAAGAAAAACAATTCGCATTCTTTTTCATATTTTATATGTGTATGTACATAGTTTCACAACACGGTTCCACAAGATGCCAGAGGGATGGAGTGACGGAAATACAAGCTAAAAGGGGTGGAAGGTGGTTTACGAGGAGGAGCTTGGGAACCAACCGGGCAACGATGTTGCAACTTGAGCAGACCGACGACGAGAGGGTAGAAGGGTGACGCTAGTCCGTGATCTAATTTGCAATGCAATCTAGAATAACAATGGTCGCGAAACGGGAGGGTGGACCCAACAGCTTCGACGAGCTGACGGAACCCGCAACTGCCAAGTTTCTGAAGCAGTAGCCTTCATTGTGGAAGGTTTCGAAGCTGATCCTTCAGGATTTCACGGGTTCTACCGGAAAATGGGAGGAATAGGTTCCATGGAAGCGAGGAATCGCATTGGTTTGGAAAATTGAACTTCTGGGGAAAGACTGTAAACGCCTTTCAGCTTAAATGGTTCAGAACTCTTGGTTCCAGTTAAATTTTTTGTTTGTGATATATTGTTAAAATTTGAAAGTAAAAAGGATATTTTGGGGAAGTGTGTAATTAAATGCAATTTGGGTAACAATTTGAAAATCTTTAAATAATATAGCCAGGGCTGAGAATACTTTGAAATAGTTTGTGATAAAATATTTAAAATTGAAATATTTCTATAAGTAAATATTATTTGCGAATACTGCTTTATTTAGTGTTTAAATTAAATAACGTTTAAAAATACTATTTGATGTACTGTTTAAATCAAGTACCTACTATTTCAAAATATTATTAAATGCTCAAATCATGAGCCAATGATATTTTCTATTTAGGCTTGAATTCGAATATACGAATTAGTAGATCAAAAATAGAAGATACAAGTTAAAAGTCTATTTCTAAAATATAATACCGGAACACCATCTTCTGCATCTGCGGAACGTTTAAATTTTGCACGACTAATGTTAATATCTCATAAAAATTTGTTAAAAGATAATAAAGCCATAATATTTGTTGTGTTTAATGCAAACAAACTGAATCAATAACTTGTATAAATTATTTTTATACAATAATTACAGTTATTTATAAACAAAATAAAGTCTTATGTTATCGATAAAAGTACATAAGCATATAAAATATTAAAGTTAAAAACTGCTTGTTTGCAATACTATCCTTTATTTATTACTATTGTTTAAAATATTACTTAAAATATTGTTTTCTTATATTTCGATAAAATACTCATTTTAAAATAGCAGTTGTATGAGTTACTATTGAAATATATATTTGAAGTACTATTTCTTTACGTAATTACTACTTCAAAGAAACATTTATATGCCAAATCCTGTATCACTCGAACAAACGGAAATATTTATTTTTATTTATGAATTTTAAAAATCTGTTCTTTTTAGCTTTAAATACAGCCAGATTAGTGTAATAAATTTTTGATACTAATAGGTATTTATAATTTTATTTTATATTTCCATTAACGTAATTTCTTATTTCTATGTTACACTCAACTTAATATACGCTTTATACTAAATGGAATATTCCGAGTATTTCAATTTTCTATCGCTACTCTCTAAGAATTATCAACTCTTGTAACTAGACTGCGGATGTTTATGTAGATTCATATATTGATGAACGCAACTAAAGATCTAGAATCTGAATACAAATTAGTTTCATTTTCTGAATATTATAACGTGCACCGTATTTTGAATATTTTTGTAGGTTATATGTATTTTATACTTTTTATCATATTTAAATTTCCCATAAATGGACAAACATCCACAGCATGGTTATAACAAAATTATGCAGAATCTACAATGTATCCCTTGCAATCCTCAACCCTTAGAACCCGTTATGAATTCTATTTAGGTATCCCTGGGACCCTACTAAGATAAGCTGGTACATAGAAAGAAATATTCTCCATGATCAAAATTCGTGATCTATAAATACCCCAAATTCTGAAAAAAATATATGAAATATTGTATGCAAAATTGGACCAATTTCTTCAAACTTTCTACTATTAACAAATTTTCATAATAACCTTTCTTTTCAAGACAGTAATTTAACATAGATGCAGGGACTTACTGCAGGAACTGCAGGGACTGCAGGGACTGCACTGCATGGTTACCAACTTTATTCATTTCCTAAACGTAACTATGCTATAATTTAAGGTGACGAAAATAAGCTCATTAAATTTATTTGTTCTTATGTATATTAAAATATCCTACATATTATTCTTATAAAGGTCCATAAATCTTTGTAATTGCCTGTGTTTACAGCCGCTATACAGAAATAAATAGACTTTCCAAGCTGCTGGTTTATTCACTACGCCAAATTAAAAAAATATACAGATATGCTAAAATCGAATCTATTCTGTAAAAATTCTTACTGCTAGTGACAAATTAACTAAACGGCTAGACGTCACAGATCCTAACTTTGAGGAATCAAATTCTCACAAAAATAGAAATTTATGTACGTATATCAATCAATCTTATTAACTTCCTAAATTGAACTGCGCTATAATCAAAGCTAAAAATGTGTCCTACCGATTTATTGCTACAAATTGAATTAAAGTATGCTATATATTCTTGCAAAAAATCCATAAACTTTTCCCCTTTTCTGACTCACAAAGGTTTCCTCCTTTACACTGTTAACGCCCCATATGAATTTTACTTACTTATAGGTAACTCTAGCAAAACGAAAATTAAACTTTCCAATGGTTCACGAATGGTTCACAAATTACTCAGATTCTAAAAAAAAAAAAAACGAAGAAACGTATAAAAATTGAGGTCATTAACGATTCCTTAAATTTTTTACCTTAACCCTATGGCTACGGCAGATTTTACTCGAAGACTATGAAGAAATCGTAAGAACATTGGGGTGACTAAACATTGGAACTGTTTCAAGACGCCAATAGCGTTAGATGATCACGATTAATCGATAGAAAGTTTCAACAAAACACGCAAAACGGAACATTTTTTAGCGTTTGTAGGCGCTAGCAATACCAAAAGGGTTAACTAAATGTTCATTGTAACCCCTAAACTTTGAGACAACAAATCCGCACAAGTGTAGAGATTTAAGCGCGTTACATGTGTCCGCGATTGGTGAAATCGATGGAAGCTTAAGAGACCTCCGGTAGCCATTTGCCTGTCACGGTGGTGTCCGAAAATTTATCGACTAATTTCTATTTAGGTGCAAGGGTTAGGCTCTCGCGTAAGTCGGCGAACACAGATCGATAACGTCTAGCGGCGACGGCGACGGCGAAGGCAACGACGGCAACGACGACGACGCCGACGACGACGGCGTCCTCGGAGGCAAACAATACGTCCCGTGTTCCGGAAGTCCGACGTCAAGGCCATAAGCACGTCGTAGCGCGAGACAAATCGAATCAGGGACGCGTTCCCTCTCTATCCGTTCGCCTTTCCGTTTCTCTCTCCATTCCGTGTTTCCGACGCTGATGTTATCAGCTCTTGTCGCGCCTGCTGGAAATAAATCTTTTGTGGAAGCAACGAGAAGAAGGACCGTCCGTTTCTCTCCTCGTGTGCCCGGGAAAATAGAAGAAAGGGGGAAGTCGTGTCGGTACCGCTTGAAAAGGAGGAACAAAGCGGAGAAAAGCGGAAAAGTAAAAAAAGAACACAGGAAGAATAAGAGAAAGCGGAAAGCATAAAAAGAGCATAGCTACGTATCAGTGGGAAAGATTCAAGGTCGGGTCTTAATATTGGGAAAGTTAATTGGAGTATAGTATAATGGCAATTATTCAAATTTCGGTTATCCGAGTGACCGAGTGACCGAGTGACCGATTGTCCAAATATATGGGATGTTAGGTGACTGATGGCACACCCCAATTTCATGAACCTACGCGCAGAAGCTTACACGTATTAAGGTTCTCTCAAACTGTCGCGAAATACTCGCAGTGGTAGCGATAGCAAAATGTTCGCGGCAGCAGCGGTAGCAAAATGCGTAGGTATGTTCTCACCGCGCATCGATTTTTTCGCTGTTGATGCGGATCTTTTACAAGAGACGAGGCACGGACTAGACCTATCATCCTATGTATTTTTTTGTCACATGGCCCAGAGACTGCGAAGCTCACGTTTCACGCCACTATTTTCATTTTTACATTTTCGCCTGCGAAAAATCTATAGCGTTCGCGTTTACTTTTACATGATGCATATTAGAATACTTTACAAGTGTTTACATTCCCTTCAGGGTAAAAAAGCAAGATATTCTTTCGAAAATTCTGATGTTTTTAGATATCAGTATTTCAAACCATGTAACACGAAATCCCATAAAATAATAGATCCATTCTATACCGCGTCTGTGCTTTTACTAAATAGAACTGTATAATTCAATTAAAACAGTGTTTCGTATTTTTTATTTCAATCGCGATCCCCATTTGTAGTAGTTCAATCATTTGCGATTCACCTGTCCCATATCCTCCCTTGTATAGGGTAAGATTTTAATAACTTATGGAAACCACATTGCCAGCAGATATTTTATAGCTTGAAAAATAAAATATACTAAATAATAACAACCTCTTAATACGCTTTCCAAACATCATTTAATAATAATATCTGTAAGTTGTAGGAAACTTTGTCCTTGTTTCTTGGAAAATATCGAAGACTGGGTCCTCGTTTTATCATTAGCTCTCCAATTATATTAATAAGTTTTTTATTTTGTTTTGTTAATTTTTGAAGCTTTTAGCTGATTTGATAATACCCCGAAAAGAAACCGCAAAGGAACTGATTACACTCGTAAATCACGGTTTAAGTACAGCATTCACATTCTGTTCTTACACTGATCGATTACCCAGTTCGCAAAATATGTATGAGAGCTAACCTGAGAACTAATGGCATCTAAATTAGGAAACCCTTCAAGCTTAATCTGTTAACGGGGTTATTTCTCAGTAAAAAATTTCTTTTGATCGCGCAAAATCAAAAATTAAACTCTTGCTGTATGAATCCTTTTCAATGGCTACATCTGTTGGCGAAAGTTATTCGCTCTCATTCAACACAGTGTCAGATGAAAAATATTGAAATACCATACATTATTTATATGTATCATAACAATTGAAGCTCCTAGTGTAAAGCAAACACTATAAATTCATTATTACTTAAATTTATAGAACGATAAATTTTGAGCAAAAAGATTGCAGAAGCTGGCTAATCATACGCAAAACAAAAAATCTGTATAGACATAACCTGTTCCTTTTGTTCAGTAAGCCCTTCAATACCTATATTTTTAAAAGCGTTTATTGCAATTAAATTGAATTTTATTATAGATACTGCATATACTTATTCTATTTCCATCGTAATCGATGCCACGGCTGTGACTTGTAATTACAGGAGTAATTAATTTTAATCCTTGCAAGTGTGAGTATAACATGGCAGTTTTAATTCCAACAAAAGAACGCATTACAACAACAAAGGGCTACTTGAGCAAATAAATTATTATATTATTAGTAATTCGAATGGCGATTTAGCTCATCCTTTCCAGTTAACAGATTATCTGAGGATCATTCGCGGAAATGACGACGGAGAACGCAAGAAGGAGAAGAACCTCTGGGGAGGCAAACCTTGAGGAAGGAAAGTTGCGTCTGGAAGAGAACAAAGGAGAAAAAGAACAAGGCGGTAAAAAAGAAAACTGAACAGGGAAAGCGAGGGGAAGGAGGAGGGGGGGGGAGGGGGCGAGGTGAAACAAGAGGAGGATGGAATGTGGGCGCAGAAAGCGCGGTCTGGTTTTCCAGACGCGGCCACCGAGAGGAAAACATGTGGGTTCGATAGGCGCAGCTGCGCTGCCATCCCGACCGAGATTAGATATCAGCAGCTTTTTTCCAAACAGCCTTCGACGTTCCACGAATCGCGTAATAATCTCGTCGAAGGTCGACGACGCCGCAAGCATCTCTGCCAGATGGGAAATCGCACTTCCTGCTTCTTCTACATCTACCTACATGTATTCATCGTATCAGTACTAACGATCTAAAGTCGAAAGGGGGGTAAGCGTTATCGGAAATCAGGTATGCGATCGATTACTTGACACAGGAACGCGGAAAACGCGGTCGAAGCAAATTCTTCTTTGGATGACACTTGGGCGCTCCGTTTGGGTGCTCCCCATTGAGGAATGAGGTATGAAAGTGGGCTGATAGAACAATGATTGGAATGATTCAGTTGATAACGGGTAAAGCACGTATGTATATGAATTGAGAACGTCAATGGAAAAGAGGATATAAAAGAGAGTTCCCTTATTACTGGACACATAGAGCCTTTCCACATTATCCGGTTTTCGCCGTTCGGGTTTCGAAAATAAATGAAATGTTTTGTAGCCTGTTTTCGTTGTTTTTAATAGTCATTTTCAATCGATGACGTAAACCGGTCTGTGAAAATCGGACAATGTGAAAATGCTCTTAACGTTGTCTTTAACCATTTCAGTACTATGGCCACATATATGCGGACAATTTTTAATATGATACATAAGGTTTACAAGTTTGGGTCTTTTAAAGCAACGAATAATTAGTGCAAAATATTTCTTACATATAAATTTAGAAACATTGGAACGATTAATAAAAATAATAACGTTCGACCTACGCATTAAAGATCATGTGTACACATAATTCGTGAAATAATTCGTAAAATATAGAATAAATATTAATATGTAGTAGTAGGTATATGTTGTAAAATGACATTTGGAACACGTCCATTTATCATATTTGTGCAGATACAAAGTACATACTTGTATAATGAGGAAAATCACCTTCTTTCTTGTTTTAAATTTTATATCTTTAATTTGGTATTTCTTAGAGAGATGCTGATCGATACTTGGTATTCATAAACATGTTATTAATGAAACTTTTTAATTGAACTTTAAAAGTTCGATTGGAGACAATTGTAAAACAACGGTAGTCAGAGTTGGTTGTAACGTAAAAATAAAAGAGAAAAAAGATGAAGAATATTACTGTCTGGTGTGTAATGAATCTGTAAATCTAATGAGGAACCGTTCCAATGTTATAATTGCCGTGATTAGTTACACGCAGAATCCACTAACTAACACGATTCATATATTTACCAAAATTGTGAAACCTAATCTTGGAGAAAAAATATCATAATTTGTTTAGAAATATCCTGCATTATCGCTTTTACTGATTTTTAAGAGAATATAAAAGTAACAGTTCATATATTGTCAGTGCGTATGCAGTTTGACAGTCATTAATAATGAAAATTAGTTTGCGACTTTAAGAAAATAAAAGGAGATGCAGCTATGTCCAATGATAAACATTTCAAGTACTGAAATGTTGTTGATTCCTGACCTGATTCATCAGTCCTGTCACCATTTTTTGCAACAGTATATTTAGTTGGTCACATTTAAACGCAAAACGAGATCAAGTCGAGACACCATCGAATTAAGTAATCATTTAACATAATCTTATATTCCATGTATATAAAGAACTTTTGGCAAACTTGTCTTTTAATATAGATAGTATCATTATTAAACAAAGGTGAATGTTGAAACTACACGATTTACAATATTACCTTCCAATCATTATTAGTTTAAAAGAGAATCGTGTATCTCGTTCTAAACAGCTATAATATAGTAGTATCTATTAACTTTTGTGTACTGTTTTGGCTTAATTTGTTTCGAAACTAAAAATGGACATTGCATATATTCCACAACGCATAAAAATAAATGTTGTACTATTAAGTTATATTAAAGAATATTTTTTAATTTGATATCGTTCTTAATAATTTTAACATACCACTTATTTCAAAAGTGCAAAAGGGTTAAAATACTATATCTATGTACACATGTAATTAGGATGAACAATCTCAAGGACTACCTATACGGTTGGAGCCCCGTATCCGCGTTCCTGGTATCCGCGGCTTGTCTCGATTTGAAGAAATAACCAAAATCTGCCCATATCAGTACGAATTTATATACATATAAACGTATATAAAATGTGTAAATTTCATCTTATCACACGAACTTTACATTATTATTAAATAATTCTTATTATATACATTGTTTTTATTGATTTAGTTTATTACAGATTGTGCTTTGATTTATTATCAGTTAGTACCAATGATAGATATTATATTTAATACATATATATATATGTTGTACACACATAAAAGTCTACAGTATACGTAACGTTTGCAATAGGCTGCGGTTTCAACTATCCGCAAAGGACTTTGGAACTGATCCCTCGCAGATATGGGAATCCAACTGTACTTATCTTCCTTCTCGTAAATGACAATAATAGAATTATCAACGCCAGTTGGAAAACACTTATATAAGCATCCTACATTTTTTATTCTAACGATTTCATATTCCATAACTTATATTTACACGGATCAATATTTTTACTTCTGCGGAGAATCTCTTCAATTCAAGGCTCGTAGATATACAGTTGAGTTTTATTTTTGCAAATATAAGGTGATAAGTATTTGAACATTCAATGAAACGTAATGAATCACTCACCGGTGTGCCAGGATGACGATGGTGGTCCTGCAGCAGGAGACGTCGTTGGTGCGACGCCGGCAGCTCCTCGCGATGATGATGATGATGGCGGCGATGATGATGCCGTTGCAAGATCCCGGCGGAGGCCGGCTCGTGCAGTAGCAGCCGATGATGAAGAAGATGATGCGATACCGTCGCCACGATACACACTAGTGCTCCAACTGCCACGATGAGCACCAGTGACACTATGTAGCTACTTCTGCTCACTATTGACAGAAATTAGACAGCTTTTAATATCCCACATGAAGCTAATTATTTACATGGATTACTATACAATCGCAACGAACGTTCGGCAACTGGAAAATTCAAAGAAATCTAAAACTTTGCACAAACGCTGTTTTAGTGATCCTATTAATGGATTCATTTTTTTGTTTTGCCAAAGAAGCGATCCTAATGATGAAAACACACCCTTAAAGAAAATATAAGTTTTCATATTATTGTCAATATCTTCTAAAACCATATATGATATTAAAAAAAGTTAAATTCAAAGATTTATGACATTTGATGTCCCACAGTGTGGCAGATAGAATTTAAAACGATTAGGGGGAGAGGGGCTAAATTTTGAAAAAAAAGGTTTTTCGAACATTCGTTGCAGCCATAATGTGGGACATCAAATGCCATAAAACTTTGAATTTAACTTTTCTTTCTTGTCGTATATGGTTTTGAAGTTATTGACAATAATATAAAAACTTATATTTTTTTAAGGGGGTGTTTTCACACCTAGGATCGCAACTGTGCCAAAACAAAAAGATGGATCCATCAATAGGATCACTTGAACAACGTTTGTGCAAAATTTCAGATTTGAACGTTCCTTGTCAGTCATAGAAGTCTAAATACATATTTTAAATTTTGATTATTTACATATTTAGAAATAGCAAAAGTGGTGGAAAATTCATAAAATATAAAATTACAAATAAGAATGCTTTTTAGATCAGATTTTATAAAGTGCTTCATTGATTACATAAATAAAGTTGCTCTGAAAAGTGTTGAAGATGTTATTCTGTTTATACCAAAGACATTATAGCATGCTAGAGGTGCATTAGGAATTCTAATAATTCAAAAACATAGTTATAATAATAAGTTTTAGCTACTTTAATTTACGTACGTAGATTATCGTAAAACTGCGTTGTTGGCTTACTTATGTATATATTTTTATGAACAAGTGGAAAAAATAAAATCATTTTTGTACATCCAGTTTTAGCAATTTGTTTAACTTATGAAGTAGAAACAGTTTTAGAGCATATTTGAAAAAACTGCGAGACAATTTTTCTGGTAAAATCACGAAATGGATTTATCAATCGTTAAATTGAAAAAAGAAAGGGTCAACATTCATTTGTTCTTAACTTTTGAAATAAATTGATCCACAATGAAAAATTTCTTGTATTATAGAACTAAAGATCAACAATCAGACAAACGTAAATAATATATAATTTATTTTCAATAAAAATGAAACACTCCACGAAACAACATAAAGTTTTCAAATAAATAAATTACTGAATCAAAGGAATTGATAATCTAAATGATAAGTTACTTTATCCGATTAACAGATAAAAAATGATTCCTGGATGTGTGTAATATTTTTTACAAAAAGACATATAATGCTGAATGAAATATTTTAACGAAAAATATCACAATATTTATTTTTTTTATTTAATTAAAGTGGCAGTTATAGGAACAGTGACAGTATGTGGGCCATTTACCCTATCTAATCATCACCAATTTGAGGGCATCTTTTATTTTAAATAATATTCCACTTTATTTTCTAAAAATTTAATTTATAGTTAAATTGTTTGATACTGTCATGTTTGAAGTTCCCTAAGAGGTAATTCGTATATGGAGTAACACCAAATCGTGGTAACGCTATGATGGTCCAATTATAGAGACGTACTACTGAAAATGTCCCACAGCCGCTGAAGACATTTTAGTCGAAATTTTGGAAATCTGAAAGCCCCAAATCTATACAATTCTAGAAAGTTCACAATCTAAAAAAGTACCTACATCTTATCTAGACTACATCTTTTATATATATAATATCATCCTACACTGTTATAAGTTAGAAAATAACTTAGTCAACTGAACCGCAAATTATTAACAAATCTAACTTCAAAAAATCCACCCTCACAAAGTATACGAAGAAGGTTCGTTAATAAGTTCGTCAATTATGAAATTTAAATAATAAACGATGTAAATGCCAAATGAAACGATGAATATAAATAGTATAATATGCAGAAAAAAATGTAAATTCCATGTTGAATACAATAGTAACTACTGTAAGTGAGAATCATACCGAGAAAAAAGATGTTTGCTTATGCTAAATTATCATTTAATGATCAATAATTTTTTTCAGTTTTCCCCATGTTTTTGATTTATATTCGATTGAGTAATAAATAATTTCCGTTTTCTTTCCTTTATGGTTTTACTATTGTCATACGCACTTTCAAACATAATTTGCTTATTATGTGTATATAATACATTCCCCTTCGTTATTGACTACCTTTCTTCATTTATTGAACAATTTGCCAGTCTCCTGGGCATAAAAATTGGCGATTTTTTGTACAAAAATGTGTCTAACAAACTACCACGCATACTCATCGTTTAAAAAATCGGTTCATGTTTGCAGCGCAAATCTTCCAATTTGATTTAAGTATTCGTTTACTTGAATTTCCCCAGCATAACGTGGAAAATGTGCATCTTCAAGTTTTTCATTTCTTTAATTTGAACTTACCTTTAAACGCGATACTTCGCTTGCAACTACTAATTAGAAAACAAAGAACACTTATTCCATAAAATTCTAAAAAGTATTATCTGAGTTTTTCCAAAAGAATAAGGCACCTTTCCATACAGTGGAAGTTATTTATGACTCGACGCAATATTACAAATTTTCACATCTAGCATTTACCCGCATCATTTATCATTTCAACTCGTCAATTAAATTTCTCCCCAACAATCATTATCAAGAGGAATCTTGTATGTAAATGCAGGCAAGTTTTGTGCATTCTAAATCTCAGTCGCCTAATTGAAAAATCTTTGTGAATACTTACAAAAAAAAGAAAGAAAGAAAGGAAGACCATGCATCACGTTCGATAAATGCAACAGTCTGACGAGGCAGAAATATACGTGAGCAAATTCCCTTCTGAAGAATTGAAACTGACGTACAAGAGGACCGCCGACGCTTTTCAGCGGCGTCGTTCGCGCGGCAATGTACCAAAGCTATCGACTAACTTCCCGCTTCCAGTCAATTTCGTACGTGATGCGTGAAAAAGACTCGGAGGTACGAAGTTCCAGCGCGAGTTTCCATCCTTTGGGACGGGATCTTTCCCCCGTCTCCATTCTCAAAGTGTACAGGGCTGGAAAATTTCTTATAGTCACGCTTCGCGTCCTACGTCCGACATCTCAAGTAGCTTCTTCGTCTCGGCGTTGAAATTTCCAAAATTATACAGGGTGTCTCGCCTAACTTTCCCGACTGACACCCTGTACCGTCACACTTCGGAACTTCGTAGGGGGAAAGTTATGTTTGTGGAATTTTCGTGGAGCAAATTGCTCCTTTTCGAAAGAGGCGATTATCTTAGGATTACTATTCGTTGTTAAATACTGAATAGTTTTTTAACACTGGATCTACCAAAGTGATAAAAATGACTGGTTGTAAATTTACCGCAAAAATTATATAAACTGGCAATAATCCATTTTTCAAAATATTTTGTGGTTTTCTGTACAGAATATAAATGAAGATTTATTGCAATTCTGTCACATATATTTTGCAAGTGTCTATCATTTGTCTAATTTTGAAAAGGCTAGAATTAAATTGGTGAGCACAGAAATATGTTTGAATATAATACTGCGATGTGATAGAAAATTCAATGATGCCTTTTTTCAAATGTGCCCCGGTCTACCCTACAGATGAATAAGTATAAACATAATATAATCCAACGTTGAAATCGATTACCAATTTGTTACGAACAATCGTGAGCACTTTAGTTACTCGCACAAAATTGAAGAATAAACCTGTCTTACCATATAATGCTTCCCACTTGGAACATATTCATCTTACAGAATATAAGATCAAGTCTCTCTTTCATCTACAAATTTCTATAAAATATATCCAGTTATGCTACCTGTCTTTTCCTATCGTCATAAAAGAAACATTCTCCGTCTCTTCGTCCAACCTTATACAACTAATGAAATCTGCATATTGTTCGTTCCATCTTCCTTCATTCAAACACGCATTATCCTAAATCGAATGAACAAAATCGCCCCCATTTTCCTCTCTAACTTCCCAATATCTCTATCCTACCATTACAAGAAGGGCAAGGTGCAGCATGAAAAAGAAGGGAGCGGCAAAAAGAGGCAGCCGACGTCACATGCTTATAACTTGACGTGTATCCAAAGAGGTGAGCCACCAAACGTATATACATATGTATGTGTGTGTGCGCGCGTGTGTGTGTATGTATGTGGAAGAGGACGTAGAGGCCGCGATTGGTGGGACAGGATGAGATACGACCATAAAACCTTATCAACGTTCATCATCGCCGGTTCAACGGTTTGAACCGCTCGTCACCCAGCGCTCGTTAAACGCTCTACGAGTCGCGACGGTGCACCCTGTGGCCCCGTGGTCACGTCGAGACGTTAACAGCGACGACGAAAAAAACAGGAAAGGGCGAAAAGAGGTCCCTGACCCTGCCTGCCTGAAACTTCGTCGAAACCGTCGCGCACCAGTCGCTACGTGGACAAAGGACCTCGGACTAACACTAGAAACTCGCTCCGGAGGAGATCTCTGCTCAGGAATTTTTACGAGAATGACAAATATACATCGTGCTGGAAAGGTTCTAGGAAAAGATTTAGAGATTGAAACGAAAGGATCACATGATGTAACTTATTGCAGATTATCTTTATATGCAGTATTCCTAATATTCTAAAAAACATCTAATATCTGGTAATACAATAGACGAGGACCATTTGAAAATTTCGCGGCTTAAGAATAAAAACGTAATATTTCGAGATTTAAATTGCCCTTATTTTTCAATATAGTCTCCCTCTACTTCAATGTACATCATCCAGCGATGCTCTAGTCTTGTATGTCATCTCTGATACTTGTATATTGTATATCATCTCTCGTTTCTTGAAAGTCGTCAAAATAGCTGATTACTGTAGCTATCAGTTCGTCACTTGACAAAAGTCGTTGACCACCAAGAAATCGTTTCAGTATTGGGAACAGATAAAAGTCTGATGGAACCAAATCTGGTGGATAAGCAGGATGGGGGAAATAAAATTTCCATTGATGTTAAGTTTTTTAACGGTAAACTTAATTCAAACACGATGCTCGATGCTACCTATTTCACAGATGGAAGCGAAATAGCTTCTTTCAATGAAATTTTCTGGTAAACTACACGACAGATTAATATCAAACGTATAGTATATGCATAAAACACCAGTAATTTCGAGATGTGTAAACAAAAATTGAACAAAGTTACAACCTGTGAGTGAGGCTGCGAACTTTTCAAATTACCCTTGTATTAAGTATCAGGTATAATTTTTATATGTAAACATTATAAACATTGTAAATTCTTGCGAAATTTTATTGCAGTATAAGAATATATAAGTAAGTACATAGTGCTGGCTAGAAAACAGAAGAATTAAGTTTTGGATATTGCTTCTCACATTGAACATGCAACAGAAAATTCTCAATATTTAAGTTTTAACTTGGGTGTTAAATATATCGGCTACCTCCAAAACCATATACGGATAGTTTCAATACTTCATGTTCCATCACCATGCAAAATTTCATAAGAATCGAAGATCTTTTGTAAAATTCGGAGAACTTTTCTTGTTAGTATTAGCTTTAAAGTATTATCTTTAGCATTAATTTCATTAAACTTGGAGAATCCTTTATTGTTAGATATCTTAATGATTAGTGTATTTTCTTTATAATTTCCGTTATTGGCTTCCAGCTATCTACGCGTATCATTTATGTACGCCTCTATACTGAACCATCCCTGAAGTTTCTACCTACACATTGTATATATGTGTAATATTGTACATATTATGTGACTTTTTGCTATGACGTTCTTACAAGACATAACTTAATCTTTATTATCCTGGCCACACCCCCGAATCCTGGCGTGTATTCGACTACACCGAGCCATCTGTGTCGCGCAAGCTTGAGGTCGTGTCCTGTCCAAGGTTACCTGCACCAACGTCAAACGTTTCGTGTGTCAATATTTGACGGACCGTTTAGGATGTCTGGCGTCTCGACGCGATACCCTTCCAGGACGAAGTCCCTTGCATCATTACCTTCTAACTCTGATTCACCAGCACTATATCGAACGTCCCAGTCACCGTAGAGCATTGCTTTATGAAACGTCATCACAGAACATCCTAGAGTATCGTATCCTGGTGTCGGTAATTTGCGAGGGTCGTTTACTTCCGTCCCTCAAGGAGGAACGCTCGGCATTCTGGTCGAGCGCGTGATCAAAGAGCAGAGGCTTTTTTTCCTGACGGAGGCCAGAGATTTCCCTGAAGAGGTTTTGAAAGACGGCCTTCGTGACTCTGCGCGAGCCAACTGTTGGCGTTGCCAGATCGTATATGCCGGCCACGACTCTCTGAACAGAGGAGAGCCGACACTGTGTGCTGTATATAGCAGGATCGCGGCATATTATCCCGATCCCTCAGGCGGTGTCCCTCTCTCCCTTCTCTTTTTACCTCTCCTCTCCTACCACCCGACGCGAAAGGGACTGTCAGGTAGCCAAGGAGGCCCTTGGCCTTGCCTTGTACTCCTTCTTCCTCTGTGTATGTCCACCGGGGCCCGTGACATGGCGACAGACTCGATCACGACAGAAAGGTTGATCCTCTTCCACCAGGGGGACGATTTATGTATTACCGTTCGAGACGGAATAAAAATCAGCTTGTGGCTCCTTGCTGTGAAGGAGGAGTCGAAGTTTCGAAATAGAATTTTCCACTGGTCATACCGATTCGTGCAACGATGAGTTACACAGTGGCTTAATGTAGAACTCAGACACTTACAGTATCGCTCATAATTATTCGAATAACTTCAAAAGTTGGTGGCGCTTCCGTTAATACGAAAGCTTAGAAATCCAAAGGCCTGAAAATTCAAATGTTTAGGGATCCAAAAGCATATGAAAACTCGAATGTTTGGAAATTGAAAAGCTTTAGTAATCCAAACGTTTGAAAATCCAAAAGCTTGGAAATTCAAATGCTTAGAAATATAAAAGCTTGGAAACTTAAACACTTCGAAATTCAAAAGCTTAGAAATCGAAACGCTTCGAAATTCTAAAGTCATGGAAATTCGAACGCTTGAGATTTCAAATGCTTGGAAATTCAAACGCTTCTTAATCGCTCCTTAAAACATGAAAATGTAAATATCTGAGTTTTACTTTGAGCCACTGTAGGTTCTTTAATAGGCTGCAAAAATTTAGAGAGAATGATGTTAACATTGGTAAAATAAATATTATTATTCTTATTAAGTTGACACATATAAATTTGTCATTTCAAGTAAAGAACTATTTTTGCTTCCTATCTATATCATTTAATCAAAATAATTTCCCCTAGTCCTTTCACTGCTATCAGCGCCTATAGGCATTCAAAAAATGGGCGTATAGCGTGTTATTGGCGTTTTCTGTCAATCAATTTCGGTTATCAAAAACACTGGTGGCTTCTTGAAACACCAAAAACTCTTTGCCATCTGAACAATAGGAAAAAATTGGAATAACACGAATTTAACATAATGCAATGCAATATGTTGACGGCATCTTCATATTCCTTCATTAAAATTCGACACAGCGAAGGGGATAATCCGTATAGATATTTATCAAAAAGGAACTAAACGCTAAACTATTTATTCTTTTCTCTTAAGTTATCTGTTCATTGCGTCTTACTATACGCAAAGAAATTTTTATTCTATTCGTGAATGACGATTTCATATGTACCAATGTAATACTTTATTGCTACGAGAAAGAACTAAGTTTTTTATTCCAATTTTTTTTTTTAAGGGATTTAAAAAACTTATGAATGATGATGCATCAAATGTGTTGAACTTCGAGATGAATATGTGATCTAGCATGAAGGTTATATGAATTTACATTATTTCCTTCTTGGTTACTATCAAAATTGTTCAGCACCCCTTCCCCCCGACTTTTAATATTTTTATTACGTGTTCGTGTACAAATTATCTGTCAATGTGATAGAAATAAAAATAGGGTTTGGAACTTTGCCTAAAACAGTACTTACGTTAATGAATCGGTAAACTAATTTCGTCCAATCCCACAAAGTTCAATTAATCCTGCTGTAATCTACAAGATTCTATGTAATTTAAGCGTATCCTTTCTTCTTTGAGAAAGTTTTCTAATTTCGAGAAAAGAAACTTAAATACAAAAACTGAAAGTTGAAATTATGTACATACATGCAGTAACAACTGTTTTATGTTTGACTCAAGACTGCGAAACTTTGTGGAAAGATGAGAATAGGATTACGTCAAAATTGATTTCAGAATCGCAGCAGGATTATTTATCTTATGGAACATGTTTTCATTTTGTATTAAGTCTGGCTGATGAAAGAATTCTTAAGTTATTCCATGTTGTGTAATGATCTTTTATTTCATACATTTTTGTTAAATTTTATATTTTAACATACTTCCTTTAAGTTTACTTCTTAAAAAAAACTTATTGTTCTATGTTCACAAGTTGGTATTAGTTTGTAAACCCCATAATAATATAACGTATGAAGGGAATGCAGAAAAAGCAAGAATTGTTATAAAACATTATTAAGAAAGACAATACATTAATACTAACATAATAATTCAATCTAGTATAACAAATAAATGAGCTTCAATAAATGTAACTGTGTCGCATATAGCTTGTAGTTTCTACTCTAATTAAGCGTAAGATAAAATGAGTAAAAAAATGCTTAACTGTTTTATATTACGTTAATTTTTTTCCCAAATCGAACACTGCAAATTAGAAGCGTATATTACCCGTTTTTTCCTTATCCCGAATAATAAAAATGGCTAATTTTTTAACGCGTCAAGTGCCACATATTACAACCAATCGTATCACACTATGTCTTGTTGACCGTGCCACATGATACGACGGCATGTCACGCGGTATTTTATTTTTTATTACTATTTACTCGGCGCAACAATTTTTTTTAATGTTTTGACAAGTATGTAGTATATCATATGTTTGGCTTTAATTGATGAAAAATGATTCTAATTACTTGTTCATTTTGATTAAAGGAAAGCAAAAGTGGGCGTATTTTATTCGAATAATATCTCGAATAAATTATTCGAACAAATTCTTCGAATAAAATTCGTTTCGAAGAATTTATTCAAATAATGTCCAATTAGGAAGAAAGGTAATGAAAACCAGTATATCCAGATTGGACATAGGAATAGGCAACAAAGGGATAAATACAAGGGTGAACACGAACTAAATGTACCTCTAAATCGTATAATGTAATAAAATAATATGATATTAGGTCATAAAAGAAGTTTTCGAAATGTTATGCTTACTGAAACTTTATATATTGAAAGCTGAGGCGACAGAAGTAAAGTTCAAGAATAGCGCTCGACGTTTCAAAGAATGTTTTGCATGTCAAAGTATATTTAAATATGAATCAAGTAAATTATTAAGTGTACAAATTAATTTTAAGCTTTCAGGATTCCGGAAGATTTAATATCTATTCACAGAAGATTAAATAGAGTTTTAATATACAAAATATTCAACATTTTCACGTTTATAAACCAAATTGGTCGCTTGAAAAATGGTAAATTAGTGATTTCGAATCCATAAAGATTCCAAGAGTTTAAAGGTAAAGGCTCGGAATTAATTTGTACACCTGATAGTTTAAGTTTTTTTCCCACCTGAAATGCTCATTCGTTCCACTGTACGGCAATGGAATAGAGTTCGAAGGTTAAAATCGATTCTATGGATCTGTGATGTGAGTCCATACTAAATAGGAATGAAGAAGATGCATTTTGTTGACGCTTTAGAAGAGGATCGATACGGGTCGTAAAACAGAGACATTCAAGACACACTGGCTGAATCTTTTACGGTGAACGATTGTTCTTGCAAAAACGGCCATTGATCAAGTATTCCGGCTTCGGAGCGCGGAATAAACTGGGAAGAATAAGAATCTCCACTCGTGTTGTACATTTTAATAAGCAGTTAGAATTTCTACACAGTTTGAATTAGTCTTTTAGTCTTCCACATTGTAACACTGTAAAGATAATTTTATGAATTTCTAAATACATTCAATGTCTTTAACTTTCTTATTATGCTCATAAAACCTTACATTACTTTTGCAACAAGTATAACTGTGCGCCATTTGATAAATTTAGTAAAAAGCTTATTTCTATATATTCTAAAATACGTATAAGTATAGATACTGACAAAATATGAGAGTTCAAATAAAAAAATGATATTAATCTGCGACATGGATAATAAGCATAAACGACACATTGTTCGAGATGCTCTTTAAGTCAATGACAAATTTTAATTAGTCTTTTTCTAGAATTAACAATATGGAATACACTAATATCGTTGAAAATAATTTCTAATCATTCTTACAGGACAAAATGATATACCCGAGTAGCATAGTTTTAACCATTTAATATTAACTTAACCCTTTGCCTGCGAAATGCGTATATATGTACACTCCTTAAATGTCTACCAATATGTAGGAAGGGTGTTTATATGCGCCGAGGAGTTTTTATATAATATAACAAACATTAATTCTCTAATGCATTATTGTATGAAAATATTTGGAGATTTATTTTAACAGCAATGTAACATTTTATTATTTTACAATTCAGATTAATCCACTCACAAGTAACCATTTTGCAGATCTAATCTATGTCCGCATGTTTTATTATATCGATGCCCTGCAGCGACGATCACGCGAATAACAAAGAGTTAACAAAATGGTCACTATACTTGTCACATTAAAACCCAATAACAGATATATGAGGTACCATTGTCCCACGTTTTATACACAAATAATCGTCAGTTTTGGAATATTTTTGAACTGAAATAATCAATTACTAAACCTTTACAGACGAAGGCTATTTGACTGTGGAAAACTCCAGCAGATGGGCGTAGATTTACTAAAAAATTGATAAGTTCTTAAACACACATACATATATCAACGAATATGATTGCTACATTCCAATATCTAATGTATTTTGTATTGCACAAAATGTAATATTGAATTTCAAGTCTTGCAATCTTTCACAGTAGTATCAGAATCAATTTAATTTTCAATTTCTATCATTCCAATTTTTTGACCTTTTGAATCAATCATTGCCGTCTACGTTACCGTTGTCTGTTTCGCTGCACTCAAGTACTTCATTTAAAATATTATCAACTTTGTTTCTAAGCAAACTCCTCTTTGCTACCATTAGAAAAGTTATCTTGTTGCGTAGAAGCTTCACCAAATACAAAGTTACTCTTTTAATTTAAGGTTTAAACTCCTAATATTCATGTAATTCTTGGAAGAACGGAATTATTCCGCGTAAAACTAAATGGTGAGTGAAAATCGATTTTCGAGTGCAAAGGATCAAGGCGTAAAATACTGAAGTAATTTAATCGATATTGCCATAACTTCTGCGTAAATCGTTCCAAATATTCTGAAATTGTATTCCACCAATGTACAACAAATTCTGCTGCATATTAGTCAAACAACCACGAAAAAGCTACCGATCGACGCGTCAGAAAAATCGTCGCCAGAGCCAATCCGCGGAGACCAATTCTGCGTTCGTTCACCGGCCACTAAAAATTACAGCGTCGCCCCGTAACCGTTCCAATCGATGCCGGCCGTCGCGACCGAAAATCCATTCAAATTGACCGTCGAAGCTGCACCGGGTATCGCTCAAACCATGAAGCTTCGACGAGCATCAGGATGAATCAGCTCTGATTCACCAGCGCGGCGACACGGGCGTAAAAAGATCGCACTCTAATGGGAAGTAACGCGTAAGAGAAAATACAAAAAAATTGTCTGACTGAAATTTTTCAATACTGGTTCTGTAATTTTGTGTTATAGTTAGAGCAATTTGAATGAAATACAGTGGAATCTGGTTATTATAATCAGGGATAATGTTAGCATTCCGCTATTGTTATCATGATTAGTTGACCCAAAATACTATATAAAATTTGTTACAGATAATCCATCTATTATAATCGAATTCCGGCTATTATTATTAATTGTGATAATTAGACTGCGGACGTTTATGCAAATTCATATTGTTACAAACAAAGGTAAAGAAACAGGAGTTAAATAAGGGGTGGTCTTAATCTCTAAATATGATAATGCGTACTTACTCTGCCTTATATATTTCCATAGTTTTCTATGTCATGGGCATTCTGTATTTGTTTGCGTATTTTGATTTCCCATAAATGCATAAATATCCGCAGTCTAATGATAATTATATTTGGGAAGAAACGATAAGAAGTCTTAGCAAATTGGTATTAAGTGGACCTTTTCACCGAAATCTACTTTTAACCGAAGCATACCGTTTATTCTTTACAGGAGTGTACGGCAAAAATTATTAGAGTATGCGTAAATAACATGGAAGAGAATCCACGGCTTGAGCTATACAGCCAGTAAACTTAAATGGCAAAAATAGTATATCTATTATTGTGTATACAAATGTAATAATTGTTTGGAATAAATTGAGTTCAGTGACAAAAATTGTTTATCCTTTGTGTAATGTTATGAGCCCGTTACTCTTATCAAAAATTGCAAATTTCAAAGTGATCATTTTAAAGAGATTCCACTGTAGTTCCATTCTCAATAATGAAATTCACCGTAATGGAAAGTAACATATTGCAGGATGTATCGGAAAATTAAAGTTTGAGGTACAAAATTAATATTAAAATTGAAAAATTAAAGCTAACATAAAAAATCACGATATATGGATTCTGATTTTTCGGTATTTTGAAATGATGGTAATTGGAGCTCTTTAAAACACATGTTTTGTAAGCCCTGTTTCTGTAATTTTTTCCTGTAGGATAATAATTGCACTGACATAGTTCATTTAAAAGAGTTAAACTTACGTTAGGTAGTACATTCGAGGGAATATTGAAAAACTAAAATTTTAAATACAAAGTCAAAATTGAAGTGTGCGAAAATAGGAGGATAGAAAACTATAACACATAGTTTAGGATGTGATTAGACAGATGTAAAAAATGGAGATATAGAGAAAGATGCATAAAGCAAATAATTAGAAACCTTGACTTCAAATAAACATATGTAGCTTCAACATGCAAATAACGCAAGATGCAAAAATTCGAACGCTACTATATGTGAAAGTCAATACTTTTACTACACGCGAATGAAATAGCGCAAGGTAGATTAATAACTATCTATAGCAATTTCGTAATTGCCAATGTTAGCTTACATTCTCAATGTCCCTTTAGTTGACGGTACTTGAAAATCATCATCTTAGTGATATTATTTCATAATGTTCCACGGAAGCTTTTGATCCTTTTGGAAGAGTACGACTATTTTATACAAGAGACGAAAATGTTCTGAAAATAACTGTTTCAAACTGTTATGTATCGATTCTGGTTGAAACAGTTATGAGAACCGAAAAACTGTCATAACAGTTATAGATATATCAGGTCTAGCCAATATCGGTTTCTGTCACAGTTTTTCAGAGCCGATATTATATCGGCTATATAACTGTTATTGTCGGTTCTGTATTATACCTGATTACGGTTCGATTCTACATAAGTATATTCTCATATCGACTGTTAATTTTATATTATGTGTTAAACTTCTGCTGTGTTCTGCGTCTTCGAAAATCAAAACTACAATTATTTCTTTATATCCCAGTATTGTAAAAATAACAGCACATCCTATTTCATTTCTGTGTATAAAACAAAATCGTATCGTATCAACTAAGAGAGAAATATCGCACACAAGAGTCGTCAACAGTAGTGCACTTACAACTAGTGACAATATTCTTTTCAAATCGTTTTATGCAAGAATATACCAATGTGCGTTACAAAGAGTAGCACGAGTCATTTTTCTTAAGACTAGCATGTTTCATTGTACCATGCGAAGAATCACATTTCATCATTTCCACCGAAAACTAACATTTTTTATACTTATCCACGAGTACTAGCACGTTTCACAGTTTGCTACGAACAGTGACACGTTTCATTTGTTTCACGAAGAATAACACGTTTCAAGATTAAGATATGTACATATTATGACATGCACATTCCAAAATACCTAAATAATATGATTCCACTGATATTTAACAAAAAAGAAGATTTATTAGCAATGATATTTAAGGATCCTAAGAAAATACACTGAATTTTATAAACATATTATTAATTAAAAAGTTTGTTTATTATAATTTTACTTTCATTATTCCGTTAAAGAGTTTATTTCAGTTAAAATGCAAATTTGTCGTCTTATTTTTGTAATATAATCCTGAAAAGATTTTAATGTATGGCTAGAAGGGATTTGTGCTAATCTTCGTAGCAGACTGCTGCAACATGCTAGTTTCCGCCGCGCAAAAGCATAAACGTGCTACTTTTTGTCGCAAAATTCGGGACATGCTACTTTTCGTAACTACAAAGTCTCACGTGTTAGGATTCGTAAGAAAAATAAAACGTGTTACTCTTCGTGACACACGTCGATATGTACATATACATGTACTAATATTATACAGGGTGTCCCGCATTTTTCCGTTCATACTTCAGCAATAATTTCTGGAAGTAAAAATAACACTCAAATGTCATAACAAAACATCCATAAGTGCTTCATTAAAATTTGTTAACAAATATAAAAAATATGATATTACTTCTCCGAATTTAATACAGGACAAGACGAAATACGTAAGATGTTTCGAGTAAACTAGGATACGTTTTCGTAATACTAAGTCTGTACTTTGACAAACCGTACATAGCAATTTCATTGTATTCCATTTATTTCGTTCATTTTAATAATTAATTTCGGTTTCATATTGTCTCACAAAGCAATAGATCACAGTCTTCAAAATACCAAAAATATTTTCTAATCACGAGCATGCAGATATGCGTTTTACGCACGATTTAAATTTTAGAGTTGCCATTAGAAAATATCGTGTAATATTTTCGAATAGGCATTTATAACGTTTACATCATATTCTACAATTTTTATTGTAACTTATTAACAAAGCATCTGTGGACTTCTTGTTATATAATATTTTTACCTTATTTTTACTTGTAGAACAGTGCCTGTATAGAACCGAATTACAATACAATCGATATAGAACTGAAAAATAATAGTTATAGAGCCAATGTTATATTTGGTGCATTCAAAGATTTCGATAGGTTTAACCACAAATTATTGTGTTATTATATTCAAAATGATTTATTTAATCGATTACAAAATCGCTACTATTTTCAATAACTTTTGTCTGTCATTTTAGTAACAATTGCCATTTCTCCAAAATAACAATCATCGAAGCTTTCAAAATATAATGAGACGTAACGTTTTATGCAATTTATCAAAAACTGATCATTAACCTTTGCACTCAACTAATACATAATATCACTAAATATCGTGAACGTATCAAAGTAAAAGTATAATGCACTTGGTAAATGCAAAAGTTTTAGTTGCTTTTCAAGAGACTATGTTGTAAGCTACGTGTCGTTTTTCTTTCAAGAAAAAATTATGAGTTTTTATGATACAGAAATCCAACTGCAATCAGAATAATTTACAAAAGTAGTGGAAAATAACAGCGGTTATCGGATTTATTAAATGATTGTTGGCAATAAACCACAATTCAACCATTTATGATCGAAACCATCAAAACTTTTGCACGCACCCAATATAATATCAGTTCTGAAGAACCGCAACTAAAAGCGAAATGAGCCAGAACCAATATGTCCATAGCAGTTATAACATTCTTTTGATTTTGGTAACTGCTTCGAGAACCGAAACCGATATTATAACTGAAGACCATAGAGAAAAAGCTTGATAAGACAACTGTCTTGATTTTATGTTTTTGATGTTATTTACGAAAAAGGGAATTCTTAATAGATTCCAAGATACAAGTATTTTTATAATACGTATAAAAGGAAATAACTTGATAAATCAACGTGAAACAGGTGAGTAATATGGTGAGTTCACAAGGAATTTTGTTTAATAATTTCACTGAAGGATGTTGGTCGCACTAAATGTGTGATTTGCTTTTGTTATTTTAAGTGTAACTATATTTCTTAAATAAGTTGGTAGAATAAAAGATTATTATATTGCATTAAGGTATTGTATAAAATTTTTAACAACACAAGAAAGATTCTTGTATAAACCAGAACTCAAATATTGAAATAGTTTTATAAATATGGAACTGATTTAGAACGTTTTGAATTTTAAAATTGCTCTCCCTTAAACTTACAAAAATGTATCTTATCAATAGACTGGAGATATTTATGCATTTATGGGAAATTTCGTTACGCAAAGAAGAATAAAATTCACCTAATACATGAAAATATGCAAAATGTATAAGATAAAGTGCATTTTAAAGTACTTAGGCGGTGAAATAAATCCCTGCTTACGTTCTATTCTTTTAGTTCTGTTTCTCAAATTATGAATTTGCATAAAAATCCGCAGTCTACTTCCCAGATATTTCTCTGCGATCTTTAGCCGTTTTTAACCCCGGATTCCAAGTAGCTACAGTAGAAAATGACGCGCAGTATCAGCAAGAAATCATTCCACCGACTTTCATTCGCTAAAAATTTCGCATCTCAAGTTATAGGGGCAACGAATCGCCGTGACACGACTCGTTCAGACGACACTGACGGCAGGTGCACAGAGATCGAGCGGTTGCATCGTTTCGCGGGCTTCCTCCTCCTCCTGGTGGCCGTTCGGCGATCATAAGTACGCGGAGAGCGGCCTCCGACGAGTGTGTGCAACGAGTCGGCGTCCTCCTGGCCGTAGCGTGCGGCCACACACTCGGATAGGAGCCGGTTGCATGTGCACCAGTCGTCCGAGTACATTCGTGTGCGCGCACTTAGGCCGCCGGTGCAGTGGACGCACTGCATTGTGGAGTAGCGAACGACCAAAAGGGGGTGAGGGAGGAAAGAAAGCTGGACGAGGCGGCGGCGGCAACGGTGGAGGAGGATGGCGGTGCAACGCATGCATTGCAGCAGACAAAAAACGATGAGCTGCGGTGGGGACCAGACGGGGGGCAAAAACACGCGACGGGCCCCAAACCCAGGCCCCTCCTGTGCCGCAACCGACTCCCTTGCTACGTACACGCGATGTGCATCGTATGAGTGTATGTGTGGATACACTTTAACGACGCATGGCCGCCAACCTCGTGCATGCTATATAGAAGTCTATCCATGGGGGTGTCGAATATTGTAGCTTGTCTTCAGTCGGTATTTAGGTATTCATTCTGACAGAGATTCATAAGAATATGTGGAGGAAAATTGTAAATACTGTACACAGAAAGTTATTAGGAAAAAAGGAGAAAAACTTAATTATATAATTAAAAACTAGTTTGTACCAATACGGGTATGATAATTGTTAAAACAGATGCACTAAAATTAAATAGTATACAGCAGGAAATACAGTCAAACGTTGATAACTCGAACTGCTTTAACCACGAAAACTATTATAAGAGGAAAATTTTGTTCATTCCCTCTTGCTCCTCTATAAATACTTCTATAAATCAGAATAAAAGTTACTTTATCTCATATTACATGCCGAATTATATGCATATTTAGATACATTTTTATATCTGTAACTCGAATTTAGCCCTCTGCACCCCAAATGGTTTTTCTATATTACCTACCAGTACCGCCAGTATACTTTTGTAGTGAAATTTAAATTATCCTCATACAATTAAAAATCAAATTATTCTTCGTTTACATTCGTACACAAAAGTTCTTCACTTTTCACTCGCGGGGTCCGTGGAAATCCCGTCTCACTTATTTCTCCCAAAACAACGGGATCCACAATTATCGCGTTGTACCTGGTTTTGTGCGTATTTGAGCATTGGTAATCGTATCTACCATCAATTCAAATTTATTTTATATTGGAACATCAGAGAACGTTATACTATAACAAATATACTGTAAAGTGTTCCAAGACACGTATGTATGAAAATCCGAATAGACTGGGAGAATCTTTAAAAAGAAAAATCTTAGCAGTATGTTCCATAAAAAAAGCAACTAACAATAAAACAGTTTTTGTTCTATTTCTGTTTCATTTTGTTATCTTATTGTTGTGAGTAAGATTCTCCTATTTTTTCGATCAGCGGGATAATCGGCTTTCTCGCATAATGTGTTGTCCGTCCGCGAGAAGAAGGCAGGCAAGTGTTTACATTCTTGCTCTCGTCTACTCACCTTCTTACCACCATACGCATTGTTCACTGTCGGCCGAAAACGACGACGAAGATCGACAAAACCAATAGTGAAGAATACTTGTGGTAGTAGGGAAGCTAATAAACTGTAACTATAGTGTGGAAGTAAACATTCGCTTGCCTTCTTTTCTCATGGACGGGCAATATACAGAAAATCAATAAATTTTTCACATTTTTCTTAAATTTCTATTTTCTTATCTATAAATCAAAATAACAAACAAAAATTGCCCGCGATTCTGACCAAAAAATTGAAAAGGTTGCCCATGGCTGAAGGGTTAACTCAACTGGGATTGAATATTACGTGTTTATAAATAACCAAAACATGCGATAAACTATTGGATACAATAAAAAAAACTTGAAAACATTAGTATAAGTTATTTGTTGATTATAAAACAGGAATAAAATTTTATATTTACTTTTCACAGAATGTACTTATCATGTCTGACGAATAAATATTGCATTTAATAAAAGTATAGTCGTTAATAATTTCATAGATGACTCGGGTATTACACCGACAACAACTCAATACATAGAATTCTGTCTTCAATAAGTATCTATCAAAATCGAGCTACTCATCATCAACGAATACTCGTGTGTTCAGACAAAGGCAATAATCACAAGTATGAACCGAGTGCAATTCATTCCCCAGGAAAAAGGGAACCTCTGTGTCGGTATCCTCCCATCTCCCATTATCATTTCACATTAACGCTCCCATTAACGCGATCTCCACTTCATGGTGCCTTCCAAACGGCTTCATCGCAACGAGCTCTCGATTCGAATCGAAACGCAAGGACAGTCGGATAATTCGCCGTCGCGTCGTTCCATTACGCAATCCTCGTCACTCCGTTCCGGATTTCCGATGTTGTGCAGGTGGACAACGCGGTGTCGTAATCGAGACGCGCGTGCAGGTGCGACCTTTGATACTCTTTTTGTGCTCCACCCCTCTTGGTACCTCGTCCTCTCCTACAACCGCGTCGGTCGATGTACAAACGCCACGTTTCGCAGACAGAAAATATATGGCAATTAACCGGTGTTGTAATCCGTAAATACACGCTCTGACCGGACTCGATGGCCGCGCCAACGATAAATGGCGAGAACTTCCGCGATTTTTGCATTTCAACCGTGACGAATGTCGCGCGGCTAGACTGCAAATACACGACTGGACAGCGGCGACACAGCGATCGAAACACGGTACGGGTAATCGCCGATCGTTTCGTACTCGAATCGTTTAGAGCGGATTGGAAAAAAATTGTGGTACTTATTTTATGATTTATTAAACGATTGAAGGTCAAAAAAAGCTGAATTCTGTTGCATTTTAATACTATTAGGTTGGCCAAATAGTCTTTTCGTTTTTTTATATTGTGTGTTTGAATTGTATGACACATGAATTGTTATACGCCAACAATTTTACAATTGCAAAGAGAATCTGACAACAATCATTTATTCTAATCTCTGGGGAGAAAAATCGTAAAAATTGATTGTATTTACTCTGGTTAACATAGTTCTGAAATGGAAGAAAGTCAGATGCGTTTCCAACGCATTAATTAATAATAATAATAATCTGGAAAAAAATTGTCGAAAGAGAGTTGACAATACATCGTTTATTAAAGTTTTGTTTCTATCTGTCTGTAAAATACGAAAAGACTTTTTATAAAAATTGTATAAAGTTAAAGTAATGTATTTCCAAAGATTTTCGACGATTTTCTGTAAATAATGTTAATAAAGATTCATTTTTTTTCGTTATCTGTTTATGCGAACATCCTATGATTTTTTTCGTCCACCTTGGTGGAATTAAGTACACTTTAATTGCCGGTAATTCTAGTGTTAATATTAGGTTGATCAGAAAATTCGTAGAGATATTTTAGAAACATCCAAGAAACACACAAAATTGTCATTTTAGTAAATAGTTTTGCGTGTAGTATTTATTATTCGATAATTGTATGATGTATGCAAGTAATTCTTCTAGGCTTTCAACTTATTTAATTTTGTCGATTAATAAAGTTTGACAAATATTACAATAAATAACAATAGTAAAATATGCTAGGTAACGATTAACAATTCTTGCTACGTCTTTATTGAAACATTAGGTTGTTTAGTGTTTTCCAACGAAAAAAGTTGCCTTTATTTTAACTATGTAATTATTGGATTTAAAATAGCAAAAATAGGAACAATATTTATTCAGATTAAGAATGCTATTATTTAACTAAAGCTCATAAAAAATAATTCCCTCCCAGTTCACTAATTACAAAATAGAAATGAATTTTATTAAAGACGCTACAAATTTGCCGAACAACCTAATATAAATTTGAATTTAATGTTTGTCACGAAACAGTTTTTATAAAACCCGTAAATGCGATCCAGTGAATTATCGAATTTATTTTGTTTTCAAATTAACGTACTTTCAGATGATTTTAAAAGTATACTATAGTGTTTTAGTAATCAGTAGACAGGTTGTATGAACGAATATATATTAACAGTATCTATATGTACATTATAATTCGAAGATCGTTATTATGTTTCGTCATCAGTTTATGTGATTGTATCGCGAATGATTTTGGTTTTGATATAAATTTATATAGATACACTAAAAAAACAACAAATTTCTGAGAAAACAAATAATTAAGTATCTACATTTAAAATATTGATAATACGCGTAACGAATTAACTCGTGTAGTGATAAGCTACACGCAGATCATCGTCATGAATTTTCACAACTAAAAATTAGCCGCAAATCGAGTTACGCTTAAACTTTTCAGAGCAGGGGTAATTCGAAACTTTTAAAAGGTTACTTCGAAACTGGTCGAAAAACCAATTAAAATGCAAATACGAGAACACCCAAATACATCGCTGCATGAACGATACAACCATCCATGAACTATTCACGTATATGTTCTCGAAAAATACTGAAAGGAACGCATGACTGGCAAAACAAGCTGAGCAAATGTAGCCTTCACCCCATAAATCATAGTCATCCCTCCTGGCGATGTACATATTTTCAAGGGCGAATTTACGCAAGGGAAACTTCCAATCGAAGTTTAACACAGAAATTAATAATTACCATTAATTTGCTATAATACGGCATGTAATGGCGCAGCAATGTTCGACAGAGTCACAGCCTTTACGCGAACTTTCCAGAAAACAGAAATTAATTTTGCTCAGAACCCGAGACTGGGGCTACAAGCTTCTTTATAAATTATTAAAACTTTCGCGCCAGACTTCTCCTAGCCAGGATATATCCACCTTTGTCGGTTGAAGCCCTCATGAATATGTAGCTAGAACTCTGTAACCGGGTGTCGGTAGTTTTTCTTTTCGAGCAAGACACCAAGTTTGTTAATCCGCGATCCGGAAAGCGTTTTGCATTTTGATAACGCGACGGGCAAACACAGATAGTTGCTCCTTGTAATGATAAACCAGAAAAGAAAGGGAAGAATAAACCGTGAAGTGAGTTGTCGGCGGCTGACTGGTAATCCTTCAACGTTAATTTCATGAAAGAAGGTTTAGAACTCCAGGTAACTGATGTACAAGATATTATGTAAAGAACGCGTGCGGAAAAAAGGGAAAATGAAAGAATGTGAAGGTAGTGCTTTGAGTATACAAATGTGTAATTGAATGTGTATATTATAGTGTTTATGCATATAAAACATATATAAAACATTGTGAGGAAGGTATCCTGAAATGTTAGCGATAAAGAAACGTAAATTCTTACTCATTGTTAGTAACGTTGATTTTATTTTAGAGTAGAAATCTTCTATTATACTATTACATATCTATTATTGGGCGCGGGCAAAAGTTTCGAGAGATATACTTAGCAGTTGAGTATAAAATTTAATGATCGGTTTTCGATAAATTGTATAAAAGACCATATCTCACTATTTTTTAAAGTATAGACATTTTTTCTTAATGGGTAATGCGATTGCTGCTAGAATAGCAGGAAGAAGATATCGAAAATACTAGTGATTCTCCGAATGATTAAATAAATTATTTGGAATATAATAATACAATCATTTATGGTCGAACTCATCGAAACTTTTATACGCACCCAATATATTTTATTTAAAATTCAGATATCCAAAATACCATAATTTGTCACTTCAATCAACACTAATTATTATCGACCAATATAAATGTATCTATAATATTTAAACCCAAGTTCTCACAAATACAATGCAATTAATATTGCTTCATTCTCTTAACAATATTATTTTTGTTGTAATCGTGGCGCTTACAGAGTGATCCAAAATAAAACGGAGTTAATTAAAATCTTTCAAGTTGGTAGGCAAATTAAATTTTAGAAAAAGAACAAACATATGATTATTTGGATATTAAAAATGTTGATAAATATATTACAAATGGTTCCACATGGATATATTTTTTTTTTATATGAGAAAGTCACGAAGGATGCTCATTTTTCGGCAGTCTAAGCTAAGACTTTCCTTAAAGTAGAAACGATATGATTATTCCACACGTGTAAATTGAAAATGCGAATTAAAATGATGGGACCATCCAGTACTTGTCACCAATTACACAAGTGACCATGAACACAGATAAAAAATGTCGGTTTCGAGACTTCACCTGCTGACAAGTTTAACGTGTAACGCGAATTGTGTTTTATGTAGCCATTATTCGCTACATAAAACTAGATGTCATAAGCATGGAAAGGAAAATCGTGTATATGCGGGCTCCTGATATCATCGACAGATGGTCCCGCATATACGGGTCATAAGACATTGAAATATTTTCACTCATGGCTGAGTAATATCGATCTACAAGTGTTTAAGTCGCGGAGACATCGTTGGAAAATCTTACCGCCAATGCTACCCGCTGAAAGATAGAAAAAAACTCCATTCGTAAAAATTCTAAATCTAGATATCCACAAAGGACCTCGTAAATCTATTTAATCTCGGAGAGTTTTCGGCGAAGATTTTTAACAAATCCTTCTTAATGCGTACTATATCGTCAACAGTTGTAGAGTTATGGGACTTGGCAAAATGAAAAGGAGTTTCGAACAGTTCAGAGAAATACATATTTGTGTTAAGATGGAACGCAGAGAAATTGCATTTATTGTCACATTTTCGTGCACTTTTCTTAACCCTGAACTGCTGCAGCCATTAACACTCACGTAATCACTATTAGCGGTCTGTTTATTGCGTTATCATTACCATAAAAATGGCGAATAAAAAATTAAAATCAATTGCTCTTGATTTGCACATCAATAATGAAAAGGTCCATATACGATTCCAATAATTGAACATTACACTATGAAAAGCATCCCGACTGACAAGCTCGTAAATCATGCAGAAAGGAAAATAAAGATGAATATGTAATTATTAGCAATTTCATAGATCGATATTAGTAGTTGACGGTCAAGTAATTTGGTATTTTCTTCTTTCAACTCACACCACTTTCATAATCACCGGCACATATGAGCCGTTTATTTGCCAAATTGATTAACTTGACGAAACGAAAAGTAAAGTAATTGATGTAGCAAATATACATTCTTTTTTTAAAATTCCTTTCAAAATTTAAATTCAGATAAACACTATAGAATGTATTATTACATATAGCTAATTGCTTTATCTAACGTCATATGAAATGCATAAAATACTACCTATATGATTGGAATAATCATATTAGTTCAGTATTACTTCTATAAATTGTTTATTATTCCATGATCAAAGACATATTTCTCATTTCGTGGTATTAAGGCTAATTACTAGAAAAGTTTATTTTAAATGTAAACAGTTGGGTAATAATCTAGTGCTTTTGCACCACAATTTTAAAAAAATCAAAAAGTGGTGTTAATCACGTTAACTTATGAATGGCTCACATATTTTCTTATCAGTATACGTATAATTTAAATTATTGGTCTTGTTACATTTAACGTCTTACATTTATGACCCAACAACCGCTACTGTACCCAAAAAGTATTATAAAGTATCATGTTAGGATCCAGCCATTCAACGAAGCCAGCAGACAGAAAGAATATTGGGCATCCTGGGAGGGTCTCCGGCAGCTCAAAGGGTGGAATCCAGTATCGAACACAACGGTGGCATGCATCTTTTCGATATTTTTCTTCGATTTTTCCCGACAGAATCAACGAAGGGTTCGTGGACAGATCGCAGCAAAGAGTCGAAGCGAAATCCGGTTTCCATTTCAACTCGATTCGCTTGTGCCCTTCTCATTCGACTGGTCAGGTCAAACACGTGTCTAACCCGCTCATAGGCGTGGAAACTTCAGGAACCTTTTGTATAGTAATACGTTGCGCGTTGTCTTCTCTGAAGGAATCCGCGAAACATGAAGCACGCTATACCCTAGCTTTCTAGGATTTATCTTTTCCACACGGTTAGAAATGGAATTATGTGTTCCGGAAAGATGGCGGAGAGGGACAGGGTAAGAGAGAACACGATGTAAAAATCGCGGTATGACGTGGCGATGCTAATTAAAGTCGCCACGTCGAGCAGACGATGCTATCGCTCAAAAGCTGTTCTGCTTTGTAAGCCGGCTTGGAAACGAGGCCGAATGGCCGTCACTCTGCACCCGCGTAGGTTTAATGTTAGTTTTTTTTTTATGCTGGTAAGATGTTGATGAGAAATTGTCGAGAATTTTTATTAACATTCCCTTTAAGAGATGAATGAAATAATGCAGAAGGGTGACCTCTTTTCACTATCTGATTGATTACGTTTTACGTACCTTTGACCTAAACGAAATTATTATTTGATATATTGACGTATCAGGAATTTCATAATAATACGTTTATTACGAACACTTTGGAACTTGTAATTTTATATAAGAATAACCGACTAATGTCATTACACAGAGAATAACAAATTGCTATTATTGAACTTCATTTACTACAGACAATTATAATATTTGTTCACAGTTTAATGGGTAAACGTACACTTACGTATTTTCTAATAATTTTTGTCATACATTCATGTAAAAAATTAAAGGTATGCTTCGGTTAAAGTAAGTCTTCAAGGAAAAGTCCATTTAATACAAATTCGCTAAGAGTTTATTACCTTCTTATCGTTTATCCTCAAGTGTTATTATCATAACTGGTACCAACAAGCGAAGTTTGATTATAATAGGCAAATTATTTTTAACTAATTTTATATGGAGTGTTTTGTGACTGACTAACTATGATTACAATAGCCGATTGATAACATTATCAAAACCGGATGCCACTGTATTTTAGTTTCGTGAATAGCAGATCTTTTTGTACCCAAAAGGAAATTCAAGACCGTCGATGTTCCAAAATTTCTCAGAGGTAGAATGACTGTAACCGTAAGCGAGCAAAAATGACTCCATTGTGCGATAACATGAATGCTTATGCAGTAATAGCATAAACTAGTCGAACCTCAATAACTTAAAGCACTTTATCTCGAAAACTTCTATAATACGAAAATATTATTCATTCTCCTTCGCTTCTGTAATTGAAATTTAAAATAGCTACATCTGAACAAGTCAAAGTCTGCCTCTATAAGTGCAACTTTTATCATTACTGGCTCTTTAACTCGAAGTTACAGCTAGGGTGTCATAATTTGTTAAGCAAACAAATGATAAAAAACATGAGATAACAATTGCCGTTTCTCTATCTTTTGAAAACTTCGATAAATAGAAACTTCTATCACTCAAAGGTTTTAGCTCTCCCCTTGAAATTCGAGTTATCGAGGCGCGGCTATAACTGTAAATGCGTTTCTGAGCACCTACCAAAATTATGTAGGTGTCCTCGAAAAGGTTAAGGAACGAACTGTATAGTCTCTCTGTAAGATTTAAGTAGAAGATGGTCATTCAACACAATTTCTGTAGTTACAAAACACCAGACGCCGGAACATCAGCTTTTAAACCTCCGTCCATCTAAACCCTTCTCGACGAATCTTCATTTTCGAGATCACAGACTAAAGCAGCAGCTTTCACCACTAGCGTAGCTGTTGATATGGGGGATGTCGTCGAGGCAGCACACGTATCCGTGCATTCATTTGGCTACGTGACGATGCAGAAAGCGAGCAGAAGAGAAGGAAGGCCTACGTTCTTATCTTCGCCTTCCTCATGCTTTCCACTCCGCGTCGCTTTTCCTATTTGGGTCACAGGACAAAGAGCACGCCTGGAGCTAACTGCCTAGACGTAGAAGAGTGGATCGCGCTCCGGGGCGAGCTACGAAGTGAGAAAAAGAGAAGCCAGGTCGAGTACCGGGAAAGAAAGATGTGATTCTTGGTAGCGGAGCACCATCTTCCTGCGACTTTCGCTCCTGCTTTTTCCTCGCGAACCTCTTCACGAGCAAAAACACATCGCGAGTCGCACGAGGAAATTAACGCAGCTATTTATGGGAGTAGGATGCAAGTAAATAATCTTGAGATAGAGTACAGAGCGTTCGTTGTTTTAGGTACGTCTCGTGAGAGATCGTATGTACTGTACACTGTGTGGAGCATGGTGTTGTTACATAAAGGTATAATGGAACTAACGCCGACGTGAATCTTCATTAAAATTCTTCTTTATAGAATCTTTTACAATTTTTTTTTATTTCATCAAGAAATTTGTGATAGAAGAATGGTTTTTTTCTGTCTCTGTACGACGTTCAAACGACAGTTAAGTATCTTCTCCGAAAATTTTATTGGCAAATTCATAAAAATACCGCAGTCAGTGTCTTTTATATCTTGTCGGTTCAATATTGTATAATCCGTGTCCGAAACTTCAAACGCATCTTTCTCGAAACAGTGTTTCTATTATCGGTTCCAAGAATGTCTCAGGAACAAATCGATTTAGTTGAAATGTGCTCATGAAATAAATTATAAATACTCATTTTAAAGATAATTATCTAGTAATTAACATGTATTTTTTTTTTTGCACCTTCAATAGTTCTATCATAAATACAAAACGGACGATTTTTAAGTCTAACGTTATATGTTTGAAATCAAATAGCTGCCATTTTTCCAACGAATAGATTCTTCTAAACTAGCTAGTATTTCTTTCTTTTTGTTTTGTTTTGAAGGCATGTTTCATTTTTTGCTTTAGATATAAATTGGCAGAAAACAGTTGATTTACTGGAACTGCTATCAGCTATTTCTATCATTTTCAAAAAATCGGTAATTAAACTTTCAGAAATTATTTCTCAAACTGTATCCTCTTAAATGCTAACAACAATCAATGAATAATCTTGTACTTTATGTTTCTATTTTTATTCTTCTTATATACAGTGGTTCCAAAAAGTATTTGCACATGCGCATATTTTTCCATTATGCGTCTTTTAATCAGGCTTTGTATATCGATACTACAACAACAAATTTATACTGTCGCACAAGGGCACTATCATATAATAGGATCCCTAATTTAGGTGAGCTCAATTAACTAATACTTAAAAAAAAATTGTAGCGTTTTTTATAATACCTACTAAACTCTGTTGTAGAATTGATGAGACTGGAAAGGAATTATTTTAATAGATCTGCGTTGAATGTCAATGTTATTAATTTCAACAAATACTGTTCATGGTTGGACCACTTAAATGTGCTAAGTAAGAAACTGTATCTAAAGTTGGTTAAAAGAAATAGCAACGGTAATTAATAATTTATTCCGGTAAAATACATAAATTAGGGGCAGTAAATTTTATTATATCCAATACATTTTATAATTTTTTGCAATCTTACCTATAACCAGAAATTGAATACACTAGTGGCTGAGAACAATCACTCGAAAGAATTTATTTTTTAAAAAGATGAAAACTTTTCAGAAAAAGGAATTATAAAACTTCCTAATAGTCCTTGCTAATAGAATGGTCGAAAAACATGCAAAATTATTCCATGCAATGATACATGCTTACATATGATACCTTTGAATGGTTTTTAAATATATCTACGAACTTTCCGAACAACCTAATACATTGGTGTACAAATATTTTTTGGAGTCACTATATATGTAGCCACTTAAATAAAATAATTTGTAAAAGAGAATATTTCCGTTGAAATTTCTCTAGTTGACACCAGCAATTTCATATGCGGAAACCGAATATTACAAACCTTGAGTTTCGAAATCTTACATGCAGAAAATCACGATCTTTCTAACTTATGATCGTTGCAAACCACGTATCGGGGTTGTTATCGAGTCTGCCCACTCGCGTCCCCCGCGAAAAACACGTTTATGCTCGTTCCAGTTAAGAAACTGCATAAACAAGACGGAACACAGCAGCGTAATGTCGTAGCCCATGAAGCGTGGCCGGTGTTTCACGCGTTATCTCGAGCCTGTCATCTTTACTACGAACGGCTGATCCACGTTTTAGCGTCGATCGTAATTTCGTCCTGCCTTTGTCAGCCCTCTGAGTACCGGGGAGAACAAGTGGCGATAGCGTGCTAAGTGTACGCGCGCATTGTCGATGAGGCTCGCGTTTATGGGCCACGATAGAATACACGCTGGCATTTCGGTCGAAGTCCGCGTTCCTGCGTGCTCGTCAAGCTCTGTATCTCGAGGTTATCTCGCCAACGTAAAGCTTTTTGAGGATCCTCAGTCTCCACGGTGGAGATGTCACGTTCCTGATTGCCGGAGACGAGATGGAACATTAGATCGAGTTCTGAGAATTTTTTTCGTTGAATTGTTTTCATTTTTGGTTCTTTAGTTGAGCAGCGTTGCAGGTGTTTTAGTATGAAATTTCTCAGAAACTGAAAGAGGATTTGATTTACTGGTTGTTAGTTTGTGTAATTTTAATCCTTTCAGACCCGATGTTATGTACACAATCAGTCGCAAAAATCTTCATACACCCTTAATTTCAAACATTTAAAAAGAAATACAAGAATTGCCACCATCTTATGAGTTATTAATTACAACTGCACAGATTATTAAAAAATGTCTTTTTCTTGTTTGTCTCAATAAACGTACGTGGACCGAAAACTCAATTTTGCGAAACTGACTGTTGTAAGTATATTTATACTTTGTTTGAGCTTCTGATACATTTGCGATGTTTTATAATTTGTTTAGCAGAAATAAAGTTGCATTATGGATACTTTTAGTGGTAATTTTATTCACTTAATCGATGATACCTTCTTTATGAGACGTCTTTTAGGAATCTTATTTGTCTGTACTTTTATATTTTGCGAATTTTCACCTTATTTTTATTATTTTAATATATGTCCTAAAATATGTTAGTATTTAGAATTTAAAATGTGTATGTAAACTTTTGTGACTGTATACTACATTGTATTTTGTCTCTGTAAAAATAAACGATGAATGTTTTTTTTTTTAGGAAAAGTTGTTGTAAATTTATACTAAATTTACTGAATCTTTTTCAGGAAAACAAAAAAAAATTTATTTTGTTTATTTCAAATTTCCAGTTAAGTTTAAAATGTGATTAAATGTGTATCGTATGATACGTGTTTCTCCAGAGACGAAAACGTTTGGTACTGAAACGGTTAATCATATGGTACGGTGGATCCTTCAGTAAGTAATCAGATTTGTGGAATGATGCTTAGTTTGATAGAAGTTTGACCATTAGACAGTTCGGAATAATCAGCAGAAACTAAGTAGATTCTGTGGTTTACAAACAACTAATTCTCTTGTTAGAACTGATTCTCAACGGGGGCAATATGCAGAAAACAATCGGTTACCACAATGTTTGGTTATAATTCCCATCTTTACAAATCAGAAACTTTCGGTTTTACTTATCGTTAGAAATTATATGTAATAATTAAAACAAAAGATAGTGTTATATGATATCTTTCAATTATTACAAAAAATTAATAAAAACTATGCCGAAACGAATTAGTGCAGTTTCGCAAGCGAAAGGGTTGTGGACAAAATATTAAAAATACAAATTAAACACTGCCTAGTATTGGACGTGGTGCAAAACCGAGTCAATCTATTCCTGTTTTCATTTGCCAAACAAGAAGACATTGACTACTAAAAAAATTTCTTACGTTACTTCTAACTGTGACACAAATATCTATAATGTTTATCTTTTAATGTTCTCTTATATTCTTAGTAATAAATAATCATTTATACGAAACTTGTGCTTATTGGTTCAGTTATACTGCTTAATGTGTATACAGCAAATAAACTTAAAGTAGATATTATACCTTTTACTAATTCGTACGGCGATTATACCGCTTACGGATGCAAATAGGTTAATAACGTTGTTGTCTTATTCTAGTTTGAACTATTAACATCGAATGTAACGCTAAAATGATAACGGGTCCAGGCAACCCCCGGATGATTCTATATGGGAACGAATAGTCTATCCTATGTTTCGTCGGTGCTATTACTATCGCCTAAAATGAATATGATCCCGTACCGCATTTGTTATGAAAATCAAATTTTCTTTAATGTACTTTCCTTTAAAATTATGAAATTATTGTAGCATGCGCTTGTTTTCCACTCAGCCCCTCAATTTTATAAACATGTTGTGGATAATTGTTGATTTATCCACATACATTATATTTATATTTAGCTAATATTATATGTAGTTATCCGTACTCTGCACATAAATACTGGCACGGAGGAAAAATTGAATTGAATTTTATCTCATTTTAGCACATTGATCAAATCCTATTTGCCATTCCTGGTACTAACTGTAGATTACACCGATAAAAAACACGTCTGTAATTAAACTGTTCGTTTTGTCTTACAAAAAATAATTATCTACGATCAGAATATTCAAACTGTCTGCCGATGGTAAGATTCTACTAGCGGATTCACGTGTCTAATTGATGCCCTGTCCCGTTAAACAGTGGCCATAAGGCGCATGAGAGAGGGAAGAACTTGAAAAGCGGAGAAAATAGAAGGTGAAGAACGAACATTGCACGCGTCGTTGATTTCGAGGTTAACCTTTCGGCCCACGGACTGGTGCACGAGACCTAACGGACCAAGGACGACTTTCCGTCTCGCTTGCTACCCATGGAATTCGTGGATTTCAGCCGCGCGTGGGCCCGCCGCGTAGCCACGCGGAACCGATGTCGTTCCGTGAGAAATGCGTAGAAAAACAGGTTAGGCTCATTCCTGTCCACCAGGATTCTAGACGCAGTTAGTTTACAAGTACGGAACATTATAGGACACTGCAGAATGCATCAGTGCTGTTTGTATGATATTATAAAATGTATATGCAGCCTTGTTCAAAACTATTAGGTCATCAGCTGTTTTTAACTATTCCACTGTGGCACTTAAAAATTGGAAACATTGGCAGTATGTATAAATGAGAGCGATTTTTATTCATATAGGGTGGATGCACCAGTAAATGAATACAGTCCAATGAATGGACTTTAAATAGGAAAAGGAATAAAATATGTTATTAAAATAAACAAATATTTAAATTTTTATTTGTACTAATTGCATACCTCACATATCAAACAAATTCCAGATTGCACACCGTGAATCGTGGTGTGAAAATAATCATAAAATTAAAAGAATAAAACTGTTCAGGTATCTAGGAATAAGTGTTTGTCATAAGATATGTCATTAACGGGTTTTTAGTATTCAATATAGTGAAACAGAGATATGTTTATAATTAATATAATAATTAATTTGACATAAAGGTTATTGTATTTAACTTCTTATTTTAAGATGTTATCATAGACAAATAGAAAAATGCTAAATTTTATTATTGTTCATTCATTGGTGAAATCAGTATTTTTGGATTTTTACTTAATTAATTGCTATTCCTACTTCTTTTTCATTAAAGGATCTGGCTTGAATTATCAAAATACTCATTAACGCTATTAATCCCTGAAATATTTCCTTAAGTATTCATTCATTGATATATCTACCCTAGAAATAGTATGAGTATAAATATTTAGATACTCGATACCAATAATTATAATGTAACATATGCGAATTAACGATAGAAGTAATACTAAGTTACAAAAAAGATATATGTATGCTTTTAGTGAACTATGGCTCAATTTATGAGAGCGTATAATATACATCCTCTATAGCGAAAAGGTTAATAAAACTGAATTTGGTGTAGCTTACGAACTAAGAGCTACATTTACTATTTCGTATAATTGTTCTCAAAGTATTAAATGTATTAGATACCCCATATCCATCACTGCCCTAAGGCTTTTGGGCGGTGACGTACGAAATATTGCAAGCTCACATTAACCCATTTGCATCCGCAAGCGGAATATGTAATCCGTGTACGATGACTGATATTGACATCCCTGATGTTTGTGATGTACCACTATGTACCGATAACTTTGAATATTATCTACTAATTAATAAAAGGTATAATATCTGTTCTAAGTGCATTAACTGTACATTTGAGGCGTTGACAGTAGTAACTGAAAACTCAACATTTTCAGAAATATTTTGTACTATATTAAAGCGATTTATGGCACCTGGCGCGCATTCCGGTTGGTCTTTTCAGTGGACTTCATCCTTCTTCCCAATATATAAGTTTTTATAGAAAAGAAATTTTTTAGAACGTTTGCGGTGCTAATTAAAGGCATTTTTTTTTTCGAAACACGTGTTTGTTTAGCTTGACGTTACTAGCCTCAACTCCTCATATACATATATATCCTATGGTTTGATTATTACACGTAATTTCCAAATAAAACCGAAAGTCTCTGACTTATAAATTTTATCGCGTATTAATTCTATGCTGAAAATGGATTAACCCCTTGATGTAGGGAGAAAAAGATTATGAATTCCGTTAAATTAAGAGCATATACTTAAAATTCTCTAATATTGGAATCACACATACACGCTATAAGAAGTTTTAACATACAATGATTGACGGTAACATACAACTTGAGCCACCAGTAAACAGCCGATGGATTCGCTCTTCTCGGCATAGAGGTCAAGTGGTCTCTTTAGAAGAATCCAATGTTTTTTATTCCATTTGTGTATAGTCTAAAGTCTTGAAAATGTGTTTATAAAGTATTAATGTGCAATTCATTTCATTCGTATATTTTAATGAAGACGTTATACGTGACAGATTGATTAACTGCATCGAAGTAAAAGCAGCTTCTCTATTTTTTTTCACGATTCACTTCTAGTTCAAGGGAACAATTCGATTAAAGTAGACTGATAGAAAGATTTGTAAAAAAAAAGAAAATAGTTCACTTAAAAGTATGCATTGAATAATCGTACCCTCTCAAACTTTTATCTGGAATCTGCGATAAATTATATAGATTTTGATTTGTACAACACTGAATTATTCACAGTACATAATGCGTATGCTTGTACCGATAAAAATTTCAAAATATTGTTAAAGATCATTAATCGTGTAAATTCAATAATTCAGCGGGTACGAATACTTCTGTGACTCACTGTAGAGTACGTTTCCTTAAGAAACAAAAATTTTCATTGTTACTTTAAATTTGTAATTTATAACGAACATTACTTTTATTCAACACATTTCAATTCTACATCAGAAAGCTAACATGTTATAGATATACATAGATATGTAAACGATTAGGTATCTTCAACGGGTTAAACAACAAACGCTAAAATAAAAGTGGTAGTCCATATTTGGACCACTTTCTCTACTTAACCTAATAGATTTAATAAAAAGTAAATTTGATGATAACAGCATATTTTTCATTCTCTTATGCGCTGCAAACTGGTTAAGCCCAATTACTGGTACATACATCCAAGCCCAAAAGTTGCAAAATATGAACAAAATTAATCATTAACGAATAGAAGAACACAGTCATTCCTATTTCAGAGGAACGAATCGTGACACTGAGTTCCTGTTCTAGGAAGGAATCGTGTCGCGGTTGCGTCGTTTTCTCGTTAATACGGTCCCTCTGGGATGACGAGGGACGCGGCGACGGAACGAAGAGCAAGAGGAGGGTAGAATTGCGGCCCAGAGGTAGGTAAGATGAAAACCGTGGTAGCTGTGTGTCGTTTGCACGATCCAAGGGGGCAGACGGAGCACACGTCGCATAGAGAGACTGGACGAGACTCTCTCTCTCTCCTCTATTGTCCCGGTTGTACGGTGCTCCTCGTTAGGGGATCCTTAACGATCGCTCTTCACCGAGACGACTCGTGGTTGTCGTCGAAATCGTCGTATCGTCGATCTTAACGAGACTCCTAGTTTATCTGGCAGCCCAGGCACAGGACTGAAGAACGAGCTTAGCAGCACCTCGTTTTATCGTGTCCCAGGCGATGGAACTGCCTTCCTTCCTCGAGGAGCGTGCCTTCTGTCCAGCGGCGTGACGCGACACGCCGTCTCGACCGACGATGATAAATGCGCCAAGTTCCGGTACGATTGATACGCTTCGCGTTAAATAACGAGAGAATATTCTCTAACGGGTCTTCAGACCGGTACCGATCTCGGAATCTTTATGCACGCGGCCGTTTCAAGCCTGATGCGGATACAGATAATCCCGCCTGGCACGCTTCTGATGGGAATCGTGTATTCGTTTGCATCCTAGTTCCCAGATACGCTTTCCGGAAAGAAAGAGAGAGGTAATTCTTTATGCAGAGAGTTTATTACTTGATATGCCTGAGATAATAGATAAGTATTCAGATGAGGTTAACTCCTCATCCGGAGATTATTTTATTACCTACATATGCTAGCTAATGCTGACCGCTGATTTCATATCATGTCACGAATATAAATCATTCGAATATCATAGATAATATTTGTTTAATAACCTCCAATTTTATAACAAAGCTAAAGTTAGGGTTCAAGTTAAGCTTCATTCTCAATACAATGCGTTTTCGTTGGATCTGTGCCATAATTCGTAGCACGAGTGTGACTTATTATTGTAGGACAAAGGGTGAAGGGAATTTTGCGGTTAATATGAATTGAGACGATTATTGTGTGCATGTTGTTAGGTTTGAGATGAATTGTAAAACGTGTTTTTGTTGAAAAAGTACGTGTTAAGAAATGTGCAGTATGTACAATCATCTACTAATTATCTATGTAAAATTCATTCAGAATAATAAAATATTGCGATACTTGCAGGTATTGAAAGTAGTACAGTCGTATTTACAGTGACTTGCACTAAAAATAGTTTACTGTTTTCGCTTATTTGTCCTTGTAAAATACACGAAATATAAATAATAAAATACGTGTATAATTAATGCAGAAACATTCTACCTTCATTACTATAAAATGTCAGCTAAAACCATAACATTTTACACTTCAAAATATAAATAACAGCGGTAGTGTTAAAACGAATACCATATTGATACTATTGATGCAAATCTAGAAATTTCGATCTCGTATCGAGTAATATTAAAGAACGTAGGTATCAAAAAGTATCGATACTTGTTTGAGAACTACAGGGAAGTATTGATATATATATATATATATAGTACCTACAAGGAAGTATCACTGCTTCATTGCCTTTTTCATTATATTTTACTAAATTAGCGTTTTATATATTCATCACTTACCCTTTGTACACATTCATGTACTTCTTTTAACGCATACTTCTAAAAGCACATATTATTTTTAGAACCCGTATATGATACTTTCCAAATAATGTTAGACAACTATTAATCTTTTGGTAAATTAGCAAATGAGTATGAACAGCTTTATTAAGTATCAAATTGATATCGATACTATCATGAAGTATCAAACAAATATTGATTCGGTATAGTATTTATTATGAATAGTTTCAAAAAGTATCAGTATCGAAAATTGATACTGAATAACTAAAATGTTGATACCGTTCGATGCTTCCCACTGAATATTTTGGCATTGAATTGTTTGAATATCACCAATAATATCGGTATCGGTCCGATAACTATTAAGTGTACAATAAATGATCCATTAGTTTTTAATGAATAAACGAATTTATTGTATCAAATGATTAAGTTTTCTTTCAAACACGAATCCATAATTTGCCCAAAAGATGCAATAAAGTACTATAGAATAATAAGAACTTTATTTAAGACAGAGTAGATATTTAATTTTGTTAAAAATAAATACTAAATTAAACCAAAAGGTGGATTATTCATTGGTACACTTAATAAATAACGGTACTATAAAAGCATATGTAATAAGAAGCTTTCCTTAATGTAATTGTTTTTACTTTTTTCTTTCCTTTTTCTTTTCACCTTCTAATCTTAAATTTTTATTTTGTGTGCAATAAAAATACCTAACGTATTATTTTTCTACCAACGTCTGAATAACGTATTATTTTTTTACCCAAGGACAACGATGAAGATAAGCGAATGAAAGCTCACCCTATAAGATCAACAATAGCCTAAGAAACGAGACCGTCTTTAAAAAATAGAGAAGCGTTCCGCAATTTAAAAATAGGCCCATGGATAATGCGGTCCGCATTCTGCAACGTAATTATCTATTTATTAAGTGCGTCACTGGTGTTCGACGAGACACGGAGAACAAAGAGAAGGAAACGAGACGAAGTAACAATGGGTCGATATGCATCTCGGAGCAACCGCGCGTGCAGAATGCACCGTGGATCACCGCGTGACCCGTCGCCGGTGGTTGCTGTCATTTCGTCGACGTACTTACGTCATCCACGTTCTTCGTCCCTAGGCGTCTGGACGTCTCAACGCACACGCGATCAATGAATGTGCAAGATCGTACGAATTGATCGAGATATCCAACGGCAGCGAATTTTCTTCCTTTCTGCACAGTCACTCCTTTGTTATATTGATAGAATAGCAAGCACTGATGAAAAATACGGTTTGCTGATTGTTAAATAAATGAAAAATATTTGTAATCCTTTGCTTTATCATCACAACCTACGTTCATGACGCAGATGGTGCAGACGAGCGATTTTTTGACATACAAACGTATGTTTCTCCTTAATTTTCCAATTGAAAACAATAAACACAGATATATGACCGCGTACCGAAAAGCCACTCATCTCCATCATCGGTTTAATTTTAACTGTAACGGTAATTTTAGTTTAGAAGACGGAGGATCGCCAGATAGAAATTACATATGACGAGTTAGAGAGGTATTCATACTCAATTATTGAATTCAAATGATTAGTATTTTTTAATAATATAAGTACACCCGGAAATCTTTATCAGTAAGAATATATGTAGATCTTTATGCAAATTTATATTGTTATAAATATAAATAAAGAAATGGAATATAAATCCATATTAGTTTTACCTTCCAGATATTATGAGCTGTACTTTGCCATGGATATTTAGTATACTTTTGCGTATCATATGCATTCTGTACATATTTGCAAGTTTATATTTTCCATAAATGCATAAAGATTCACAGTTTAGTAATACCTAAGCCTTAAGTTGATATCCTATCATTGAATGTAAAACAATTATCTAATATTGTATAAATGAAAATTTATATAAGTTGTTGCAAATTTAATATCACAAAAGTATTGAGAAGGTACGAATATTTCTGTGACTCATCGTGTCATATTTCAGTTATTGAAATATTATATGTAATTTACATTTGGTAATCATCGATATCATAATCTATATAATATAAACGGAGTGTGTCTTTGATGTATTTTAATCATAATCGTAGGAGTTACAAACCAAGGATTCAGCGTTAAGGGTTATGCGGTTACGAGTATAGAGTTAAAAGTATAAATCGATTTAATGAAACAAAATTTTGTTGTTAATAAGAATAGCCTATTTATATTGGTTTTAAGACGTATCTGTCTCCCAATAATGTCTTTTGCAACAAGATTTTATTGCCCTCGACAGCTGGCAGATTCCATAGTGCATCGCTTTATTACGTACATAGGTACCTGTTTCCTAAACTTATTTAATATTGTTCGCTACAGTTTTCCTTCTGTTTCGAAGCAAATCAGATGCATGCTACCGCAAAAGTTTCCGCGAGGTCTTCGTAGAATCTTGTTGTCAGACATCAAATTGAGAATCTTGAATAGACTCCGGCTACAGACTGTCTAGCTAGAAACTTCCTAATCTACTGGCCCACGCAGACCTTTACAAGTCCAACAAATCGTCCAGAATCCCTTATTTTCTCATTTTTTTAAATATTTTATAGAAGAAATGAATAATAGCCGTCGGTATAACTATTCCATATCTTGACAGTTTTAATTGATGAGACTAGACAGTAAAGAAAAACAAATGCCTAAGTGATGAAGATCAAACGTCAATATTCATAGTCGACGAATAAAGACGAAAATAGTGCCTCTATTATCCCGCCTCGTTGGACAGAGTGTAGGTTTTACGGGTTGTCTAACTAAGAACCTACTAATCCCCTGGTCAATGCTTGATCATTCCGAGGAAATGGTCCAGAATTCTTTATTGTCTGCTCCGTTAAATAATTTACAGGGAAAATTACTAGTTGTGGGTATAACTATTACCTACTTTGATATTTTCTAACTACTGATTGTGTTTCTGATATTTATGATTCGTCTAACTAAAAACTTCCTAATCCTCTGAGTAACATTTCATCATTCACACGAAATTGTGTGAAATGTATTTTCTTTCCTTACAGATTTCATAGGAAAATCTGATAATAGATATATTAGGACAATTGAACTTTGATGTCATGTTTTCAGAAATAATGACTTATAGAAATAAGTGTTAAGAAGTATACAGTGCAGTTTAAATTGAAAGCTTGGGAAAATCAAGGAATTGCTTAACATTTTATAGAAATAAATTTGCTTAGTAAATGTATGTAAAACAAAAGATGATAAAGAAAGAAGTACAATGGAGAGGAAGAACTTATTTTATATGATTATTCAGCAAAAATACAGTAAGAAAGATAACTACTAAATTCAATAGAATTCTTCAATTATCTGAGTAAATTTCATTTACAGTAATAAGATGTGACTCCTGCAATCATCAACAATTATCACAAGTCGTATATACATTTACAAATTACACGCATGACAGTAAATTAAAAAGAAACAATCATAATCTTTATACTATTTATAATAAAACTACAATTACTACGTTTAACGATCTCTACGGTATTCCTTGTACTCAACGGAAGAACCCATTCTATATTGCCGAAAGCTAAACCAACAAGAAAGATAGTAAAAAAGCAGACAATTTCAAGAAGAGGAAGAACGATATGATTCAAACCTCGTAGAGAACGGTCCAAGTCACCAGGGAGGACTGTCAAGCCTAGGATTGCGCGTTGAATGTGAAAAGGAAGAACCAAGAAGGGTCCATTGGGAAAGGACGAACCATAAGAAAAATTCAACGCCCACACAAGTGTTCTGGCACGTGTGGGCGGATGTTCCTGTGCGTGCACAAACCGCCAAAAGTAAAAAGATAGGTCGTCCACGAGAGACTTACGCATAACAACGTGGTGCTGTATATCTGAGAGATGAACGGTGATAGATGAAGAACAACAAGGAGGAGGAGAAAGAAGAAGAGGAGAAGAAGGTGGTACCATCAGGTTGCGAGGATCGAGGCTGGCCAAGGCCAGAACGTCGTGGAACCGAGCCGGATTATTTTTAGCGCTTCCTACTATTGTGCAAAGCACAAGTCTGTCAAGTGTCTAGGCGGCCGCCTCAACGAAACGGTCCACCGTTATACACTCCTATCCCGAGACTCCCTGTTGTCTGCTTCAAACGCTAATTTCTACTGCTTTATACTCACTGCAAGTCGCGCGTGCACTCGCCACGCATTCGTGACTACGCGTGAGGTGAAGCCTCCGTGAATGGCGAACATACATAAGTGTACGTTGGTATACCAGTATCACTTCCCAATCTTTGAATTAAAATATCTCCCAAACTAACGGTTTTTTGACATAAATAGCTTCATGTTTTCTTATAATAAATGACGTGCTGAATTAACTAATACATTCAAAAATATATGATTCCAATGAAAAAAAACAACAAAATGTACTTCATGTGCATTTTATACGTCCGATTATAAAAACAACTAATCACGTTACATTATTATCTTCTGAAAATCATTCATCTCTTGGATGAGACATTTTGGTAAGCACTAAATAAGTTTGGAAGATAATCGCGTGGAAAGAAACACCCCATACAGGTACAGTATTCTGCATAATGTGATAGAACCTACGAAATTCCTCAAATCGTCTCGTAATCGTTTTATGATCGCCTTACAGTTGTCCTAGAATCGTCTGCACGGATGACTGCTTGTACTTCGATCCCAGATGTTTTTAACATTATAAGAAGGAGGGTTTGTCCACCGAAGGAGTCGAGAAGTACGAATTCTGCCGTACAAGGTACCGCCGCGCCGTCGCGATTAGACGATTTACTTAAAACCTCTCACTTGGAACGGCCTTTTCCGCAACTAGGCTAAGGCCATACATCGCCAATGCGTCCTGGAATCCGACGTATCTTTAGAAAAGACGTTCTTGTTCTTCTGCTCACGTACACCAGCCGACTGTGTTCCATTTAACGAGCTCTCTCGCGATCGTATTTCAATTCCCGCGCCGTGACTTCGTGGCCTCCCACTTCCCAATCGGTCGCTCGATTAACTTCACGTGCCTTCCACGAGTTTCTCTAACCGAAGCAAACGAGCTTACAGCTCGCGAGACACACTTCTGCATATTTATGAGCCCCGGTCTCGATCGAATCTATGTAATTGCCAGACACTTCCTGACGTAACAATCGGGAATTACGCTTGGAACGTTGATTGCATTCCTGGTTGAAGATCGAAGATCGAGCAGTTTTTGCTAAAAAAAAAGCCAGATAGCTGCCTTTTTCCATTTTCTAATTAGATTCTAAACAGATTTTACTGTAGAGATCAACTACTATAATTATTAACGCTCTTCAATGATTTTAAATGGATTAGACAACCGTCCATAAGTATTAGAACACCTGCTGGATTAACCCAGAACGCGATACTTCCTTTAAAATAAATACTAAGATACGAAAGAAAAGAAAACCTTGAAAACATGGAATAAACATCCTCTTAATATGCTAATAGAAATAATTTAAATACATCAGTGTCTATTTTTTTAAAATTAAATTTCGGGAGATTTATGCACCGTTACAATGAACGGTTCAAAACCCGCGGAATTTTTCGAGATGATCTGATAATACTAAATACAATACAAAATTTAATATTTCGACATTAGACGAAGTATGGATTTTGATTGTTGAGCTGTTTTATTATCCCTTTACAACAAAGATTTTCTAAACGTTTATGAGAGGTCTCTGTGTGCTATTAGTTTATCCCCATTGGTTCCAGATTTTCACAAGTCAAAATCTTAACTGTAGTCACTCACATATCTTAGTTTCTGTATTCGAAAAATTAGAGCCGACATTTTGCTTTAATTTTAATTTTCGTAGCTACAACTATAATATAAATCCGAATTGACTATTTAAACGAAGGATACGTTTTGACTGTTGAACAGTATAATACAAATTATTTAGTTTCTATTAAATATTAATTTAACGGATAATAAGCTTTACAAAAAGTCTTATAATAAGTCTACGAATAGCATAACCGAGATTCTTACACTTCCAAGAAGATTCACAATTAAACTCCACTCCACTATGCTTGCTTACAAAGATTCGAGACACGACACGGCGGAACGCGGCTTATTCTCCTGAATACGCGTCGTGCACGCGGAAACTGCGCCGTGGACCCGTTTGAAGGACAATGGAACTTAATTGAAGGTACTTCCTCTAATGAGAGGCGGATTCAAAAGTGCATCGTCGGTCTGGATGCACCAGCACCAAGTAGCTTTTGCTGGTGCATCAGCACCGACGCGTGAAATTGCAAGCAACGTTATTACAATAACGACGAGTTAAGAGTACAAGAGCTATGATAGAAAGAGACAGAGAGAAAAAAACGGAGCCAGACACGGAGACGCGTGCGTTACGAGCTTCTTCGTGCCAAGAAGAACGACCGTGTGCCGAGCGTGTCGTCGCGACGACAGCCTGAGTTCGTGTTTGTTTGAGAATGCAAATGCAATAGCGCTTTACGTAATAGTCGACGTGCCACCACGACAAAGCGAAATAACGACAGAGGCCCAATGACCCGGTTCCAACGCCCAACGAAAACACACCGAGCTTCCAATTCAATTTCCAAAACCAATAGGGGCGCGAGAGCACCCAAGCCTCACCCGCCACCGAACAAAAACATCCAGAACAGAGAGGAAACGGTTAGATGATGTATTGGATAGTCAAATCAAGTGCCGCGGTGCTCTGTTGTGTTTCGACATCCCATAGTGGAAAAAAGAGACGATTAAAGTTGATTCTGGGCAGCATTACCGAGTTATTACGATTTTAGTTATTAGATTTTTAATTGAACGATGCAATGGAGTTAGAAATGAATTAACCCCTTGCTCAACGGTTATTTTATTACGTACGTATGCTAACATTAGTTAATCACTGCTTACGAATTATGTCAAGTACAAAGCATACGAATATTGTAGGCAATTTTTATTTAACAACTACCAATGTTGTAAGACAAAGCTAAGATTAGAACTCAAATTAAATTTTACCCTCAATAGTACTAGTTTTTGTTGAATCTACAGCATAAATCGTAGAACGAGTGAGCTTAGTTATTGTAACGCAAGGGGTTAAAGGTTACTCGAATACATAGAATTCAGATATGTATTTCAAATTTGAAACATTGGTGTTGTAAGAAATTATAATGGTTGTAATGTTTTGCTCATAATCCATTTACATCATACAGAAGAATGAAAAATATGCTCTTACCAGCAAACGTTTTTCCAGCCCCATAATGAAAAAAAGACCAAATAACTTGATAACTATGTAAGATGAAAGAAGTCTCATAGAAATTGTTACGTATAATGTCTACATATACGTTGATAATAATGATAGTAATCTAGACTATTTGTTGTGTACAGTATGATAATATTTGAAATGATTATTTGTTCACAAGGTGAATGCGCGTAGATGTGTATGTACGCTCTGGTGATACTGCCCAAGAAGTTGCGTGTACACTACTGTGCATACATATGGTATGTATATTTAAACACTTGCACATTATTGTAAAAATGTGACATACGATTAGTATAACCCTCTACTATAAGCTTTATTCACCTTTGGTTTTATCTTACATGACCATATAATGTTTATAAACACCAAAAAATATTATTTAATATACTTTTGTACAAATAGAAAGGCATTAATTAGAATTCATGTTGTAAAAATACTTAAATTTGTCCACTATACGTACTTGTCAACTGCTTTTTATTATTATTTGAATCTTCGCATTGAATTGTATGTTTTCTGTTATGTCGTACAAGCCGTCCGAAGTTGTTATGAAATTTAATAATTTCATCAAAATAATTTCATCAATGTTTAATGATTTTTATTAATTTGTTCATTGTAAATGAATATATAGCAATATAATAAAGTTATAAAACTTTCAATCATATCGTGCCCAGTGTCCAAATACTTATGCACGGTAGTATATATATGTATATGCTAATGATGCAAGTGGGTTAACCATTTCAGTGCCGACTGAAAAAAGTTGAATCTGAATAAAAAGTGCTGAGTAGCCAATGTGCAAAAATATTCTAAATATTTGTAGTTAAGGACATCTCATATTTTGAAAATAAAACCGATCTGTATTTATGTTGCATTTCTCTATTTAAGTTTATTAAAGTATGACTTTGCATAAAGATTCGTAATCAATTTATCATTGTCACTATTTTGATCGCTTTTAAATTATCAATCAATCGAACTAATTCCATATCACCGATAATGGTGTATATTTTATAATATTGTAGTAGAGTTAACGTAATGTAACAGCAGAAGTATAAATGAGTTCTGAACTACTAAGCACATCTAACAAATTAGGACTTGTCATTTTCAAGCGTAAGCGACTCATAGGCAACGATATATTGTCGTCGGCACTTTTCCCAAGTACAGCTAACGACGATATATTGCTGCTCGACACTAAAAGGGTTAATAACTGGAAAGGTCTGTACGCTAAATGTTCGCTCTTCAACCCCATTACTAGGGAATTCCCTCTTCGAACCGTTGACCCCTGACTTCCTTTTCATGAGGTGATTTCCAAAGAAAATCTCTAGAAATCTAGCCATATATTACTTGAGCATGTTCAGTGTTATACAGATACAGGAAAAACATATTTTAAATAAAATTAACAACTTTTACAAATATGATCAGTGTTTGAACTACTATGTTGTCAATTCCGTTATTTTTTAGTCATGCTGTGTAATTTACAAATTTACTAAACTAATATTTTTCAGTTTATATGTGAAAAGTGGAAAAGTCCAGGTTTCATTGCAAAAATTGATAATTTCAAGATATTGTATCATATTTTCTTTATTTTCAATGGTGTGCAAAATACGCTTATCAAAACAAAAAATGGTGGGGATAAAATAAGAGAGAAATACCTACTAATTATTATGAATAATAAAACAAAGAAACACAAAATTGCTATAATACTCGCATGCTTGCGCATTAACCCTTTAAGGACTTCATTTGGATTAACTCGATTTTGATAAAACATGCAATTTCCTTTATCTTCAATTAACTTGAACATATCTCACTAGCTTAATCCGTTTGTAAATACGTACATTCGTTTTCTGGACTTAGCATTAGGACTTTTTACTGTTGCGTGCTATAGCCTTTTGATTATAGCAGTTAATCAGGCTTTATAATTAATACATCTAAATGAATAGTACAAAAAATTCGGTCCTTGAGTGGTTAACGGGTTGAATCAACAAATAGGTTCAAACCTAATTAATCTGAAACTTTGTGAGGACTTGAAACTCTCGAAAGGGCATAGCCGGATAAGGGGGTCAAAAGTGCCCTTAAACCAAATTAGACTTGTGATGCACCATTCGATAGGGTATCCAAAAAAACCCTTCACACAAAGTTTCAACCCTCTAGCTCGATCTGGGGGGTAGTAATGGCGAAAAAACGAAATATCAGTTTTTGGCATATTTCTCCCATTGTGCCACATGTTCGAGAATTTTTTCGTATTTTTTTGATGTAAAGCTTGGGTACGAAAGATGAAAAACCCCCAAAAAATCAGAAAAATGCAGATTTCATAGTGAACTAGGAAGAGCACCACTTTTATATTTTGACCGTAACAACATTATAACATAACTATTATCCTCAAAAAGTTTCATATTTTTTTGAAATCAGCAACATACTCGGAAAAATGAAAAACCGATTCTATCGACGTATTTTGCACGAAAAACTAGTTTTTACATTGAATATTTGTATCCTCTTTATTCAGTATGTATATTAAATGTTTCTAAACATTTCTGCATTCGTCCAAATGGTGTACAATGGGAAGAAATTGAATTAATTCAATTAATTGATTTTTTACCGTGTCCGAGATCATGTGGAACAGGTAAATAATTTCCAATAAGTTCGGTGGCGAAGTGGTCTAGGGCGCAGTTTTAGTTGTGGAACCGCTGCGTACTTTTTTGATGGCAGGTCGAATCTTGCCTAAGATAATTTTTTTTTTATTACATTAACGATTTTTTTTATCCTAACTGTATAATATATGTAAATAGTATGTATCGTAAAACATTTTACAAACATCTCAACAATATTTTAACTCCAAACATACATATAAATAATTAAGTAACAATTGTGAGGCACCTTCAATTGCTACATTTATCAATTTTGTATTAAAGATACTTATCTTTACTAAATGTGTGTGATTTGCAGCAAAGACGATACATCCTAAGCACTTCTTCTTTTCACCATTTCTGTTTTCGCATGTTCTGTTGGTTAATAAATTGCTTATCCTTTTCTGCTTGTATATAATCGGTTTTGTATTAAAGATAATTATCTCTATTTTTTCGCAGTTTGGAACAAGAACCGCATGTAGTATCTTCAGTCTTCGTCATTATTGTCATTAATCACTGGTATATTTCCTTTGTTAAATATTTTACATAATATTTCAGTAGGTCTGACAATTGTGGATAGGTACCGTGCGTGCGATAAGTAATAAATTATTGTTGCTACGTGTAAGCAGCATCCTATGGTACGATTACTATTTGCACATTCACAACAGTAGCGTTCTATTGCCGAAAATCCAATTGAATTTGATTTATAATGATTAAAGCACCGGTAAGATTTGCTATTAATGTAGCGCGATCTGACTTCATATGGAACAATATTGTTTGTATCCTTCAAACAAAGGACATTGTTGTCTTCGTCCATTATTTCTTAAATGGTTCCAATTATCCGCGTCATAAACATCACCTTCATAACATTATTAATAATATACGATGGCAAATACTTATATTCTTTCGACGCATTGCCTGTTAGTAAGTCTTGTGTATTGAAAAGGTGATAGGAAATGCAAAAAATAAATCTTTGAATGAGGAAGAATTTCTTTCCCTTCACTTATCGTTGTTACAGAGATTTTTAAAGCTTACCTAAGTTTAACTCAGAGAATACGAGGTTAGATAAACAATGGAATTAAAAGTGGCTCGCAATTATTATTTAATTATTTATATGTATATTTAGAGTTAAAATATTGTTGAGATGTTTGTAAAATGTTTTACGATACATACTATTTACATATATTATACAGTTATGATAAAAAAAAATCGTTAATGTAATAAAAAAAAAATTATCTTAGGCAAGATTCGACCTGCCATCAAAAAAGTACGCAGCGGTTCCACAACTAAAACTGCGCCCTAGACCACTCCGCCACCGAACTTATTGGAAATTCTTTACCTGTTCCACATGATCTCGGACACGGTAAAAAATCAATTAATTGAATTAATTCAATTTCTTCCCATTGTACACCATTTGGACGAATGCAGAAATGTTTAGAAACATTTAATATACATACTGAATAAAGAGGATACAAATATTCAATGTAAAAACTAGTTTTTCGTGCAAAATACGTCGATAGAATCGGTTTTTCATTTTTCCGAGTATGTTGCTGATTTCAAAAAAATATGAAACTTTTTGAGGATAATAGTTATGTTATAATGTTGTTACGGTCAAAATATAAAAGTGGTGCTCTTCCTAGTTCACTATGAAATCTGCATTTTTCTGATTTTTTGGGGGTTTTTCATCTTTCGTACCCAAGCTTTACATCAAAAAAATACGAAAAAATTCTCGAACATGTGGCACAATATACTTAATATGCCAGATTTTTTTTAGAATTTTTACTCGCCACTAAGTGGGAGAAATATGCCAAAAACTGATATTTCGTTTTTTCGCCATTACTACCCCCCAGATCGAGCTAGAGGGTTGAAACTTTGTGTGAAGGGGTTTTTTGGATACCCTATCGAATGGTGCATCACAAGTCTAATTTGGTTTAAGGGCACTTTTGACCCCCTTATCCGGCTATGCCCTTTACAGCATTCGAAACCCCAAATACTTATTTTCGTCCTTTTGTTTCTAAAAATTCTGCAATGGATTAATTGTGAGGAATTAAAATTTTAACACATCCTATTTAGAAAATTACCTATCGAATCTAAGTAAATGAAACTTAAACTAACGTATAATTTAAATAAGTGAATAAGCGAAAAAACTTAAACGCAAACTCAATTGGATTATTAGTTAAATATTCGTATCATAACAATATTCTCATTATTTATACATTATTTACCTAGGTTTTGCCAATTTGAAATCATAAAAGTAACGCAAATTTTCGAAGTTTCGAATGTCCCATCCCTAGTTTAATCATATTAACTTACAATCCTATCTACAGTTCTTTCTGTCTACATTCTTCCAGAAATGGGCCACCTCCCACTGAGAGAGGCAAGAAACAATACCATCCGTAGGCTGAATGGTCGGTTACGTAAAATCGCGGGTGGTCAGGAACGTCATTGGTACCGCGAAATTGCGAGCAATTTCCCAGAACGTCTCGCGTTCCTGGCCTCGGGGCATGGCGAGGAAAGGATCGTAGAACGCTGCGACGGCACCGAGGCCCACGCGTGCCTGGTGTAGCCGCGTGTAACGTTATCGTGCTAAGTGTTACGTGTTAACCCGCTGTTAAGGAGCGCGTCCTTGGTCGGACGTCGGAGCGCGACCGGATATACTGTTATATAGAGCGGTTTTACATAAGGCAATTATGGGGCTACCGTTCCTCCGTGTCGACAGAGCCACGGAGATGCAGCGAGCTGACTCATCGCCAAAGGCAATACTCCATCGACCGATCTTGAGATCGAATTATTCTAAAGACAAGATAACTGGATTATTCCAGAAACTTATAGAAGAAAGTATTTCCAAGTTAGGGTTACTAAGAATTGTTGGAAATGATGTGAGTGTAAGACTTTAGAAATATAGCTCAGGGTAATTCAGGCAAACGTGCCACACAACTCGTTGAGATAAAAGAATACTCGTAACATTATGAAATCATTATATTTAACCCATAACTGTTACAACTTACGTAAGCACTATTAAGCAGTCTCTGAGACCACTATTACTTATCGCATTATCAGTGACATAGAAGTGGCGAATAAAAAATCAAAATAATTGTTCTTTCTTTGCACATCAACAACGAAGGAGTCCAAATTCGATTTCAGTAACTGAACATTATACTATAATTGCAAAGTATTCAAAGTGATAAACTTGTAAAATATACGAAAACGAAAGTAGAGATGAAAAAGGAATTATTAGCTGTCTCGTAGACCGACAATAGTAGTTAACGGTTAAAATAACAGGCTCTTCCTTTGGTATCACTTACATAAATCAAAACAAAAATTCAACAAAAAAATATAATTAACCCTCGACCTGCAACCTAGGTAATTCACGATCCGGGCGAAATTTTCACTGTTTCACAGACGAGGTACAGGATAGACCTTACACTAGGATAGACCATCGTTACTAGGATGTTACTGATCAACAACACGAAGTAACATCGTAGCTATTATGCATTGTTTACAAGAAGTCACCCGAAACGGCACAGGGTCGAGGGAAATGTGTGCCTACGCGCCTCGTTGTGTCTCCTTCCCGTCTCCGCTTCGTATCGTTACGGCCAATAGTACAAGTACGTGTGACCTATCTGTATAATTATATCGGAGAAGATGGGCCTGAACTAATCAGATCCGCATTCCTTCCAGGTGACTTCGTGTGAACCGTGCACTGCACCTAGGGTAGATTCCCAATTACTGTCAGTATCCCTATAACTGACACTTTAATTCGTTTATTTAATAGCAAAGTACTGTATGAAGAATCGTAAGTGAATAAATTTTGATACTAAATTTGGACTTCGGTTTACGTACCAACACATAAACATTGTATATTCATTTACACTTAATATTTAAAAATGAAATTTTAGGAGGTAAATGTGCTGTTGTACAACTTAGCCAATGAAATTATAAAGTATGGGTCGTGTCGTAATTCAGTAAAGACGCTACGTTTACTATATATCTTATATCTGTTACACAAACTGACGTGCTAATATATGTAAAAATTGTTTCTATTTAATATCAAGTAACAATAATAGGGACATTGAACTTTGTTGTACATTTTCAATGAATTAGTAATTAATTCATTATGTTCAACATATAAAAAAAAATCATAAATAAGAGAGACGTTGAATAATATGCTTCAAACTGGAACAATTGTTAGCTTAAATACGTTCTAAAATAGTTAAATAAAGTTAGGCGCGAAGTTTAAAGTGGCAGTAATTGGTACATCTACCCTATTTTTTTTAACTTTGTACTAATGGGACACATTTCTGACTACGGCACACATGCCTAATTTTCCCGAAACTATATTTCTAATCTTATACTTTTAGAGCAAACATTATTTCTAAAAATTCATCTTAATCCTAATTTCTAATGACCGCTTAATTAGTCCGCTTAATAAACTGCTATTTAAATCCTTCAGAGATAACGCTATCTTTCAATGCATTTGATTCTATGTGGCAGCAGATACGTTTTTATAACCTCAGACAAACTTCATTTCATATGATAGATTTTAAAACTCTTCCGAATGAAATCTAATCGTTTGGGTGTCAGGGGGCATTGGGAAAATCTTGTCGGAAAGTGCCAAGTGGTGCGATCGCGCTTCCTTTATTCTACATCGAAAAACGCTAAACGGCGTAATACCGTTTTGTTTACTCAAATAAAGACAATACTTATTATTTATATGGTTCATATAGAACACAAGATAATGAATCGACTTGTATCATTAAAATTAAGCACATATACTGTGATAGAATCCGAATGCACCGACAGTTGTACATTGCGATTCGATGTAGTGAAACTTTTCAACGTGAAATCTGGACGCTCCTAGGCACTCAGACAATTAAAACAAAACTCGATAGCATAAAAATGTGTAAGATGGATCCGTACAATAATTCCGAACGTGAAGAACGATCCTAAAGTTCCAAACCTATACCAATGCTATCCCTGATGAGTTAACAATTAAACAAGGGTAATCAGGGCACGACTAACAATAAATAAATGAATCTCTTACAATTAGAAGAACTGAAATGAACACCGCCACTTTTTCTAAATCTCTCTCTTTCAATACCTTAACTAACTCAACTTCTCCACGAACTATCAATTCAATTCATTTAATGGAGTACTATTCTTGAAACAGTGACCGAAATGTTTAACTCACCAGTCAAATTAAATGAACGTTTATTGGTGGAAACTAAATTTTTTATTCAGTAAATCTTTATCTGTTTAGTGGTGCAGTTTAACTGTACAATAAAATAGACAGAATAGAAATAAAAACGTACGGACAGAAGTGAAAGGTCTGAAGAACTTTTAAAAAAATCAACTCGAAAGAATATAATTATATAAATAATAACATTATAACATAACAACATGACTCTCAGCAAATTTAATAATTTCCTATATTATGTATAGAAAAGTATATAGTAAATAGAAATTTTAATATCTAACACTGTTTCAGCTTCCCAATTTTATGAAATAAACGAACGCAAATCTCAATCACGTAACTTATACAAACTCTAAGAAAACACCTTATACATAATTTCTAATTATAACAAATATAAAGGCAAAGAAATATTTTAATACTATTAGTAGAAGAAAATAATTAAATCTAGGTTTTTGTTTTATATCTTCTACTTTACATTGTCAATAGAGAAAAAAGTATAATTACCAATTTTTTATAGGAGTATTTACACTTACAATGTTTACACTAGTTTCTGGATCATTGACAATAAATGTAAAACAGAAATGCTGATAAAAAGTACCACCGTACCCAAAAGATTTAAAGACACACCACCCTGAAGCGTCTAACAAGCAGTAAAGATCAGAATTTTTTCATAGTTACAAATAATATATCATAGTTAAAAATAATTATAAATACAGAATGTAGATATTTTCACAGAGTATAATTATTACTTTTAAAGTTATATTTTAGCTATTAAAAGCGAAAATGTTACAGAAACTACAACATTCAAAATGCACGAACTTCTATAAGTCACAAAATTCTTACACAACTATGACTATACAATTGAAGACTGAACACAAAAAAACCTTTACGTGCCAGTGGCATAAATACATCAAGGAAAAACTTTTATAGCTACCAAAATATTATCTCTTAACGAAATGAATACCTGTAAAATTAAACGTGTACGCGTACCACAGCACTTTATATAATCTCACAATATTTTTATTTAATACTTTGAACTGATGTTAATAAACAAAAAACAATTCTAGACTATATGGTGAATTCAAGTCCATGTGGTACTTACAGTATATTTCGTGTTTAGTCTTCAATTAAACAAAGTTGTTTTGGTTCATTATGAATATAGGAAGCTAATTAAGCCGATACCACCCTAGATCAGTAAAGGGAATTTTTTATAAAAGTCTGTAATACAGTCATACCTTGAACAGACTCACTACATAATTAGTTGCAGAGTATCCGATGTAAATCAACAAAGACGTAAGTCTGGATAAACTTTATGTAGATACGTAAATATATACTTTCCTGTACATACTCTCGCAATTTTTACAAAGTTTACTTTCTTACTAATTTTAGAAATTCTCAGTTCATCATTAAAAAGTTTTGTGACGTTCAATTTTGTTTCCAAAGTAACAATGTTTCTTCTTATATTTTATATTTTTATTGAAACATGAGGACAAAGGTAACTGTGATCTTAGCATATCCTCTTTGGATATACATTTTTAAGTTAATTATACTATTAATTTTCGGTTTAAATATGTTTACACAATGCTACATTCATATACGTTCAATATCTTTATTTTTTTATTTCTTTATTTACAGGAATAAATATCCATTAGTAAATGAACAGCACAAGTGCAAAAAGTGAAAAAGAAATAGTTACGTAAAATTATTAAATTATGAGGTAGACTTTACTGAATTATAGGTTATAAAGAGATGCTTAGTAATGCACGTTTGAATGAGTGGAGCGAATGGTTGGAGAAACGAAATTGTACACGTGGACGCGAAATTAAGTTTTTGAATCAAGATACGGCGTTACTGATAGAAACGGCGTAATTGGGAGTGGCGTAAGTCGAGATACTATTGTATAAAGAATAGTGGAATATACTTCGTGAATCCATTGAAGATAACGATAATTGGTTCATTTGGAAGGGACACGAGATCGAAGACCTCGAGCACGATTTCGTCCTGTACCGGTGCAGCGCCTGTGCAATATGCATTGTATCATCCATGAGTACGTTCACCTCGCAAGGCCAATTGCATTGCATTACATCGACGTTGCCCCTCTCGGCCCCTTTTAAGTTCTTCGCAGGCATTCAATTCTAAACGCCTCGTGAATAATATCGTGTACTCGTGAATGGTTGTCACGAAACGACCACGTGGTGGACCAAACAATGTGAAAATTCCACGACGATTTCGGACAATCATCCTCATACGTGTATTTATTGACGATGACAACAACAGTTTTCTTTAAATTCATGATTTCACAAGAAATCCAGAAATAAAATGACGTGTTACTGAGCTATTTTTCATACCTTTTTATGAAGTACTCTATTGAAAGTCATTGTCACAGTGTCAATGTCACTGACGTGGAAAAGACAATAAAAAAAGAGTGAGATAGTGGCAAACATCTAAAAGTAGCGAAGAGATCATTGCTCATACACTTTGGCAACTTTTATTTGATATAAAAATAAGGAATAACTATTTGAGATAATTTATTTCAGACCGTTATTTCCTATACTGCTATTTGAAAATAAAAATAATATCGATTCATTTGAAATAATGATTTAATTTGATGATGAAATATTTGACAAGAGAAATAATTCTTAAAATAACATGCGGAATTGTATGAAATAAATAGTAACAGCAAAGAAAAGAGCGTTGGTATAAACTAGAGCCGGACGTGGTAATTAAGTTACTTGTAATTTTGAAGATTTTTAACAATGTTACAATTATTTCGAATGATTATTTGAAAAGTAAAATAACATGTTTTTTGTAATAACATTTGAAATAATGTTATTTCAAAAGTAATCAAAGGCTTGAAAGTAATTATGAAACACTGAAATTCTGAAATTCGTTTCAGAAGTGCCCAGATCTGGTATCTCAGCCAAACAGCAGAACGAATGAAAGTTGCAACAAACTTTTAATTTTAATAAGTATACACGTTATTTTTTCTATGTAGATAAAAAAATGTGTCATCTCATTGATTGAAAGTACAATTGTACACTAGATATTACTTGTAGAATTAAAAAGTAAATGGGACATGATACTGTCTAACTCTAACGATGGTCTTAACACGTTTATTGCCACGTTGATCACCCGTGACCGGAGTTTGTTTTCTCACAATCAGTGGGACTATGGCGGTCATTAGTGACCGCAGTTCAGCAGTTCTTTACAATGATTAAAACAAAATGAATATCGCCGACTAAAAAATGTTGAACCGCATAGATAACTAGGCAATCTTAGTCCTAATTAGAGTACACTATTCAAGAAATAAACATTTTTATTATAACATAATATTTTACACAAATTAAATATTGCGGTGTACGGTATTGGAACATGTTAAACTCTACTGTGATCTTCAGAACAAAGCATACATAAACTTACGTAGCAGTCAATGTGTTAACACTAGATCTATCGACAATTAAAGTGTACTTATTTATATCAAAGAACTTAAAGCAACAGATACTCAAAGAAATAAATATATAATGAAAATAAATCTTTATTCGTCCCCTTTAAATCACGAAATCATTCCCAAAATCACGGAAAATTTGCAAAAAAAAATTCATTGATATAAGTTTATACAAATGTTACGAAAAATTAGAAACAAATCACTTTAGCCACTTAGGTAGTTCTAGTGTTAATGTTACATTTTGCTAACATATCTTGACCTATTATTGATTGATTCCAATTTAGTACCTTTTGTATTTCGCCTGATATCATAAAACTGAATATAGAATTGTATTGCACTGATGTAGATTTTGAAGTAGGTAGCAAGTCCAAAATTATTTCAGACTAACATTAGGCTTATCATTGCTTAGCCCTGATTATTGATATTATATTTATTATTGTACCCAATTCTCGAAAATATACAGTAACAATAAAAGTGTTAAAATTAATAAATTATATGCTTTGGTAATGGAAAAATTATTAAACATCTGCTGCTTCTTTTATAGCTTTCACATGAATAGATTTACCAGTTGTCTAATAATCTGAACCACTCTTCTATCTTATGCTATTTAATGCTGTAATTCTCCGATATAATAGTTGTAAGGTAATTAAAATTGATACTACTCGTGAGTAATGACTCACAAGAATGATTTTCTCGCTTTGCTTCGCGGGAATCGAAGGTACCTTTGATCTCACGGAAGTATGCATAGGGTATTTATAAAATGTGCATTGCGCAAACAGAAGATTTAATACGCACTCATGAATTCCTATTTCTTTCTATCTTATTTTCTGTAATAAAGCGTTCCTCCGGTTAGAACTCCGATGTTGAAATTCCACGTTGTAAGACTCCGTGGCTTTAGGAGACGTTGCACAAGTCTGTCTAGACTTATGTGAATATGCTTATGTCAAGTACTCGTGATGAACGACAGTGTTTGCAAATGAGAGAAGAGACTTTGATAATATTCATCCACTGTGTGTTATTGTTAGAGATAGAATCAAATATAATGCAAGTAGATTTGAATCTAAACAGTTGCGAACGATTTAGGAGTGCTTTGTAAAAACAGAAACAATGCTTGTAAGCATACTCAAAGTATGTTAGATCAGATAGACTGGAATTCTGCATAAGTGTATTGAGAAACAAGCGGTGCTTTCAAGTAGATATAAATGAACCCTGATCAAGCACATAAATACAGTGACTTACGAAATTGGTCAAACACTTGTGTAATACATTTCTTATTTGATCGAAATATAATCGATAAATATAAAACTTTGAAAACGTACTTGACATTAACATACTTAAATTATTATATTGACTTTATTCGTAACTTAATTGACCAGTGTTTGTAGAAAACAATATAAGTACCAAAGTTGAAAAATTTTGCTATTCCTTCTTAAAACATTTTACGTGCCACTGAGAGTATGGTAGTATACAATGTAAGTACCACATCTCTTTATAAATATTTAATAAATAATATTAATAGATTGTGTCACCGGTATGTCAAGCGTCGTTTTTGTCGAAAACAATGTAGGTACATAAGTGGCAATGCAAGCGTCACTCAAAATATGTTGGAATATATAGATATTAAATATCATGAATTTTGCAATACTTTACTTGAAATATAATAAAATAAAGTCCTACAATACCATCTAATAGAAAATGAAGAAATCATATTAAAGAAATATATTTTTGTAATTTTGTATTTACTATACTTTCTATGTCCTGATATTCTTAAATAATTTGCGAACAAACAGATTTGGCACTTACAGTGCTTGCAGATTTAAATGAACAGTACGTTCAGTTCTTTGTACTATTAAGATATGGCACAAACATGATTTTCTACAAATATAATTCTGTTCTTCACGAGTTCATATATCATTAATGTCAGTAATAAAAAGCTTTATAATGTATTTAGGTTATTACAATCTTAGTGGCATGTAACAATAAAAATAGGGTTTCCGATGCTTTCTCTTCCTCTTAAAAATATAGATTTTTAGTACTCACATTGCTTTCTACAAAACCTACTCAATTGTTCCAAGAAAGCCATACGAAAAACGATCTTATATTAATTTAATCAATTTCGTGAGTCACTGTATTCCAAAGAATTTGTTATACTGTATGCACCGTTCAATTTAATGTGATTATTATTTAAAACGCAGAAATCAACACGAAACTTTCAATTCTCTGTGTCCTAAATAATTATTCATTAGCTTCTATACTAAGGGCAGATATCCATACCATATATGTACAGAGATTATCGCTATGGAGTTACGTTACCTAGTTTCACAAGATTCGTAAAAATCTCCACTTATTCCATTCGTAGCTATATTTAATACCCTCCGATACCATTAATTCGTACAACGAATGCACATCGGAATCCATAACCTACCCTGTGAATCTCCAATGCACCGGAAACCCGAAGATATTCATAGACTCACCTAAGGACTACTTTCGCGAGGAATAAATAAAAGGCATGACTATCCTACGCATCGTTTCCCTTGTCAGTTATGTTACTTTCTTACCGCACTCTCTGCATGTGTGTGCACAGAGACGCCGCAGTACGTATGCAGATAGCATAGAGACGCGAGGCGTCCATGTGGCGGAACGTGGTTAGCCGTAAATTATTTCAATGCACCTAGAGCGTCGAATGTACCGAGAGTATTATTTACGACGCTAGGTTCTTTAGGTGCAGCCTAGGCCAGCCTCGGATAGGCTAGGATACGATTACATCATGGCATAAACAGTCGGTAATAGTGGCTCAAGGTCTACTATGCGCATATGCGTCTCGCCGCCGCCGCCGCCACTGCCATTCTATAAGACGCCCAACCCGACATTTCCTCTGTGTTTCTCTGCCTCTTTCCCGACTAGATCCACGTGGATACTGCGTTTACGCGCCTGCACATTCCACTGCGGTCACGAATACACTTTGCGAAATGCTTTACGAAATTTCGGGAATTGTTTGCAAACAAGAGTTTTTTCCTAGAGAGCGTTCAACACATTGGTTACTACACTTGCGGCACTTTATTTATGTGAGTTAGTCTTTTTACGTGGTAAATAATCTCTCGTTTTACATGGACTTTTATACGCTATTCCAATTTACCCGGTTCCTTTCTTCACTCTTCGGAAGTCTTCGAGTGCAAGGAGTTAAATGGATTAAAATTAGAAAGAATTATTACGAATTTTGCCTTATAGAGATTATATTTAAAAAACTAAATGAATTAGAATGATGGTATGGAAGTTCTAGGTACGTGTTTTGACAGATTTTTGTTAATAATTACTCCATGTAAGGAAAAAGGAAAAGTAGTTACCGAGCAACGAGAAAACTACTTAAATTAAATAAGTTAAGAAGACAGGAATGGATGTCGATGAATGGTCCTTATGCTCCTTATAAAACTATTTAATCCTTTGAGTGCTCTTCTAATCCGAAGATTCTGATAAACTTAAAAATAATTGTTTCTGAGACAAAGTCATATTCTCAGACAAATCTAAATTCAATATATTCAGTTCGGATGGGCGGAATTATGTATGGCGAAAACCAAATACAGACTTACAAGTGAAGCATTTAAAAGGAACAGTCAAACATGGAGGTGGCAATATCATGGTATGGGGCTGCATGGCAGCTAATGGAACCGGAAAATTAGTGTTTATCGATGGTATATTCGATAAATATAAGTACCTAAATATTTTAAAAAATAATTTAAAAAATAGTGCCAGAAAACTTGGGTTACTGGAAGACTTTTACTTCCAACAAGATAATGATCCCTAGCACACAGCTTGGATTGTCAAGGAATGGATCATTTATAATACACCACACATGTTAAGCACTCCTCCATAAAGTCCAGACCTCAATCCAATTGAGCATCTTTGGGCAGAAATCGGAAAAAGACTAAATAAATATCAAATTACGTCAAAACAAATGATAATGGATAAAGTAAGAGAAATATGGAATTCTATTGAAACTAGCTTCACAAAAACGCTAGTACATAGTATGGAACGTCGTTTAAGAGAAGTAGTCAATGCAAATGGTGGTGCTACAAAATATTGACACATAAAAATGTAACAATATTTTCGGCGCTCGAATACGTTTGTTACCCATGCCTGGTGCGTATTTCAAATAAATATGTTGTAAACACTGTATATATGATTGGATTATTTTATAATCTTACTAACATAACCATGTAATTGCCCTATTGCTATAGACACTAAATTGTTTTAAACATCTAGGATTAACATACATATTTCATGTGCTGAAGATAAGAAATCTAACCATTCGAATAATTTCGTTAGCCACTGTATATATTAAGTATATGATAAGTTTTACCTTTGAAGTGTAAACTGAGGTGTAAACTAGCTCTGGAGATGCATATACATATGCATGTACATACGTATGCGTCCGTAGCACTTAAAGGGTTAAACATCCAAGGGAGAAAAAAATATTGCATGGATATATGACATAGATTGCGAATGATTATGCAAAATCATATTTTTACAGAAAAGAAGTAAGAGAACCTCAACAGAAGTTTTTTATATCGTTGCTATTTGTTAACCAATCATCACTTACACTTATTATAAAAGATACTTACATATATAAAAGGTATTTTAATTAGCCTCTGCATATTTCAACATACTATTCGTGCATAAACATTCGCAAATTGATGAGCGATAAATGTTTCTCAAAACATACAAATTCTTAAACCTGCTGCGTTCCTTGGATCAATTTCTACTTAAACACGTTCCTATTTTTCCAAAACGTTTTGTAGATTTGAGAAAGACCTAAAAAGGTTGCTATTAATATTCGCAAATTTAAGCTTCAATAGCTGCAGAATTATAAAACGTTCCTAACGTAAGAAGAATGCGATTAAATGGAATAGAATCTTGGAGACCGCAGAGTTAAGAAACAGATACCTACTGGAAAATCTATAAAAGTATGGATATTTAATGAACGCTTGAAGGTACAAAAATTCTTTAAAAATAAGCAGATATTCTGTACCATATTAAAAATTCCAATCTTCCAAGTTTGATAAGAGCAGCTATACATATTTGGAATTTCTCTAGCGAAGAATACATACTATCGACCAGTCTAAGGAAATTGAAAACCACTAACGGCGAGGAGGTTGCACAAAATCCAACGACGCTATCGAGACCTCTCCAGCGCCTTTTACGTCCTATGATTCGCGATAATCCTTATCTGCGAAGCTGTTCGTCGTTCATTCAAATGCATGGTGCGGCCGGCTAGTCATTTCACGTCCATAGAATAGCGATAGCAGCACCTAACGTTGATTAATACGTCATTGACGTGGTCCCTGGGATCGTCAACGTAACGAGGTCATAGATGATTCGGTCTAAATAGGAGTGACGTGCACGAGAACGAGCTACTTCCCTCGAGAATCGTTCCTACATCCCATCACGAATTCTCCACTGAAAAATTCTAAAGCTTATCTTCCTGTACAAAATTAACCCTTGGCACCCAGAAACATTTTCAGGAGAGTTGCATTTTACCAACTTGGTAACTAAAAACTGAATTTGTGATAGAAAAATTACAATTACTTGTTTGCTATGAATAAGAAACATTCTATCATCTTTACATCAACTTATTAACGTAACTTTACATTTTAATGAATGTTTCATTCAGTGTCTTAGATTCCGCAAGAATTTATCAATCGAACCGTATATTTTTTCTCTTTGTCTTTCTTTATCCCTTTCATTTGTTGTATACATATATTCTTAGAAGATATTCAGTTACATCCATTTAAAAGTTCGAAGAATAGCAATCTTTTGTTTACGTGTAAGATTCAAATATTTGATCCAAAAACCCTTCTCTGGCTCATGCACTTTTATTTCGTTTGAAAACATGTACTAATAATTGGCACTCTGATTAAAATCTCCAGGAATAAGTGCTCATTGCTTCCACAAAAATGTAGATAATACACAAATGTAAAAATATTCATGTTCAACACAAATATTAATCCAAGTTACCGGAATAAATATTCGTGGTAACACTGTTAACGTTCCGAATGCAGAGTTAAATAGCTACATATGATTCATAACTATTAAATCATATAACGTGAAATGATTTCTAATCATTCACAAACTAATGGCTCCGATGATTAAATAAAAAATTTATTTTTTTTGTATCAATATAAGGTTCATACAATTTTTGGTAAATTACAATTGGGGTGTTTAAGGATTTGTATTAGGAATCAAACAAGATGATCAGAATCGTCTACTTACTGTATTTTCAGGAAATATTGCGTTGAATGGAAAGTTCGTACCGAATTTTATATTGAAAAGGTATAGTCAAGTAAGCATAGTAAGAGTATCAATAAGTAAAATTCAATTTGTGGCATATTAATAAATAGATTTTCGAAGTAAAACCTTTTCAGGTAAGTTTCAATTCCCTATCCCTATTATTAAGGTAGTTACAAGCGGAAACGTAATTTACAGTTTAAGTCCCATTTTCGTTGATCTATCGCATAAAAAGTTGTGAAAAAAAAAATCGGGATACTTCATTCAGTGAGACATACGTGTTGAAATTTTTCAGATTTTTTATCCAAAGAACCGACGTTTAAAAAATTTCGAAATATCAATTATTTATTGCAGTTTTCATGTGACTGTGTTTATATCTTTACAGTTAGTATTATGGTTATAATAGAAGCATTTTGCTACGCCAAAAGCTTTTCTTAAACAGAATTTGAACAGCTAAATTAAGGTACATTCAGATGTAATCGTTAGATATTTAAAAAGACATTGTGAAATACAAGATAAATATAATGCGGAATGAACTTTCTGTTCAACCCAAAACATTGTCATGTTACTTTGCATGAAGTTTCAAAACTCATTGAGGAATTTTATATAATCAGTTAAAGAAAAAATGCTTATGTTACTTTTTCTTTGAATCTAATTAAATTTTGTCACAGTACGACTTATATTACTGACACAGTCTCAAGAATATGTTTAGCTGTAGTACAGACCATGTAAAAATGATTAAAAAAAAAGTTGGACAATTTTACCCACAAAATCTCTGCACATTGTCCATATTCGTCGGATGACCAATTACCCCCTTTTTCCACAGTCTGAAACGTTAAATATAAAATAAAATCTAAAACCTCTACAATACGAAAATTTTGTTCATTCCCCTCCGCTCTGCTGCGAAAACCTCTATAAATCAAAGCGAAACTTACTATACTCGAATTATTTTCCACATATTTAGACACATTTTTTACCTCTGTAACTCGAATTTAGAATAGCCAGACCTCTACAAGTTGAAGTATACGTCAATAAGTCAAACTTTTATCGTCGCTGTCCCTATAACGCGAAGTTACAGCTATGTATGTGTCATAATTTGACAAACAAACGAATGCTACAAAAACATAAAACGACACTTGTCTGTCCTTATCTTTCGTAAGTTGAATTATCATACATTAAACTTCTGTTATCCGAAAACTTGGACAAGTCGAAACCTTTGTAACACCAGCATTTTAGCTCTTCCCTTAAAACTCGAGTTATCGAGATTCGACTATAAAACATTTCTTAATATGGCAGAGAATGACCTTCGTAAACTTTGTGCTCTGCAAAAATTGGAACTTCCTCGAAAGAGGAATTTTTCTGTATCTACCAATCGTGTTAAAAAAAAAGGCTATACATTCATTACCGACTTTATCGAAAAAAAAGCGGTTGTTTAAATTTAGAAACATCATCTTCATTCTGATTTGATAAATCCGATATTTCATATTACACTACCGATATTAATACATCGTGTGTTTCGTGTAATGTTTGCAACCATTCATAACTACAAGAACGTTCACGTTTATTTACAACATTTGTGTTCGAGAATATACATGATGAGAAGCGTAATCGAGCAGAACACAACCGAGTGCGACGTCCTCTTTGTGGCAACGCGCAATTATTAATAGCTACACGCGAGTACGAAGATTACAACTAATGGTCGAAGCTGGATATTCAACCGGCCTCGCCTAGAATCCCAGAAAAATCCGGAGAACGAGTTTTCTCGGGCTTGACTAGCCTCCTGTCTACCGTCCTAGACATCCAACCTTCTCTCCTCGTCGCTTCATTCCTGCATAATCGTGGTGCATTCGTCCCGACCACTCAGCGACGTGCGTTCGCTATGCTTCAAGAAGCCTTCTTATCTCTCCTCTTCGTTTTACTTGGTTTTTCTTCCAGTCTGAAAAGGTTCGATCCGGGGAAAACCGCGTCCATGACGAGGAATCTTGAATAGGTTGACATACTTGGAAAGCTTTTTAGATCGTTTTATAGAAATCGGTGAAATTTTTATGAAAATTACTATTGAAAATGATTATTGAGATTGTAAAATAAATTTCAGTGTATCATTGGCTTTCATACGATAGAAAATTGTTTATTTTTCGAAGTGAAACTCATGCATTTCCTACAAATTCGTAGAATATTTGCAGATACTATTACCTAGAATGATCGTGAAGGTGGTAAAGTAGATTATAAAATAAATTTCAGTGCATTTTTCGCTCTGATAAGAAGAAAAGTTTATGTGAAATTTATGTGTGTAGAGTACTGTTTTATGCTATGTAATGCGGACACCGATCACTTATTCATACAACACAGAACTAAATTATTATTTCAATTTTCAATTAAATCGTATGAAAATTAAATTAGTTCCGAAAACTTTCGAGTGCAACTGGTTAACACTTCCAATCCGACTTTTTTATTTCATATATGTATATGTTTGTAGCACTGTTGTATAGAAATGCCTAAAAAATACATAATCCTAACTTATTTATTATTGTAGCTGTTTCCATGTTAGCAAATTGGTAAATGTGAGACTTATCAGTTTTTTGAGTGGAATGTGTATGTCCTGGTAAAATTGAATAGGGGAGACCTTTCAAGAGTGCCAAAAGAATTAATCTCTTGACAATCAAAATTACAGTTTTAAACATTTTTCTGTTTATACGAAAGCAACCAATTCATCTGAGAGAACTAAAAATCATGTGCTAGATTCCGATATCTACATCATATATAAATATCATTATTTATGTAAATAAAAAAGCAGTATAAAGATTCCATTGCATATGCATGCATTTTACATTAACGCGACGTTGTTATAAATTGTATATCGTGTATATATAATTTTTAGACATTTTTTCGCGGTTTAAATATTATAACATATACAACACTTTGGATATTTTATATATTTTTGCATGTTACGTGTACTCTCCATTTTTCTCAAATATTAAAATTTTCCATAAACGCATAAAAATCTGCAATGTACTTATTACATTATTATTTATAGTTTGCAAGCTTATATTGTAATTTCTGTAATTCTCCAAAGCGGCAGCGACTTCAAAGACCGCAAAAAACCGCATTAATATTTTATTAATGTTTTCACGATGAAAAAATTAAGAAAAATAATAAAGCTACACATTTTCGTGTTGACGATACCAAAAGAATATTGATTTGCCATGTGTTCAAATTCAAACGCAAAGATATTGGAGAGACGAAGCAATTGCGAAACGAGGATTGGTGATCCATAAAATGCCCCTCAAGGAAATAAAACTTTAGAAATTTTATGTAACCGGTGGCTCGGTGGATAGAAACTTTCAAGAAGGACGAGTCTAGAGGCTACAAACGTCCACGGCCAACCAGCAACTGCGGAAGCTTCTTATTTTAAAATCGACAGACATTAAGGCCGATGCACAAGGTGTCCAGGTGACGCTGTCCATTCATGTGCACAAACACACGAGTCCGTGAAATCACGTCAACTCGTAAAATCGACGCAAAATCACCGGTGCCTCGATTTTCATCTGAAAGATCGACCAATTCCTGCCACTGTTGTACGCGTTGCAGGAACGAAAATAATCTGTTACATTGCAGACGACCCGCTGTGAGGATCGTGTGCTCGTAACACAGTCGTGAAAAGAAGCTGCATGGTCTGACAGCAACATATGAATTATTCGTTCCTGATCGACCACGTATCGAGATATCGCACGTACGTACTTGTGCATAATAGTAATGCATAGACGCTCTTATAGGCTTCTATAGAGGTTATTTAAACGACGAAATATTGTTAGATAATGGTATAAATGCAAAATGGGGAATTGCGAATTTTGAAATGAAAGTACAGTGGAATCCGGTTATTGTAACCACGGATAATGTTGTCAATCGGCTATTGTTATCATAATCAACCGGTCCCAAAACACTCCTTATAAAATCAGTTAAGGAATACGGCCGTATTCTATCAGAACACCGTCATGTGAATTTGTTTATGTCTGGTGACCTGACTCAATGAACGTAGTATAGGCAAATTCTTTTGGAAGGTGACTCAAGTCACTAATTAAAAATTCTGATAGCAGCAAGCTCCAGCCACACAGAACTCTACAAAAGAGCAACGCACATTGCACTTTAAACACATCTTTGACAAAAATCGAAGTTTATATCACTCGGGTACCTCATTCGAAGTATTGTACACTTGAACAATTGTTAGTAGAGTGAGGATATTAAGGGGTTACATACACCTAGCGGTAGAAAAAGTTGGGTACAATTTTAACAGTTTTTTTTTGTGAAAAAAATATTTGATTAAAAAAACTCCAACTGCATCTTATAGTATACAGTATAGTGTATATTTCCAGTAAATGTCATTTGAAAATCTGCAATAATGCAGCTGGTACAAGTTGTCTTGTAGAGGCTGTTTTGTGGTAGAAGCTTTTACGGTGCCCATGATATCTCATGGAGTTTTTATCTAAAACAAGAAATGAACAAATTTTCTTAAAGTATATAAAGAAAGGAAGTCTTTGTCGTAGCCGATTTTTTATATATTGATTTTTCATGAAATGGCGACCATTCCAATGTGGACGTATGATTTTTTCCTGCAAAAATCGTGCTTTTCCATATTTGAATGGTCGCTATTTCATGAAAACTCAATATATAAAAAATCGGCTATGACAAAGACTTCCTTTTTTTATATACTTTAAGAAAATTTGTTTATTTCTTATTTTAGATCAAAAATCCATGATATATCATGGGCACCGTAAAAGCTTCTACCACAAAACAGTCTCTACAAGACAACTTGTACCAGCTGCACTATTGCAGATTTTCAAATTAAATTTACTGGAAATATACACTAATCTGTATACTATAAGATGCAGTTGGAATTTATTCAATCAAATATTTTTTTCACAAAAAAAATTGTTTAAGATGTACCCAACTTTTCCTACCGCTAAGTTATGTAAGCCCTTAATGTAGGTGGAGCATGTAAAAGACATATGCCATTTATGCTCATAAAACATACATATATGTATGAAACATATGCAAATATGTAAGGAATATGCAACACGCATCTTATCATATACAGGGTGTCCTACGTAATGGAGTCAAACTATAGTTGAAGGTCGACAATTCGAATCTCTACAATACAAATGTTTTGTTCAGTCCCTTACAGTCCACTGCAAAAATCTCCATGAATCGAAATAAAATTTACTTTAATTCGAATAGTCTCTATAAGTCGAAGTTTACCACTATATATCAAACTTTTATCGTCGCTGCCTCTATAACTTAAAGTTATAGCTACGTATATATCATAACTTGTTAAACAAATGAATGTTAGAAAAACATAAGACGACACTTGCGTGTCTCTATGTCTCGTAAGTTGAATTTTCATACGTCAAACCTATCTTGCCCGAAAACTTCCAAAAGTTGAAATCTCTGTAACTTGAAAATTTCAGCTCTTCCCTTGAGATTCGAGATATGGAGGTTCAACTGTATATTTTTAGAACGTTTGTCCACTTCTGTCTTGGTGTTGGTAAAACCATGAACTTGCATAAAGATTCGCGGTCTACTTATAAGTTTGCAGTTGTTTGTCAAACTTGTAGGCTAAAAAAATATTCGTACATATGTTCTCATATGTAAAATATGCAAAGCATATACATTCAGTCGCAAAAGTCTACGCACACCTTTGAACCTCAACTATCTGAAAAAGTACAAGAGTTTCAACATACAAAATTGGAACCGTAATTAAAATTAACATCCAAATGAAGAAGATTCCTGATCTCTTTGAATTCATTAATGAAATCAAAATTGCCAACCAAATAGTATAATTTAATGGTACCGTCGGTAATAACCTAGTTGGTACGATGTTAAATTCCGGATTACAAAAAAAAATTGTTCATTATTTAAAATTTGACATTCTAAAAAATGATGTTTTTTCCATTTCTTTGTAAAAGAATGTACGTAAAATAACGACACAACTTCACGAAAGTCTACATACGTGTATTAAAATATACAAAACTTATTGTTATAACTACAATTATACATTCTTAAGCTTTCAAATACATCTCTGTTGTTTAGTATAAACAAAATAACATTTTTTACCGATTTATTGGAATTCGATTTTCTGGCACAATCGAGTCATTTCGATTCAGAATCGATCCAAGAATTGATTTTTTTTCATGAATCGAACATCGCTAGTTTTTACACAAATAGCTTATCGGACCAATGTCTTTTAAATTATGAGTAAACTGCTAATGGATTTATGCGAATTTATATTTTTATGAACAAAATTAAAGAAATGTAACCAAAATGGAAGATTTTTTCATCTTTAGATTTTTGTACATTTAGATTTGCTATCCATGCATAAAAATCTACAGTCTAATTATGAGATATCGCAGTGAAAAAGAATAATATTGAAGAATAGACTACTACAGAGATAATACTAAGGAATCGTTATGAAAAAATGATAAGCCTACGATCTGCGACGTATAACCTACGGTCTTTCTTAATAATTCCTAATTGCTCTTTTGAAATGTATTAAGTAGTAGGGAATATAATCGCGATTGTACAGCCCCTACAGGCTATGCGAGAAACCAGATGCAAGAATGTTGTAGCGCAGCTTGATTTGTGCGGTCAATTACTTAAGTCAGATTTATTTATCGATCGGCGTACGCTAATCGATAGAGGAGCCGTAATATTGTGATAATAAAGGTGCATGTATTTATGGCAATATTAATAGTGAAGCACAATAAAGTTAACGATATATTGTTACGCCCGCCCTGACTGTAAATTAATATCGCATTACGATCTTGAAAAGGGACAATTAGAACATCAATTAACATATAGTATTCGGTAAATTATTAAAGACATGAAATACATTCTTAATTTTGGTAGAAATTCAGAAGTGCCAATTAACATCACATTTCAATTATAGGGAAGAATGAGGTGTAGAATCGTGAATACTTAAATATATTTTTGCAAAACATTCCCAAATATTAATTACATGAAAATGAACTTTTAAGTATCGTCTTCGTTGTATAATTAATAATTAGAATTAAACCTTTATAATCATTTTAGAATTTTACCTGTGTCAGTAAAAAAAAATTAAGGTTGAATAGAATTCCCTATGCTAATGTTATAACTAAGACATATATTAGGAAATTACGATACGCAGACTATTTACAGGCGATAGTACAATACTATAATGATAAAATACACTACCATGATTGTAGATAAAAAAAATGATATCTGAAAGATATATAGCTGATAATACATGGGGATATGATTTCTGGGTTTTATGGTATCGTAGAGGATACCAAGGAACCTTCATCATATCAAGGTATGACCACTTAGCTACTCAAATACATGTTTCTTGGTGCTTATCGATACCCTTTCGGAACTTGTTATCCGGGATTTGTTCACATACATATATTCATGGTATTGACATGAGGGAACCGATAAAGAATTAAAGATTATCAACTAAGTGCAGGATTATTTACGAATTGGCTCAAAATTCATATGATTCCTTTTCAACACTGCCACATATGATAAATGGTCTTTTTTACATTAATTGAACATGGTCTCTTTGATTATGGAAGCTCAAATAAGAAAATTTACCAGCTCAAAATGTCGTTGAAAACGTACAATTCAATGAGTAATCATTGATTCTGAAGGAACAACCGTATTTCTTTTTATATTCAGAGAATCGGAAGCCAATTTAATAAAACTCTACAAATTCTATGTAATGGTCCGTGGTAAAATTCTTCATATTTGATCTGCCAAATGTTATCCTATGAATACGACCCGTACAAAAGAGCGATGAAATAAATAACTAAAAAAGTTATAACAAATTTAAATTATTTTGTAAATTATGGGCCATCCAGTAAAAACTGATTACAATGTAATACTTTATACCGCGTTTTGTCTGTCACACATTTTTATCAAAACAACGAATGGCTAATGCTACTATTCATAGTCAGAAAGAAAAAAAAACGAAAGGTCAAATAGTGCCTTCCTCGGTACCGAACATCGATCATTTCGTCTTACAATTAGTATACTAAAGATTAAATTCCATCGACCCTACTCTATACTAATCGTCCATAAGAATGCGACCTTACCTCACAAATAACCCCTGGCTCGGAGAAATCACAGGTCATATACACAATGCCATCAGTCTGGCAATGTTCCTTCCATTTCGAATCAAGATTCACGATGGGCAACCCTCAAGGACACGCCACTCAAGGGTGGAGAATGGTGACCTTGATCATCTCCGCACGTGTACAACGGTACCCAAATCGTTCCTTTCGTAATCCAAAATAAACGGAAGACCTCAGAATACATGGAGCGTGTCACGGCGTCTCAACGCTCATATATCGGTCGTTGTCCCGATCGTACAAATATTGCGCGATTTTCATTCGGCGCGGACCTTGCGTGCAATTTCCGCGACTCGCAGACGACCTTCTGACGCAACCGGTGTCGCGCTCCGAACTTAGAAATCTGCGTCGCGGTCGCGTGCGCCCCGATGCTACTCCGCTGACGTTACACGGCCGTGTACAAACGTCGTCGCAGTTCTTTAAATTGCACGCGCGTCGCGCAAACGTGTTCTAGTTGCATGTCGAAATCTTCCTTGTGAGTACTCAAGGGGATAAGATACGACTCATGACGATGAATATCTTGCTAGTCTGGAGATAGACAAGGTAGGAAAAATTTGGAAAAAAGAGGCGAAAATCAGGAAGAAGGAAAAGGAAGGCAGATTGTACACGTGAACACCTTGGCATTATCGGCCGCTGCAACGTGACGCGTCGAGGCGTAGGATTTTTCTGTCTAGCTGCTGTCTGCCTGTGACTGCGCGCACTTATCGATAAAGAGACACGCTATTAGTGTCGGCTGGTGCTATCTACGCCGCATCGTTACGGCACACACGGTCGTATATTTTATTCATTCGTCATCGTCTGCGACATTTTTATTCCCCTACCAATGTTACCGAGACAAGAAATACTGTGTTTAAAATGCCTTTCTGACGTTTGAATTCCGTTTTTTTTTTAACTTTAGCGAGAAATCATGGGCAATGTAAGTATAATAAAGTGATTTTGTCTAGAAGTGGTATATAGTGTAGATTAAATATTACGTGGAAAACATACGTCTTCAAGTAACAATTACCTAATATTTCAAGGTTACGTAGAGTGTACTTCGAGGAATGTCTTGTATAATCACTGTGGGCGATTAACATTTTATTGGTGAGAGAGTATAAGTTAGTGTCGTAAGCTGGGGAATTGTATTTGCAGTTTTTCACTATTCTAATTTTTGTTTGACACGTCCCGTGCCATATACATATGTATGTACATATGTATACCACCGATGGTACACATTAAATTTTCCATCACAGACGAGATATATGAGTAGAGAAGTCACTTTATGGAATTTCGTGTCACATAGACTTTATCGAATGCACTTTTTTAAGTCGTCCTCATTCCACAATCTCCTTTTTCAATTGTTCATTATGATGATTTTTCGAAATGTTGAAGGTACCACAGTTAAGAAGCATTTTTATATATATTTTATATATAATAGGGAAAATGTGCTGTCTGATATTAAGAGACTGTTAACCCATAAAAAAAAATCCTATTTATGAGAACTAATCGACTGAATACAAAAGATTCAAATGTAATTGATGGAGTACTTAACAAAGCATATAGTAACGCCTCTTATATATTTTTAGTCACAAAACTTTGACATATATGTATATCACTCTACAACTTACGTGATACACTCACTCGCTGTCGAATACAACAATAACATCGCTTTTTTCTTTATGTGAACACGATTAGCACGTACCAACTTCTACATGACGTTGTTAAATCCCTGTCCTAATTTTCGCGGTGTTATCGTTCTGTAAACGTTTCTGATTTCACGATTATAACTACTGTCGAGTATTAGGCGCTACCCGGTAAAAAGCGAACTCCCTCTACTGGTGACACAATTCTTAATTACATTCCTTATATGCGTTCAAAACATATGTATATTTTATATAGTAATAGGTTTCAGACTAAAAAATATATTATCACTAAAAGAAAGAGGCAATGTGTACCATATATGATACACGATATGGTAATTACTGTGTACAAGCTAAATGCTTATCAATCTATGATATCGCGCATTGGCTACAAAAGTGTCACGAATCAAAAAATACGATTCTTGAGTTACGACCGAAGAAACAATAGAATACAGACGACTCTACGCATTAAAAAAATGTTATGTATTACAGTTCAAAATTAGCCCATATTATTACTGATTTATGACAGAACATTAAAAATGCCATAAGTTAAAACAATTCAATCTTGTATGATTGAGAAGAACATCAAAACCTTATAACCCGACAAAAAAGAATTTGAAAGACTAAAAATAAATGAAAAATGTAGAAAATAACTTTTAGGTCCTACCTCTTTATCTGATACTTTAAATCTAGTAAATAATTTGTACATAAGCTCACTTACAGTTTTCGGTTTCTCCTGAAAAATGAACTTTCTTGAGAGGTGTCATTTCTGTAGCTCATGTGCATTATAACGAACTATTTTATGATAATATCAGTCTTTGATTAAAACATCGAATGACCTGAATAAAAAGTTTGGAAAAAACGGTTTGACGTGAAACGTGTTAAGAAAGATGTACTACTACATACGTCAACTGCTCTTAGCTTTGCTTTCGAAGAAACGTGCGACTACGTCATTCGACATCAAAGTGTTCAAAGTGGTATTGTAAGTGTTACTAGACTACGTATTTATCTGCAAATTCATATTTTTGTAAACAAAAAATCAAGAAATAAACTTCAATTTCTAAATAAGTATTTGTTTTGTATTGTAGGTAGCGGTCTAAAATAATATCACTAAGTGTTGTTGACAATATTGCTACTCAATTCTGTGCGCAGATACAATATTTGACCGGTTCTATCACATCGGTAACATTAGGATCAAATAATCAAAAAATTAAAACGTCTACCGACTTCGAAAATGGCCAAATTATTGAAGTTCTTAAAGAATAACTGATACATGTATCAGTCAGAGAAATTGTAAGAAGAATAAACGTTACCGATACATTATTTCAACTTTTAAGAAACTGAAGAAAAACAAAATCTATGAAGCCGGTAAACATTGAAAGCCCACAACATTCAAATAACGAACAGTCTTTGTAAGTGCCAAAATGAACAGACACGTTTTTTTATTTCTACCGAAAGTCTTTTACTCCTGGCTATTTCAACTCTTCAATCAGCAAAATTGTATTAGAAGTACGAAAGTGTTCAACTATTATCGATTCAAAGGAGTTCGCAAACGGGGCTAATGAAGCATCGACGCGACGCGACGCGACGCTGCGTCGCGACGCCTGATGAAAGACACGTACGACGCGGTTCGCGCGGCCAGCAGCATTCGAATTCCATTTCGTGACAGGGAATGATCGCTGCCGCTGCTCGCTTGTTTATCCGTTTGTGCGCCCTTTTAAAAATAGGCGTTCATTCAAGGATCCCGGCCAGACGCTGGCCAGACATTCGACGCATTGTATACAGACGGGCATTTTGCCGGGTGCATTCTCGCCACGCGTGTCTTTACCACACGCCAGTGTACACAAACGTCTTTGAAAAGGAAACAGACGTGGTGAGAAACACGCGACGAATTGATGTCGATCTTGGACCAGTGCATCGCGAAATTAGGGTGAATCAAAGTTTCTAGTTGTACGAAAATATGTGGTTAACCTATTGAACATTCCATGAAAAATTTAATCATTTGATTTAGCCGTCTATCATATATTGTTTTGGGCTTTGTAATATTTTTTTACATAGCGAACATTAGAAAACTATTTACTATACTTTATTCTGATCTGTTATCTTTACTTTTGCGTTAATTTAACGAAGAAACTCAAGGTAACATTATATGAATCTCTAGAAACCGAGCTGATCAACTCTAGTCTTTGGAATTTTTTTAACTTCCTTAGTCGAGTATAATGCTCTACTTCTAAAAAAATCAATACAATTATTAGTGTTCAACTTGTTAAAAATCAATTCAATAATTAATGTTCAATTCCTCAAATATCATATCAATATTTAAGATTCAACTCAGGAGAAGTTATTTAACCTAATAATCGTGCCAGTTTGGAGCACCACATTAGTTAAATATCATTTATTTATGATGATTTTTTTGTACGTTAAACATAATGTATTAATTCCTAATTCGTTGAAAATATATAACAGTGTCCAATGTCTCTACTGCTGTCATTTGAAATGTTTTCATCTAAATGGAAATGATCCTTACATATGTTAGCACGTCAGGTTGTTCGACAGACAGAAGATAAATCGTAAACGCATCGCCTTTACTGCGTTATAAAAATTTACATCCTTTCCTTTCTACTTACAGTACATTAGTCGCTTTATTATACTCAAACGACACATTCATCTCCTAATATTTATTTTTAAATATTAAATATAAACATATATGCAACGTCCATGTGTTGTTACATAAAAATGAAGTCGAAATTTAGTATTGAAATTATTTTTGTTCTCGATTCTTCATATATTCATTCGCTATTAAATAAAATAATTAAAGTGACAATTATAGGGACAGTAATTGGGACATCTACCCTATGTGATAACATTCAGTTGTTACGCATGGATCATTCCCGTTTCGAAACGTCTGGTATTCGAGCTAACACATCCCCAACGTGAGGGTGACCAACGCGATAAGGCCGTAGCAGCTGCACGGCGGGAATTTTCTCATACCCCACCGCTAAAAGTCATAGATTTTTGGGATATATAAGAAGTTAATTTCTGGAGCTCGGGGCTCCAGTCATGGTTCAGTTAGAACTCAACACGTCGCCACGCTGACATTCTGAACAAGATCGGGTTCAAGTCCCCTTCGAATAGTCTCACTACAGTACACGAGTGCTCCAATCCGCCGACTGCCCCGCGCTCGCACTGCGTTCAAGCCGAGAAAGTTACTTTTGCCGTTATATTAACTCAGTTTAATTTTTTATAATATACTGTTTTATTAAATTATATTCGTTCCATTCTTCAACCCCTTGACGCTCACATTATTCTTCAGTTTAGGGGTCAAAACTAGTCAAATAACCTTGTACAGATTCATAATGTAAGGATATTGCTTTGCATTTCCTATGTTTTCAATGATGTGAGGAGTACGTTTACCAACATAAAAGGAGGTAGAAAAAAAGTAAAACAGAAATATAAATTATTAATAATAATTGTACAAAGAAACATAAGACTAATGAACCCGTATCACACAAGGGCTTGTACGGTAAGGGGTTAAATACTCATATCCATAATTGTGGTAACGTAACCATTGGTATTCCGCACAGATATACATATTTTTACCACATCTATTACAATAGAGCCTTAAAAACCCCCAACCTAGTCGCTCCCGGTGGTAAACTAGACACTGCTTCGCCCACGCTCCCTTAAGTGGCACCAGAGGATGAAACAGACGTCGGCACATCCACGAAACTAACCTAATGGCAACCGGTGGTGAAACAGATACAGGCTCATCCATGAAATCGCTTGTCCTTCGGCTCCCGGTGGTAAAAGAGATACCGATTCGTCCGAACATTCCTTTCTTTTAATATATTTTTCTTACTTTCAATTGCAAATCATACTTCTGCAATTCATAAAATCTGAAAACACCTTGTATAATTCTCATTGACGATTAACATTTACTGAACTTCTGTCAATTTGATAGATTTCAGCTTTCATGCTTAAAATTATAAAAACCATAAATATTAGTTTTTACCAATTCATGTTGACTCTAATTGACGTAATAATATGAATACATATCCTAATTCGCCCCCCTATCCCTCGACTCTCTAATTTCGAACATTTGTATGTAGTATATCCGTTTTTTTTTTTTTTTCGGAAACACGTCAAATTACATAATCAATGTCTGTAAATCTAGCGTTAAACAAAGTGTTTCTTAAACTGACGACAAATAAGATTGTATTACACTGAAATTATTGTATTCTTGAACACTATAGAATATTTATTGAACATTGAGATAAAAATGGGAAGTTTTGCATAATTTCAATAACGCGCTCGTTCTTCATAATTGCCCCAACTTCTATCGTGTTCTTGTATTCCCTGAGCGCCCATCGCAATTGAAGCCGTTAACTAATTTAGCTAGCGTTACATTTTCCACATTCCCCCGACGATCGTTTCGCTGTGGCGACGTGCTCATGACAGTGGTTGATAGCCCGACCCCAGAGCCCAGCCAAGAATTCGATTGCACCTTTGGATGATCCCCACGTCCGACGAATCGCGTAACAGACTAATTCTATTTAACAATCGAGGGTGCTTATGAACTCGTAACGGAGAATTAAATTACCGTATCACGCGTGATTAAAATGCTTTAGCAGGTGAAGTTTACAGGAAGCAAAACTAAGTTTTGAAAGAAAGAATGCAAACTGATTTCGTTTCCCATAGATATCAAGTAATACGTACAGTGCGTTTGGCCACAACTGAGACAAATTTTAAGAGAAAATTGTACTATTAGGTTAGTCAAAATAAAACGAAAATCAAGGGTATCAAAATTGCATTTAAGGCCACATTTTTTACTTATAAGCAACTAAAACATTGGTTAGGATGTGCTATACAGCTTTATAAAGGTTTTCTGAGTCTCAAAGGTACTTTAACACTAAAACTATCGATAATTGACCCTTTCATTACTATCGGCGCATACAAGCACGTAACGCGTTATTGATGACTTTTTCTGATTAATTTTAATAATTGCAAATACTATTGGCGTCTTGAAACACATGAAATTTTTTCTTATCCGAAGAATAGGAAAGAATTGAAAGTAGAATATGAATTTAACGTACTGCAATTCGGTATTTTGACAACTTCTGCATATTCATTGATTAAAATTCGCCATAGCGAAATGGTTAAGGTACATTTATTTGTACCAAAGAAATTAAAACGATAGATACATGAACAAGTGTATAAAGAAATGGAAATGAATGTTTATTCATTCTTTTCTTTTGAAAATCAGGAAAACTTTGCAAAATTACTATAATTTTTATGAGAAATTACGAATAGGTCATTTTAACTACTTTGATAGTTCTAGTATTAACCAATTTCTCGACTGCTTATAACTAAAAATGAAGTCTCAAATCTAATTTAATTATTCTTGGTTTTTAAGTTACAATAGTTTGTAGAATCATCCCTTAAAATTTCTCCCTCAGAAACCGAATATCCTATACAGTTGGTGAAACCTATTAAAAATTGTCAAATAGTAAAATACAAGTGTTCTGAAGAAATTTAAAAAGAAATATAAGGGAAGATACACAGGCTGACAGTCAAAATGTTTCTGTTTGTCCTTTAAGAATTAGAGAACATAATTAGACATTATTTTGACAATGAAAACTTTAAATAAAAAAATAATGGTCATAAATCAAATTGTCTTTTTTCATTTCTAATATTTAATATTAGAAAACCGTGTTCCGCTTAAATTGCGACACTTTTGATGATCTTCTCAGATACATACATACATTCTAATTATTTTGGGTTACGGCATAATTGCTCCTGTATGAAGATAAGTAAATGAGATCTTCATGAATCGGTCATGGAATGCTTTTGCAATATTCTCAGAATGGTAACCCAAAAATAACGATTTCTGAGTTGTATCACTTTTTACGTGAAGATACGATACATACATAGATTCTGAAGCTTCTAATCTTACACTTCTCTAAAACACATATACAATTTTAAGTCCGTCGGTCTGAAGAGATAAATGTCTGAAGAGGTATTGACACTGATACTTCGATCGTGCTACGGTTTGATGCCTGACTGAATTTACGACTCATTTTATATCTCTTCCGCGGAGTATACAATCCAGTCCACAACTTGAATGCTATCCGTAAACTTTCGTACATGTACAACTTTCATTAACCATGCTTTTCAAACGTAACATCAGACGACTTTATATTCCAAAATCTCGAAACATTCACTCACTTCTTGAACCTGTCTTTCACTAAATAAATGGATCCTCGGCTTTCTTCAAATCCTTCGCAATATACTGATCCAAAAGGAATGTACACCCGATCTCCCTCGATTTACGCGGATTATTCGTCCCATGCGGTTTTCTTCCACGGAAAAAGAGTGCCCTAGCATGTAAAAATTAATTCAGAAAAAACACGATATAAATTATAAAAAGATATATACCATATATTTTCGCAAAGAAATCCTAAGAAATTCTATTCATTTACATAAATTTGCAAAGAGATAAACGATACTTTGACGAGTTGTAGCATCGATACTATGGAATTTTCAAAATAAGTAAATGGAATTTCTTTCCACAATAATTTCATTATTTCTCTTTATTCTCGTAGAATTGCACAAATTCTAAGGATCAAAATCATAAAATACGATCTTCAAATGGAACGAGGCATTAAAGTTACATGGATGACTACAGAGGCATTAGAATCGCTACAGTACAGTCATAATCATTTGAAACCCAGAAAGTAGCTTCCAATCACTGTTTTTATAAAAGCACGTACCTAGCATAGATGTCACTAATACAACTATCATTTTTTGTAATAGGGGTACATGTCCCAATTACTGTCAGTGTCCCTATAACCGACACTTTATTTTATTTAATAGCAAAGTAATGTATGAAGAATCGTAAATAAATAAATTTTGTTACTAAACTTGGACTTCGGTTTGCGTAACAATACATAGATATTGTATATTCGTTTACATTTAATATTTAAAAATAAATATTAGGTGGTAAATGTGCTGTTAAACATTAAAACGTGATCAATGTAATTATAAATTATGGGACGTGTCATAATTCAGTAAAGGCGATACCTTTCCTATACATCTTGTATCTGTTACATAAACTGATGTACTAATATGTGTAAAAATTGTTTCTATTTAAATGAGAACTTTTCAAGTGACAGTAATAGGGACATTGTATATTTTCAATGAATTGTTAATTAATTCATTATATTCAACATATAAAAGAATGTTCACAAAGGAAAGAGACGTTGAACAATATTATGCTCCAAACTGGAACGATTTTTAGGTTACATAATTTCTAAAATAGTTAAACAAAGTCACGCGATAACCTGAAGTTGGCAGTAATGGTACATCTACCCCAGTGTCGTTCTTGCCTGTCAACGACGCATAGCAATACGATTTCGGTCCTATTTTAATTCCTCCCCCGCCGCCCTAAATCTCGTAATGATCGATCACCGGGGACTTTCGGAATTACAGCCGCTTGTACCACCAGTTCGGCAATACTCTGTATATAGAATTCACTATTATCTGCGGTTTAGCGTTTCTGCGGAAAGGCTTGAAACTGAATCTCCGCGGATACGAAGGTTTCACTGTATAGCATAATATACAATGTAGATCGTCAAGACTCTTCAGCCGTGGAATCTAGAACGAAGCTGAAATTAGGGGTACTTCATACACGTCTGAACAAAGTTTACGATCTCTGGTTTTCTATAAATTTTCCACATCTTAAAAAAGTTATAACCGGTAGATGAGGACAAATGGAAAACCGGTATCACGGGAAAATTTAAAGCCGTCTATGCAATGCTATTCGTGAATATAAAACGCAGAAATAAGCAAATTCGACTTAAGGATTATAGAAAGCCTACTAAAATCTTTCACCTCCGAAATTTGAAATAAATGTAAATATACTAAGACTTCAACTTTCTCCATATATCTTTTTATAAAATTTTTATTTCAATGCCCATAACATTAATAGTTAATCTTCTATAATACCATATCTCTTGGAAGCTACTATACACCTATATGGAAAATTGAGAGCCGTAGTGGTGTAACAGAGGTTGAAAACAGTTATAATATCGGTTTCGGTTCTTGAAATAGTTATGAGAACCAAAAAAGTGGTATAACTGTTATAGATATATCGGTTCTATCTCATGTCAGTTTCGATTACTATAACTGTTACTTTTCGATTCTGTATCGATTACGGTTCGGTTCTATATAGTATTAGTATATACATATATTCTTATTTGAAACTAACAATTTTGTTTTATAAATAGGAATAAAACAAAATGGGATTTTTGTTTCCATAATATTGGATTAAAAACAAATGATTTCAGTTTTGTTATTACTTTATCGTCTTATTGGTTTTGTAGTTTAATATGTAATATAAAATTAATAATGAGAGTTTACTGATATATAGAATGGAACCGTAATTGATACAGAACCGAAAAATAACAGTTATAGAACCGATATTCAACCGATGTAATATCGGTTCTGAAGAACCGTAATCGAAAGTGAAATGAGCCAGAATCAACATATCCATAATAGTTGACATTTTTCTGGTTCCCATAACTATTTCAATCAGACAAAGTATACAATAGTTTCAAACAGTTATTTTCGAAACTGTTTCAACCTCTAGGTGTAAATCACATTTTAGTTGTTTCTCGTAAAATGATAACATGCATTCGTCGTTTAAAAATATTCCAGACATATACTAAAATTACAGGAACATATCTAAAGGTATGGAAAAGTGTTAAAAAGATGTCTATGTATCAAAACTGAAAGAATGTGTACATTATAGAATAAAGTATCGGAATCATTTCAGTTACTGAGAATAATGAACGCAAAAACATTTTTAACTTTATTTTTAACGCACATAAGATATATGTCGAGCAACTTCTATAGTTCTAAACGCTTTACTAACTTTGTTTAGTAGCAAGAAAGAAGTGTTGCGATTTGTCGGTAAAGAAATAAAGTTACCTACATCTAAATCGATTTTGAAGGAAAATAGGAGATGCTCTGTAGATGTAAAAAATAGTGTTAACTCAAATTTTAAGAATTTGGGCTTACACCACTATGGCTCTTAACCCTCCACATACTTATTTATATTTTTTAAATGTGTTTATGTGGCTATTACTACATTATACGGGCAACAAGTGATTTATTTTTATGATTAGCATTTTCTAAATTTCAAAATAAAAGAATTGTAACTATGATCCTATTTTATTTTGGGAAAACATAACTCTGGTTATAAAGAATGAACTATTAGGTTGTTCCATAATATCTGTCGTATTTTTGTGTGAAATTTTATCCACCAGAATTTTGGGAAGATATTTGAAAGACATGTAAAATTATAAACACCATACCCAATTCATCAAAAAATTCGACATAAGTTTCGCTCGAATTCGTTTAGCGACTATTATGAAATATTCAAAATATTAATAAGAAATACGACAAAAATTATATAACGACTAAATACAATTTTTCTATGAACTATACCAAACGAGGTGTCCTACCGCGCATACATACGCCTCTATCATAGAAATGGAGCCTGCGTCGCACTGGCGAACACGTAAACAAGCCAGAGAAGGAAGCAAAACGACATTTGCAATTGACTCAGCGTGGAAGCACGACGAGATCTCCATAGGGGAGTATCGGAAGAGCATTCCAAATCGAGTCGTGGCGAAAGATACAGCAAAGAAAGATAAGACACTAACTAAGTCACAATATAGCGTTTCGAAATAATCTGTTCGTCAATAATACCAGTTTACCAGACATACGTTAAGATTTCTTCCTACTAGAAATTTGCTTATGTCACTCCCTTTTCCTGGTGGCAGCCACAGCGGCAACGTACACGCTGCGAGAGGTTATTTTTGTTTAGTCTGCCGCTTCCCTCCTAAACGGCTGCTACTGCGTCCAACTTATAGGTACACACCACCAGGCGAGTTGAATTATTTGGCCGCTGGTGAATTATCTCGTTTGCATATTGTAGCGAATTATATAGGATGAACTAATCAAAATTGTCACCTCGAATATTTGCGGCATTGTGAAAATAATAGAAAAAAACATTAAAATTTGTATTTGAAATCGAACCTGGCTATCATTTAAATAATTGTTATACATTGTATTATTTTCTTATTTTCATAGTTCCAAGTGTACTGATTGCGAAGAGTATTCAAGTATAGTCGAACCGTAATAACTTGAAAACCACTGTGCATACAAACGTTCACACCCTTTCATTTCGCTGTAAAAACCTCTATGAATAAAAATAAAACTTACTTTAACTTGAATTACTTGTCATATTTAGACACATTTTTTACTTCTGTAACTTGAATTTAGAATAGCTAGATCTCTACAAGTCGAAGTTAGAATACCGTTTCTTAACCTACCGCAGCTCATTGTTGAAACACATTAAACTTTTAATGGGCCGCGAAATGATAGTTGCCTGGAGTTATCATTGAATATTGTCTTATATTATTTTATTCAAGTATACTTCAATAACTATTTTAGTAAATTTTAATTATTTAATCTAATTCAATAACTATTTTAACAAATCCTAATTATTTATTCTAATGCAATAACTATTTTGGTAAGTTTAGTATTCAAATAAAACTTTATTTTAGTAGCTCATAATTTTGAAGCAGCTTCTCTTACCTAAAATCATTAATCTTACATTTTTCCATAGTTAACCATGAAATTAGAGTACATATTTGTTACAAATTGAAATTCGTACCGCTCTAAATAGAAATGTATTGAATCATAATTTTTAGAAATTACTTTTTATATTATAAACATTTGGTCCGCGATACTATTACAAATAAATATATTGAGTCCTGTGGTAAACAGGATGAGAAATGCTGTGTTAGAAAACATAAAACGACACTTGTTAAACTTCTTTAACTCGAAAACTTCAATAAGTCGAAATCTCTATAACTCGAAGCTTTTAACTCTTCCTTTGACATTCGAGTTATGGAGGTCCGTCACTATTCGGTACTATTAACTCCTGACTTTTACTCCAAAGACACTTTCGAAGCAACATCTAGTTAAAATCAATGTACACTTCACTAATTTATAAGAACCCAGCTTTCAGTGAACATGTATTCAAGGCATTGGAAAAAATATGCAAACTGCTAAGAGTCAATGAGGGACCACGAATCATAACCGGGATACAGCCGATTCTTGGGATCAACATGTGGATTCTCTAAACGATTCCAAGGAAGCTATTGCTGCGAGAAAATCGATGCCGAGCATCGTGCTGTAGGGACATAAACGCAAAAGCAAGGGGAGAGCAGCATCGAGATGGCGTTTGATTACAATGGCGTTCTTTTCACGGTGGCCAAGGGAATACGAGGTGAACACGGCGAAGCTGGTAACAAAGAGCCTGACGAGTGATCATGATTATGGGGGTGAATGACAGGCACGAGTGTTACCGACGATTTAGAAGTACTCATTAGGGAGCACTGATTTAATTCCAACTGCCAGCTCGTGGTAAACGGCTTCAACATGCAAACAGGATTTCGCCGTTCCGGCAATTGTACCCCGTTCGAAGCATTCCAAATTCTTCGGAAACAGAAACAATCGCAGTCGGAAGAATTTTAAATATCCAAAATACCTTTCGTGCTTTAATCATAATTAGACTGCGGATTTTTATGTAAATTCAAATTTTTATAGAAGCAACTAAAAATAGAACCTAAATAGAAAATATACTTTAATTATTTTGCATATTGTATACATTGCATACTTCTTTGCACATTTAAATTTCCTACAAAGGCGTAGACGTTCGCAGTCTAATCGTTATACTATGAATTTTCATACAAATTTATATGTTTACAATTACAATTAAACAAATGGAGCTTCAATAGAGATTTGTTTCATTCTCTAAATGTAACATTCTGTTGTTTACTTTAGATATTTTATATATTTTTGCATACTATGTGCATTGTACAATCTTTTGCAAACCTAAGTTTCCCATAAATGCATGAAAATTCACAGTCTAATTATAATCATATACAAAATGTTTCATTATAATGTTATATTAACGCAGTAATATTCTACTGAAGCAAATATTTGAAAAAGTACACTGAGTAGAAGAAAATGTTTTTAGATGGCTGTATTTCATCGAGGGGTGTAGGTATGACAGGGATGCAGAGAGCAAATAGTTAAATAAAGACATTAAGATCAAGTAAAGGTTACTTACTTTTTTAACCGACAAGAGAGTTCTATACACAAAATGATAGAAGATTGTGAAACCAATTAAATTATATCATTTTATTTACATACCTATACTCTAATCCAGAATTTAGATGCCACAATCCCTATTCGATTGTACGGCATCACATCGATGGAAAATGGCCAAGAGCATCGGACATACGACAGCCGCGAACGACTGCTGGTCGATGCCCCAGTACTGTGCACTTGGCACCATTTTCCCACCCTACCCAACGCACCCTCCCTCTATCCTTCTCCTTCTCTTTTTCGCTGCACACGTTCCCTCCACTGTAGAGAGATAAAGAGAGAACAGAGAGAACGGATTAAATCAAAGGGAGAAGGGTCTGACGCGGCAACGGTGTCAGCATTGGGATATACGGGGTGTTTTCAACTATGCGCACAAACTTGTCCGGTTAATGGGACGCGTGCAAGCGACGCGTGACTGGTTAATTACCGGTTTGCAAACCAATCACCTTTTTCAGAGTATTCTTACTTTCAACGGTAAAACTTCTCTATAATGTAAAAAATACCAGAAAATTTATAAAGAATGTATATTAGCATTTTTGTCAGCATTCTTGCCGCGTGAACCTACTTATTTGTTTATAATAGTACCGCAACCCAAATGTTCATAGTACACAAATTGTTAAGATCTGATTAACTGGAATCATATTATGTATAATACATAAATGAAGAACATTGTATACATTTAGCGGTAATTCTTACATATGAAAAGTAATAATCAGTATATTTTTATTAAGAGTGATTCAGACGAATTTCGATTTGTAACAAATACTCCAAGTTTATATTTAACTATGGCAACAAAATGTAAGACTAATGATTGTAAGTAAGAGAAGCTGCTTCAAAATTATAAAAACCACTAGAATAGTTTGAATTATATTTATTAAAAATTATTATATAAATTATGAAAAAAATAATACAAGATAATACTCGACGGCAGCTTCAAGCATCTATCACTTCGCAACCCATTAAAAATTTAACGCGGTCCGATATTGGGTCGTGGCCCATAGATCGAGAAACTTGTGATCTATGTGTTTAACATTAGAACTATTTGATTCTCCCATAAGTTCGTGCTATTTCCTATTATTCAAATAAGATCCATTTCCTTGTTCTAAAAAATAAGTATAATTTACTGAATAATATATTGGGCCTCACAGTTTACAGACTTTTTCTATCATTCAATGAGCTTTTTATTCCTCTCTTTTCCACTTTGAATCAATCTTCATTAATCTTAGAAATAACGAAATCAGAAATCTGACTCTTGAAGCATACAAAACATTTTTGAAAGTATTGCTTCTGCAATTGTGTCTTTTCCATATACAATAGATACACTGTGACATAATGCAACCTTTATTTAACTCAAAATAACAGAAAGCATCGGAAACGTTCTCCGGTTTATCTACTTAACATGCTACACTTTTAAATTTACCCCTTTATAGACGGAACAAAATAATATTTAACGAATTTTCGTTCAATTCGTAACCCTTTGAGGACGGAACTTAATGAATTCTTGTTTAGTTATTAACCGGAGTGTCTATTAATAATATTAATTTGAATTTGTTGCTTTAAAAATTGGCATGTGTCAAAAAAATTAAAAAGAAATTGGGCAACTATTTGGGACATCCATCCGGAAGGGGTTAAAGTAAGAAAGTAGAAAGGCACAATTAGATTATCTTAAATGTAATAAAGCAGGAAAAAAATACTGGCAATCTCAAGTACATCATATAGAGTTTGTAAATTTTAATCTCCTCAAGCAATAACAATTTATACAAAATAATAAATATATATGAATTTAGAATCGTCGCAATCATGAGTAAGAGTGACAATATTAATATTAAAAAGCGTATATACACGGTATCTATAACGTATTGTTTACACAAAAATTACTCATAATTGTAAGAGATGGTAAACGTATGTACCTATCTTGTTTGAGTTTAAATATAAAATCAATATATTATACAATTTAGTTATAATAATGGTACAGCACAAACTCGCCCGATTTATGAGATACATAGATGATTAATTGAATAGTCAATTCAGAATAGTTTTACTTTTCATTTGCATTTGATGTATTTTAAGTTTGTAATAAATGTATCTTATTAGAGTTTATTTAACTCTTTAAGTGCGGAGCTGTTCTGATTTAAAACTAGTACTTTTACGTAAAGTTAGAGTTCTTTAGAGTTTTTTTTTTACATAAAGTTGATTAAAGTTACTATTATACTTATTTATTTACGCAGTATTAAGTAGAATATTTATACTTCTCCCAAACATGTGTTTACTTCAAACGTTAATTATTTTTATTCGTGTCGTGTTTATAAAATAAAAACACTCGCTACCGCATATATGCGTTCCCAGCACTAAAATGGTTCAAATGGTAACAAAAATCTATTTATGGTTTATAAAAAATTGGAGCTATATATTTGAAGGAAATCAATTGCCCAGTTTTCTGATCTACACCATTCATTCCCAAAGAGCCTCTAGAAAATCAATGTCAAAGTGGTAGTTCGGAATTTGATTAATTAAGGCTAGGTATCTGTTTTCTGAATGGAGCTAATGAAGAAGATATCTAACAAATTATACTGAATATTGGTCAAGGGAAGAATGTAATCAAATCACAATGTAATAGAATCAATTATTCATACCATATTATAAAAAATGTTCACTCAGAAATCGTATATATGAATATCATCCCTGTTATTTCTCCACCTCAGCCATACTCAACCATTTTTTCTTCGGTTACAAACATATTTTGTTTGCAATATTACGCGGACTACAATATAGTACGCTATACATCATAATTTAATAATTTAAAATACAAAACTCAAAAACTAAATTTACCCAATCATTTATTGAAAAATTAGAGCAATATTTGATGTTGAAAGGAACTTATGCGTTCCGCGGGTCGCAGGTTGAGTATGGCTGCTCCACCTCCACGAAAAATGCTCCAACACTCTTAACCTCCAACACAAACCGCAAATATCAAGTCAAAGAGCATTAACTCCGGAGAATGTCAAATATAACACTCTGCCACCCACCGTTCCTCCGCAATAACAATAAAAATAGCCCGCAAGACATTCCACGGATTCTAAAGTCCAGCTTGAACTCGATTCCACGCTCTAGAAGTTTCATTACCCCCAGAGGGGGTGGAATGGGGATTTCACTTCTTGAAACGCGTGTGTCCCCAACGATCGCCGTCACACGTTTCGTTGCGTGCGAACCTTAACGCCGCATGAATCGCAACGTCATAAATTCGACGGCAGGCAGGGCCGACACATCGCTTCAGCGGGTAAGAACGTCAGCGACAATGACGCAACCCGTATGTGGTGGGTCGACGAACCCGGCTTCGAAATTGTGTCACGTGCTTCCCACTACAGATTACAGCCTAGACACTCCATTAGACGGTCGCGCGGAAGAATCCCTATTGATAAAACGCGGTAATTAGGCCGAACATCCCGTTTCACTGCGTATGGGCGCGCGCGCACGAGTAAACGTATGGAACCCCTATTAACTCAACAGTGGTGCTCGCCGAAATCACCTGCACGGCTCAACTTTTTTCAGTCGCGCGCAATTTACCGCGGTAATTAACATTTTACATCGGCAATTAATGGAAACGGGATTTAAATTTCTCGTCGTTTCTCGTGTTGCCTAATGAGATGCATCGGTCTTGTACGTTAAACGGGTTGCTCAATTGAATAGGGAAAGTCATTAAAAGTAATTAAACTTATCTTGACGATTAAAATTGTGTTTGAATTTTTGGAAACAAGTTTTGAGCTTTATAAAAACAGGTGTTAAACTTATACACCAAATGCTTATTCAATGGAAAGTAACAAAAGAAATAGGATAAAGTTTACTATCTTTAATACAGTGTTTAGAGGATAAATAAGCTTCTTTAATTCTTTTGTTCCAATTGCAATCTATATGGCTATATATTATAATTAAACATTCGAATTCATGAATTGAAATGCGACTGTCATCGGAAGTTTATTATAGGACGTTAAAAACAGTCTTTAATTCATATCCAGAAAATCCATAAAGCTTCTCACCGAATAACTTATTTGCTATATATTGTACAATAATATACACAAAGGTTACAGATAAATAGTTTAGTAGCAATTAACGATTTTAAGACGGATTTCGTTTTTATTTGGCATACAATAATTTATTATTTTTTTTTGTATTTGCTCACTTAATAATGTATTCAAATGAAATAAATAAAATATAAGTAATATAGAAAGGGGAGGGATGAATTGACAGCATCTGAATAAATCAAACTCCTACGCGATACATTGGTGACAAAAGGTAACAGAAAACATTAAGGAATCGCAGGATATAATCTGGTTGAGTTACCACTTTCACCACCTGCATTTCACACCATTCAGTAAATATCATACATCAAGGAGTTCAATTTTTCCTATATCCACGGTAACTCAATCGTGCTCTCAGCATGAATCTATCGTATTAATTTCAGAATAGAGATACGCCGCAGCCGTGACATCTCATACTATCTCATACTACCTCAACTAGGTTTCTCATCGCGGATGATCATCAATTCTGTCAAGAATTATTATTCTCACATAGCTACTGTAATATACGAACGCCAATGTAATATTTTAAGGAGTGATTAAGAAAGATGGTTTCTCGTAAACCTAGTTCATCGTCAAGTACTATACATGTATCCTTCAAGAACAGAGTATCCTTAATCATAATTTCTAAACGACTGCCTGCTTTAAATTCAGCTCGCACCTATATACAGCGATTAACGAAATTTATCAAACAATATCACTGTTATAGGATTATTTGGCTTTCATTGAAATTAACAATTAAATGTTGAGCAAAATTAACATTATAATTACATTAGAAATCTTCAGATATGGGAGCTAAACAGGGAGTAGTTTCATCCCTGAAATATTATAACGTATATTTTGTACATTTTGTATAGCATTTTATACCTTTTTTGCACATTTAAGTTTCCCTAAAATGCATAAACATCCGCAGTCTAATAGTAACTCAAATTGCGTATTAAATACGTTTCTAAAGCGTTACAGTTAGTAATTATATTTTGATTAAATAAAGAAATAGTACACGAAAATATTGTTCCGGACGAATTTCGTAAATCACTATATGTAACTGCGCTAAGAAATATTTCATCCGAAGATCATACATCTATGCAAACTATAACTTCACAGAAATACAGCTTCTTACCTTTACCTGTTTGATTACGTAAAATCTATAGTTTTGGCGTTTAATTTTACATTTTGCATATTAAAATATCGTAGAAGTGATTAGTTTCCTTTTAAGATAATAAAACGGAAGATATACTTCCAAAAATTTTGATTTCCCTTAGGTGTCGGTATTTCAAATCACATGACACGAAGTCTCACAAAATGATAGGTCTATTCTGTACCTCATCAGTGGCATAATTATTGCAAATAGTGACAGATAAAATGATCGCATGCATACATGATTATTGTAAGCAATGACAAATTAGCTGTCCGAATTAACCCTCATCCTTTTGATACAGCATCCTTGATCCGAATATCCGAGAGCGTATCCAACGAGATTACGTACATTAACGAAGGAAGGAACGCTGTAACTCCCCGTTAGCTCTTTTATTTTTCCTTTCGGCCGGATTCTCGCTTGGCATGGAGCTCTTAAAAAGCTGAAAGGTATTTCCTCGGTTCCGGAAGTCGCATTATTCCTCCTGGCTGGAGGCGAGGGCCGAGTGGAGTCTGCCGGTATTATAGGGCCGGTACATATAGTTCGCTGTACAACAGTCAGTCAATACTTTATAGCACGAACTAACTTCCCATCTCTCTTTCGCCATTGCTCTCCCTCCTGCCCTTCGTAGTCCCTTACCTCCTTTTCCACCCCTTCTTAACTCACCCCTTCTCGATCCATCCTCCTCCCTTCAACTAGAGAACCGTGGAGGGTACCAAACCCCGGCGTCGTTTTCCTCTCGTCCTTTCTTCCAACACCGAGGGCAAATACGAGCGACGGTTTCTACGATCTCCCATCGGTCTCTCTGTAGCGGTGCTCGCAATATTCCGTATATCCCTCTACTAGCTCCCCAGAGGGAACAGAGAGGACGTAAAGCGATGAAGGGCTGCGAATTTGCAGCAGCGAGCTTCAAGCGCATTGCCACCCTACGAATAAAACGGGAAAGAGCGTCGTTGCGTGTCGAACGTAACTCCGCTACTTTTCCGTCCATGACGAAAAGACCAGGAATGGTAGAAATCGGCATCCAGCTGCCCTAGCGTCGATGATACCATTATGCTACGTTCGTTTCTCTCCGTTCGTTGCTTTTAATTTGCAATTCTCTTGCAGTTTTCGCGGAATGTTCCCTCCGTAGCCGAGTAATCAATGTTTGAGTACTTGCTTGGGAATTGTAGTTCTTCGAAGCTTTGGGTGAAGATAATATGAAAAAGGGCTGATTTACCGAACCATGGATCGCATCCGGAACCTTTCGTTTACAGGGTTGACTAGCGCGATCAATTGAGCTACCCGGGTCACGGGACTTTTCACCCTAATTCCACTACCACAAAAGTTACGCTATATAATCAGAAGATTTTTAGATTATTTACTGCCACTTCGAGTATTAAAAATCGTAATTTTACCCAGATAAAATCGAATGCGGGTTTATATCTTAGAATGATTAAAAAACTTTATGATGAACGGAGCTGACAGTCATGAACGCTCTCACCTTCATCTCACTACCCTAAAAATTACTTTATTCCCGCTTACTAGAAATATTTTTTAACTACTTCTTATTACTTCAAGCAGTCCCTTGTTAGTTTTCTACTTTATTCTATTCTGGTGAAATGATTGAAAAGCTATGTTTTAGAATTATTTAAAAAATTCATGACCAATTGGGCTGACCTAGTCACGGGTCTTTGCGCCTTAATCTTACCAGCTTAAAGGTTACTCTATCTACTCTAAAGAGCTTTTACATGATTTTCTACTCAGCCGAGCATGTATTTTAATCCTAAAAACTATCTATTATATGATAAACAGAGATATACCTACGTATAATCTTTTCTAAGATACCTATATTCTGATTTAGTAAAATTATTGAAAAATTACATTTTATAATTATTAAAATATTCCTGGTACATTGAGCTGTTTTCAATTACTCCCAAACCCATCCCTTGTATTTTGAATAGTTGAACTCCATTTTCTGTCTTTTCAAGTAATACACGATTTTTAATCCCATCCTGAAGAATACATCGTGAAGTAAATTATATTTTAACTTAATTATATTTAAAAATAATTAAAAAATTCGTTCTTCCAATGAATCAGGACAAATTTAATTGCGCAAAGTTCGCAGTCGAAGGGAGCTGGCTTCCTCGACGGGAGGGTGTCGAGGTGGAGCGAGTATCTAGGTCTGTGTAACGATTTTTAGAATCCCGACCCTCCGACAATCGTCCAGCCCATAAAAAACTTGAGGCACCCCACAGCCAACGCGCTGCGCCAGGGTTTCCATAGCGACCAAGCCCTTTTACACCCCTCTGTCGTTGACCTATACCTACGCAGCAACCCTTAGATCCTGGCTGCCCTAAATCTATTAGACGAATTCAAAGATACCACTACGCTACACAGGAAGTATCACACCCTAACGAAATAAATCACGCAGGCTCAAGTGCAAACGAGAAGCATCATGCAACACATAGGACGAGAATTTTATGTCCTGCTGCATGGAGATTGCTTGTGAAACAGCACAAGCCTCGGTCTTTGTCATTGATTGATGTAACTGGATGTGTAACTGGTGCTCGTTTTCACGTGCTTGATCCGGTTTATTGACAAGGACAAATTAGAGGTGTGTACAGCTCTAAGTTTTATGCAATTTCCAGGGTATGAATTAAATATCACGAGAAGTATATGATATATTACCCATCGGATGTTATTTGCAGTGAATAATTTAAACTGAATGGTTTATACAGGCTCGAATAGGTGATTTACAGTTATTACAGTAAATCTGATATTTGATTGATGAATAATAAATTAGAGAAGAGTTAATCGACGAAAAATTCACAATTTTAATTTAACTAACTTTCATTAACTAAAGCCGAAAGAATAGTTAACCCTACTGCTTAAAACAAGGCCAACTTTCCTCGAGTTCCTTCATAATTCACTTCTAAAGATCACGGAGGCCGTGGTCCTGCGAGGGGCCATTATCAAACGTCGTCAAGGGAAATTTAGGCGTACAAAAAAAAGACGAAAAAGGAGAACAAAAGTTGCTCGCACGGTCCAGCGGAGGAAGAGTGGAAAGGGAGAGAATCGGTGAAGAAGCACGCCACGGCCGGGTCCGTCGACATCAGACATGCAGCGCCGACAAAAAAAGGTGAGAGCCGCGGAATCGTAAATCGAGAATTAAGTATGACGGCGAGCGGTAAGACATATATAAATTTTCCTTGCCGATGAATAATAAATGGCGGGGAACCGGAGAACACAAGAGAGGGAAACAGTACGAAGTAGAAGCGCGCTTCAGCTTCTGAGCTGAAGAAGGGCAAGAGAAAAGCAGAAATGAGACGGAAAGAGAGACGTAGAGAGCAGAGGTAGAGAGTAGAAAGGAAAGGGTGTGCTGACGAGAGAGACTCGAAGGAGAAAAGCAGAGAAAGAGAGTGACAGAGAGAAATGAAGAGGGAAAGAGAGGAAGAAGTGAACGAAAGGACGTTAACCCTTTTCTTGTTTCTCTCCACAGCCCATCCCTCCGTTCCTTCTCATCGCAGGAGTGCTCCTTTCCGCAGGAGAGTTACCTCCTCGCCTTCTCTCACTCTCTATCTCTCTCTCTCTTCAGTCACTTTTTCCACGTCGCAATCTTCTCTCTTTCCAATCTTCTCTCCGAGGTTCTGTTCGTTGTACTGTAGACCCCTCTGTGCCACCCGCTTCTCTCTCTTTTTCTATTTTTCCCTTTCTGACTCTCTCCTCTGCATCGTCTTTCTTTCTCTTTCTCGCCCCCGTTTGCTTTCTTACTCTCCCTTCGCGTCGAGGGGAGAACAAAAATTACGAATCCGCGAGGCATTTGTCGAGAGCCACGGCTCGATCGAGGGGTTTCGCTTGGCCGTGTGCGCCAGCCACAACGTTTTAACCACGGCAAAAGTGTTTAACCCTTACTGCTGTCCGTCAGTGACTTACGCAACGGGTTATCGAAGGAAATTGATTTATTTTAGCACGATGCTTTTTCAATGGTATTCATAAATGTAAAAAAGTTTTGACGTTTTTCAGAGAGGCATAAACGCGAAACTTTATTAGACAATGTATTGCCGATTGTTTTTTAACCTTTTGAGTGCGGAGCGACTTTGATTTAAAAGTAATATTTTTATAAATATAATAAATATATTATAATATATATATATGAATTTAGAATCGCAATCATGAGTAAGAGCGACAATATTAATTCTAAAAAGCATATATACGCGGTATCCATAACTTATTGTTTACACAAAAATTGCTCGTGATTGTAAGGGTTGGTAAATGTATGTATCTCTTATTTGAGTTTAAACATAAAATCGATACATTACACAATTTAGTTATATTAATGGTACAACACAAACTCACCCGATTTACGGGATACATGGTTGATTAATTGAATAATCAATTCAGAATAGTTTGATTTCTCATTTACGTTTGGGGTATTTTAATTGTGTAATAATTGAGTTTTATTAGAGTTTATTTAGCCCTTTAAGTGCGGAGCTCTTCTGATTTAAAAGCAGTATTTTTACATCAAGTGGTGATTATAGTTGCTATTATACTTATTTATTTATGCAGTATCAAATAGAATATTTACACCTCTCCTAAACATATGTTTATTTCAAGCATTGATCATTTTTATTCGTGTCGTGATTATAAAATAGAAACATTTGCTTATGCATATGTGTCCATAGCCCTGAAAGGGTTAATAACCTTTCGCCATGTTAGGCAATCTTATCATTCATTCATTTGAGAATTATCATTTTCTTCAACAAAAAAATCCTCTACGAGATTTCTGTAAGTTTCCAGATTTTCAAACTTCATTCTAATTAAAAAAATTGAATTATTGATTCAGGAGCCAAAAGGTGAAAATATTTCATCATTAATCCATTTTATCATTCGCACTACTTTTTTTTTAGTTTATAATGCACTGTTATGTTTGCAATTGTAATACAATATACTGTGTTGAAAACTTATCTTATTTTGTTCTATTTCAAGACCATGCTAAACATGATAATTACAATTAATCTTTACGACTTTTCTTCAAATGATACTTCGCAATGGCTACTTTCCAATTTTACTTGCGTTTACAAAGTTATCAGCATATTAATTCATGTACCGCAGTACTAATGCTACACTGCAAAAAAACATGATCTTTAAGCCAACCTAATAGTATGTAATAAGAATCGTAACCGAGAAATTTAAGTTTAAATTAATGTCGAACTTATATTTTATTAGAAATTATTCAATTTGTTAAGAAGGGAGAAAAATATCACAAATTTTGTTACGTTGAAGGCAACATTTATGAACCAGAATTTGTTACAATAATATACACACCAATAATATTGTAGTACATAAACATATTAGTAGTCCGTGCATTTTTATAAATTTATTGAAAATTTAAAACGTGCACAATGTACATAATCTATAAAGATATATATATAATATCCAAAGTTAAGGATACATCATAATATTTAGAGGCCGCAACAAATCTTCATTAATGTTCCTTTCTTTTATGATTATAAAGATATGAATTTGCATAAAAATCAGCAGTTTATATTAGAATGACATTTGCGATAAGATAAATTGAACATACAATAATACGAATCGTTTTAAACAAAAATGAATGTCAACCAAAAATTATCGTTAAAATTAATATGCAAGTAGAACCACCGTAAATAGCCAATTGATCTTTTGCCACTTAAGCGAATAATGCTTTTCATCCTTGATTTGAAATCAATTTAATATTACAAACTTTCTATTACATTTCAGTATCATGAAACATGTAGATACATCGTATAATATTTCACATTCTTAGATCGATGATAACATTTTAATTCTTGATACTATAATTTTTCGCTTTTCCGTATTACCCGAGATGTAAATTTATGTAATAAATTTTTGTTCTTACTATTTTACCGTACGAAGTTATCCATCATCTTCTAAAAATGAACGAAACCAAGAAAGATAACTTAGTTAATGGGAAAAAGTGCACGTAATTCTGCGATACTTATGAATTATCCCAAATGCGTTCGAAAATTGCAATAAACCCACGAGATTACTCATTACATCAATTACTACACAGAAAAACAGGAAAGAACCTTGGTTCTCCCAAGTGGTATTGTAATTAAAAGAACATTTCACCGAATTTAAAACACAAAATTAGATTTAAATTTAACCTACCAATTAAAGGGTCAATATTTTTAATTACTCGAGTTCTACCATTTCTTACATCCAAGTATTCGTATTTTGTAGCTAGTAAAGTAAATATTGTTTAGTATGTTATTATTTTATATCAGTAAATAAATACATTTTTTGCCAATAAAATACATTTTTCTGGATCCGAACCTAACCCGAACCAATTTTATTATTTATTTGCAAACTGTCAATAATACTGCTAATAATATTACAGACAGTTTGCAATATTTACTGACTACTAATTTAAAATATTTATCACATATGAAAGGTATTGGAAAAAAAAACAATCAGAAAACATTATTGAGAAAATTAAATTTAAAATTTTAGTTCACCATAGCAAGAAAAACAGGGTTCAATAAATTTAATGATATTGTTCATAACATGAAGATTATACTCCCATTAGACATTAGAAAAGAGATAGTGAAAAAGTAGCTGTGCTACATTATTTTAATTTTTTTTCAATTTGAACACTGAAAAATAAAAATGGACATTGTCTGTTTTTCCCTAACTTTTCACATATATAGTCATGTTTAAATTCACTGAACCTCTATTTCGGTGAAAGTTCTTTAATTCTCGTGATTTATCCAAAATGCACTCAAACAGACGAAAGTAGAGCATAAAATTGCAATAAGCCAACGAGGTATCAATCATTGCCCAGGAAAACAGGAAGAAACATCAATCTTTCCAAGTAGCAATTAAAATTCGAATCTTTACCTCTTTAAACGAAAGACTGAGGTAGATAACGAGGCAAAAGAACGCCGGAATTCGTGATCTTAAAAATAGCAACGTTCGCGTCCGTTGCCATAAATCAAATTTACATTACTGTCTTTAACGATACAGTTTACGCGGTGCACTTTAGATTTCGAAAGAGAACGATCTAAGCCCTGGTGAATAATTACCGCGGAACGAAAGCGTAAATAAATCTGCATCAGTGGGCGGGAAAAAGGCGTTGCTCGCATTTCGCAACGCGGCCAGGATCGCACGTGAAATTCCTGGGACAGTTTGCATATTTTCGCGTGACCGTAGAAGGACTCAGGGACCGCCAGTTACTTCACCGTGGGAACAATCTTTCAGACGTTATAATTATTAGAACCAATTTGTCCGTCTAATAACACGTCATTATACTATTACAAAGCCGTAAAGATAATCATCGTGTCTACCCGGCTTTGCCTGCCTATTGTTTCACGGCCTGAAGGTTCCTGGTCCTATCCTTCGAGATCATCGTTAAAGATCGTGCGTGCACACGTAACAGCCTCCGCCCAGATTATCTGCCTCGCACTGATCACGATCAATTACACTGTAACTGCGACTAGGATAATTTTAACATTGTGTGTTACAGCTGGAAGAGTAGGAAGGTAAATTAGCGAAGTTCGTTAAGGATTTATTCGATACTAGATTAAAAGTCATCGGAAGGAAAACATATTTGCGTAAAAGCGTTTTCTCGTAGCATGTACATGGATAAACAAAAATCATATATGATTCTGATATCGAACATGAAACTCTTTAATTGTTAAAATTAAATCTTGGAAAATAAATTAACAGAAATTATTAATGCTTTTTGATATTCAATATGGATATTGCAACCGATAATTAAAAAAAACGGTATGTAAGTGCACTCTCTCGTAGGAAGCCTAATGGGTAAACTACAATCATAGGCATCGATTCGTTATCGACTTACGACCAAGTCGTCGCGGCTCGTGTATTCTCGCCAGCAAAGAGCTCGCAGAATCGTATTTGTGTACGTGAGAACAGCGGCACGGTCTTTGGATTGCGCTGTGAGAGAATCTTCCTGTATAATTATTCGAAAATTTATGTAATTCTGTATTATCTCATCAAATTTTAAATGCTGCAAAGGAAATTACTTTGCACGTAACCAATTCAATAGTGGAAGAAGAAAAAACTCAGGTATGGTACTAAAGATAAGTTTCCACTTTTAAATTTGTCAATTTCTCACTGTTACAAAATTTAAAATTGTCAAGTTCTTAATTTTACTTAAACCTCTTAATAAATTCTGAAATGTTTAAAATCTCAAATTTCCACGTTTCTCAGTTCATGAATTGTCACATCGTCAAATTCTCAAATGCTCAAATTCCGTAATCCTTAGATTTAGACGCATAAATTTCTAAATTCTTAAAAATTCTTATATCCCCAAATTGTAAAACTTTTAGATACTCGATTTCTTACATTTGCAAATGTTCAAATATTACAATTCTAAGATTTCCAAATATTTAAATTCTAACCTTGTCGATCTTTCAATTGATCCAATTGATAATTTTACGACAATCAGTATTTACATACACTATCGCCGAACGGTTAAAGATGATTCTTCGAAATCAAATGAAATGTCTAAATCTCGCTAGCGGTTCCTAAGCACTACAAGAAAGGCGTTACGTTATAGTTACCACTCACAATCAGTGCATATAATCGGGGAGCGCGGTTCTCACAGTAGCCGAACACACGTATCTTGACGAATTCAACGGCGCGAGAATAGCGCGAAACGTTTAAAATAAAGTCGCGGCAGCGGTAAATTTATCGTTTCGAACGCGAAATCTGTTTACCCCGTCCCTTGGGATCGCGTCGCGCGATGAAAACCACTAAAATACCGGCTGGAATTCGTACGGGTCTCCCGCAAAAACTGCCTGCTCTCCTTGTCACTCACATATCACTTCTGTATAGCGGTGGAAATAAGGCTGGGTTTTGGAATACCTGACCGGTTAGTCAGACCATTTAGTCATTCCTCTTATACCGGGTACCCGGTATCGCGCAGTCACCAGAACTCGCCTTTGGGAACTATCCAGATCACGAATTAGCTCGTAAAAAAAACGCCTCAAGGGTTACAGAAGCTTACCAAAATAAATACGTTAAGTAACAACATCGGAATACATCAGAAACCATACGTTCTCATGTAATCTACATTTCACTTGACAAATTTTACATACTTTCCTTTAAGAGCCAACAACCATAAAGTAGCACGCGAGGAAAACTTCGACGATGACATTTTTCACATTCCCAAAGAATTTACTTTGATATATACTTATATTATTGTACTGTCTGTGTTTTATCATCAGCTTCTTCGCAACACAAATGTCAGAGGTAACTTCAAAAGTCACGTTCTACAGTAGAAGATTCCATGAAGTGGAACGCCGCTGGAACTAATAACAGCATTTGATGCTTAGATCGAAGGTCTGGTAAGTTAATAATTTTTTCTAGAAGTGGTAAATCGTTGAAAATAGGTCGAGATCTTAAGGTAACGATGTGATGATAACAAAATTATTAGGTGAATTTCTACTACATAAATAAGTAATCGAGTCGGTAAATTTCTATAGCGCTTAGAATACCCTACCGAGATTTGTTATCGAATTGTAAGTTAAACATATAATATACAAAGAGTACCGTCTGAAAATATTGCTTGTCACAAAATAAAAGCATTTCGAAATAGCTATTATATTTAATTAGGTGATCTTTAATCCTCCATTAGTAAAGAACTACATGTCGAACTAGAAATCTAAGGAAGGCACAGCCTACAAAGCTTTTACAGGTTTTGTATATCTTACGTATGAATAATTGTTTTCTTAGATGTATTAATAAGAAATCACTTACTTTTAAATGGATTAATGAAAATATGTTTTATCAAATGTTTAACATTACAGAGCAACAGCAACTGATTAAATTTAATTAGATTTAAGACAAAATAGGTATTTGATGAAAAAAGTGGATTATTCATTGACACACCTAACAATATTTTTTTAAAGTATTAGACAAACGTGCTAGCTAGATAACGACATACTAATTTCTCATATTGTTAAGCTTATTGTTAAAGGAAATGTATGTTGGAGAAAAAATCTGTGAGATTCTGTCTCAATACTAAAACAAAAAGAACAACTGAAAAGGACAACAAGTCCCCTATTTTAAAAGGATACCAGAAATGATGATTTGAAGAATTTCACAAAAGGGCATAGCCGGATAAGGGGGTCAAAAGTGCCCTTAAACCAAATTAGACTTGTGATGCACCATTCGATAGGGTATCCAAAAAAAACCCTTCACACAAAGTTTCAACCCTCTAGCTCGATCTGGGGGGTAGTAATGGCGAAAAAACGAAATATCAGTTTTTGGCATATTTCTCCCACTTAGTGGCGAGTAAAAATTCTAAAAAAAATCTGGCATATTAAGTATATTGTGCCACATGTTCGAGAATTTTTTCGTATTTTTTTTATGTAAAGCTTGGGTACGAAAGATGAAAAACCCCAAAAAAATCAGAAAAATGCAGATTTCATAGTGAACTAGGAAGAGCACCACTTTTATATTTTGACCGTAACAACATTATAACATAACTATTATCCTCAAAAAGTTTCATATTTTTTTGAAATCAGCAACATACTCGGAAAAATGAAAAACCGATTCTGTCGACGTATTTTGCACGAAAAACTAGTTTTTACATTGAATATTTGTATCCTCTTTATTCAGTATGTATATTAAATGTTTCTAAACATTTCTGCATTCGTCCAAATGGTGTACAATGGGAAGAAATTGAATTAATTCAATTAATTGATTTTTTACCGTGTCCTAGATCAGCTGGAACAAGTAAAGAATTTCCAACAAGTTCGGTGGCGGAGTGGTCTAGGGCGCAGTTTTAGTTGTGGAACCGCTGCGTACTTTTTTGGTGCCAGTTCGAATCTCGCCTAAGATAATTTTTTTTTTATTACATTAACGATTTTTTTTATCCTAACTGTATAATATATGTAAATAGTATGTATCGTAAAACATTTTACAAACATCTCAACAATATTTTAACTCCAAACATACATATAAATAATTAAGTAACAATTGTGAGGCACTTTCAATTGCTACATTTATCAATTTTGTATTAAAGATACTTATCTTTACTAAATGTGTGTGATTTGCAGCAAAGACGATACATCCTAAGCACTTCTTCTTTTCACCATTTCTGTTTTCGCATGTTCTGTTGGTTAATAAATTGCTTATCCTTTTCTGCTTGTATATAATCGGTTTTGTATTAAAGATAATTATCTCTATTTTTTCGCAGTTTGGAACAAGAACCGCATGTAGTATCTTCAGTCTTCGTCATTATTGTCATTAATCACTGGTATTATATTTCCTTTGTTAAATATTTTACATAATATTTCAGTAGGTCTGACAATTGTGGATAGGTACCGTGCGTGCGATAAGTAATAAATTATTGTTGCTACGTGTAAGCAGCATCCTATGGTACGATTACTATTTGCACATTCACAACAGTAGCGTTCTATTGCCGAAAATCCAATTGAATTTGATTTATAATGAATAAAGCACCGGTAAGATTTGCTATTAATGTAGCGCGATCTGACTTCATATGGAACAATATTGTTTGTATCCTTCAAACAAAGGACATTGTTGTCTTCGTCCATTAATTCTTAAATGGTTCCAATTATCCGCGTCATAAACATCACCTTCATAACATTATTAATAATATACGATGGCAAATACTTATATTCTTTCGACGCATTGCCTGTTAGTAAGTCTTGTGTATTGAAAAGGTGATAGGAAATGCAAAAAATAAATCTTTGAATGAGGAAGAATTTCTTTCCCTTCACTTATCGTTGTTACAGAGATTTTTAAAGCTTACCTAAGTTTAACTCAGAGAATACGGGGTTAGATAAACAATGGAATTAAAAGTGGCTCGCAATTATTATTTAATTATTTATATGTATATTTAGAGTTAAAATATTGTTGAGATGTTTATAAAATGTTTTACGATACATACTATTTACATATATTATACAGTTAGGATAAAAAAAATCGTTAATGTAATAAAAAAAAATTATCTTAGGCGAGATTCGAACTGGCACCAAAAAAGTACGCAGCGGTTCCACAACTAAAACTGCGCCCTAGACCACTCCGCCACCGAACTTGTTGGAAATTCTTTACTTGTTCCAGCTGATCTAGGACACGGTAAAAAATCAATTAATTGAATTAATTCAATTTCTTCCCATTGTACACCATTTGGACGAATGCAGAAATGTTTAGAAACATTTAATATACATACTGAATAAAGAGGATACAAATATTCAATGTAAAAACTAGTTTTTCGTGCAAAATACGTCGACAGAATCGGTTTTTCATTTTTCCGAGTATGTTGCTGATTTCAAAAAAATATGAAACTTTTTGAGGATAATAGTTATGTTATAATGTTGTTACGGTCAAAATATAAAAGTGGTGCTCTTCCTAGTTCACTATGAAATCTGCATTTTTCTGATTTTTTTGGGGTTTTTCATCTTTCGTACCCAAGCTTTACATAAAAAAAATACGAAAAAATTCTCGAACATGTGGCACAATATACTTAATATGCCAGATTTTTTTTAGAATTTTTACTCGCCACTAAGTGGGAGAAATATGCCAAAAACTGATATTTCGTTTTTTCGCCATTACTACCCCCCAGATCGAGCTAGAGGGTTGAAACTTTGTGTGAAGGGTTTTTTTTGGATACCCTATCGAATGGTGCATCACAAGTCTAATTTGGTTTAAGGGCACTTTTGACCCCCTTATCCGGCTATGCCCTTTAATTCGAATGTAATGAGAATAAAAACGTGTATGATTAGAGGTATAGGAAATCTGTATTTATTTAAAGTTCAATGATTGCTGGTAATGGTATTTGCACATGTTAGGAATATGTCTAAGTAGAGATTTCATTTGCGGAAACATGCATACGGAGAATTAGGTTTATTAGATAGACAATTTCGATTATCTTACGTTAATGTAATGAACCTAACCAATGCAATGTTTTGACCTCAATCTAGCTAAACTGTGATTAACTAACAGCCTCTAGGAAATGCGCAGACAAACGAAGATCAAGAAACCTAGTCATAATTACAACCCTTAGAAAAAAGTACATTTCGTCTGACTTATGCCAAATCTATGAATGTACAAATTTTCACCTTTAGAGTAAAAACATGAGATAAAACAATATTGTTTGATATAATTAAAGTTACGTCTAATGTAAAGACAGATATTTGCAGAAAATGTTAAAAATAAAAAAGAGAATATTAAATATTTAACATTCAATTATAAACTTACAATTGCAATTGCGAATTTTTATAAATTATCGAATAGTATACTTATGATACTGCATAAGAGACGCGATGTGTCCTTCCATTAAATGCATGCATGCAGAATTTCTGTTTCTTGACTACTTTAATAGTAATATAACATACACTTGCAAACAGGAGTACACTGAACTTTCATTTAGATTTCTTACTATCATACTGCTCATGTTTAGTGTTACCTGTGTTTCGAGTAAAATATTTATTACTTATAAATACATAAATAAATTTCAAAATTGTTTTACAAAAACAAAATATCATCGTTTATGAAACTTAATGATAATTTGAAAAATCGCTCTGAAAAATGTCTGTAGAGTAACCGAAGTAAGTTTCGTAGAACGATATAGCTCACTTCAAAGAAGCATGAATCTTTGGTACGAGGGTGCGTTAATTAGGAGAAGCAATGAATCGTCGGACGTGAAAAATGAAAAGGAACCAACGGGAGGGATAGAGGGTGGGGAGAGAGAAAAAGAAAAAAAGGGGAAACAAGGGACCCACGCAGAATCTGGGAATGTCCAAATTTTTGGCGCGCTGCCAATCTGCGGTTATCTTATTATGATCAAGCGGAATTAACGAGCTATTTATCGAGATTACACGCGGTGATATGCAACGTTATAATCTAAAATAAACCGTGCTCGGTTCCGCGGGCGGCTTTATCAGGGCTTTTAAAGCGGTATTCACCAAACACGCGATACAGATATCGCTATGTTATTGCAAACAACCGCAACACCTATAAAACACCAAAAATGCTGCTCCAAAAAACGTGTCTTCTTTGTGGCGGCCTTTCGTTACCGTGAATTTTACGTTAATCAATTGGTTCCCGTTGATACAGCTACTGATTCGATCCCGTTATTGATCGTCTGGGAATAATCACAAACGTGAATCTTAAGGTGCAACGTCAACCGTGATTTTGAGAGAATAAAAGCTTGAAGCAAAACTAATGAAATTTACGTTTTAAATATTATCTATCATTTATTCTAGATATTTTAGATATTCTTGCATATTTTGTGCATCCTGTATTTCTCAGTAATAAACATACAAGTACCCGTAGTCTTATTATTAGTTATCGTTAATTTTATCACTATATTAATAGGTGCAAATTAAGTGTGTAACAGTATTTAAAATTTAGCGAGAGGATACAGAATTAAGTAAATTTTAAAATAATTATATTAACTGCCGTTAAAATGTGCCGAATTTGAATGTGTGTGGGATCTCTGCAACCCCCATAATCCAAAGAAGAGTTAATACATCAAATATCTTTATATTTCGTTGAACAGATTTTGAGATTTTCGTTGTTTCAGTTATTGAATCACAATAACTAATATTTCACCTTAGTTTCATATTTAGTGTTATGAATTTGTTACAAAGGCTCAAATTTTGCTACTTAAAATTATACGTCTATAACAGTGTTTCACAAAATACAAAATATAATTTTATCGAATAAGAAATATTAAAAGTTAAAAAGAAAACACATTAAAATTCTTTATAAATCCCTCTGTGAATAGATCCCTCATATGATAGGAAGCTTGGTGTAGAAAGAATTAAATTTGCGTGATCCTTTTTCAAACACAGCTGGTCCTCGAGTAATTCTAACAGTTGTTTATATTCAAATTAACAATTAGATCAGAATGTTGATTAAATGGAAAGAAGCACTTCTTCAATAAATTTGTGTAACAACCTCCTGTACAATTCTGTATTATAGGGTATCTATGCGTCCAGAATCTAAATGTATGCTATGTTTTAAAACTACTTTATAAGCTAGCGCATATTTTCTGCATACACATGTATCCAACTTAATATTCACATGAAGCGTTCTGGAAAATCTACAATCTTTTTTACGCTTGGAAAAACCTGGTAAGCTAGTAGCTATATAACACAGTACGAAACATTATCGGCTGCATCTATGCAACTATATAAAGTGCTCTGTTTTGTAGATTATCTGATACGAGTTTAAAGAATGCAGATTTTAATTTAACTAGTGGAATATTCATGCGTTCTTGATTCGTATCTAAAGCATTTGAACACACAAGTTCGTATACCAAACCACAACGTCACTAATGATCCTATAGTAACTTTCAAGACTCTAAATTAACTTTAATTAGTTTTGGAAAATTTGTAATACGAAGAATTTAGCAAAGTACGACGATAAACCACGAAACTTTTACTGGAGTTTATATGATAAAAAGTAACGACAGACCAGAAGAGTTATGCAATACGAATTCTTTAATTACAATCTGGTAGTATGCAAAGATACAATAAAATATAAGAATAATTTATAGAATTCACAATACTGTAAAGGTACCATAAAACAACGAAAACCTCTCGAAGTTCACGATGTCACGAATACGACAAAATGTAACGAAAATTGACAAAGTTCCCAATAGTTTGTATGAGAGTTCAATGATAATCTAAAAAATTCTTATTAAAAATAAAGCAACAAAAGACAACTACAATTTAGCAGATCACAATAATATGCAATCCTAATACTAATAACGAAACCTCTAATACAAAGAATACAGTAAAGTGCAACAATAATTTTAAAAATTCATAATACTATAAGTGCACGAAAATGCAATATGGAATCACAGAATTTCCAATATGAAATTCATGGCAAAATGCAACGACCATCTATTCACTGTTGAAAAGTACGCTATAAAAAGCAGTAAAATCGAGATATAATAACAGTCCTTAATCAGAAAAACCTTACCATACAGAATGCAACAGAATATAAGAGTAATCTACAAAATGCCTAACATAAACTTCGTAGAAAAATACAATGCTAATTCATTAAATTCCTAACACAAGTTATACAACAAAAGAAAACAATAATTTATTAGCTAAATGTTACAGCTACTTATAGTATTTCTACTTATTTTTATATATCATTTGTTCATTTATCATCGAAGTGTGATAGTTGTAGGTATTTTATAATTTCATTGCAAATTGTTATCTATGATAAATTTGAAAAAATCAAGCTACTGTATATAACGCAAAAGCCAAAAAATTGTTCTATTCATTGAATATAAAATCTCTAACATCTAATACTCAAAAAGCCATCATATGTAAAACATTCATTAATAACCTGTTACAATACAATTATGAGATTTTTTGTGCAGATTGTGGGCTGAATACAGTAAACGTACGCTGTATTTGTAATATTAATTTTAATTCTATTTCAAGCTATAAGATTAGAGAATATTGTATCTAAATTATGTGTAATGTTTCAATGTTTCGTATCTAACACAACGTTGTAGTACTAAATACCTATGTAACTTTAATATGTGCAGAAACTGGAAAAATACGAAGGCAAGGGCTTAACATACTGGGAGGTGTTTCACACTATTTCACTAACTTAATCACCTGAAATACCGCTGCTGTAATTAAAATTTTACAAAAATGCTTCCTACGAAAATTGCGTAGTATTGTGGAAACCAGTGTATAATAATACTTTTATTCTGTTAGGAAGTGCTAATAAAACCAATGTTGTCTTTTTTTCCAAATAGAATCATATACTTTTCAATGTATTTATTAATTCTCTGTGCTATGGGCGCAAAAACAATGAAAAATCAGTAGAAAATGTTCACCAAATATGAATGTAGAAGCACGTAAATACTAAACGATGACGATATTGACATTAAAGATTATGTGTACACATCATTTATAAAATAAATCCAGAAACGTCAGATCTCCCAACATTATTTAGCACTTAAAGGATTAAACAATTCAATTAGTTTCATTAAAATATTGATTGTGATTTAAAACAAAACAATTCCTTCCCAATTTTTAAATTCAAATACCTCTTAAACCAATGATTTGCTGGTTTTCAAATACATTATAAAGAGTGAAACTTTTAACAATTTTTTCCTCTGACAAAATATCTGGTCGGCACTAGTTTCTGAGATATTAGCATCACTCCTTATGCACTATTCCATTGAATTCAGCTTATACGTACACGTCCGTGGCAGAGTGTCAGCAGGACACTGACGCTTTCCTGTTATTTCAGATTCATTATTGCTACGTTGCGACGACCAACATCTTTTACGTTAGCATAACAGGTAAACCTAATGATGAAATTTAATTTTTCCTCATGCGTTACTCAAGCAGGCGTGGTGTTCTCGCTCGAGAGAACGCACGAGAGAAAAACTAACCCAACCCTTAGTGTTTCATAAAGACTAAGCCTACTATACCTACTAATTAACAGACGCGTACGCGGAGGCTGAGTTCAATATATCAATATATAGACTGAGTTCAATTGAATAGTGCGAAAAGAATGTTACTAACAGCTTGGAAACTAATGTCGACCAGAAATTCTGCCGGAGGAAAAAGCTGTTAAAAATTTCACCCGTTATAACTTACTTGAAAATCATCGAAATCGGGGAGGGGGTAAGTAATCGAGAACTTCATAAAAAATATCTCAATAATTTTTGGTTCCCGAAGCGAAAGTTTAACTTTATATTGATTTATGAAATTTAACGCACATCCCTGTTGGCCTGTTTCATGGATTTCGTCCATATGTAATATGTCATGCCAACGTCTTATATGTACGTATATTTCAATATGTGTATGCTATAACAAATGAGCTTTCAGAACGAATTAATTCATTATAGGATACTTCACTGTAATTTTTTACATGAAACAACAAAGTTTCCATGTGTATGTAACTTCTTACATGATAGATTAATTTTTGCTTAGATATTGTGGCTACGCGCTTGTGAGAATATATTGTACATAACTCTGTAAAGTACACGTCGATTTCAATAGCAAAGATTGAATATCCATAGATTGAAAGTCGTTGTTCTTGCGAAATTTCCGTAGAACGGAGCAGAGCAGAGCGGAGCAGAATGGTGCGGAGAAAGGTTCACAAAAAAGGTCTTTGACTTTGTCATTACAAAGGGCAACACAGAAGGGTGCAAAGGGTGATGCCGAAGAAGACGATTCGCGTGGATACGGCTGCGTTCGTTTGCTTCATTCGTGCGAGGGACCAGGACGAAGTAAAAGCGGAACGAAGAGGAGGCACGCGAGAAAGGAGCATACAGAGAGAAGAGACGAAGTCGGCGGTCGGCCAGAGCGCGAAAAAAATAGCTGGCTGATTCATACGCTATGTCACGAGGCGTACGTCGTACGCAGCCGGCGTACGGCCGTGCAAGCGTAATCGAAAACACACGAGATGCACACGTTTCACGGCGTGCTTCCTTTCTCCTTCTTCTACTTCTTCTACTCCCTACTATCGACTATCGATATATTAACGATGACTTAACGATATATCGATATATCGAATTATTGATAACATTATCAATAGTCACACCTCTACTCCCTGCTTCGTGTGCGCTTCGTTTATCTTCCGCGAATAATTATACAGAGTGTACCATGTAAGACAAACAATTCAATAATTTTAAAATTTCCAAATTTTACAAACAAACCCTTGAAACAATGAAAATTCCTTATATATGGCACCCTGTAATGACATTAACATTACATTTGAAATACTTGTATATTACAATTAGAAAATAACTAGGTAGCTTATTTTAGCCCTGTTTATTTAATGTTCATGAGTTTTTCAAGTTGATTTGTTTATTGAACAACAGCATGGCATTCTATAATAGTTGATGTGAAGAATACTGGCACATTTCGAAATATTTTAATTCTTCAAATAAGTAAAACACTTTGTATTAGGTACAAAATGATTAGTGAAGAATAGCAATAAGCTAAATGAACTATTATTTCAAGTAATTATTCGATTCTAATTTAATATTTTCGATACAGTGAATGACCATGGACATTTAATGATAAGTACCGATTATTTGCAGTACTCCATCATTCTTAATATACCATAAATTTAAATTTCAATATCACTAGTAAGTACGTATAAGTAACATTTTATGAAGAAAATCTTGCACATAATTCGGTAAAGTAATTTTATTAATCCTGTGTAATAACGCGCAGAAGTTTCAAGTAGGTACCAGTAGCGAAGGAGTTAATATCCTCACTCCTTACCCTTTTAAGTATCTTGCAACTACAAATAACAAAATTCCAACAAAAATTCTCTTCTATTATCCATCTCAGTGCGTTATATATTAAAAATACGGTCACAGGCAAAGGAAAGAAAAAATAAAGAATCATCATTCAAAGAGCGAAGGTTTTTTCTATACAGGCACAGAGAAAGAGTGCAACGGAAAGGACCCACAGAGTAGAATACTCGTGTCCTGTTCCCGGGAACAGACGCACGAGTCATCACGGAGACGAGCTCGAAGTTAGGACGCAGGGGACCAAGAGTAAAGGGAGATCGGAGAAAGTGGCCGCACGGTTAGAATAGTTAAAAATAACCTGACTAAGGGTCCTGTGCTGAGCTTCGGTTCCTGTAAACACGTCCATGGGGAGAGGCAAGGCAAAGAAAGCAACGAGAGAGAGGCGGCTCGCGTGTAGCCCTCTGCCAGATAGAGAGAAGCTCGCAGTCTCTCTGATAGTCAAAGCGAGAAGAAAGAAGCAGAAAAGGGGAGAAGATTTCGTGGTACTCACGTGTTTCCATAGAGGTATCTTGACTCGGCGGTGGCAACTGCGTTGTCGTCGTTGTTGTCGTCTGCGACGTGGTCCTTATTGTAGAAGATGAGCCTTTGGCCTGTGTTACGGTGACCTTGACCTGTTCTTCACCACCCTCTGCTTCCTCGTCCTCGCTCGCCTCCTCCGGGCTCGGGCGTGTCCTTACGCTTCCAGCTCCCGGCTCCTCATCTTCAAGATACGACCACGATGACATCGGCCCGGCAACTGTTGTGGTCCACTCGACGACACCACCACCACCACCTTCGACCTCACCACTATCCGCGGACACGAACCTATCCCCGTCCTTATGTGTCGAGACACCTATTACTTCTCCCCGTTCGTCTTTCCTGTTGTGTCTTCCTGCGAATCTATCTGCACTATCTTCGGGTAAGCGTGGCACAGTTCGATGAACCAAACGTACGGTAGTCCACGTAAACGGTGCTGTAGTCACCGTTGTCGTATTTGTCGTCGTCGTCGTCGTCGTCGCGGTTGCCGGGTAATTTTCCTTCGATGACGTTTCTTTGATAAAACCTTCGAGAGCAGACGAGGTCGAGTCCCTAGGAGACGTCTTAGTTGTCGTGAACCCTGAGAAGATACCCTGGTGATGTTCTGGTTTGAATCCCCCGGCGAGAGTTGAAGGAAGTTCCGCGTGACGAAGACGAGAAAACCTCGTCGGTAACCAGTAGGGTCCAACGAGGTCTAAAGGGATTAATCCTCGATCATCGAGCAGGATCGACTTCGTCCTCTCGTGAGCCAGACCTCCTCCTCTTCCTCCTCTCCCTCCTCCGCCTCCTCTTCCTCCTGATACAGGAGAAGAATCTTTCCTTTTGATAGTATCGATTGTCTTTGGTTCCTGAGAAGTGAGCAATCGAGTCCCGTCAAGATCGTCTTCAGCTGGTAACAATACCTCGTGATAATCCAGTTGTCCTTTTGCAGAACGATAACCTGAAGGATTTGTTACAGGATGAAGGTTGGGAAATTTACGCGACGTTCTTCGGAAGGACGACGACGACGAACGGTCCGTTGATCGAGGCAGAAGACGAGGAGGCGTAGCGTCGAGGGACACGTACGAATCGGACACCACCGGCGCAGCCGTCGTCGTGCACGTTTGATTGCCAAGAACAGCGACGACGAGAAGAAGCAGGGGCAAACCCACCCCCGCCCCCGTGGTGGCCCCCACAACCCCCGGCCTTACCACGAAAACTCGCAAGGCCGTCCAGTCCAGCTGGTTGTAGGCCGATCTTGTCGATGATGGAACCTGGGTCGCTGGATTCTTACGATTCGAACTTCTACACTTTTTCTCTCCTGTTCGTCCAGATCCCTCACTCTAATACCAGTATTCCTCGACTCCTCCTCCGCCTCTTCTTCGTCCTCTTCCTGATCTACATCCAACCTCCCGTTACCTCTCTTCTTCTGCACACCTGCTCTCATCCACAGCAAGCTACAACAACTCGGGTTCTGTTTGTATCGACCCGATTCCAGGTGTCTCTTTTTCTTCTTCTTCTTCTTCGTCGCCGCGACAACTGGTCCACCCACGAGATTTCGGTCTCGCATTTATCCCGTCGCGTGTCCAACGTTTCTACCGAGGTTTCTGCGCCGCGCGAACTCGACCGACAATATGGCTGCTACGCGACCGCGTTCCGCCATCATCGCCTGCGATCATCGTCGCGCACGATCGCCCTAGGAGCATTCGCGAGTACGCGCGCCTCCGCTGCTCGCCCTGGCATTCTCTATTCCTGTTTTTGAAACTCTCAACTGCTCCGGATTTTCCCAAAGCGAATGCGCTTATTCGCCTGGGAGCGACACGACGTGCCTGTAACAAATAAGAAGTGGAAACGTTACGTTACGAATTTTATATTAATTAAATAGGGAACAATTTTTAAAAGAATGTACGCAAATATGAACGTTTAATAAGTTCATATTGGAATTGCAACAGCGTACGTGAAGAGGATTCATGTACAATTTAGGTATAAGTTTTCAGTAGGCATCAAGATATTTACAGAAGCAAAGTTGCAATTTTTATACATTTTAATTAATGTTTACATGAGAATTTCTCCTACCTGAAGCCAACATTTGTAGTTTTAGATAAATAAAAAAATGATGAAGAAGCTGAATATAATCATATGGAGAGGTATTCGTTTGGGTATTATTTTTTTTTATATCGTACGGTCATATTTCGAGACGAATTAAAAAATTATTCTATGCTTCAAATATATACTTCAATCATAAGCATACTATGTCGTATGCTTCAATGTATGTCCATTTTTATGTGATCACATAAGATTGAAAAGTTCCAAAGGGTAATTTATACCATTTAAAGCGGTATAAAATACTCTTCTTATACAAAATATTCTTCAGTAAAATTTAACGATATCTTTTTGAATATCGAATTTTTATTAATCTTTTAGCTGTATCGAAACCGAAAAATGCGAAAAAATGACATAAGAAAATATCTAGCTGAAAAGCTTGAAGTTTTTATGATTTGTTTGTCGCATGTAGTATATTTGTATCTTACTGCGATTACAAATTATAGCTTTTATAGTGTTATACTATTCTATTACGTTCAAAAGTTGGAAGACATCCGTTTAGGGTGATCAGTTATGTAAAGAGTACTTTCGCATTAATGACGCCATTGTGTTGCTCTCGCAAGATACTACTATTAGCTCAAAGGTAAAGTGCATTAAATAATATTACTCTGCCAAAGTTGAGCGTGAAAGACGTGAAGCAAGAGAGTAAAACGACGAAGATCCGCGCGCATCAGAGAAAAAAAAGCATAAAAATTAAAAAGTCAAGAAGTTCCTTCGCAAAAGAGAGATTCATGTTCTCTATATGCATTGCGAATTTATTGAAAGTGATTTTATTTCAAGACATATCCTTTTGTAGAAAAAATCAAATTTTTTACTCCTTTTCCTTGAACTGTTTGTGTTCTTTCATCCCGTAATAAATTTGTAGCTTAATGCACACTTACAAAAATGAGTAATAATGTTTGTAGGAGATACGCAACTTTGACTTTGCTTTCTAAAAAACGGCGTACAGTAAACTCTTATTCCTTTTTTATTTTCAGCCTTTCATTTACGTCACAGTATTTTATATCTCCAATATTGCAAATAATCTTACAAAATTATACCGATATTATAATTTTTATATCACCACACATAAGTAATTATAAAACGGGAACGGTTTGAAAATGTATCACTATACTCGAAAGAGTTGAAAGAAACAAATGCTTATATACAGTCTACAGCATGGCCTCCTTCTAATTTAACCTTTGTTCCAGTTATATAATATGAGTGATTGCCATTTGTGATAAGAAAAAATAAAAAGATACGTAACGAATTTAAGCAGCGTGGAAAATGGATCTCGAAAGATCTATAGTGATATGCATTCCTGATATTTATACAATATACATAAATGAGTACAGTGGAGAGTCATCTAGTGTGTGCATTCATCGTGCAAATATATACAAATTTACATTTCAATTTGTGTGTGTATGTATATATATGAATATACACATATATATTCAGACAAAAGAAATTACGAAATGAATATACTTTCAAAAACACATAAGTAGACAATATTTATAAATGATTAAACATTGTTGTTTATGAATATCGTACCTCAATCGCAATGTTGCAATTAATTTCAAGGGACGTACTAGGATTGTATATAGTAGGGAGCTACCTAACCCATACCACTTAGAGTATTTTACGTCATATTTTACATTTTTCCTATAAAACAATATTTATTTATTCATAGAAAAAATTATTTTGGTCAAATTCTTTAAAATAGTATAATAAAATAATAATATAAAGTACTTGGGGTATTCTCAGCTATCTTGCTATACTATTTGGAAAACAATAATGGTATCTCCCTCAGAAATGGTAAGTGAAATAATATATTGAAAATAAAATAACTTTAAAATACTTCTGAATTAGTATTTATTATTGCGTATTTTATTTGAAACTAGTTTTGTCTATGAATAGTAGCGCCATATAAAAGAATGATAAAAACTTATGAGGCTGAAGAGCTCTTTCACACGATGATATTTGTATTGCGATGCGTATCCGATTTTCATACGATGCAGCATACTCATTGAACTATGTGCACATGTACGAACAGTATCCATGAAAAGTGTACCACGCTACACGTATGGAATACATAGCAAATCGATGGAAGATGTCGAAAATTATTAGGTGTACCAATGAATAATCTACTTTTTCTTGATTTGCCGTCTTCGTTATTCCAGTATTGATTGAATCTTCAGATTAAAATCGATCAGCTTATACTTTGAATGACGCCATAAGTTGCCGCTAATGAACCAAATAGGAGATGGCATTATATTGTAGGCATAAACTGTAGTTTTTACCTTTTTCTTATTAAAACAGTTAGTGAATTATTCTTTGATGTACCTAACCGTATTGAAATATTGTATCTCAGAATCGATGTCTTTACACTTCCATTAAATTACATGTACAGTCGGTATTCATTATACACGTATCATGTTACAAGTATCATCGTGTAAGAGAACCTCAAATTCAAATACAATTACTGAAAAAAGTATTCGTGCACTGCAAAATTCTCATTTCTATTATAAGTAACTTTCTTGTTGAAACATTAAGTTAAACTTGATATATGTGCCGATGATTATGAAAATGACGTATGTAAAAATAAGAAAATAGGAAGAAAAGCTTTCATATTTTTGTGATATAAATTAATTTGACAGGAAATAAGTGATAAATTCGAGTTTCTTTACATTTTTGACTTACGCAACTATCATAATCACGGGCATATATGTATATCGAATATACTTTAGTTAAAAACCAGTTTCTTAGATGTCATTATATCGGTATAAACAAATTTTAATTTTGTATTACTCTAAACTAGATTATATACTTTGAAATACGTTTTATAGAGAAACCAAGAATTCATAATGTATACTTTTTCAGTTATTGTAAGTAGTTACATACATACATCACTTTATATCATGCATTTAATTAAAATTTAATTGGAAAAATGAGAACGATAATCGTATACTGCATTGTACATGAACCACCCTGTATAATATTACAATTCTTCGGCTTAAAGTTACAATTTCTGTAATAAAGACATCGAACGCGCAACAGTATCAAACGATCCAATTATAAACAAGAGTAGATGGGCCACGAGATAAAGAGGAACAGCCCCGTGCAGCATGCACTGTCTTATTCTGGTCTATGGACTCATGCTTCCTACAACTTCCTAAAATACGAGCCCCGAGGAAATAGTTCACGAACGGATTTCGAGTGATTCGTTTCGTTCTACAGTATTCTACCCTCGAGTTCTCCCCTTTCGTCCCTCCTTTGTCTCTACGGTGCTCGCGTGTGCTCCCGACAATACAATGTAATGAGCCGATGTCCAACACACGCATGAACCCCTATCCCTTACAAACATTCTACGCATGTACGTACGGAATAAAAATGAAAATGTTGCCTCGCGGAACGTTCACTCGAGATTTCGAGTGCTCCTCCTGCCAGGACCCGCCTTACGTCGCGAGAATTTATTATTTACGTCGAGAATCAGTGAACTTTCCCTATGACCCTTTGCATGGGGATATCGTGCCCCTTGGCGACAAATGCACTACTTGCAGGGCGAGAAATAATTATTGTACATACGGTTATGCTGGAGATAAACGATAATCGATATTCGCGATGCTACGATAAAAAATAAACAATGATAAGAATTGATATCGTGCTCTTGATAAGCAAGACTAATCGAGACACCAATTTCGATCTCATAGAAAGTTATTATAAGTTCACAAAAATATAATTGTAAGATACAATCTCTGCACTGAAACCGTACTTTGAATTTGCGCCGAAACCATTTAAATCTTGCTTGCAATGACGTATCATTACAATAGTCATTCGTTACCTGTTTACAAAGAAGAGTTTCTTTTAGTGAAGTATATAATAATTACACGTTACTCGTAATGTATTAGACGTGATCAGCTGCTTAAATTTGATACTAACACTTTTTAAAACTAACTGTCTAACCTGGACTAGGGTTCACGTGACTGGTTTTTGAATCATAGCTACCAAAACACAATGAACACCCTTTTCGATCTATTAGGTAATGCTTAAAAATAAGTATATATCGCCATATAATGTACATATAGATATATTCAGTGACTATATATAGTGACTTAAAGTAAAAATTGGAAACTTACATTTTTATGCTGTAAGCATTGACTAACTACAGAATAGACTACTCACTTATAGGAAACATCATAAATTTCATACTGAAATACCGATCATGCAAAAAGGCAGAGGTTTTCTGATGCTCCTTTAGAGAAGTGATCTTAAGAATTATATTCAATCCAACCATTAATTAATCCTCTATAATACTATGTGATTTAAAAGTTACATACCCATATATTTAAATTTGTTAAATTTTATCTTATTTGCGTATCACTGTATTACTCCATTTTTGGTTTCATCGTTGTATTAATACCAGTCACTTATATAGTAATTATTAGTTCCTGGTGTTTAGATTGAAATGAAAATTTTGACTTATTGTTAGATATAATTACTTTCATCGCAAAAGTGAATAAGAGTTTCAATACATATGAAGATATACATAGATATATACACATTATTACAGATCTAGATTTTAAGGATCAAATATGTCGAAAATAACTGATTTTCATAATATTTACGTAAAATCCCTATCGTTTTAAAAGTGCTATTTTCTTATTCTACTGAAAGGTAGTAACGTCGTATGTGATACCAAAATGCTAAGGAGCCCAGGTAACCCCCGGATGATTCTATACGTGAATGAATAGACTATCCTATGCTTCGTCGATGTTTTAAGTAACGACAGATAGCATAAACAAGAAAGTTAAATAGAAAATAAAGATATTTTTATGAACTTATATTCAAGTTCATATAACAAAGGCAGAAGTTGTTCACATTAATTTTTCAATAAAATTTTTAAAGCTTACGGCCTACTGGTAAGCATGAACGTAGACCAATAATATTATGAGAACCAATATTAACTGCTGGAGCAGGATACCTTCATGTTTTTGACAATATCATAGATCAGAATAAATATTTACAGATCTCAACAAAAAAATTGGGAAATATTGTACAAAACTTGAGTGCTATCGACTGTCTCAGCTTTTATTAAGACAATGCCCTGAAATATTAGGCTCAAGGGATTTGACTTTTGCATGAATTTGTAGGACCCTAAATAAAGCTGAATAAAAATAACTTCATTTTGTATTTAAATTCTATCTTTACATTCCCAATCGCCTTATAAAGCATGAAAATATAAGTGTGCGAGTTTTACTTTGTGCCAATGCATATATACATATATGTGTATTGTATATACAATCAAGAATGTCCACAAAATTTATTTATCAAGCTGACTAGGCTCCATTAAGTGCGGCAATGATAGAATCGCGAAAATCCTATTTTTATGAACGCTCCTCGGGTATGAATAGTTCGGCCCACCTCTCCGCTATAAGCATCGCCTAGAGTACGCCAGTATAGAAAGAGGAAAAGCAGCATTGGTTGGAGAACAGACAGAGCGGTCTGTTTCTACTGTCTACACTCTCCTAATGGAAAACTCGTGTAGCATCGATAGACGTCGACTTTAGCCACGACTGACTGCCGAATAGTCGTGTGTTTCGCCGTGTTTGTTCATCGTACTTTATCGAACAGGAAATCACGAACAACATGAGAAAAGAGGCCGCCACGACACACACATACACATTCGGCGAATATTTGTTTACGCAGAAAACGCGAATCCTGCTAATTATAGTCACGGAGTCGAGAGGAAGAAACGAAGACACTATTTTTACGGGTCTCCCGCCAGAATATCGTCTACCTCCGCCTAACCGCAACAAAGACAACACGAGATAAACGAAAGGTAGTAATCCTCCCTTATTCGATTTGACGTGATACAAAAATATATCTTATGCATCTGATATCTCGCGACATTTACCACGTTGTACATGTTTCGTGCATGGGTTCGCAGAGGCATCTGAATGCATTTCAGGATACGGATCAATGTCCCTTTGGGAATCATAAATCGTGGGGTCATACATATGATTGGCTGAATGCCGAAAAAACGTATGCTGTGCACTAAGTGCTACGGTTAACAAGTTAATAAAAGTTCTTTTATTTTATAATATATTTAATTGCATAACAACACAAACAAAGTTATAGTCACTCGATAGGTATGGTCTACACGTGTTAATAGACGGTATCGATTAATCCATAAAATTTTCGCAGAAAGTGAGGTTAGAATACGCGACACGAGTGTTTGCTCTATATCGCGCGCGTGTCAACGAGGGAGAATTCGCTGTTTTCATGAGGAAAAATGTGCGCGGCACGCGCGCTGACGTTCTATTTTCGAACGAAAGGCGCGATCAGGAGACAAGAACGAAAGAGAGATGTAGGATTTAGGAGGGAAAGAGAACGAAAGAGAAAACGGACAGACACGAGAAAGAGAGAAAGAGAAAGAGAGAGACAGATGAGCGGTATAGCGTGCGTATGAGACAAAGGTGGAAGGAAGAAGCGAACAAGACGGATGTAGGAGGAACGAACTGCGAGGGAAAAGCGTGAAACAGAAAGCGAGAAGACGACGCAACGAGAGCAACAACATTGTGCAAAAACGAAGACAGATTGTGATGCATTTGTATGCGTATGGGAGCGAAGAAGACAGAGCGCGAGTGTGTACTCTTACACGACAGGAGAAGGTTGACAGAGAGCGAAAGGGATGAAGAGAAGAAAAGAGATGGAGAGAGCATGCTGCCGTGTAGTGTGGACACCGGCAAGGAACTCCGACTCGTCTTGTGCTAGGCGGCCATGCTGGGGCTCTCTTGCGTTCCGAGAATGGGTACCTTTTGCGATCACGATGAAAATTCTTATATTCCCACAGAGAAAATTTTGTCACGCACACGTTGCCGCTTGCGGTTGGATCGTGGTTCAGTCGAATCACACAGCAACACAAATTAAGGATATTGTCAAAGATAAATAAAACAAAAAAGTAAAAGATAGGCAAGGAGGTGAATAAGAATTAGCGAAGAGGAAAAGGAGATCGAGAATGTGCGCGAGGCTCAACGAAAGAGACGAAAAGAAGCGAAAGGATGTAAAGTAAAAAAAACAGACTAAGCGTGCGAGAAAAAGAAAGAAAGGAGACAAGCACACGCACCGTGTTGACCACCACGCGTTCGCCGTTCGGGATGAGGGGAGGGGGCACCTCTGTTCACGAGCACGACCCGACGTATAAGCAGTACACGTAAAACTACGCGCGGCAACGACACACACGATTAGTGCACGCGTCTTCGCGGCGGCTCCGTGTTTTTCACCGTGTGTAGCGTGTCGATGCTGGCTTTTCCTTTCTCGGCATGGACGCCACAGCAGCTACGCCAAGACGAACGAGAAGAAAAGAAGCGAATCGAGCGTGGATCGTACAGCGAACGACCGGAGCTCGAAGCGAGCGAGCCGAAGATCCGTGGAGCAAGCGGTGCTGCCTATCGGATGGCACTGCGTTCAGCGCCGCGGTGCGCGACCCCCGTCGGCCTTCATCGTCTTTCCTCGTCGCGCCTCGCCTCGTCTCGGCGGCACTCGCCGCTTTTCGCCCCTTTCCGTCCCTTGAGTTTCTGCCGCGTCTCACGCCGGTCCCGCACCTCTGTACTACCTTACTCTCTACACGTCTTGTTTCTCTTCTTTCTCTTCCATCTCATCTAACCTCGTCTTCCGTGTGCAACACCTTCTCTTTCTTTCTTTCGTCACCGCCGCTGTCTCCTTCAATTCTCCATCTCGCCGCCATCGCCACTGTCACCACCGCCGCCGCCTCCACTGCTGCCGACGGCTCCACCACCGTCGCCACCACCACCATAGTCACAGCTGCTGTCGTCGCCGCAGTCGCCGTTGCAGTCATAGTTGACGAGTGCTGTCGCGAAAATCGTCTGGTTTCTTGCCAGTCGCAGGGCCCGAGTCAACCTCACGACCCGATTGCTCGACACCCGATCGTCGAATCGTGTTCTCTAGTTACACCTTTTTAAGTCTTAGTTTACCATTGTCAGGTTATTTTATTTAGGAAAGTCATTCAGTCATTTTGAAAGTTTTCACATTTTTAAAAGAAAACAATTTTGCTAAAATTCAACTACTATATCAAAAATAAGCTGCACTATATTCAACACATTTACTAACATAACACAAGTGAGTTTATTCCTGCAAAATTAAAAATTCCAAATCCCTGACATTAAGGAATTACTAGAGTGGGTTTTATATATTTTTCTATCCACAATAACTTTCCCCTAGCTGCCTTAATAATAAATGCTAGTATCCTTTGAAAATACAATTGCAGAACTAGTAACAATTACAATAGCAACAAGATTCTTAATTAACTCTTTGAGTGCTACAACAAAAATATATTAATCTCACATTTAATAGGAATTCGTGTTCACCGTATGATTATCATATACTGTGAGATCGGAGTTTTCATACCTAATTACAATTAAGGGCGTCTTGGCGAAGGATGTAAGGTCCCAGCTTGCTGGTCCGGACGACGCAGGTTCGGTTTTCAACTTTTGAGTCCATTTCCCCCATTTTTAGAACACCCAAGACAATAAAATAGTTTTTTCTGATGATTTGTTCAGTTTTTTTTTAATTTTCCTATTTAAAATGCCACCAAAAAAATATGAATGAAAAAATAAGCGAATAACAGAATATAGAGGAGTTGCGCGAAACCACGTGCACTTTATGCTAGCACGAGTCCGACAGTACACTGACCACGCGATCCGTGGCACGTACCCACAATGTCTCCCTAGACAATCGGACAACAGAATCCAAGATTCTCCAATACAGATGAATCTATGCATATTTGGCACATCACACGCGGCACGTTCCGTTGAATCACCCTTTCGGTCTCAAGCACGCGCAACAGACTAACAGGACACATACCGACCGCACAACCAAATTTTGATATACTGCTATTGCAATATATTCCCTGAAATAAAATTGTTTCCGAAGAAAATGATAAAAATTAAATTTTTATACAAAAAAAATTGTTTACAAACGAAACGTAAAGGAGGTTTTGCAGCCAACAAAATGGAAAAGGAACAATGTTTTTATTCGAGAATTCTAGGTTTAAGCCGTGTCTATTACAAATTATAATGTTCTTTGCTCTATAAATGCATTTTTGCTCCGCTTAACGGAATTAACCAAAGTAGATGCGGAGTTATTCCTAAACATATGCGATGAAATAGGTTAATCAGTAGCAGCCGTACGCTTGTGTGTCTTATGAATTTTCAAACTTCATTCTTTCAGAAACAAAATCTTAAACTGGAAATCTGTATGTATCATTTGTATCTGCTTTTTGGCTGATCGCATTATCAATTACATTCCCCTCTATATACAGAATCTAATCATTAACTATCTTGTTATATAAAAAATGTTTATATCTCGATAAAGGGATAACAAAAGTAACAAAAAATGGATTACTATAGCATGCGCCTAATTTAATGCCATTTGGTTTTAGTTTGAAACAGTTTTTCATGTAACATATAGTTTATCAGTAATCTAAGATAATTGAGCTACAAATTCAGATTGTATGTTGAATGTGTTCATGTTATGAATCACAGATCTCTTTTAACTGTTCAACTGGACGATTAACAAATTGAGTGAACCTGCAAACCTATATCCTTTCAATGTTTTAAAATACAGTGTACCGTCGAAATTGAAACATAATCCGTTCTAGGATATGGCTCGAGTTAAGTTTTCTTATTTGAAATAGTACAAATTAGAATAATCCATTGTAGACTATCGAAGTTTGTCGACATCAGATTCATACTTATTAATGACTTTCTTTTTGTTTCTATCGTAAAAAATACAATCCTTTTTTTAGACTTATAATTTTATTATCCCTCTTTGAAATCATTACGAATGAGAACCATTAAAAATACATAAATGGATATAAACATAACTAAATGAGATAAATGAAACGTTTGAAAGCGCTACCACGAACAATCAGATAAAGGGTCACAGGAGAACTAATTATGCTCCTGTATGAGAAGTGAACAGAAGATAATCACTAATCACTCGATTGTTGTTTCTGTTCGACTTTCAAGTTTTTGTTCGAATTTAGAAGTTGAGTTTTTCTCTAAATTTTTGTTAGAATTTCGAATTGTTTGAACTTTGAACTATTTGAATTTCGAAAATCCAATATACTTTTTTATTTGCTGAGTTAATGCTTTCTAATATACTCATATATTCTTTAAAGTACCCTTTCTATTTGGCAGCTATAATTTTGGTTTTGTGAACAAAAAAGGTGGGAGCGGTGTAATGTCCGTAGGCGTCTCAGTGTGCACCAGGTCAACGATAATAATTCATCGGAAAGGTTAATCGTGGAATGCCAGGAGCGGCACGATATGCATTCCGGAGCTTCTGTCTCCGTGACGAAAACCGGCTTCGTTTCTCACCCTTTCCACCGTCTTAAAAAGTATCGACGTCACCGACGAACGCTATTCCTTATTTAGCAAACGAGAACGTCAGAGATATCGAATGCGCCAGTGAAGTCGTCGGTCTCAATAATTTGCCACGTAACGATTTCATGATGCCTCGCGAACCCCTTTTTACCGTATATTCTACGGGTTGAACGTTTCACTGGAAACTTATGTAGCACTGGGGTTGCTCGCCTATCGATCTCAGAGAAAACCGGTAACAAGGCACCCGGCTGACCTGAAAACTTCGGTTTTCGATCCTCCTTGCAACCGTTCCATAAATACCACAACATCGTTAAGATTTAATCGAGTTACCCAGGCTTCCGTGTTATAGAAGAAAGACAGTGAAGTTGGGCACTTAAGTCGTTTTTTATGCGTACTCTTAATACTAAAACTGTAATTCATTTTTCGGTGTCAAAAAATTCTCCGATTAGTTATCTAAGAACTAGCTTCATCAGAATCTATATAAAAAGTTATAATAAGAGACGTTTCAAATTTAACATAATATGCCAAAAATAATAGCTTCGAAAAAATACTACAAATTCGGATCCCCTTTTTCCTCGAAATCAGGTCGAATGATTCAATAAATCCAGTGAAACTTGAAATTTATGTTGCGGACTTTCTAAGGAATTACATGCAAATGTTCAAGTAAGGAGACCATTTAGAACCAAATTCTAGGATTGATTTGGTTATTGAGCAGTACAATAATTTCACAATGTTCGTATCTTTGAAAAATTTAGCTGTCCTTTGAGTAAGTCCTAATGATGTGAAAGCACAAGACATTATACTATTGTATAATGTTATACAGGAGGATATTAAGAAATGGCCATATGGTGTAAGCAGTTTTTTCGTAAAGTGTGGGGAACACGTGAAAATATTGATAAAAATCATGAAAAATGCAGATCTTTATCTTCCACCCAGATGCTTTATTTCAAGATCTGCTTAAAATATATTTGATACTTCGTATTTGTTGTCTTACGGTTAGAGTATGTCACGGAATTTTATAAATGAACAGCGGAAATGTTAATACAAGCATTGATCTTCGATATTAAATCAGTATGAGATGAAGTTCAAAGAACTTCATCCTCATCCTCCGGATATGAAAATGCATTGCTCTAAAAAGATGGACGAGAGAGTGTACGCTGGTAGGCGTATGTTTTGCCAATATGTTGCAAATATTTCCCACCATTTTTTGGGCAAAAATCGACCATTTATTAACATTCTCCTTTAGTCAGTTATACGACCTTAATATATCTCGGTTATTAGCTGCTACTTTACAAAAGTTATCTATCGGTCGGGTTATTCTCGTGGTATTTTTTCCCATTTACGAGCGATTATTATTGCGCTACCAACATTTGCCAAATGTACAGTCGACTTGAAGCTTGAATAATAGTATACATCGGGGCATACCGTTCTCCAGTTAAACGCGTGACTCGACCAAAACCTTCATCAGAGTCGCGAGCTCTCGCCAAACGTCTCGTGCCGCAGCTACCGCCACCAAGTAAGCTTTATCTCAGCGACAGATAAGGGGTCTTCGATCTTAGCCGTGTGGTAAACAGAATGCTCGCATAACCAGAAAGATCGGCAGACACGACCCAGCAGAACATTGATCCGAGAACGAATGTCGTCGGCGAAAGGCGAAGCGTGTAGGCTGATAGGCATACGGAGATACGAGCTTTTGCGAGTACGGAGGAGGGTAAGGGGAGGAGAAAAAGAGAAGGGAAGAAAATGCAAAAAATGCAAGTTTTACGCGGCGCACGGACAGCGGCATTCCACGGACATACTTGGAACCGGACACCGAGTTCGTGGAACCGGGACGGTCACTTGAGAACTATGCTATTTAAAGAAAGGTACACCGTAGAGCACCCCGTTTACCGTTACTATCAACCTCCGTCGACCTTTTGCCCGTCACTTACACGCGGCCAGACAAGTTGAATCACCGTGTTCACTGTCGCAATCAAGATTTCATGGTTAACCCTTTAAGCAGGATATACGACTATGGGCAGTAACTTGTATTTTTGTTCAAGTAAGGAGTGAAGTCATATTAAAATGTCTCATAAAATTTTGTGCGGCTTCAGTCACTCTATTTTTAGGTATTTTTAACACTTTTATCATGAGTAATTATTTAGAAGAGAAGGGGGGGGGGGGAGGTCTCACCAATTTCGATGATTTTTTAATCTATTATAGAAATCAACATTTTGAATGACTTTTTCTTATACATGTAATCGCCGCCCGACCTTAGTTTCCGAGATTTTTGCAAAAAAACTATTGCTACTACTACAATGAATGTTGCCTATAGCTAAGTACGAGTCCACGAAACCGGTGCGTAAGCGTAGGACCGCCGATTGTCTACAGTTTTTATGAACACATTGAGGCGGCCGTTAATCAACATGCATAAAGGGTGAACATAAAAACTTGATTTGTGTTACCAGTCGCCTAGCGGCAGCCAGTATAAAGAAACCGAATCGAGCCTAATTCAAATCGAGCTATTATACATAGTAACCAATTTACTTGATTAGGTTCGAATTAGGTTTGGGTCGGTATTTTTCTTCCGGCCTTCGTGATGGGGCCGGCCACATATTCTACATACAACTAGTTTCACACATTGTATATTATTCGTCACCGGCTACTATGGTGTTTTTTATGGAAACAATGGATAAGAGAGCTAAGAGAGACAGAGAGATAAACATGGGGCGCATACGTTATGGTCAGAATTTAATGTAGCAGTACTGATCTTTTTTAGGAGAAATTTTGGAAACTAACAATAAGATCGAGTGGCGGCTATATGTATAGGAAAAAGTTGTTCAAAGTATCGTTTTCTACAGCATATTCCAAAATTATCGTAATTGGTAAGACCCCTCCTTTCTAAATAATTTTCCTTAAAATTTATGCAAAATTAAAAATAATATTTCTTTTGCAATGAATAGCCTTCTATTCAGTAAGACACATAATATACTGTTAATTCAAATTAACTTACAATTAAGAGGTTTATAATTCAAATAACACTTGTCAAAGTTTAAAACCTTAGCCATGAGATTCACAAACTGATTTAATTGGGTATAGTTCTTCTGTGATAACATACTAGTTGCGTAATATGGTGAATAGTGAGTTACAAATCTATCGGATAAAAAAATCTATTGAACAAGAATACAAGAATTGAAAATACTTTTCTGAACGAAGACAAAGGTTGGTAAGATCTGATTTTATTATGAACCTTTTAATTCACTGTTGCACAAGGTAAGTAATGACTAACAAATAGCTTCAACTTTGTATGTAATCAATTGTACGCTGTATTAATATACGTAGTCAATGCAAATATTTAGGAAAGCGGTTAACGAGAATCTTCAACTAATATCGTAATGATTTCTGTTTGTTATACAATTCTTTTCATAATTAACAATAATATTAATGCATCATGTTAAGTATTCATTAAGTGCTATCTGTAATTGTATATCAATAGCCTTAAGTTGTCGTGGACGTAATATTAACTTTTGTCCTGACGGTATTCCCTCATTGTTTCAATTATGATTTAATCATCGTTTTCCCAAAGTGTAATTGCTCCAAAAATCTGTACCAAAACGTTAATAAAGTATTATTTCTTTCAATTACACAGGTTTCCTTCGAGTAGTAAAGATGAAAGTTTCGTAGTAACGTAATTCACAATGAAGTACTGTAATCTAAGGATAAAGAAGAAAATAACCTGAAATCTATTTTTAATCCAATTATGAAGTATTTCTTTTAAGCATATATTATATATAGCACAAATGCGCAATAAATGGATGAAGTTTCTCAAGTATGCTAGCCGGTCAAATATTTTTCTAAACATTTGTGTTTAAAAAGAGTTATTTGTTTTTTATATGTATTTCACACAATCAGTATTCATGGTATCATTAATCACTTTCTCCACAAAACATTTATCTCCCAATGGTACCAACTATGCAATTTACATGTTGCGATACTAATTACTAAATAGACAGCGCATTTTTATGTAATTATGCAAAATTTAAATGTGGAAAAAACGTACGGAATACACATAATATACAAAAGTATAACAAATGCTCAAAGCAAAGTGCATATTATAATATTTGGAAAATGAAACCAATCTGTATTTATGTTGCATTTCTCTATTTGCATTTATAAAGACATGAATTTGCATAAAGATCTGCAGTCTATTAATAAATACCCAAAATTTGTAAGTAAATGTAAATTTTAGACAGATTAAAGATATATTAGATTTTGCGGAATATATCATTCACTTCATTGCAACAATATATTCCACTATAAATTTAAATTTATATAATACAGGGTACCGAGATAAATCCACAAGTTAGTATCAAACAATATCGGTAAAGAGTAACCATTCAGGACTTTAACAATGAACTGTCCGTTTCACTATTCCGCACGAGAATGGTGTTTAACGAGAAAGTATCGGGAGCAAGGCGAATTTCGATAAATGGCAACAGTGCGATTCGTTTCGCGTTGTTTTTCAACACGATCTTTCTCACTTATAATCCTTTTATCCCTTTACGAAACCAGAGTTGTGTCGAGAGTTGCGTGAGTTGCTGCATTCGCAACTAATAAAGTGTCAATATTTGCGTCAAAAGTTTATGCGTGTTGGTGGTCCCTATTACAATCAACTCACCATTTTTCTCGCAAATCTTCCAAACTCAAAAACATTCCGCCCTGTTTTCAGGTTAAGATTTTTAACGAATCGATGCCTTAACCAAAATATGCGATTTAAAAAAAAAAGAAACAGCAGAAATTTCCCATGAAAGTGAACCAAAAGAATTTTCACGATCGGTGAATTAGAAAATGGAGCAAGAAAGTAGAGAGCCAGTAGATCGTGAGATAAACACCAATAGAGGTAAAGAATTTCTTAGTGACGAAAAAAAATAGGGACAAAGCAGAAGAAAAGGGAGGGGGAGGAAAAGGAGTAAGACGCAGAGATGCAAGGCGCGATGAGAAGGAGGTAGTAAAATGAGGTGGAGCAGAGAAACGAAGAGACGTTTAAAAGAACCTCAAAGAGCATAAAGACCAAGTGATAATCGGTCAGAGACCCTCTACCGGGGCCAGACGGCTATGCACTCGGTTGGAGTGCCAGGACAGACAACGGACAGACGTACGGACGTGCACAGGAACGAATGGACAGACCGAAGCAACCAGAACACATTGTGATGGCCTGCTGCACAGGCCTTCTTTCCTTTTCTCTCCTCCACTCTTCTTCCCCCTGTTTTCTTCTGGTACACTCCAGGCCATTGCCATTCACCGGCATGTCTCGTCTCTCATTTTCCAAGCCCGTGCCCTCTCTTTCTCTTCTCTTTTCTTGAGCCTCTTTTCTTGCTTGACCCTCTTGCTCTTCGCATTTTTCTTTCTTCTTATTCTTCTCCACCTTTTTTGAGTCGATTCATTTTGTTCGTGCTCTTACCTACGTAGTTTTCTTTTGGTCACATTCATAAATCCTGCTTTGGTTCAAGTTTAGTTTTGAGAAACCGAGTGACACTACCTGATTTCATTTCCGAGCTTTCTATTTCAGAACATCTATTTGAACGTAGTGCAATTTCATTCTGACGTATTATTACTTTCTCTTGAAGGAGGATGTCTACATTTTGTTTCTTCGCAAAACGATATTCACATTTACCACATTATATTCGATGCTGTGTTATTGTTCTACAAAGTGATTAAGATTAAGGTCAGAGAATAATACCTTAGAAGAACAGATATTTTAACCTTTCTTCTCATTGTGGGGGCCGCAAAGCCCCCGCACAAATTCAAATTGAACACGTTTCCATGGTTCTTGATATAATCATTTGAAAATTTATTTAATTTTATTGTGTCTTACCAAGTTTTGAATACTGATATGCGTTTGATTTGCACTTATTAACGTGATAATAAAATTAAATCGAAAAGTAAATTGTGAACTAAATTTGGAAGTTTGAAAAAGGGTTGAAGACGTAGATATTAAAATCTGGAAACATGTTGAATCATATAATCTACTGCTTTCAAAATTAGCCATATCTACAAATATTTTCACTTCCTTCTTTTACGAAGTAAAAGTGAAGAAGTATTACCATACACGAAAATAAGTTATTAGGTGTACCCTATGAACTCGACGTCACTACTGTTTCAGTTTATTCAATCCTATCTCTATTACTAATATTTCGGCAAACCTTTTAAAAAGCCAAGTTATTTTCGATTTATACGTAGAATCTATCTATGTGGATGAAAAATATATTCAACAATAAACCGACGTGACTGTTTAAATTTCGGTGTCCATTACAATCGCATTGAAAATGTATAATAATGTAGATCTGGTACAAATGGCATGCAATATCTTGTCTGAAAGATCCTACTGTTTTTAATGAATTAATAAAAGTACAGTTTTAAGCGAGATTTACATGGATATGTATGTATTTTCAACTATGGTTTATGCATTTTAGATTCGTAATTGTCTTTACTAGAGAGCAAATCAGACATATGCACCCTAGTCCAAAATATGCTCCTCTATCATAAAATTAAAAAAAAAGTAGTTATGATATTACTTCATTTTGTTGATCAGTAGCATCATAGTAACGACCCAGCAAAGAATCTACGAATACGAATTCTTCATCTTCCAATGAAGATAACAATGAAAATATGGGTCTGGAATGCCTGGAATTACATAGCGAAACTATATATGCATAAAAGTGACTGGATTCAGTGCGTTTGGCGTTTTGAATGATTACATGAAACATGTACCACATACAATACGCAGTAATAAGTGTAAGAAGTGTGGTAAACCACAGAAAGGAAATGGAAGACGTAGAAAGTCAAAGAAATAAATTATTGTATAATTTCAGGGCACATTTGAGTGATGCGTCTGTTAAATATGCCTTACCTATCATATTTTTTATATATTGTTTACCCCGTTTTTAATTATATTTTATATTAAAGTTTTGTTTTAGTTTGTGCAAACGATAGTACAGAAAAAACCTGTTACTTTACATTTAATGACTTTATCATATTACAAGCTTTCTTTCATTTTAACGAACCGTGGAACACGTTTACCTGATTTACCCTATGTATGATTGAACTATGGTTTATTCATCCTAGATTCCCTATTGTCTTTACTATAGGTAATTTTTTATCTAATAATTAGACTGCGGATTTTTATCCATTTATGGTAAATTTAAATTCACAAAAAGATGCAAGATGCATCTATCGTATAAAATTATGCTAGAGAACCATAGTAAAATGCAAGTTACAATGCTTAGAAATAGATTTTTATGAAAGCTCTATTCGTTTATTTGAACTTGTAAAAATATGAATTTGTATAAAAATCCTCAGTTTACTAATAACGTTTCAAATGCATATTGCACCCGATAACTACGAAATTTCTCTTATTGATAATCTTTAGATTGCGTTTTGGATATTTTCATGAACTAAAGAAATCCGCGAACCAAGCTTTGGTTTGAGAAACCATTCCGGTGACGAGAAATCTCGAAAGTTCTCGTATAGTAAGACGAGGATAAGCATTGCAGGCGATAGCCACGAAGTTTCTTTTATTAATGATCTGTCATTTAGGCCGCTTTCGTGCAACCTGTCGTACCCGGTCCTGCGTGCAACGCGTCATACCGCATTGAAAACAAGTCCTCTGGATCACGAATCTCTCCCCCTGGTCCTGTTATTATTCCATCAAATACCAGAAGGTAGCCAAGGGCGCGGACGATCAAAAGAAGCAAAAGAAAGACAGACATAGGACGATGAAACTGAACGAGAGAACAGGAGCTTCAGGCAAGGCTTCAGCCTGAATTTTTGTGGCTGTGTTTTTTACAGTTACACCTGCCGCTCTCGAAGCACTGATCGCAAACGTCACGCACAACGTCGTATCGCTTCGTACTTCATGCGTGGAACACGAGGACGAGTCGTGTATACGAATCGCAGGGAGCATAGGGTGGCAGAGGCGGTAAAAGGAAAAACACAGAAGAGAGGGCGGTCTGAAAAGGGGCATCCAAAAGAGAAGACAACAACCACGAAAGGGAATATACTCGTGACAAACTGGACAAGTACACTCACTTTTGAAGTTGTTCTTTCGAAGTCAATGAACTTGCCGATTATGCGAAATCAGCCGCGGACGAACGCTTAAATATTCAATTAAACGGCCGAATGAAATTTATACGCGACCTGCATCGAACTTTAACAGCCTCGTCTTCCGAATCATGCGCATATGTGTACAACGCGCAATTCGAACATGAAAAACGTATACTTTCATGTTGATTGATTATTATTTTACGTTTTGACTGCTGTTGGAATCTCCTAAGAGGTCAATTGATATTAGATTGCAATAAAAGTTCCTTTCCTTCTTTCATTAGATATTAAGTGTTCGACATTTAATAAACAAGATAATTTATTAATAGATGTAGAGTTGTTCTGGTCTTAAGGCTCTCCCCAATTTTTTCAGAACCCCCTGACGCTATTTTCTACAAATTCTGTGAAGCAATTTTGCCTAAAAGGGTTAACCGCACGAGAAAAAACTTGTGGGACAATGTAATATCATAATTTGCTCCGAATTTTTAAATTTTTAAGAAAGCGGAACGCTTTTCCCCAATGAATACACTATACCTGATGTATCTCAAATTGTAAATTAGATGGTCAGGATAGATTGGACCTTATCCACTTCTCTGTCACACTAAGAAAACTTAAACTATCTGCTTGAGTAACGTCACTTGCAAATAAATTACAGTAGAAGGAGTTAATATTTTAAAACTATATTTTCAAGATCTGTTTTTCATTCACGCAACAAGAAGCTGATTTTTCGTCATTTTTATACTAGATTCCTTCCTTAACTGTTTGAGTGATGACGCGCTTCTCGCGTTCCATGTCAAAACTATGGGAAGAACCGCTGCTTACGTTATAGAAATATAGAATGGCATGTGTATTTTCAATGTTTAGAAACATAATACAAAGAGTAGGTAAACTATTTTTTTATTTTTGATCGCAAGAATGGTTTGCTACACAAAGTCTATGAAGTCCTGTTTCATATATAAGACGACTCCTCAACATAGCACCAAAGGAGCTCGATCGCTTCCTTCGTGTTTTTGGTGTAACATTGGAGGAACGCGATTGCACTTGTCAGTACTCAAACGGTTAATATCCATATGGATACAATTAACTAACAAGTCATTCGACTCTCGAATACCCGTGCTTCAAATCGATTTGTGTACTTTACTTGTTCTCCTTTACGTTTCTCTCTTTTTCCTGCCTTGTACATACTCATGGTCGTTGTTACCCGTTAATAACTGGAATGTTTGCACCAAGCTCTCTCGGAGCGTCGCGACTTCATGCGAGCAAACAACGCGTCGCTCTTTGTGCTCGTCGTCTGGTTACCGCCTACGCTTTTTCTTTCCCGCGAGTACAATTTCTCGTGCATCGCGGGTACACCTGTTGAATGATCCCCTTAACAGCGCCACGAATTATTGACTCGTATCGAATCGTGTTCGAATATTCTCTACGTTTCTTTATTGCTACTTTAAGAAAACATTTTTACTAAAGCAGACACTATCACAGTAACTTGGTGAGCACTGTTCAGGGCTGAACCCTACTACACTTGCAATTTGACACATTTCGCTTTTCGAAGATTGATATTTTTATGATTGAAAATGCCCCTATTCTGTGTAGATCGAAACTGTGATATCTTATATTTCTACCCTATCTTGTACTCCTACCTCCTCCTCTAAAATAATGTGACCCACCTGTGAGTGACCCATTGGTGGATTACGTTGGTAAATAAGAGCATTACCTCATAACCCACCGATGAGTCACGTCGTCCTAGACGTATTAATAAGGAGGAAAGTCACTGCCACATAAAACAGACGAAAGTCGAAGAAAGCGATAAACGAATTACTGCACATGCAAATGTCAAGTAAAAGCTGTCTCACACGGTAACGTACGTATCGCTATACTTGTATGATGGATACTGACTGTATATGTAAACTCAGTTGGACGGCGATCGTCTGAACGCTCCTACTGACTTTGCATATGCATTCAATATTCATCGTACAAGTATAGCAACTCATGTATTGCCGCGTGAAAGAGTTCTAAGGCTTGTAATTGTCAAAAAAACAACGGAAAAGTGACTCTCGCTAGACTGCTTTGATGAACTCAAACTTAAGTCTCCGCTCGACGTATTGCTCTTAAACTTTGAAACAGTAAGGTATGCAATGAAGAAAGTGTATGTTCATATGTTGCATTAGAATGTACAGAACTACCACCACTATTATACCTATTAAAACTTAAAATACGTAACCACTATTAGCGATTTGTGAGACCGCGAATATTTATTGTGTTATCATTCACATAATAGTGGCTAATAAAAGATCAAAATCAGTTGTTCTTGTTTTGTGCATCAGTAATGAATGGGTCAAAGTTCGATTTCAATAACTGAACATTATGCTATAACAGAAAAGTATCCACAGTGACAAGCTCGTAAATTATGCAGAATGTAAGATAGAGATGATAATTACTAGAGGTCTCAGACCGACAATATTATTTAAGGGTTAAGCGTCTACAGTCTGGGTTAGTGTCTGGACATTTATCTAAACGGTTAGTGTCCGAGTTAGTAAAGGCGAAACAAGTATAAGTGAGACATTGATACCTGACAGAAGAGAATGCGGAGTCGAATCGCTAGACTGTGAAAACAAACATACCAAAGGTTCTTCGTGGATGAGATCAAGTGTTAAGAATTGATGCAGATAGCGATGAACATTAAAGAGGGCAGAAATCTGGACGCTTGTGCAAGTAGTAGGGGAGAAGGTGGAAATATGGACCAAGCTTTTAATATAGACTAGGTCGGTTTTTCTCAATTAAATACTCCGATATGTCGGGAATTGAATCAAATGGAACAATTAATGTCTCCTGTCACCACCAAACAGAAACGGTGCGATTCACTTATGTTTCTTCAGCTATAAAGTGGAAGTATTTGTTTTTGCTCGTCTAAAAGTTTTCTAAAATAAAGTTCGTTTGTTTTTCTCATACTAATTGACAAATGTGGTATGTTATTTATACAGGTATAATTAGTCATAAGATTAAGTTTCAAAATACTGTATTTTATTATTTGGATGTATATATCACTCGCATGTAAAAATTGTTAGGTTATTGCAAAAAAAAAGGCAGGAGGTGATAATATATACTGGGCTGGACCACAGTTATTTCACATTCTTCTTTTTTTGGGAGAACACTGCAAGTGGTCCATTATTCTAAGGAAGGTAGTAGGAAGAAAAATTGGAGGCATACAGTAACATTGGCCTCCGGAAAATATGATCAATGTTATAAAAATTGTGTGCATTTCCAAATTTTTGAATACCTTTTGGTTTAAATAATTTTGAATTTTACATGTAGTTACCATACGAATATGAAGAAACATGCAAAATCTACAAAAGAAATCTACTAAATATCACGTTGTTCTTACTTTTTCACCCCTAGTCGAGATTACCATCCCATTTTCTTAAATCAAGTTTTGACGAAGTTTCGTAAAAATACTATGTTTTCAAAATTGTTGAATTTCCACGCTAGAAAATTACTGCTACATTATCTCAGACCTATGACCTATTACTTTCATCTTTCCTTTATGTAATTTTTACATTTCTAATATGTGTTTTCCCCGAAACAAGACAAATATATATTCTCCCCTATTGCAATTATAATTGATGTGTAGAATGAGTCATTCAAGTTCACTCGTATTGATAATCAAATTATTCATAAACTTTATTTGTTATATGAAATATTTCTTCATTTCTAACCATAATTAAAAAAAATTCAAGGGAAATATACGATATGGTACAATCATTTTTTTCCAACATTGTTTTTTTATCGAGATGTGAAAATTATATTACATCCTCTAATTCAAAGAAACATTGAACATTGAATTATTGTGGTATATGCGTTTAAGAAGCAGTTTTATACAGAGGTAAAAAGAAAAGTTGTAAATAAGGTAATATAGCACATACACTACAAATCATAAGTGTTTGGACACTTGTACATTATTGGACATACACGAAATATACTTCAACTAATACTTTACAAGTCATTTTCACCACTGTTTTATTTTATACGAGCTCATAAAGTTAATAATGCTAAATGAAAATAATATTTCATCTCAATTAGTATATACAAAAGAGTAATAATTGAAATTCGACTAGTTTCACATATGCTGCTACTCAAAACGTCTTTGAACTTAATTTGTTAATATTAAGTTAATATTGTTAATATTAAGTTGATGTGTCTGATCGATTGTAATATGTATTTTTGACCACATAATAAAAATCTTCATAATACAAATTTCAGCTAATCTTTATAGATGAACATGAAATTAGAGCATTGTTAGAATTTTTCGTTGTGTAAGTTTTAGTTCAGTTGAGTTTCATTTTATCGGTTTGTTGACCAGATTTTTGCCTTGTAATGCATCATAGTCCTTTTGCATAGCAACAGGATTGATTTGACATACCATGACATATTTAGACGTGTTTAAAATGTATTCAAAGATACATGCTTTTCGATCAGATCGTGTCAAGGGTCCTAATACTCATGAAAGGTAGTATACATGACGTAAAATGGTACCACCTGACTAGATTAGACCATAACGAAAGGGTGAACCGCCATAATCAATATCTTTTTACTATCTGATCTTTCTATCTTCTCTTATTTTTTGATTTTTTGTATTATTTCGCTATGTTGCTACAATATCATGCCAGTCGCCAAGAAATTTAACCCTCCAGAATTTACCATAAGTCCCAGAAGGCGTTCGATGCACCCTGAAGAAGAGCAGGCCGTCGATTTCCTCTGGTGCCCCAAGAGAAAACGTTTCACGGTGCAAAAATACCTTTTTGCTCTCCCGTTTTCGCTACCAGCGGCTGCGACGCGAAGGTATATGCATGATTCCAGAAAATTGAACGGCTCCACGTCTGACAGGGGGCATCTATTCGACTGTACGAAGCAGACGGTGCACGCTCGTTGAAAAATACATGCTCCCTCCTACGTAGCCAGAATGGTACATATACGAAAGCTCACCAGGCGTCGAGGGCAAATTGGATTATCGACGATCAAACACGGAATCCGATCAAATCGCTCGGAAAGGGCTTCATCCTTCATCTTTATCGGTTCAACGCCGTCGCCTAACCGACACGCATAGAACACCCACACATGTTCCATCCAATTCTTCCTGTTGATTGCAAAATTCCACATTCCATCGACAGATCCCTGGCATTAGAAGACACCTTTCAATGTTCCGCTTAAATTGAATTAATTGTGATGATATGATCACAAATTACTTATGATAAGTCAATAGCGTTAAGAAATATAAAATTTTATCGTAGAAGCTACTATTTTTTCAACGTATATGTGTGTAATGCGCGTTCGTGGATTTGCTTCAATGATAATGGAAATATATTTAGAAAATACAGTTATAGTTTAGATACAAGAGAAGAATTGGAGTACCTATTAATCTTATATTTTGGGAAGATTGGAAAAATGTTTATAATATACTGCAATTTTTAATGAATACATGTCTAGTACTTCTACAATCTCTCTTAATTTACAAAGCAAAGATTCAACATTAGCAAACAGTGACAAAGATATTGGAAGGATCCAATGATTGTTTTATTAAATATAAAACACGTCTGATCATATTGAAGTATTGAAATATTTTATGCATTTGAAGCGCAGATTTTAGTACAAATGCTCATGATTGAAATTTCTGAAGAATATTTTGAAAATACATTTAAAAAAATGTCCTGCTCTGCTCATCTTACATGTCACATTTCCACCTCTGGAATGAAAAACAAATACGATCTCTAAATTAGCCAATGATTATACACATCCCGCAGCTTAATCTCTGATCAAAAGCAACCCACCGCGTCACATGGTATATATGTGCATCGTTTACCCTAAGTTTTCATAAACCGTGGGGAAAAAATTGTGTTTCTCGTGGCCGGACAAGGGATGCAAAGAGACATCGAGAAATAAAAGCAGTAAAAGAATTACGCGATTATCGTCAGGGAGAGAGAACGATAAGCCGTCAAAGGGCATTTGCCGCGGCCGGACCAGTCGGTTCGTTCGTCCCGCGTTAACCACGTTGCCACGATGACGACAGAGAGCAGCATGCGAGAAAAAGGAAAGGGTTGGGCGAGAAGCGGCAGGCCAGAAAAGAGAACGAGAAAAAGGAGAATGGGAAAAAAGCATCGTCAGAGCAGCTAGGTAACCGCCAGGAGTCGAGAGTTATCGTCTGGCGATAAAAGTCGATGGCGATAATAACGGCGATATACTCGTTCCCCTGATGTTCCTCCGCCTCACTGCTTCCACCAACACGTTCCGCTGTCCTTCTTTCTCTTTCGTTCGACCGGGGTGATGCACTGGTCTGGCCTGCGTCCGCCTGTCTGGCTGTCAACGGGTCGTTGAACCCCCCTCTTGCCCCTCTTATAACCCAGCCGACCGGTGTCTTCAAAGCTTCGAGACTTATCGTCGTTTAAATGCAACGCCGCGGTCTCCGCTTCATGGTTGCACGCAGCCGACCCTCCTCTTTGCCCTTAACCCCTCCCCGCAACCCTTAGGCACCGTCGCCGCCAACTCCGCCATATCCGTGTCCCACAGTACGGATATAAAAGTGGGCAACCATTTCTGAACTACGATTAACCGATTTGATTATCCTTCGTCAACTAGGTTAGACACTAAATAGATACAGGAGCAAGTTACCGAAATCGTTTCGCACCAGTTAGGTTTTAACCGTTTCAGTGTCTTGCAGCATTTGCAATTGTTTGCTATCTGAATAATGGGAAAAATCGAAAGAAAAGTATGAGTTGAACGACTTCTTGTGTTCTCCTCGAGTAAAGTCCGTCTTAGTGAAAGGGTTAACTTTGGAGCGGCACTGTGGGGTTGTTATACAGTTTGACACATTCCGCGAAAGATTATACGAAATTGCAACTTTTGCTAATCAATTTTTATCAAATGTATAATAACTTATATCAGTAATTTCAAAAAATAAGACACGTTTCGAAATATTAAGGCATCCCATAAATTCGTGCCGAATTCCATGCCTATAAGGTACAGCTAAATAAGCGTAGTAAAAATAGTTCCAAATCAAATTGAATTTGTGATACATTAGTCGATAGGTATTTCAATACGAACGCTTTCTACCAGGCTTCACCCCCGCATCCTTATCATCAGAGTGATTTTACACTACAACGTGATTTAGAGTTTATGTTCAATTTCTTTCATTCTATAGCTTACTAACTATAGTCTTTTATTGAAGTTTCCAAAAGACTTTCGATTTTCGACCATTTATACTTTAATAGTTAGTTTTACAGTTATACTTGGATCAACCTGCTACTCGAAGTGCTTTTATTACGCCGAACTTGAACTACTACATTAGCGGTTCTTAACCGGGGTGCCGCGGAATACTAGTGTCCCGCGATCTTATTATAAGGATTCCGCAAAATTATGAAAAGTCACGATAAGTTCCATGAAAAAAATGTAAACACGTATAATTTGTTATTGGTCTACAAGTTACTTTTAAACTCGAATGTAAATGCGAATAAAGATTTGCATTCAAACGATCTTTATCTGTCTATTTTAACGACCCGATTAATTTTGAAAAAAAAACTGCATCATTTGACGGCGTTAAATTTATGGGCTTAGCGATTCTAGTGTTCCACAAAATGTTCCTATAATCAACAATGTTCCGTGGCTTTGAAAATGTTAAAAACTGCTACACTACATTAACAGTCATTCACCCTTGATAAATATTTCAAAGACATTGCGAGATGTAGTATTAATATATTGTTATAAGAATTTATGGGATGGCCTAATATTAACGTGGTATAAACACAATACCAAAGGTTTAAGATCAAAAAGTCCTTTCGTCTCACATGGGGTGCTTTTTATATTAAGTGTTCTGTTTACTTTTGGGGGCTCACCATAGATGACTGTAATTAGAAATCTACTAGTGATATACCGAATGTTGTGATCGTTTCACAGTTTTCATCTCTGAACAAATAATTTGACACGCATAGTGTGCGTTCATAAACATAATTACACATGGAACGTGATAAAGAGTAGTTTCGACAATACTTTATTGTTTTGATTCGAAAAAACAGCTACCGACGCTCACCAATTCATCTCAGAATCTTATTCTTAATTTGCCTCACCAGTTAAAACGTGTAAAAACTGATTTTTACGTTAAAAAATGGCGCGATAACTGGACCGTCTTGAAAGACGAACATTTCTTTTATCGCGGAATCCATTTACTTTGCCAGAAAAGTAGGAACAAATTATAGTTAACGATGAAATATGATTTAACGTTTTTCTAAAATAGACGTGCTTTTTTGCAATAAATTCCTCAAAACTAATCGCTGCACCTAATAGATGTTTTTTCCTGGGTGACTAATTCTCAAGTTAAACAGTCGAGGTAGATCTTTGATCTAGGAACTTCAGGTAAACGGTGATTCGAAGCATTATCAAAAACAATGGTGTCACACCGTTTAGTTGTCGTGTATCTGCTTGCATGACAGGATTGCTGTCGAACCCACAAAATTTGAATATGTACAGAAGTATCAATTGTTAAAATATTGTGTTTTTGTTTACCTTTCTGATTTGAGTCACTGTTTAAAAAATTCGAATACATGAAACGGAATTATATTGATTACTTAACTCTTGCATTACTGTTGGCGCTGATAGGCGTTCAAGAAATTCGCACATAGTGCGTTATTGATGTCTCTTGCTGATTAATTTTGGTAATTCAAAACACTATTGGCGTATTTAAACGCTTGAAATTCTTTGTTGTCCGAAGAACAGGAAAGAATTGAATATATGAATTTAATGTAATGTGATTCAGTATTTTGACAATTCAGCTTCAAAATGAAGAGGTGATGGGATCGACTTTTGATACCTAAAAAAGCTTGATATTAGAGGGATGTTAGTCTTCAGAAGCATAGGTTATTCTATTCTAGACTATTCTTTGATCAACAAGTGATCAAAGTTGCCTTCGTTTCCTCATCGACTCAATTTGTAAACTAGGTGCCAGCATTAGACTTGCCATAAGTAAAGGAAACGTATAATGGTATCATTCTAGGGATAGACTTACGTTTCTACAGTGAAACCGTTGCATTAAATAGAACTGAAAATGCGTGCAAAAATCGAGGTTCGTTTAATGAATAAGACATTATAATATAATTGTGACATATTTTCACAATAAAACTGATGATGCGATCTTCTTTTTTCACGCAACGATAATCACCAATCTCACTATGCATTGACGAAATGCAACGAATGTAGTAGAACTTCTCAGATAAATTAGGGGCTAAAAATATAAGATAATGGCATTTACAAGCTATCGCCATCTATCGACCAGACAATCGTAACGCGAGACTTTAACGATCGCAATCAATTAGGTCAATAAAGGAAAGTTTGAAAGATTGGAAATATAAATGTTTGGGAATCCTAAAGTTTGACATCTCAAGACTTAAGAATTTTGAAGTTTTAAAGTTTCAATGTCTGGAAGTTAAAAAATGTAGGGGTTCAAAAGTTTGAAATTGCAAAGATTTGAGAATTCTTGTATAACTTACTTGTTAGAGGTTGCAATTGCTGGGAATCCAATGGTCTTGAATGGGGGAAAATGAACCTTATAATGGGGTTCGGCATACTCACCATCTTTCCACTAATCTGTTGCGGGCGCATGCGTACTAGAATTGTCACTCTTATCTGGTTAAGCTATACGCATAAACATGTACGGAATTGCGATAATATCTCGATGGTATCCGCATGTAACACTATTGCCAACCGTGAATGAGCATAGCAGTACCCATGGATGTGGTTTGATTGGCCTTCGGCGATTAATCATTTCAATGTTCCGGTGAAAAGGGTTGGAATAGTGGAATTTCAGTGGAAGTGCAATCATTTCTTCCTTTGCTTTTGTAATCTTACTGCAAAAGCGTCACTCTAGAATCGCGTTTCTGTGGGATTTGTACGCGAAAGCACCGGAGAGTTTTCCGAGGCCGTGAACTTTCCTCCCCCAATCGCGAACGTTCATCGGTGAATGGGAGATTCCCTAGTAGCAGCGAAGGAAGAGAAACGCGGAGAGGGTGGCAGATAGCGAGCAGATGCAATGCATTTCCTTCAGAAACAATTTAAACGACGCCACACCCCCTGTGTTACGTCGACGCTGGATGAAGGCGAGGAACAGGGGTTGGCTCGAGGGTAGAAGCCAAAGAAACACCGAAGAAAATAAAAGAAACCAAGATGGAGAAAAGGTGCCTACTAGAAATGGTAATAATAAAATCTTAGCTGGGGGTGAGGGATCGCGAGTAAGGGTGGTGCAGCGGTAGGGACAGAAGATAGGTCGGCGAAGGCGTGAGGACAGAGTATTTTAACTTTTTAAGGGGGTGTACGGAGCAGTAGGAGCGGAGCAGTTCACTCGAACACAGTTTGGTTGGCTTGTCTGCCGGGGGTGAATCGGGGGTTAGTCTAGACGGGAGTCCCCCGACTTCCTCCCTCTAGCCACCCCCCGTTGCGCGCCAACCCCGGCAGCAGCGTCACCACTACTACCGCTCTCAGACTACGAGCAGACAGGTTGCGACCAATGTCGTAGCAACCCCTCCTTTCCTTCCCCTTTCACCATCTCATTCTCCACCCCTTTCTCCTCACACCTTCCCCGATGCACTCGTCCAAAATCTCTTAACCGTTCCGTCTCTCTCTTTTTCTCTTTGTTGAGTAAGCTCGAACCAACTCGACGAGTGAGCTCGAAGTGGATGTGTACAAAAAACGGGGGTGGAACACAACGTGGCCGTGGACGGAGAAAAAAGGGCGCGAAGAAAGCGACCGGGGAAGAAGAGACTGAATCGATGGTAGAAAAAAAGGACAAAAGAAGGGAGAAAGAGAAAAGCGGAGAAAGAAACGAAGCGTTATCCGGAAAAACGGCGGCCACGAGTGTCGCTTGCATGCTTGCGGGGACGCGGATGTAGCGGAACACGCCGCGCCGGTGTGCATGCGACTCTTGTGCAAGCCACTCGGCGCGGCGCTTCAAATGAGAGACATGATGTTAGAATACTAATAATAGAGGCGCTTATTTGCACGACAAGCGGTGTTCGGCTTGCTAAATGACGACGTATTTATTTGTGCCATCTGAATAGCGTAAATAAATACGGGCCGGCTCCTAATTCGCGCGTAAAACAGTGGATTCTTGCGAACGCTATGGGCAAATAGATCGTATTTCTCACTCTGCCGTGAATTTTACAGGTAGCCGAATCGTTTCAACGGATGCTGTCATTTGAATGGTAATTAGCACTTCCGCAGTATAATTACGCAGACAAATGGAAATATCTTATTGCTATGTTTTGTTACTATGATATGGGAGAATAATTAAGCATAAAGGTGATTTGATGCAATATAGTGAAATCTTCACGGGAATTTTTATTTAAAGAATTGAACTTCTAGTAGAGTACGAAAATCAATAACGCTAATTTTATTGGTATTTATAAACATTATTACACTATACAATAATTCCATAATTTTCATTTAATATTAAATAGTAACAAAAAGGTTAACCAAAAGTAGATATTTCCTCACATCTATAGTACTTATTCAATTCAATTTGAATCTTTGTACACAGATATACATAATTGTTGGATTAGTACAAAAGTTTTGATTGGTTTTACTACGTATAACCTACCTTGTCATTTTACTAAAAATTATTCATTTATAACTATAACTTTTGCTTGTCGAGGTGGTAGCATGTTGGTCCCATTATTTTGATGGAAAGCATTTGAATTGTTTTAAAAAAACGAAAATTTATTCCTGGCTAGTTTTATTAATGTTTAAAACACTCAAAATTTTAATTTTAATTCGCATTCAAACTCTGATGTAAAATGACAATTACAAAAATTTGGATATAGCATTATTAAATCTCATAAATATTAAAATGTGGGCGATTTATAAATATTCAATCATGCGATAATCCTTTCTGTTAACGCTCTTAAATTTACATCCACGAAATTGTGCAAAATATCGATCGATGTACTGCAAATTCAATCGAACTTTTACATATACATACACATATATATTCTCCTTGTATACTTAATTCTCGTCCTTCGAATGAATAAACGCCTTAACATTAGAAGTTTGGAAGAACCCGAAAATGTCGGGAAATCGATATTTGCATCGAATCGGAAAGAAATCGGGTCAGGACCCAAAAGTATCTGAGTTCCGGAAATATCATGATTCCCGGGAAAGGCAAGATTCACGAGCCTTTCGAGATTCTCCAGAAAATCGAGATTCCCGAGACTTTCGAGATTTTTGGAAACTACAAAATTATAAAAAATGATGCATGGGAAAAAAATAGTAACCAATCATGTGATATACATGTACACATATGTATTTCTTTCGTAATGGTATAACAGTTCAAACACGGACAATTTGTTTTATCAAAATTTAAGGCTCTTTCAATTTTTTGGATGAATCCCGAAATTTTCGAGAGTTCTGCTCATTTCCAGTTACGGGATACTTATGAGAATCCGACTAGGTCTCGATATAAATTCTCGACCCGACCAGACCCAATCCGATATTTTCGGCTTCTTGAACATCTCTATTAATTGTTTATTTCATAAGTTACAATCATATCTACATCAAACTTACACAACATTCTGAATATCCAAAGCACGATATACTTCACCAGGCGACAAAGTCTCCTAAGTACATTTAACTTCGCCTGCTCTAACTTCGTTACGCGGCATTATCACAAAAGAACCTGAGAATCGCTCGATAGAGTAATTAAAAACCCGTTATTCGAGGAATAGAAACGCGTGAAGGCGTGTACTGCTTTATCCGAGATAAACGTCGATGACGATACCACAAAAAGGATCCTCATCCTCGACGACTCATTCTTGTTGCCTAATGCGCTTTGTGCTCGTTACATACGTTTACGCGAGAATAAATAGCATGACGAGGTTGAAGTATCTTTAAAAAGAGGCAGAGAACTTCGAATGCCAGCCACGAGGATCTGTTGAATAATAATATATTCTCTGATGGGCTCCAATAATGCGGTATTGAATCTTTGCATGCTCATACACCAGGCGGTCGTGCAACAGACGTGTGTAACTGTGCCTATACCGCGTCCACGTCTCTGATGCACATAAGCACGTCATTGTTCTACCACAACGACCGACAACGAAAGATACAGTAACAATAACATTGCAAATGTAAACAATAGTGCAATGCCCTGAAGATCACGCGATCCGTTCAACGAGTGCATGCGAGTACTTGGGAAAGAGGAGTGGTCACTCCTCGCGAGAATACACTGAGATTACGTAGTTTAATCGGAATTAAGATTTATTGAATGTAAGGAAATTTCTGTGCAGACAGTCTGGTTAGCGAGCGAGATTGTGGCCGAAGAATGTGAATGTCTTAATGAAAGCATTATCAAAGCAACTGAATGTAATATATTGCTGCATAAAATATAAAACTGACAAGAAAAACTTGATTATTTGAAATACTAACTTTTAATTATTGATAATGTGTTGGAAATGCATGATACATTTTCACACATTGTTCTTAAGCAAGTTGTTATCTTTGTAGTTTTCATAATTCTCGTTATGTGTATTAGGTGAGCCAAATAGTCTGGTCATTTCTCTACAGTGTGACGCTTGAATTGCAATACATAAGTAAATATGCAAATAGTTTTTCAAATGCAAACAAGATCTGTTAGTAGACACTTCAATCTATCATTTGGAAAGAAAATCTTAACGATTCATTGTATTTATCGTGCTTAACACAGCTTTGAAGTAGAAGAAATTGTGATTCGTTTTCAACACATTACTTTGTATTACCATTGTAAAGGTAAAAATGCATTATAAACTAGAGAAATATGGTACAAATAATCGAATAGGCTAATATTGAACAGTTATCACTATTTTAGAGCACTTATAAAATTCTTTTACTAGAAGAAAATTAAAATATCTGAAGGTTAAAAATTCCATTTAAGCAAGACCTTCGTTGAACAAAATGAAGTATTGTTCAAGGATGGAACGATGAAACTCTTTAATATAGCAGAAACTTGTTGAAAAACAAACTATATTCCTATCGTTTAATAAGATTTCGTTTCTATACATTTTTAAAATACGACAAAACTTTTTGACCAACCTAATAATTGTGAAATATTTTCTAATACAAATCTATAATAGAAATAGTCTATAGCAGAGTTTCTCATTTGGGGCTACATGGCCCCCCACGGGGCGCGACACCGAATTTTTGGAACCATGCAAAGGAATGGAAGAATTATGGTTCCACGAACTTCAAGAATGGGCCACGTTTATTTTGTTTAATTACTTTTATTTTAAAGGTGCGAACATATACGCGCGCGGGCGTGTGTGTGTGTGTGTGTGTGAGAATATAGAGCGTTTTCACATTATCTTAATCTTTGACAAAGGAAACAATAGCCACTGACCAAATAATGTGAAAACGACTTGAGAATAGGTGGACCGAACGTTCCGTAATTTGTGCAATCGGCATTTGTTTGGGACGTTGACAAATTTTTCATGGATATAAAGAAAAATGGGGAAGGGAACCTTAGAGAATGTAGCAGTCCAAAAAGGAGCCATAAAGGAAAAAAAATTGGGAAATTCTGGTCTATAGTAATTACGTAAGTTTCATCATCTGTGGTAGTTAAGGGTTATTAAATTAACACATTCTTTCGAGAAACGATATTCGTGCCAGAAAATGACATTTCCCCCCATAATTTACACATTAGGGGAAATTCGCAAATAATCCAACAAACAAACTATTGTCCTTTTATTCCCAAAGCCCATTCCCTATTTTAAACGATGACAAGAAGTAGTGTACATGTAAATGCTCGTAAATTTACAAAGTGACCTCGTAATTCTCAAACGAAATGAGACGTCACATCGACGAGGTTGCCTGTGGAAAGTGACGCTGGGTGGACACGTAATTCCCTCACGGTTCGCCAATTTTCCTCCTCGAGAGAGAGAAAGAGCATATAAGCTGGAAGCATCGCGTCGACAACAAGCCCAGCACGAAATTTCTTTTGTGGAATCAAAGGCGAGAGCCCGGGTACGAGTGAAGGGCAAATTCCCTGACAGCCGCGTGATACGAGCGAAACGCGAAATACGTGCACGATCCCTTTGATCTTGCTAGTGACTGTCCGCCACCTTGTAAAGCGTATTGAAATTTTCCAGGAGCAAATCGTGTGAATGTGTGGCCGGGCAGAATACGGCGGCGGGTTGGGCACAGCTCAAAGCGATGCGTGGAATGTAATTGTCGGGCTCACGAAGAATGCACGAACGCCTGACAAAGACGTTGTTGCTATAGTTCCTCTTCCTCCCTTCTATGACATTTCGGACCGAACGAAACTCTGGCACTTCTTTAGTTACAGGGGTTGCAGTTAACATTGTTACCGACCGTTCGTCACAAAGAATTCTGTAGGCAGGTGCTTGGGCAAATTGTTAACCCTTTTCAATTAAACGGTTGTGTGTCATGATAATTACAAGCCGTATATTGTTTTTTTAATGCGACTGATTTACAGGCTATTCAATTGAGCTTTTTTATGATACTTTGTTTCTGTATGAAGGTTGGGCTTGCAAGTGCAATGTTTCTAGTATAAATCAGATGTTATCTTTTTTTTTTCACTTTATGAATTTTACAATCAATTCCATAAAAGAATTTTTAGTAAATATGTTGATGCTAAGCTGTGACGTGATTAGTGTAATATTTAATACAAGTTTTGAGTATATGCTTAGTAAATTAAGACAGCAATTATAGCGTGAGACAAAAAGAAAATAACGTTTTAACAATGCATGATTGAGAAAAAGAGGAAAGTACAATATAATAGGTGTACACGGAATGCAGAAGATTTACATAAAGCTTAGGTAAATCTGTTAACTAGCTTGATAGGAGATCTAACCACGGATACTAGTTTCATCCTAAATCCTCATATTGTACTTCAATCTATATAATTGCATCTTTAAATTAGTATAATTTTCTTTATTTTAGACTTTACTGAAATTCTTAATTTCTTAACTTGATATATTTTCATACGTACTTGTTGTATGGTAGATCAATCACATTTTAACGTCGACGCGAAGGGTTCTATTTATAACAAAGTACGAATCATTTTTCCATCATTTTACCCTAATATGTATCTTCTTATACAAAATCACGGGAAAATTTTATTTCTGCAAAATATATACATTTTCCTTTAAAAGAATAGTGGAAAACTTAATTTTCTCAATAAAAAAGAAAGACTTTGGAAATATTAATTATTGTAATATATTGGTGATTAAAAGCTGATTAATTCTATGTATAAATTTTATTTGTCGAATTATTATAGGTAGTTAATAACACGTAAGTGTCGTTACAATTTTTCCCAATATTTCCAAATTTGTACTGGAAAATTGTCTAATGAACCACCATATTATTCAAAAGGTACCTCTATTACTTCAAAGATGATTCACGCTTCAGAAAATGAAATATCTCCAAACAAATATATGGGAAACGGAAACGGTGATATTTAAAAAACGAAATCAGCTCATATTATCAGAGTATTCAAAGAACAATGTGTTTTCGCGCGATTCTGCAATTGTTACATTGCAACGGGGTCGCGGACATTCCTCGAAAACACACAATGCAAAGCATGGCTCGCGCTCGAATACCATGACCAAGAACGAAACATAAATTGTTAATGCGGGCTGGTTATTGTCGAGTCAATTTTAATCAGGTTTTATGCCAAGATCAACGCGCCCGTCTCGCTCGCCCGCTTTGTATATTCATAACCAGCGATCGTCTCATTGCTTAATTCTCCACCGGGGCATTATGCTCGCAGAACGAGAATGAGAAGCAGATTTGCCCTCGGCGATCCTTTCCTAAGTAATATCATTCTACACCATAGTTCTCTTCTTTCAATCTTTCTCAAAGTCTTTGTACGAAAGACAAACGAGGGTTCTTCCTTCTTAGCCTCGAAAAAGACAAATCTTTTTGGAGGAAGGCATGTAGTTCGACTGGCATTATTTTCTTCTTTCTGAGTCTCACACTCAATGGATACAAATGGCACCTCCATGAAGTCTGAGTCCCTTTTGGAGGGATTCGTATCTTGGCAACGAAAAGATTTAGAGTAAAAATTAGATACAGTAAATACATATATATGTACCTTTGAAATGTATTTTTTTATTGATTTTAAAAATTCTCAATTTATCATTTAAAAGCTTTATAACGTTCAGTTATTTGCATATTAGCAATGTCTGTTTTATATCGATTGGAATATAAGAATGCAGGCAGCTGCGTTCTTGGTACCCAATGCCTGCGGATTTCTATATAAATTCATATTTTTATTGACAAAATTCAAGAAATCAGATCTAATAAAGGATTGTTTCACCCTGCAAATATAGTAATATGAATTAGGTTGCTCAAGAAAGTACGTAGTAATATTTACAGAATATTCAAAATCAGTACAGTATAATGAGTATGTTTCATTAAGCAATATTGTGCATAACGTTTATTTGAATAACTTTTTGCCATTTATTGAATAGATCCACGAGATCGTCTTTGAAAATTTTCACATTTCTCGAAAGTGAATTTGCCACTCTAGTTCTTCGGTTTCGTTTGTGCATTCAATTAGAGATCTCTTAAAATAAATAATAATGTAATATTGCTATGTTCAGAATATTCCAGTCAAGATTTTACAATTTTTGCAGTATTTCATCCACTTCAAGCCGCCTTGTTAAAAAATGTCGCGTTTTCTTTTCACCAGCAACAGATATTTCTCTTTAGTTATTACATTTAAAGCATTCAATCAGATACAGCATTTGACTGAATGACGGATTTCACTGTTTAACGAAAATCAGTAAGGAATAATCCTCCTCCAATCCCATAATGTACAACAAAACCTAGTGCCAGTAATGTCGAAAACGCTACGAATTTTTCGAGCAACCTAATATCTTTACATATTTTACATATTCCCACATATTATGTGTGCTTTTTAATTTTTCGCATATTTATATATTTCCCGTGAATACATACAAACTCACAGTCTACCGATGAGTATACAAATGTACTTCTTTAAAATAATAACACTATTAATTTTCTATTTAAACATATACAAACAGCATTTATAGGTATATTTAATATTTTGACGAAATTATGTATGTGAATACAAAACTAATGATAAATATGTTAATCAAGGTATGACCCCACTGATAGAAAGGATGAAAGTGTGAAGCGGCGCAAGTTGAGAGGACGTAAGTTGGGGTATTACCCTAACTAACACCGTGACCGATTAAGGGGTTGGTAGTTACAACACACACTATCGTCCACTCGTATCGGAACACCCATACTCATTTACAATTACGGCACATAGAATGTTACTAAATGTGTAAAGTAATCATTTATTAAGTACTAAAGTACTAAAGTATAAGTATAAAGTACTTTTTTTGTGGAATTAATAAATTGTCTATGTACTATCGATTAAAATAGATATATATAGAAATCTAAATATCACCACTTAAATTTAGTCGCAGTAATCTATTTATCACTTTAGAAGAATCTTTTTATTACTGTTAAAATATTATAATATTTCTACAAGATTTAATACTCATGGATTTCTAATTTATTATTACATTGTCATTTTTAAAGGTCGAATAAATTAAAGAAAAAAATATAATAAGAATCTATTGTATTCTTCATTCAAGATAGAGCAAAAGAGACCACAAAATGACTCGTCGTCGCGGTACCTTCCAACAGCTCTAATTCGTTAAAAATCATAAACAATTACATCTCTAGCATAGCGTTTCGAGGGTGGGATTATTTACTGTTTCACTACCAGTTTACAATTCAGATCGGAAAGTCGTGAGATATGTGATAGAGTAGTCAGTAATGCAAAATATTTCAGATAGAGTTTCTTACAATTTGTGTGCAACTTGAAGTCAGTGCCGCGTATTCTCATTATTTTGTGTATTTCAATTTTTTTACGTATTCTTATTATTTTGTATATTTCAATTATTTTGCGTATTTTCATTGTTTTGTGTAATTTAATTTATTCCTTTAATCCTAAACCATAATTTCGTTAATTTAGTTTTTCAGTTTCAATTTCAATTTCTGATCCAATCATCTTTTTTCCAATGAGAAAAACCTGGCAAGTGAATACTCATAGTAAGTTGTGCGAAACGAAGATTCTTACATATTATAAATTATAGACCAATAATCTGATTGATAATTTTGTAATTTTTTAATTTTCCAGTTTTATCAGCGTCTAAGATACCTCTCGATTTTCGGACTATACGAGAAGGCTGTCGCACGTCGTTCTGATCAGTGACACAGATGAATGACGAAAAACTACTGCAATCCGTGATTTTACGGTGTTCAAACACATGTGAAGTTACACCAAACGGTAAAAATTGATAATGCAAATGATCGATTCGCCGTAGTATGAATGTAATGGTTTGTATACACCATAGTAAATCGGTTGATTCATATGTTTGAAAGCTGGACGCGTGGCAATAATGCTGTGTAAATGCTGTTTTCGGTTATTATCGATGCCGCAAAATTACTGGGTCAGTAAAAATACTGTATCGTGTGAACGAAATTGTAACATTGAGAACTGATCAAAGAATACATTTCGAAGCATGCGGATCGCCTTATCAGTGCAAACATAAACAGTTGCTAGCTTAAATCACTCATTGCGAGTTGTGTATTCATGAGTATTAATTTCAATGAGACTCTTGCAGACGTGGGTCAGAGTAAACCTAGGCACGGCTGGCGAAGCGTTAACAACGTCACTATACACGGATGAAAAATACTGACTTGTAAATAAAAAGAATATATATACTATGATTAAAAAAATAAAGTATATATTTCTCATTATAATGAGAGTAAGGAAAATTTCAGAGAATCAAAGAGCGTGACCTCCCTCATAGTTTTGGTGAACTTTGACTGCAGTTGCGCTCTCAACGAAGTTATCGCATCCACTATGTTTTTCCCCTTTTAGCAGATCAGCGATTCCAGACTAAACAAAAACCATCTGGTTACATTTTTTCCCCCATGTCGTAATCAGCGGAGCAGTCGCGGTCGTGTTCTCGACTCATTTCTATTATGACTGGGTGCAAGGGATAATAAGCTTCTTGGCCTAGAGTCGGGGATCTCTGTGGGCCGCGAAAGGAAAACAACACGATCGTGTACACACAACTCTGACACTTCTTGTGCTCGCTTGATGCCGCACGTTTCAGGTACTCCTAAATCGAAAACGTGAACACAGTTCATTAAAATTCAACTTTGGAAAAGCTTGTAACAGAGATTTAAATGATTAGATAAATTATACATACTTCTTTTTTATCATTTTTAAATAATTAATTTTTCTAATTAGCCCTGTCGTTGTCCTTACGTACTTTTCACATTTATACTTTTTTATTTACGCTGAATGAAGGGTTATACGACACTTAAGGAATATTATTGTTTCGATTGAAACATTAGAAAATTATAAATACTTTGAATATTACGAAGAAATATATAGAAACTTAATACTAAATAAAACATTAGGTTATTTTTTTATTGATGATCTTGGTTTCGTAAATCGGCTCTAAAGTGCCATAAGAATTCAAGCATTGCATTTTAGGTCTGATTTACAAAATCGGGTTCCGCAATAAAAAGCAAGTTAATGCTTCTAATCTGAATTATTATGCAAAAAGTGTTATTGGCAAACAGTGAGAGCTAAACTACTAGAAGTATCGATACAGACGAGTGGTATTTTGTATCTGTGTATCTTTTTCCTTATTTTTCTAATTGAAGACAATAAAGACAAACATACAATAGTGCGGTGAAAAACCACACGTCTGCATCGAACCTAAGGATATATTTTACACCATTGATACGTTTATAAAAGTCTAAAAAGCATTACATCTACAATATGAATAACTGCTTGTTTTCATTAATGTCACTTACAATCAGGCATGCCAGACACGCAGAGCTTCTCAGAATTTCCTCTCTGAAAGCAGGGAAAAAGGAGTGAGAGTGAGGGAATAATACAGTCGTATCGTCCGATGGAGCGACGCCACCCATGCGTCCGACTCGGACACAATAATGTTTCCCACTCCTACTCTTATTTTCAGAACAAAGTCGCAAAAATTCTGCTTATCTGACATTCCTGCTTACAATACAAAGGACAGCTAGATTTCCCTATTTTACTGGACGGCGACGCTTAGCTGAATCACCCCGCAGCCTTTGTCAGGCTGTCTTGGCCATAGTTTTTGAGTGCCCGCGAAATAAAAGGCAGATTTTTAAAGTGAAAGGAGCATAGAAACGGTCATATTTTTTCAAATTTTTTGAGACTTGGTCCGAGCATCAAATTTGCAAAACAAGAATATTTTGAAACTTTTTCTACTAAAATAATGAATTTGTATATGAGATAAATAGTAAAGTTCATATCTTGACTAGTTTCGGAGATAGAAATTCTTTTGTGAAGGTACGTTTCCTAAAAATGGGAAAAAATTGCCAACTTTGACGGTTTGTATTTTGTGAATATTTTCGAATCGGCAAAATGATGACTTAAACCCACCCTGATTTTCGTATAGTCTATAACATATTTTAATTTGAACAACATTGCAGACATCAAGTACAAAAGTGGTTGATTTCATGGCCCTTACATATTACTTTTTTGGCTTGATTTGTTTTAAAGAGGAACCGCCGCAGAAAAAATCATTATTTCACGTAGAAACTTTTCTTAACATTTAAAGGATCTTTACTGTACTATGCCCAGAAACTCTTTTGGAATCATCCAAGATTGTTCAGATCATTTCAAAATTATACTCTCTCTCTCTCTCAATTAACCGCTTCACAACTTGTATAACAATATTTACAAAAATAATCAAATAGAACAATTTTTTAGTGCAATTTAGAATACTATAGATTCTCGAACAAATGTCATACAGATCTAACAAAATTGAAGAATTAAATTGACATAACGTTCATTAATCCCTTTCCTTACAATTTAATTTAAATATGTCGGATCGAAAAATATTATTTATTTCTGCTTCACGTTCCACACACATAATTTTGAAAACTAAAGCAATTTACATGGGTTTAAAACCAACGTATATATAAAATGGTTACATTCCTATAACATATACCCTAGCATTACTTCTTAAAAAAAAAAAATAGTCACATTTGACAGCCGAGTATCATGAACGTCTCGCAGATGTCATTGCAAGGGAAGAGGTTAATACATTGTGAATGTTTATTCGTAAATATGTTATTGTAATATCCTTTATAAATATCTTTTGCAACAGATATAGCCACCGATCGTCTGAAAAATACCTATAATGTAAGAAACATCATTATCCTAGTTCTTAACTGTTCTATCTACATTAGCTCACAAACTGAGTAAACTAAGTTTAATATATTGCACATAGAACCTCATGTATCCTTATATTATACCGTCAAAATAATTGCACTATGTCAATACATCCATTAACACGTTCGCTGCTCTTCGAAAACGGTAGACTTTCCCTGGATGTGGGAACACGCCCACACAACACGATTTGCAGGGAGCGTAAGCCGCAGATGACACGTTAAGGAAGAAAATCCTTCCACGTTTTGTAATTGGGGTTTCAAAGAATTGAATATTTGTTGTTTTCTAAGTTAAATGATTATTATATTGTTATGAATTTATACTCTTTAGCCTGAGATAGATATGTATTAGTTAACTACATTTTTTTTTAAAAATTCAGATAAAACACTTAAGAACTACGGGAAAGAAATCCACGTTTACATGACTACTTCTTCATTTTCTTGAAAAATAAAAGAAAAGAACTTGCATAAATATCGCTCTACTCATTAATCAAATGATTCTGTAGTCAACCAAAGAGACAATTCAAAAACCACGATAGTAAAACGGTAGTACGTCTAGTTCCTCGTGTTCTGGAACTATGGAGGAGGTTATTTTCATATTCGCTGTAGAGCCCACGAAACGCAGTTAAGAGGATGCCGTGTCGCGTGCGTTATATACACGGAAAGCTAAGAATGGGGACGATTTTAGAATCGTGACTGTCGGTCGGCGACTAAAATTAATCAAAAAAGGACGAATTTGAGGCTCCCTCCTTCGTAACGTTCTCTCGCTGCTCTCGTGGCAGCGAACCTCGTTTCCCCTACCCAGATACGTTTTCCGTGTCTGTGCACACTGGTTAGCTGCTTAACCACCTAAAACGGCAGATTCCTGGGCAACATGTTTACACAAAATCATCAAAACAACCCCACCATCGACATCAAGTATCACACGGGCACTCGAGGAAACTCGTCGTGACGATTTCTCTTTGCCTCTCCCATTCTCTTCTACATGACTGCTTCTCTGTCTACCCCATACCGTCCCCGTTCTGCTTACACTTTGGAATCTCCCCCAGATTTCTCTGCGTCCTGCATTCTTTTCTTCCAGTGGACGTCATATCGACAACACGAAAATCCAATGGAAAACGTGAAACTTCATCGTCATCATTTATAATAAAAATGGTATTTTACGGTATTATTAACCAGGGCGTTGTTTATTCACCAATTGCAGAAAAAGTTAATATCTACTTTATTGATAATCTACTCTATAATCTAATATCTGTATCTGACACGTTACTCTAAAGTATACTGAAAACCTAAAACAAAAATTTTAAAAAAATTCTACAATATATTTAGTTCGAAAACTCCAAAACATTCATCTTACAATGAATTATCAGAAATGAAGATTTCGCGAAAGAATTACGAAAAGTTAGGTGAATACAAACTCTAATAAAAAGACAATTCTCTAGAAGAGGTTCCAAGGGTAAAATTTCACCTCAAAAAAATAAAAGTAACGTGAAATACAAGAACTGCAACCAATTTATTTGTATTAGCATTCATAATATTGTTACTTGTAGCCACTACAAATAATAGTTTCGCAATATTTTGCATTTCTCCTTCGTATTCGAAATACAATAAAAAATATTAATCATTAGGGTTAAGAAAGAGTTCTGTGTTGTTTTGCTAAAATTCGTTTTTTTTTTTATTAAAAAAAGTTGAATTAGTAAAATACTCTACGCTATTATAATGACCCTTTCATTTTCAGAGAGAATTAATGCACGTCAATGCTAATAAAACTTTTATGTGCAGTTTAAAAATCCAAAAATGCTCGATATGTATTGTTGTTTATTATTGCCCATAATCATATTTAACAGATGAAAATTCTTATCAAATAAAGAGAAATCGATAAATCGATTCATTCGACATGTTATGGACTTCCTTAGGTTACTGCAATCCTTTATATGAAATTGTGATTTTAGAATTTAAAATATTACATCTTTCGTTATATTTCCTCAAGTCGCTACATGTATAACATAGATTCGTACACATAACATTAAAGATGTACAATCTAATATTTTGCCCTACACACGACTTACGAAAGCGCAGAATTCTTTCCTATACCTACGAAGAAATAGTTCAGAATAAAAGAAATACCATACTAAAACAAAATTACACTCATTAAAGTAAATGCTTCAACTAATATTTGTTTCTAAAATTTCAACGTGTTACTTTGCAATACACTGACTAGTATAACCATTTAGACAAAGCAAAAGAATAAATAAAAATACAGAACTAAATTTTTCATAATAATCGAATGGACCCAGTCTGTGTACCGATTTGCCTGGAGTAAGTATAAACAACGTCAACAGAGACAATACATGTGGACAGGAACGTTCCGGTGGCGCGAAACGGGCTCGCAAGCAAACGCTTGCATATTTTTACGTGGCCAACGCGTGCAGCTGCACCGCCGCCGCGAAATATATGCGTGACCTTTAAATAGTTTCCCTCGTACTTGCTGCAGGAGCCCGCATTTCAAGCGAGTTCGCTTGCATAAGTTCTGTTTGCGATGAACTCGGCCCTCTATTCGCGCGTACCTTTACCATGAAACCCAGAATCCTTTTACGTTTGTGAATTCTCCATAAATTGCAAATACGAACGTAACATTTCAATCTAGTCGGTGATTTTTACACAGAGGCTTTTGCAGTCTTTCTGATACCGTTTGCCGATACAGTATTCAAGGAAAGGTGCCACAACTTCATTATTTTAAAGAAGTTTAATGCAAAAAAGGCATTGTAGCAATAGTTTAGAGATTGTAGCAAGCTTTTGAATGCAAGTATTTCTGAAATATTGATTTTTCTGGTATTACTTCTTGGATCTATCTTATCTTCCCTTGCAATGTGAGACAGAACAAACCATATGATTTCATTTATAAAGATAGCTATTGCCAGTACTATTTTGCAATACAGAAATTGATATACCTCCTAAGGTAACAGATTATTGATATAAATAGATTAACACTTTTTTAATAACAGTAACGACCTTCATTGATTAATTAATATTAAAAATTGATGGTTTCATTTAAACAAATTAAGCAGATCTAGTTATTCTAATTAAATTGTTTCTAGAACCTAGCAAAACATGTGAAACATTTTAACTTACTATAAGAAACGAAAAGCAAGGTGTACTACGAATATTTTAAAAGTTTCTGGAAAATTAGCGAGTAGGGCATTTTAGCTAAGAAGGTTAGAATGGGAATATATAAAAATAACACAACAATAAAAAACTATGGCGTCCTGTAAGGGCTTTTCTCCCAACTTGGTAATGAATGTGAAGTCAGGAACGAAAAGAGAAAAGATAGAAGAAAGATGGAAGCGCAAGAAATGGAATTAAGGGAAAAGAGCATAGTAGTGAACGCAATCGGCCTCGTCTTATTTATTAAAGCAAAGTGTAAGAGGAGGCAAGGGTCGGTCGGATGCCTCGGCCTTTAGAGGCCAGCCACCCTTTACGAGCGTAAACCGAGATCGTCATAAACACGTGCAGTTACCGCACGCCGTGGATTCAATTGTTATTGCCATTGTCGCCGACAGAAGCCGGGTCGACGCTTTATTTGCGCAGTTGCTTTCGTCGCATATACGTGAACGAAGGAATGCAGGAACCGACGTACGCCAATCAACGGAATGAATAATTTGCACGGTAGTTGGCGGCTCGTTTTTTCTTTCGATTTCCTTGCACACGTGTTACAACTAAATGTACTTTTAATTCGAAGCACAACCGGCTGATAAAGAATATTCTTCATGCTTTTGAATATATTAATAAAAGAAAATTGTAAGATACGTAAAAAAATAAACTTAAAAATTTAATTTTGAAATTAAATTAAGTATTCCTCGCTGTATATTGTACAAAGTGGTCTAGAAAATGAGGTTATAACTTTTCTTGGATGAAAATGATGGAATGAACCATGACAGGACTCTTTTCCTATGATTATATTTTTCGAGAAATTGCGTATAAAGTGCAACCACACTTTCTTTTTTATATATGATCATATACTCTGTTACACATGATAACAAAAATATGTATATAGTTTGAAGAAATGCATATCTTTTGATCAATTTAATTAATGTAATTTTAAGTAACTCTAATGGCAACATTTAAACAAATAAGGATAAGTCAAATTTTGTTTATCTCCGACTAATTTGGTCCAAACATCTTTCGTAATGTCTCAGCATGACATCTTTTAAAATTCCAATCGCAGAGTTTGGTATTATGCTTATTAAGGAGCACTTAGAAATCCGGTTCTCCGTTTACAGCGTTAAACATGGTATACGATCCGTAGAAATTTAATTAGCTTGCGCGTTCGCTGGTGGAAACGGCAGTTCACGACTAAAATTATTTTCCACAAAAGAACTGTGCCCCTATCGCTGGCCGCGGATCTTCAAGGCCATGAAACGTCTGTCTCGCATCGCTCCCCTCAGTCCATAAAAATTCAACGATGCACATTTACAATCTCATGTCTCCCTACCGTCTGTGTGTATATGTGTGTGGGTGCACGCGATTAAAAGCACGAGTATGTGTACACCGTTGCGATTAAACGATAATAAAGTTCACGAATGGCCTTAAATGCCATTCCTAATTTAAACGCATGCGTAAGAACGCAAACTTAAGGATACGCTGCTCTTAAATCCCGCCTAACCTTTCTGACTCGTAAGCCATGATCGCCGATAAAAGCGTACGCACTGTTTGCTACGTGAATCATGAATCACGATAACGGGATAAGAATAATAAAATTAACCCGACATCGATATCGCTAAACGTTCTTCTCACGGAAAAGATCCAGCGTTAATGTATGCAACGGTGCGATGCAGATAAAAATTACAACCTTACCTGTCATCCTGCTGAGACACGCATTCCAAAACGGAAAGTAATCATCGTTCTTCCATGACACGCCACATACCACACACGGAGTGCACTGTCACTTCGCATTCCAACAATCACTGTAAAGTATAAGGAGATTCGGGTAATTGAAAACGTTTTGTTTCTTCGTTAAACGCGAATACAATAAAGCCCGCGCACTTTGAAAATCCGCGGTCCCTAACTTACTTCAGCCGATGGCGGCGACATCTAGCGGTATGCGCACTAAACTTTTACTTTGGTACTCGGCAATTTACGTCCACGAGGGGCGGAGAAAGCCGAGAGGTTCCTCGGTGCTGGCTCAACGCTCGTTGTGTGGACGTCGTTTCGGGTTGAGGTGGAGGGGGCGTCTAGACGCAACGTCACGAGTACGTACCCTCCCCCCTATTCCTCTGTTGGTCCGTGTTCCCACTCCCCTCCCGTCGCTCGCCGATGTGCCCGTGTTTTCCCCTCTTACTTCCCCACATCTCGATGCCACGCCGATGACGGTCGCAGCCAGACACTCCCGTGCGAAGGGCAAGAGGGGAAGAGGCGAGGGTGACTCCGGCTTTTTGGTTAGGAATTGTTGCCGGTCCACGCACGTGTCTGCGAGCCTGTCTGTGTATACGAGTGAGGATCTGCACGTGCACTGGTGTGCATGGGGTAGAGAGCAGGATAAACTACTACGACTATGTGCCGGCGAGAGAGAAAAAGAGAGGCAGAGTGGATGCAAAGAGTAGAAGGAAGAAGAAGGAATATATCTTGTGGATTTGTATCAGCGCGTATCCGACGATCCACCCAGATGGAGGGTGCGTCAAAGTGGCCGCGAATTGAGTTTTCCTCGAGGCACGTATAATTCTAACCCCATCCCACAGCCCTTTATTCTCTTGTTCTCCGTCTCTTTTTCTTGTCTGCCTTTCTATCTTATGCTTTCAACTAACCGCCGTGTATCTCGACACGTGCCGGTCAGCTCGTTAGGGTTATACGTGTGTCACACGTTATCGTGTGTGTATGTACATATAAACATTATATAAATATATATATATACACATACGTATATATATATTTATATTCACGTTGTACGCCAAAGGTAGGTTAACCTAGAAGTGGCGGGATCAAAACGTGTCCCTGAAAAATCTGAGTCACATCCATGTCTTGCTTTTACGCCGCATATGGTGCCAACTTTTTTTGAGGTAAACGAGGTGTTCCTACTTACGAAAACACTTTCACGTGTAAACGGTTTTACAAAGATGAATAAGTGCCTCGCTTTTTCACTTTTCGCACGGTTTAAGAACGATTCTCGCGCACACCGGAACCTGTTAATTACGACCTCTCTGTTTCGTTTTGCTACCATGGAAGCATCTTGCACCCCGGAAGAGAAAATTTGAATTACAAGAGCAGCCAACGATAGCTTTTATTCTGCTTTATTATCCTTTATACTTTTCTCTCCCTCGTCTTATATTTCTCCGTACATATTTATCATGCTTTTTACAAAACCAAGTAACACTTGACAATCGCTACGATCTGCACGTTTAACAAGCAAACAAGAAAGATGAAAATTGAATTGTGCAAGTACTTGAAAGCACCTACTTTATTTGACACCTTTGATGTGCACGAGATGCATCTTAATTGTTGATTAACAGATGAATAAAACATTCCTATTAACTCTTTGCCTTCTGTGAACCGCATTTCTGTAAATGATCGATGAAACGAGCGCGCGCCAAAAAGATGTATATTGCAACAACGTGAAGTTTACGCTCTTACTCCTACTCTTCAAGTCGCATTGAATATGACAGATACTTGCGATTCTCACATTTAGCGATCGCGTACCCCATTCGTATGTAGTACGATTGAACTCTTTTAACAGCTATTTTCTAGGTTATTCCGTGTGTAAACCATGTATAATTCAGACACAAGCTCTAAATGTGGCGAATCTCTTATTTAGACTCTGCAGTTGACTCATGCCCGGTTATTTCTGGCAACGGCGTGTTTTCGTCCGTGCGTACATACTCATGCTCCGGCATATACGTCTGGAACATGTGTGCACTGCTACAACTTACGATAGAAACGCACGCGCACGTTTCCACGGATGCAGCACACGGCGTGCACGCGCAAATTACATCATACGGCCATACCAGTCACGTAAGTATGAGGTACAAGGATTTTCAGAACACCAAAAATCAAGAAGTCAGTCTCTTTGTGTCTTACCGGCCTCACTCCGAAACGAGGTTAGGTCACATGGCATATCGTTGTGTATATATAAAAGACATGATGTTTCGGCTTTCTCAGCTCATTTTTCATGTAACTATGTGACAATCTATGCCCGACAGGATCGTACCACTCGTACACCCTCGTCTCTCGTCCCTATTGTAATTCGTGCGGTCTGCCTACATGCCTGTTCTTTTTTCACGTTTCTCAATAACTCGTTAGACCCCTACCTCTTTTCCGCTACCTCTCCATTGGTCTTCTGTGACAACGTACGCAACAAAACGATTTCCTTGATAACATCACTCGTACGATGCGACGAAATGTACAGCTGCGGATCATAATAGAGCTAGCAATACTCCGACCCTTCACTGCATCGCGCACGGGGAAAATAAGTTTTTATCGATTACTAACCTACGACAACCATCTGGCCCACTTTGGTCTTCACTGGCAGAGAACATTATGTATCACGGAATCTTCATCCCGAAATCTGTCAATACGAATTTATGATTTCCTCGATACTTTATTATGAATACAATAATTCTATTTATGTTATATTTTTACAATGATTCTTACAAAATTGGGTAAGCTTGTAATAATATATTTTTTTATAATAATGTTAGTTTCGTTTAAAAGTCTATTTTTTAATTATATTATTTTCTTATAATAGGACTAAATGAGTTGGATATTCTTATACACGAATAAGGTAAAAATTACAGCTTAATCTGTATTTTTGATTTACAAAAGACTAGTATAAAACACAGGTTTAAGTTTCAAACGCTAATTATAGCATACTATTTTTTTTTATAACTAAGAGAAATATGTTTATGAAAACATGATATAAATGAAATAATTAATCAAAACTATGGCACAATAATTTTACATGATAATCATTTCCTTTTTCATTGCCAAATAGCGTTGAACGACAGCGTTTTCTTTCTCGTAAAATATCATTATCCTTTGAACTTTCTTGTTGATTTCAATCAGATATTGTATCAACTTCCTATAATTTTTTAATTTTTGAACCGTGTTATAGGAATACCGTATTGTACGAGGATTTCCTTCATTCTCAAACCGTGTTAGAGCAAAACTGTGCTATAGAAATACCGTATTGTGCGAGTTATAGCTGTAATTATTTTTGCTTTTACTATCAGAGAACGTTGTACTCATACTCTATTCAAATAAATATTGTCGTGCACGTGTAACTTCGTATAAAATGTTTTCATGTTATCGTATTTTGCATACATTTTGCCAATGGTAATATTGATGATGTTTGTTTTATTTTCTGTGAATGTTGGATGCAGTAATGTGTGATAATCACAATTATTTTTTGGTCACAAAACCAAACGAATCGACAGAAATTTAACTAAAGGATCCTTCCAATATTGGTTTTCATTTAACTTATACCGTTGTGTAATTATTTATCATTAACGTGGCGATACTAATAGCACACGATATGTTGCAGTTAGTATTTCGTAAAATACCGATTTTCCCAGCGGAGTCCAACCATTGCTCTATCGTGGCCTTGTGATGTGGCTCAGTCTCTAGAGATCTATCGGAACGGTTTAACGGCAAGACGTTAATTAACGTAGGTCCACCATCACTGACCTTGCAACACTGGTAGCAGGTCCTCGTGGTGGTTGGCTTATTACGTCGTCGACTATACGTTTGGGACCTACCCTAATCAAAGCGAGACTAAACTCCTACGCCCACAAGCCAGACCTAATTGTCTTGAGTCACGCGACGAAGAGGGAGGCGTCTGGAAAGTACTGGGGAGCTTTTTGTGTGCGTTCTTCGATCCCCTCGGAATGCACCACTCGTGATCACTCGTATGCATCGAACAGAAAGAATTATTTACGCTAGTCACTTAGAACACCCGGACAGTGTTTGTCATTGTACCGCATACCGCGTGTACACGCCATTATCTTTGTGCGTTTAAGACTTCCATGTGGTTCACAACGTGTGAACCATCAGGACTCTCGGTTGAACGACTTCTATTTGCCTAGGTCCGTTATGTGCATGTTACTATAATGAGTTTGTACTTCGTTTTCCGCGCAAGTTCAAGTCGTTAACTATATTTATCAAAATCTCCTTCCATAATTTCAAACATAGATTTTAAATGATTGAATAAGGAATACCGAATCACATTTAGTCACTGATTATTTGTGTGCATTATTCTTCATCTCACAGTATAAAACTTACGTAGAAAATTATTCCTTTGCTGCGGAAATTTAATGGTATTGGTACAGCTGTTATTTTTGCTTTATAATAGAGGTATTGTAATTATCTATTTTTTATTGTAGTTTTGTAAATAAAAGCTGTTTAGTGTTCTCATATGTTTATTAAATTATATCCTTCAGATAATTAAGTCCAATAGTTAGGTATATCAATATTTATTATTTTATAATGCTCAGAAATTTGTAATAATTTTAGAAAAGTGTGTGGGACAATTTTTAACAAAATTTTAAAATACTTTTGACCAAATAATATATGCTCGAATATGCAGTTAAATAGTAAACAACTTTTTAAAATGTACTGCCTTTGCTTAAAAAATGTGTCAAAACTACAAAATAGAACTAGAAAGAGGAAGAAAACTAAATAAGATGGAAGAAAAAAACAATACAAGATGAGAAATTAAAACAATTAAAAGTCGAATATGGTAAATCCACAAAAAAAAACAAAAGAGAATGATTTAAAGAGAAATCTTATCTTGTCATATTTGCTTATATAAAATTCATTTTATCTTGCCTTACTTTGTCCATAAATACCTTATGAAAAAAGCTAAACTGTAGCTATATCCAAAACTGCCCTAAGTAGATAAAACAAAAACATTTTTTAAATAATTTTATTAGCATTTAAATCAATCCAAAGAAAATCAGTAATTTTATTGGTATTTATAGATCAATTGTAACACTTTTGAAACCAGTTTAAAAGCCATTAAAAACCCCCACCCCCACCTACCACCACAGAAAGTAAATAAAAACAATGTCATTTAATCATGTGACATCGTTACAGCCCTACGTAGTATCCCACTCCAAAATCTTTGAAGAAAGTCGTTCGCCTTCAATCCGTCGGCATGATAGTCAGACAAGAGACGGACGATTCGAAGTGGGAAGTGTGAACTTGATATCCAAGATCGGCGAGCTATCCGGGTTTTAACGACGCAGCGGCCAATCGCCACTGGCTGTTTCCCGATGTAAGAGCTACAGACGTGGTGGAGAAAGGCAAAAATTTTCCCTCCGATCTAACAACAACGTCTCGTCAATGGGTTTTCGGCTGCCATCCTAAACTCCATCATGATGGTTAGATGCATAGTGTCAGCTTGGCTGCGCTATATAGCATAGCAATCCACGATGCGGAGACTATAGTTGCTGGCTAGACTGCACCCCCGCCAACCGGGGAGAAGGTCGACGGAGATCGCGGGACGGGGGGTAGGAGCAATGGAGACGGGTAAGGGAGGATGGGTGGGGCAGTCGGATACGGTGGAGCAAGGGGGACAGTAACAGGGTGCGAGAGAAAGAGAGAAGAGAGCAGTGAAGGGAGGTGAAAGAAGGAGAAAGAGCTATGACGCAACGGGGGCGAGGGCTCCGACAGTTCGAGGTAGGGGGCGCTGGCTAGACACCGCTCAGACGGTCCAGGGGGTCGCAGGGGGTGATTTCTACATTGGCGTCGAGAGCTGGAAAACGATCGACTCCCAGACCGGGCCAGACCAGACAGAGACTGCAGCTGGCGCGATCACGAGCAGGGTGGCCTTTCGGAAAAGGTCACGGTACACGTCTGTTCGGTGCACACCGTTCGACTGCACCTGCATCGATGACGGCCGCCGGTGCACGTGTTCTGATTACGTGCGTGAGACAAAAAAGGATGTCGCGACGGCAGCGCGTGGGCCGTCTGTGTCTTGTGAATTCGATTCCCATCTGGCATGGTCCGCGAATGGGTAAACCCGTTCCCGATTAGCCGGAACGCACGCACAACGTGTCGGTAATTGTAGTGCGGTTCCATAATTCATGCAGGTTTCCGGTAGGACAGTAGATTCACTCTTTCTGGGTATTGATAAACTTGGTCCTTTTTTAATATTTTAAATCTATAGATTCCGAAGCAAAGTCGGTGAAGAAGTTGCATCCGCTTGTAATACCACAATAGTCCATTGAGGATGAGACTATACGCCTTACAAACTTAAGGTTTTTTGTGAAATCAAAATATTGCTAACAGTTTACTTTAGAGACTTTACCCGAAATCAACTTAGTCTTTTTTCTTAAAAAAGACTTTATTTTAGCATTAAAAAGAAATATAGATCGGAGGAGCTTGAAAAAGTAATGTACGTGTGCGATTTTTGTTAAAAAAAAATAGAAAATATAGAAAGACTGCAGAATGTGTGGACTGATTCGGATGATTTATACATATGTTATAGAAAACGAGATTCTAAACAACTTTTATGTAAAGAATAATTGCCATTCGGCCTTCGTTTTCGAGATATCTGACAAAATTGTTGGTACTACTACATTGAACTACGCCTGTACACATGTCGTGCACGCGGTAGGCCTGCTAAGGTAGGGCAGTGAAAAAGAAACAGAGAAGTTTTCGCCTTCATGATCAGTCAATACTTCTGTATCAGTCGGTACTTTGTGTCTTAAAACATTCTTCGGTCTCAATGTATTTATAAGATGACAACAATTAGGTCTCAATCGATCTTTCTATACTAATTTAATATTATAATGTTCTGTAATTATACTCCATATTAATTCAAATTGGAAAGCTACTCACATTTTGTATCTTTTTGCTTCTTTGATATGTAACAATTCGATAGAGATATGTATACGCAAAGAAGAGCAGCGACTTGAACAAACTTAACGTTACAAAGCAAGTAGAATGAAGAGTGCCGCATTGACGTGGTTCGATCGGGGTGGAAAAGTGAGGACCCTCAGAGGAAAAAAAACAGGGAGATGGTACGCCAATGCATCGGACGGCCAGGAAAGCGACGGACTGTTTTTTATCGAGTGACTGCAGAGAGTTGAGAGTTGAGTCGAGTCGAAGCGGGTCTAGACGAGCGGGCGTCTGCCATCCTCTTTGCCTTCTTATAGGCAAGTCTGTCCTACCGGCTGTTCGCCGTTTGCCATCGCCTTACGTGGCTTCTCGTTTTCTACGCTATAGAAGGAGATGTCTTTTTCCTCGTTAAAGGCGTTCTGACACCTGGTATCGACTCCGACCGACTTCATTGACGATCACGCGGAAGTGTGGAGAAACGAGCTCGCGAAAAAAGCAACTCGCATTCTGACAATGTCGAGAGAAGCTGTCACGCTTGTCTTGGCTACATACCAAGAAGAACTGTACGAACTGAATGTGAGCAGGAAAAAAACCGTTTTCAATATTAAACGAAACAACAGTTCGAGTGTCGATCGACTTCGCGCCAATGTTTTTCTGCAAACGTTACCCAGTAACCCTTTTCATTTAGATGGAAAATTCTTTGATATTATTACGTACAAATCTCTAACTATACATTCAAAATATTTTTTTCTATCTCAAAGCTGAACTAACTATCGTAGTTCATAATCAGAGTCAATCGTGCTCCATAAAATCTGTGTCTTTCCGACTTACGCATCATTTGAAACTATGTATTAGATTATTCAATAAATTCGTGCCATAATTTGTGCCAATTAGAATGTAATGAAGTCTGGGCATGTTAATTTAACTGTTCGAGTTTAGTTTAAAAAATGCATTTGAAGTAATAGACTGCTTTAATTATAATTATGGAAATAATCGTAAGAATATAAGCATAGCAACTTAATTACATCGGCATTTTATACTGAGCTTAGATTAAAAATCACAGTTTGGTCTACAGCTAACCTAATACTCGAATAAAGAGGGTCAACACCTGGTAGAAATGATTTTCACTGATTTTGGTTTTTTTTTTAATACAAGAACAGTATTGGATGACCAATCTTCCTGATCTTCGAACGCTGACTCTTAAATAAAATAGACTATAAAGTGGAAGAAATACAAAACAAATAATACACATATGTTTACACTAAGGTTAGATGTCGATATACGAGTTTATTTTCCATCTGCTACAATAATTATTCCCGTCTAATTGAAATAAAAATTTTTAAATGATTTGTGTTATGAAATTGGCGATACAAGCAGGAAGGGGATGATTCTACATAAAAAATTGAATCAAAAGTGTCAAATGAAATTTTTCCATACAGGTTATAGAAAACTTTATACATTGAATGAATATGTGACTTATGCAACATATGAAGAAACAAAGAAAATCTTTCTGTAAGATATAAAATCATAACATTATCAAAAAGTAAATGTGCAACATCCATGCTGTAAGCCTTTGTTGTGAACTTTGTTGTGAATCAGCATACTGCGGATTTTTATGTATTTATGGGAAATCTGAAATTGCAAAAAGGCACATGGTGCGCATAATGCGTAAAGATGTACCAAATATCTAAAGTAATATACTTATTACTATACTCAAAGGGTGGAATCAATCTCTACTTTGGTTTTATTCCTTTGGTTGCGGTTTAAACAGTTGAATTTACATAAAGATTCGCAGTCTAATAATCAATTAACGCCAAAAGTAAAGCCCAAGCACTCCTTATTTCATATCACAAATCTGCCATTTCAATTTAGCCTCTATACTCATTTGTTCTCCAAACCGGAACAAGAACCGTTGCCCAGCTACTTACAGCTCTTTTCAATCAATCCTCATCAAACAGAACAGCACTCGGTTGAGCTCCATCGGTCCCTATTGCAGAGGTTCCCTGGAAATTCCATCCGGGCGCCTATTTGCAAGCGTTCTCCGGGTACAAGCGTTGCCACTTGGCTCTCGCGGAAGCGTGAAGCGTTGGGTGCTTGGCGAACGGATGGTGGAACGGACAGACGGGTGGACAGGATACACAGGGACAGGTGGCCGGTTGACGATCGTAAGTGGGCAGGAAGGAGGACATCGGGGCCCTGACGCGCTCGGGGAACGACAGACAATTGAACAGAGATGGCGACTGACGAGAGAGAAAGAGAAGATACAATTCCGTGTCCGTCCGATGCGTGCAATGCAATTTCCCGCAGGGCCGTCTGTCTGTCTGTGCGGTCGTGCATGCCACTTACGCCATTGTTCCTCCCCCTTTTCGCATACGAAAGTGAACATTCCCGCGATCTGGATGGAATATAACGCGATCTTGTCCGGTCGGAACCGCCCCAGGACGTGTATCGGCCGGTCTACACACCCGTCAGCTTCGATCTCCCGATCGCTAGCAAAGGATACTTCTGTTCGTTGAGTCGAACCGCGTTCTTGTACACCTTGATCGTTCCGCCGACCGAAAAGCCGACGTCCACTTCTCTGAATCGCGTGCATTCTGTGTGACGCTTGAATCTTTCATGCTACCGTGAGTATAAATACGCGACCCACTGTGCCTTGGTAGATCAAATTCCGTGCAAAATGTTTCACTGGCCACAGATGGAAATGCTTCGAACATCCTGTACTGAACGAAACCGTGTACGCGCATTTGAAAATGGACGGAGAGTATAGGCACCTTTCTTCAAGAGAAATATGTACTTGAACTTTGAGTTGGCCCTGTAATCATTTAACATGTTTAGAAAAGATTCATAAAAATAAATTCTACCCATAATGGAAATTCAGTTTTATTTCTCTTTCATTTTTTACGCGAAATTCTTACCAATTAAGATAATAAATTGTTTTCCTTGAGTTATATATCATCGTTATATTGTATAGATTAGTATACTAATATAACCATGGTAATCGTCATTAATTACAGTACTAATGATATTTCAAAGTGTTTTGTATAATACCTGTCTTTGATAAACGTTAGAATACTTTTGTGAATCACTGTACAGGTATATGTTTTGTATGGCACAACATTATTTTTATTATTCTTCGTATATATCACATAATTATGCGGTATTTCTAGATATCTTTACTCAAATTATTTTCATTTTCGTAAAAATTGTCTTGATTTATACCCTGTGAATATTTTTAATTGTAGGGTGCTATAATAAATGGGTTGAGAATTGACATTTGTTCCTCTATTTGACATCTTAATCCTTTAATATATTAGGTATACAAATTAATTCAGGGCCTCTATCTTTAAACTCTTGGGCAACTTTATCGATTAAAAATTGCTATTTTTCTATTTTTCAAATGACTTGAAAATGACAATTTGCTTCATAACTGTAAAAATGCTGAAAATTAAAACTGTTTTTGATTTTTTTGTAAATAAATATTAAATCTTATGAAATCTCAGATTTAGAATTAATATTTACAGTAAATAGAATAAATTAATCTTCATTTTACATAAAACTTTCTCAGTTGAATATTATATACGGATGTAAGTACTTTTCAAACAAAAGATGCAACACATGCGATTTTTAGAATATTTTACTGCAAACGGAGATTTCATTATCGATGAATATTAATGCGAGTCTATAACATCGAGCTCTGAATCATCAAAGAAAAAGGAAGATCGCATGAGAAGGGACGAAGGACCGTGAAGGCAGATTTCGATCTATTCGTCTGCCTGTCCATCCGTCGGCCGTCGTTAGGGGGATGCCAGACGTAACGTTTCAATGTCACGGTCGCAGGTTTAGACGGTCCCCTCCTCTTTCTCCCTTGCTATACAGGGTAGACCGCTCGAACCACATCTGCTGCGTCGGGAGCTGCCGTTTAACACCATCCATAATCATCCAACATTGACGCGCCACGCAGCCTATATATCACAATGAATGCATTCTTATTTTTGGATGTCGTCATTCGTGCTTGCTTCAAAGATGTTTCTTTTATAAGTTCTTTTCATTGTGCGGGACCTTTTATAACTTAGATCATTTAACAGTGAAATGGAATCATTAAAAAATCAGACGGTTGATACATACGATGACCATCCATTTTTTAAATCATAGGACAAACCTTTTTACAGATTTTCTACTATCTTCCTACTACTCCTTATTACTACAATCTTCTCAATTATTGTAAGATGAACAAATGACTACATGATGTAAATTTGTTTAACAAAGAAAGATTTCTAGTATTTTACATATTATTTACCACCCTCCAGTAGAGCTCAATTGAACTAGATTAATTGGATATCTTGCACAATAGTTTACTAACTAATAGTATTAGCAATTTTACATATTACAAATTGTAACTTACGAATTTCTGTTGCACAAATAACTAGAAGGTAAATCACTAATATCTTTGTCACATTTTGAAAATGTTCAATGCACAAGAAATATATGATTCTCCAAGTTACCGGAATTCACTTGTACAATTTTTACAAAGAAAGCCCATAATTTTACACGTTAATATTTCTATCTATGTAATGATTAGTGAATTTGTGTTAATTTTAGATATTTTAACAATCATTAATCATTTTCTCCCAAAATATGAGATACATCAATCAGTTAACTTTTAATTTGTAAAATTTACTTATAAACGCAACTTGCTTTATTAAATAAGTACCTTGTTAGTGTTGTACTTGGCAACATATTAGTCCGCCTAACTTCTGGTTTATATGACTTTATTAATAATTCTACTGCATAAATGAATACAATTATATTGGAATGACATGAAAGTTAATACGAAAAAAGGATAATATACAGTGATTTGAATCGTATTATTACAAAAATAAATTCACATTAAATAATTGAAGTTAATATACAACTTGACACGGTCTGTATTTCATGTGACATTATCATACTATAAAGAAACTTTTCTAATATTATGCCTATTATTCACTTTCTACAAAAGTTAATTAGATCACAAAGTCTTCCTTCCCCTCTTCTCGTTTCGCCAACTGCGCAAATGTAAATGTGTGACCCGATTTCGAAAACTCTAGTCAAAAAATGATTGCAGTCGTTTTCAAATAAATTTTTAAAGGTCAGTATTGAATGTCGAGTGTCCTGGTGATGGTTTATACCCTATTGCCGTGGAACGAACCGCGGAATGATCGATCTCGAGAGAAGCTCGAGGTCCTTCGGCTCGATCTTGCACACTTCGTCAGTTCGCGGGCGTCGATCGCATCCACGAGGAGAAAACGCTCGTAACGGGCTCGTTCGACGTTTCGAGGAGTCTCCGTTACCAGAGCCGCTGTCGTCTGGAGTGGCGAAGAGTTTCGTCGGGACGTGATCGGGGGTGGCGCGGTGCACAGCATGAGGGGTTGGAAGGGCGGCTAGACGGTCGGTCGAATGGAAGGGTGAGACAGGGGCATGGGAATGGGACGGTGAGGCGAGGGCAGGGTGAAAGGAGAGATGAAAACGACGGCGGCGACGGCGCGGCGGAGAAAGGGGTGGCCGACTGTGTGGTACACAGTGGTAGCAAAGGGGTAAGCCGGGGAAGGGCGCACGGACTGGCTGGCAGACGTGATAGTTGCACGATGCCGGAGATTCCGGGAGGTTTGAGGTTTCGAGCCTTATTTTAGACGCTTCGCCTTCCTCACGGCGATTTCTCCACCTCTTTTCTTCTGCGCTTCTTCCGTGATACTCCTACGCAAATATCGCCGTGCGCGTGTGAAACTGTGTATCACGATACCGTATATACGAGGCGACAAATTACTGCCGGCTGAAGCGTCATCAATGGGATTTCTAACGAGCATAAAAGTTCCGCGCTGAAATTCGTCCGACCAATTGCGACCGTGTGTCGCACGTAATTCCGTGATCAATTTGTCAATTTCTAACCCCTTTTAGTTCAGGAGTTCTTTCTGGAGTTTGTTTTTGTTTTAAGAACGTCAGGAATATCATGTATTTGAATGAGACTTTTTATTCGTTTCAGAATCGTTTTTGTACGCGACGGAACATTTGTTGTTGCCTAGTTTGAAATGAGACGAATATTTATGTATATTTCTACACCTGTAAGTGGCACCGGAGCACAAGAATTGTTTGAGCCAGCGTAGAGAATAACACTTAACTGACAGAATGTATATTTTTTTTTATTTATAATATTTATATAAAAATGCAGTAACCCGACAACCTGACATTTCTCAAATTATATCTCCTTTCATAAGTATTAGGACATCCACGTACAATTTATGCAAATGAAAATATTCTGTTTTACATCATTATAGCAATAAAAATGGATTTTATGATTTTAATGGATTTAAGTAATGCATTTTATAAAATAAGTGCATAAACATATAGGTATAAAATATGCAATATATTTTCGCATATGTTCCCAACAAAAAATAAAAGTTAAACAAATTTCTATGTAGATTCTACCTTATTACCTATTTTCTATAAAACTATGAACACCCACAAACAAATAACGACTGCATAGTTTCCCAATAGAAAACAAATAAGTCTTACCCTGTACTCGGTCAATTATGATATATCCAATTTAGCTGTCTTGGTCTATATCCACACCTCAATCTCCTTTAGTAATCTTCTCGACACCCCCAACCCTGCGTATTAAATTTTACAACGTTATCGTCTATACACATGATAACATTTGTTTTCTCCACAAACCAGAATCATCTCGACAACGCATACCGACTATTCGAAAATTGTCTCGGTACTAGCTTCACAGGGTTTAGCAAAAAAGCGCCAGTCGCGGTAAAAGACAGGAGCAAAAGGGACACGCGTTGTCCAGGAGAGACCAATTTGTCCCGGGGAATAATGCGAGTCGAATCGACGCGCGAGCGGCGTGGTCTCTTGCAGCTGTACTTACCGCGCCGCCATAGAAATGCCGTCCCTCGAAAAATCCCCGTGTAATCACCTGGAGAGAGGAAAAGGGGTAGAAGGCTCCAGGACTAGCTCTCGCCGAAAAGCGCTTTAATTCCCCGGCTGCTTAATTCCGTGCGTACGAATGCCACACGTGAATATGCATGACCCGTAACCGTGCCGGGGAACAGAGAGGAGCGGTCAGAGGGAAAAGTAAGAGAGAGAGAAAAAGAGAGTGGAGAAAGAGCCGGAGCGCAACCCGACCTGTCGCGACGCCGATTTATTTTGTTTTGCAACTTTTTCGCTCGAACCCCGCGAACCTATTAAAATGCCGTCCGGCACGACCGCGCCCGTCTGCCTGCTATCTGTTCGTTCTCTTTCTTTTCCCGTTCCCAGTTGTCCCTCTTTCCCTCCACCCTGGTTCCCCGTTTCGTTTCCGTGAAAACTTTTCCCCCTTCGTAGACCGCCTGGCCTCCAGCAACCATGTTAAAAGACACGAGACGATCATGGTCTCCTCCCACCCCTTGGGAATTACTCCTTTAATCAAGGGAAACGAATCATCGCGAATAGATTCGACGTGCGAGAAATACCTGTGAAGTAGTCTTATGGTCTTTTAAACAGATTGCTATATTGGAACCGGTTAAAGAAATGTTTGAATAAGTGTGAATTCTGGGTTCGGTGAATAATTCTTCTCTGGCAATTTGTCAAAGAAACGCTGCGTTCATTATTTCGGAAGGTGAACTGCTCGTTTAAAACTCAGGACTAATATCAAGTATTTTATAGAGGATCTTTCAATAAGTTGGCGCCATATTGATATCACACATACAGAAGACCAAATCGATATAACAATTCATATGAACCCATATCTAAAACTAATCTATTAAAGAATTATAAGTAGACTGCGGATCTTTATGCAGGTTTATAATTTTATTAACCTAAGTAGAGGGTTGTTCCACCCTCAAAATACAATAATTTGTATACCACTTCGGATATGTTGTACACTTGCGTATTTCGTATATTCTGCGCCTTTTTATACATTTCAATTTTCAATAAATGCACAAACATCTCCAGTTTAATTACAAGGAATAGAAGAATCGTTGTTTATTAAGAAAAGTCGTACGATGCTTCTTAATGTATTGTTAATCCTTTCCATAAATCATGTCATAAATTCTGTTACAAAGTATTAGACACTCTCTGACAGTCCTGACATAACGAAGAAGTATCCATATGCTATACGACAATTGTTTCAAAGCATATACGATTGCGTAAATAATAGAAGTAATAACGAAAAGAAGAATGGAATTCTGTCATAGGTTACGAAGTAAAAACTGTACAAGAGTGGTTACGAAACAATATCCAAATTTCTGAATTGTATAGTCTTTGAATTTTAAAATCTTCCAATTGTCAAACCTTAGAATCTTTAAAGTTCCGGATTTTCAAATTTTTGAATCTTTAATGCTTCGAATTCTCTGTCACATAGTTCTATGTAACTGCTAATTGATAAGTAAGTGGATTCTAATGCATCATTTGTAAATAATATTTTTACTAAGCCAATGACTTTTAAACCTAATTTTAAAAATATTGAGAACGATAAATAATTTCCTTAAATTATTTTATGCAAGGCAATTAACATATATTTAATGTCTTTCTAATTTTAGCTCTCACGAGCTATCACCAGAATCAACCAGATGAATAAATGCAATTAAAACTCTTTTATTGTTATACAATATTAGCTGAAAAATATGTAATTATTGTTTGCAGTGGCTGAGAGGTTGTATTAATATTACCGATTTTCAACTATTTCTACAATGTTAAAATATAATTTATTTTTGATAAAGTTTGCCCATAATCTTGTGAAAAATTAAAAGGTTAATGTCTTCCGCCATTCTTCAGAAATGTAAATGGACGAACGCTATCAGATGACATAAAAATTAGTAATTACACTTAATTCGGTGGTTTTACATCAGATTTAATGGTAGTCATTTAGAGCACTTAAAGTAACTGCACCGCAGAAATGATTATAATCTAGGAAGCGTAGTTTAGTAGGTCATATTCCTGTACCATTCTCAATACTTTTAACCGGCGAACTTATTCTTTAATACTAGATTCAGCCAATCATACTCCCACACGTGTTCCATAGTCCAAAGTCTTGAAAAACTTGGTCGTTTCCGGTCGTTCCGCGAGAAAAATAATTTCGGCTTATGACAGCCAGTTCCTTTCTTCTGCGGTCGCGTTATTCGCAATGAAAATTTCAAAGGAGCTAGCCTGCCGGAAGAAATACGGCGAACAATTACTACCTTCCTGGTGTCGCGTGAGTTACGTTTTATCGTCTCGGGAACAAGAACTGTTTAGTCGTGTTTTATAAGGCTCCAACTGTATCTGCACCTTACGATTCTTTTATCTCACCTGTGCAAATTCTCCAGAAAGCCCAACGAAGCGGTACTTTCAGATTCTGAAAGCTTCAGGTATGTTCTCACTGAAGACTTCTCTGCTGGATTATTTTTCTGGTACCATGTACCTTCCCGTATTCCTTTTCGAAGTTTTACCATTATAATAGTTTTATAAAATTAAAATGAATATAATGTAAATAAAATTTCGCAATATTATATTTCAAATTACCTAGTTTTATATTAGAAGTGTCAAAGTGGTCAAAATGACCCATTCATAATTCCTTATAAAAATAGTGTACGTTCATAACGATACATATTTACAAATTCTCCGACCTTTTTATAAAGAGAATAAATAAATATTTATTTCCATTGCATTATATATTTCTTTAAGTATCTGTCGTTTTAATTTTGTAGGTGTAAATACATACACTACTGTGCATAAGTATTTGGACATTTGGCACGATATGATTAAAAGTTTTATAACTTTATTATATTGCTATATATTCAATTTTTACAACATTCGATAAGAGAAACTTAAAGTTCAAAGGAGTTTAAGTAATATACAGTGATTGTAAATAATATTGGCACATCACTTTTTCCTATCTGGTATTTTAACATTTGAATACTACTTTCTAGATTTAATTATTTTTGGTTAAATTCAAATATTTTCTATCAATTAATATGACTATCAGATTGTAGAATGTGATAAAAAATCGTTCCATTGAAAAACGTTTTATCATAGCTATTACAAATAATGTGATAGCAGTATTTTAATTCTACCTGTGAAAATAAACAAAATTGTAGAGTATGTAACAATTCATTAAAATAATGAAGTAAAGGATAGATGTTCGAACAACGTAGGTCGAGTCACCCTTACGCAATACACCTTTGAATTTCCCTTCCTCACCTGTAATCACTTTTTTCGTGCTCAGTGAACCGATCTGTCACTAAAAAATATATTGTACCATCTATGCTACATTTATGAACATGCAAATTTTCACTTTGTGAAAGGAAAAGTGAGATAAAACAAAAAGTTAGAAGTCTTCTTTGATCCCTGTAAGTTCCCAAAATTACCAAAGTTTGTCTCTTTTAATAACGACTAAAAGTTAAATTATTTATAGGGCTGACAAGATATAATTGCATCGGTAGCAGTACAATTCAAACAATTTGATCTAAATGTCACGTTTACCTGTGGATCACTATCGCTGGGTATTTCCCTATTACTCACGCGCGTCCTAGACGTTCCAACACCAGCAGAAGACCCGCTTTGTCGCAAACACACGGAAGGCGTTGGATGATCCTTGTGTGAACGTGGCGTTTGTACATATATACACAAACGTTCGAAACAGCTGGGTGTCATGTTGTACCGGTGGTGTATTGCAAAGTCTAGGCTTTTCCGCTTGGTAAATAAAACACGCCGTGACGTTGCCTCCACTTTTCGTCCTTCTTCCTGCACTATGCAGTTCGAGGGTCTTTCTCACCTCGTGCAGACGCCGCTAAACGTAAAAGAAAGAAAAAAGAAGGGCGGGCAGAATGGAAGAAGACGAAGAAGGAGAAGGATCCAGGGTTGCAGCTGATTGTCTCTCGCGGTTGCGTAAAAAGCGCCGCTAGAAGGAATGGCGACACAACGCCGCAACGACGAGTAATCTCGCGTGAAGATATTCCTGCTGCGCGTCGAGTGACGTTATGATACCGGCGACACCCGTTGTAGGAGGTGATGGATATTAATAGGTGGTAAGCAGCATTTCATTCATCGCTGTTGCGTCTTTTGCTGGGTCCCCCTTTTTGTTTACCGGCCTTCCTCTGATCTTTTGCCCATCTTCTTTCTTTTTTGTAGCAGACATTGCATTGCTGTCTTCCTCGTTCTTTCACATGCAGATGTAGTTAACAAGACTATTACCAGTGCAAAAATCTCCGTCGTCTTTGACGACTAGAAGGTTTTTTAGGATATTACAATTAATTGACAATATTTCAATCATCTATGTTGTAATATTTTTGTGCAAACAGTTGCTCACAAAAGTATTCGACCACCTGAACATATTTGAGGATCTTATAATGTGTGTTTGAAAATAATATTTCTTTATTTCTTTTCTTATATTTCTTATATTTCTTTTATTCACATATAAATATACAAAAAATTTACTGAATACATAAGGTGGCCATAATTTTTATATTTTTTAGTAAAGATGGGATCAAGTTCAATATATATATATTTACGAATCCGAGTCAATAACCATGTTTCGTTTCAAAGGTTTAATACTATACTCAGAAGCAATAATATTTCAATGATTATACTTGAAATCTATTTATTCTATACAAGTAGGTATCGAATCCTGAAATGAGTACTTGCAGGTTTCGAAAAATACTTTTAAGTACTTCGATGTTTCGGAGAATCGAAGCTTTTATAAGCAGTACTCGTTTATGCAACAAACGACACATTGTCTTTGCGAATTTCTTTTTATTTCAGTCGGTTTGTATAAAATTTTGTATAAAATGTTTTTTTCTTAAACGCACCGACATTCATAGATTTCCCGTTCTACTAGTTCCTATAGTAATTCTGTACTATGGTATTTTCATATTAATATATCAACTAAATGTAATTGAAACTATGAATTGTTCCTTTGTTCACTACTTTTTTTTATATAATACATATGAATTTCATATGATCAAACGAAATCTCGTTTCTTATGTTGTCTGTACAACGTGCGGACTAAACACTGGCACTTTTCACGTTGCTCCTACGACGTAAAGATTAACATAATTGCTTTTAAAAGTAACGTAATGAATGATTGAATTAAAGAATTTCTGATATAATGTTCATAAAAGTTTCAAATTTACTCGACCAAAATTCGAGTATATTTGAGAATACTGTTTTCTTTCCTCAAAGAACTTACAGACGGGTAAGAGAGTCTATCTCGCGTAGATTCGAGTATATTTAAAGGTATTATTTTTTTATCAAAGTACTTACAGAGTGTTCAAACCTATCTCATAGTGGTTCGAATATATTTGCAATATACGCGTTTCTACTTTTGATTTCTCTCTATATGATGCACGGGATAGTGAGCGTGTTAGCATTCTTTCCTAATATGATCTCACAAAACAATGTTTTACAAATAGTTTTTATCGTACTAACGTATAGTTTTACCAGGGAAACGTTCACCGTTGATATTACTCTACATATACACTACCGTGTATAAGTATTTTGACACTAGACATGATATGATGAAAAATTTTATAACTTTATTGTATTGCTATGTATTCACTTACAATGAGCATTGATGTTCTTTTAGTGGAGTGTAGCTAGTGTATGATGTGTAATAGGTGAAAAAACTTCTTAATAAATGAATAGAAATCATTAAATATTGATCAAATTATTTTGATAAAATCATCAAACATAACAATCTAGGACGGCTTGTAGGTCATAACAGAAAACGAAATTCAACGTGAAGGATCAAATAATAAAAGAGCAGTTGAGAAGCACTTGAAGTGGACAAAATTAAGCATCTTTACAAAATAAATTTTACACCAATTTTAATTCATTCTTTTTCGTTTGTACAAAAGTATATTAAATAATATTTCGTGGTGTTTGTAGACATTGTAAGACCGTCTAACTAAAACAAAACCAAACTTATTACAGGGGGTTGGACTAATACATAGTATAATCCACATTTTCACAATAATATTCAGGTGTCCAAATACGTAGTGTACTGCTTGAAAACAATGACAGCTTCGTTTTCTGTGATTTTTACCATTCTCATAGTGATGTCAACGTTACTTCGGAAATACCTTGGGGCGACAAGATGAGAAATTCGCGAAAATTACTGGGAAGCTAACAGATCGCGAATAAACACTGGGGGGGGGGGGGGGGGGGGAGAAGGAAGAGAAACAGAAAAGAGGTGGAAATTTACGCAAATGCATCTGTAAATAAGAGAAATGAGACGCGATGTTAAATTCCTGCTCCATGAGCGGGAGCAAGGAAACGGTGATTCATCCTGTACTGTCGGAACGCAGAAAAAAATATCTGGAAGAAAGCTACCGTTTCTACGTAATTTGCAGAAACGGAGAGAGTGAGCGAGTGAGTGTGAGAACAGAGCTGCCGTCTCGTGACCTCTCGTGTTCTCGTAAAAAAGTTCCTCTTCGGTCGGATGAGATTGGGTCGTGGCACCGGGATAAGCGTTTAACGCGTAGACGGTCGTCAGTTGTCACTCGAATTACGAGAGGCGTCGCTTCAACGACGATCTGGCTAGACGGCCTTGCAAATTATGATGATTAGCGCGTACAAAGCTTTATGACACTCATTGCCAGTTGTGTTCGAGAATAATGACATCGCTTTCTTTTTGTTTTTTAGACAAAAGGAACATCCCTAAATTGCAATATATAAAGTTTAATATAATTTTTGGTATTTTTTATTTTAGTAACTAGTACTTTAGGACTACAGTGGGGTATCCTATAAACGAATACTACAATGCATAAGGTAGACCAGATCTTCTTAAACTTTTCCATTTTCGACCCTACTTTGTCGACGACAATTTTTCGCGAGCTTTTTTTATCAACAAAAATTTTTCGCTATGCTGGGTACATATGTACGTAAGCACATAAAATAAATAAATAAAATAAATAAACTATTGACTCTTAAATTAAAATAGTTTTTGTAATTATCTTTATTTACTAATATTTTGAGGATTTGATAGACAAATATAAATTGAAGAGATACTCTTTATGAAGCCAAACTCTTTTGTCAAAATCCTGCCTTGGCTATTGCGTTCCATAGTTTAGGAAGCTCTGAGATAGTCTATTCATTTTCATGTAGAATCATCCAGGGAACTACCTGGCCCTCTTAGTATTTTAGTGGCACATACGGCATTACTAGTCTAAAGTAGAATACAACAACGGCGCTTTTAAAATTATGAGAATAATAACTAAATATTGCGATAATAAATTGTTTCCGACATAACTGATTTCCAAAACCCAGATCTATAATCCATAAATTATATATGTATATCTCCATATGTATTGGAATTCCACTATTTATGCCTCTATAACTCGAATTTTATTTACTTTTACGACAAAAGAAGCTATAATTAAGTCAACATTTTCATTTCAACCTAAAAACCAGGGGTTAATAATTACTGTATTAGTGATTATAATAATTTAGTACTGAAACGTTTTTCTGTATACAAAAATTTGTTGCTAAGTTTTCAAAGCTTCGTGATGTTTCTTGTGATTAAATAATTCTAGCAATATTATACAACATTCTTAGGGTATCAGAAATAAAATCTCTTTATAAATTTGCAACGCCTCTTTATAGTTACTCTATTTAACCACTAGCATCGCTACATTATTTTGAGCCTCGACAGTATCTAGAGCATTTGTACCCATTTTCGAAAACGTCAAAATCTAGTAATATATAATTGAATTTTGCTTACTAAAGAAATTTTATTAATGTGATGAGAAGTTTTCCGTAGTGGTATTTTTGTCTATACTAAGATATAGGATCAAGTGGTTATGCTTGCATGGCTGCGATTATGAATTCTGGCTAGGCTGTGCCCTGGATGGCATAGCAATCAAATTATCGTGGCAGAGGGTTCGTTTCAGACAACGATTTTAAATGGGGTTGGAGGAGGCCACGAAGGGAACGATCAAACTACAGGAAACAAGCTGTTCTCCAATGAAACAGAAAGCACGAACACTATCGAGTTTTGTATAAACTTGTTAAGAAGCCGGCGAGCCGATTCGTTTTCCTCCCTCTTTAGTCGAAAAATAAACAAACAATGATCTCTCTTTCTATGAAGAATTACCCTGCCTCAAAATACATTAAAGTATCTAGTCTTCCTATCAATACAGGGTCAATAATATATTCATTTAGAAATTAGATCATATACACCCTTAAAGAGTGGATAATCATTTAGTGAAAGCATATTACTATTGACTAAGTACAGGATAGATCACTCATTCATAGGAAACATTATAAACTTTAAACGGAAATACCGATCGTGTAAAAGAAACAGAGGTTTCTTACGCCCCTTACGATTTAAAGTGGTGGTTTAAAAAAATTATATTCAATCCAACCATCAAAGTTGATAAATTTAATCCTCTATAATACCACGTGACTTCAAAGTTACATATCCATATATATTTAAATTTGCTAAAATTTATCTTATTTGAATATCATTGTATTATTCCTCCTTTTTCTTTATCGTTGCACTGAGGGCAGTCGCTTATACAGTGATTATTAATTCTTGAATTTTCAGTTGAAATACAAATTTTGACTTAATTATAATTTCTTTTATCGTAAATGTAAATAAAATTCGGATTATAGAGAGATGAATATTGGAATTCCAATCATATGAAGATATACAATAATATTATAGATTTGGATTTTATAGATCAATTATGCCGAAAACATAGCAAAAAGTATCACAGAATTTAACAATAATTAAGATTCTTGTCTATTCTTATAATTTTTAAACTGACCTAATTACGAATAACTATTCCTTTACAGAGATACAACCAGATAAACAAAACCAGTACGGGGATCAATAATTACACGTCTAAGGGGCTATCTCGTTTTACCACTTTCCTACCACCATGACGTGGAATAAAGCGAGCAGACAGACACTTGTAACCGGCTGCACTTAAAAAGACGCTCGTCGCGAGGCATTCAACGAATCCAGCGGAGCTACTTACCCCGGCGTGGTAATTAGATCGAAATGACGCCAGACGACGCAGCGTCGCGCAACTCGTTCGGAATCCGCTTAATTGAATGATTCACGGGTCTAACTGTTGTTTCAATTAACGCTTGCGTGCACAGAGGCCGACATCATGTACACGTATACGCACCTGCACGCGCGAAGATGCCTCCAAAACGTTTCACGGTCGAACGAGAACGCATGTGTGGGCATTCGACAATGGGGCGAGAATAGGGCAGAGAAACACGTTTCTTCTCATCTTTCCATTCGATGGCACTCTCCTGCTTCGACCTCACAGGTGTCCTTCGAAGTGTCGGCATTAATGTAGATCTCACGTTGCCCCCGGCACAATGGTTTTCAGAGGAAACTGGAACTCGCTGCGCTTTTTGATGTATTTAACGTATGTATGAACGAGCTCAGGACCGCGCATGAGACAGGTGAACGCGCGCCTCAAACACCAAGCATCTCGATGACTCTGCATTTCATGGCAGTTAAAGCCTCCTACAGACGTTGATGTATCGATGTAAGCGATGGGTTTAAATTAATGGTTCACATAATGCTGCAACTTCAGTGTATTTTCCAGCAACACAAAAGCAAATAATTTAAATCCATCGCTTGTATCGATGCATGCATCGCAGTATACATCGCCGCCTGTAGGCTGCTTAAGATCCCGGTACGATCAAACCGAGATCACGTAGCGTGTAAGCGTGATTGGCAAGTGCAGCGCGCGTGAATGAACCTTGCGCGTGCCATAGGCGAGAACTTGAAACATTTCAGACAGTAGATGAGGGATTGTGTGAATGTTTAGGATTGTTTGGACATCTGGTTTCTAGGAATGAATTTGGAATTTTGGAAGTGAGAGGAAGTATTCGGTGCTTGCTATCTATTGTAGAATTTCATCTCGGATTTTGTTTATTAGAGAATGTATACAGGATACGAGATCGTTTCTTGGTACATTCTTCAGTCTTGAATTGGTAAAAGTAATTCAGATACTTTTGGATTTTATGCATAAGTACTAAATGAAAATAGGTAAAGAAATGGTACAAGCTTGATAAATTAACATATTATTTGCAGTGCTAGATTAACCAATAAGCAAAATAAGCACGTAAAGAGGGATACCGTATAAATATAAATAAAACAAAATTATGTGATAATGTGAAAAGAAATAGTAGTAGTACGTTTTCACTTTACTGTAAGTTCTTTTCATTTCGAGAAATAGAATTTTATTTTACGAAAGTGATCAATCCATTAAGGACTAACGTTGCGATAATGCGACATTTTGTTTGTACATTTTTCAAATTTTGTCAAATTGTACAACCCACGTGAAGGAAGAAGTAACAATGAAAGAATTTTTACAGATCCCTGGAATGCCTTTTCGCAAACACATTGATAAGAAACCGAATTCGGCGATGTAAATTGGTTAGAAAAAAAATTGCAAATGAAATGCTGCATCAAAATTCTTTGGTCCTTAATGGATTAAGGAATGGTATGTTGCGTTGGGGTGATTTTCCTGCATAAGCGGATTTCAAAATCCTTTAAGTATTTAGGACCTCCGAAAGTCTTAATTCGGCCCTGACTATACATTCGATGTTGCGAAAATGGTTGGATTTAAAACTAGAATAAAAGTAACACGGGAACAGCGGCTGTAATATGTGTTTACTTGTTTTGAGTAATGTAAATATTACGACTAATTTAGCGTCAAAGTAAGACTACAACGTAAAGAGACAATCAGAAAATAGATAAAAAATTTTTGTTATGCTGCTTCATAATTATGAAACCTATATCAATACTATATCATGAAACTATGTTATCAAATAATAACTTACAATTAGTTTAACAGGCAATCATACGATACCAATAGGGGAGACCAGAAACAATAGTAAATTTAAACAACAAAAAAATTAAAATAACACTTTAAATTTGGAATATAATAACTCAAAAAGAATAAAAGAACAAAAATGTTTGTACAAAACTGTTATCTAACTATCTGACATTATTTGTCCATAGCTAGTTTATTTTATGTCAAGTAATACATAAGTTAATAATAAAATATGGGAAGCGAAGAAACTGTTACAACTGTCCCTTATCTTGGGACGGTTGTAACACACTTTTGTCTTAAAAAAAATCATGTTATTTGTTAAATTAAATTGTAATATTAAACAGAGATATGGATAATAAACCATTGTTTCCACAACAAACTGAATATACCTACATGAAATTTAAAAAAAAAAAATGAACGATTTTGCTACAGTCAGTGCGTTGCATCTTTCCTCAGTCGCTCGTCTTCGTTTTAACAATATTTTCACAATATATCGACATATCGTTAAGATATCGATAACGTATCAATAATCGATAGGCACACCACTATTTGCCCCCCCCCCTGCTTTAAATCGTTCCTATAACTGCGTACATGGGTCCGACCTAAAAAGAAATATTCCCTATTTAGTTACTCATAAATATCCAAAAACGTTGCACATAGAGGAAATTTTACTAATAAACGAAGAACTCAACTAGAATGGCGGGGACGTCGAGCATTTCATCGAATGGCTGCCGCGGCTGCATACGCACTGTTAAAACCACATGCTACGGATCCCTGCGCGTGTATAATGATATAATTGGTCGGCGACGATGCATCAAACATTCCAGTTTGCCAGACAAAACAAAAACTTGATGGAAGCTAAAGCAGCAGACGGGAGTTAGACGGTCTGGTGTCGGCGATGGGTAACTCGAAACCACAGGGATGCACGTCATAGAGACGATGGTGGCGGCAGATGATCGAGATGGGGTGGCGGCATTACAACTTCGCCATGCACTCGTCAGCCACTCCTGCTGCCCTTGCTTCCGGAATCACCCTTCTCTCGCCCTTTTTTCGGACAGCTAACGCGAATAAAAGACCGCGCTAGCGAATAAAAAGAGGGGGTATGGGTTACAGAAAAGGGGTTGTAGGCTACGTCGCGACTGCCGGGCGCGATGCAATTATTTCGTAACGGTAATCTTATTATAGGACCGATCTCGAGCGCAACCCGTCGACCTGACACGCCGTCGAGATGCAGGACCGGAAACGGCTGAATTTTGTTTCCGATCGATTTAGCTGTAGCACGGCGGCGCAGCTGTGCGACACGTTCGCGTTTCGCATAATCGAACAGCGACACGATTCAACGTTTCTGTGTACGATAAGAAATTTTAATTTTGTATTGTTTCTATGGCAACTAGATAGTGCCACATGCATTGACTTTATATCGTTAGTTTACTGTATTTTTCTTGTATTCTTGGGCATTTTATTAGAAATAAGACTGTCGAAAAATCGGAACCTCGAAGGCTTAAGAAGTTTCGAGTTTTAAGAATTCAAAACTTTATGCTACTTTTATGATCCGAAACTCTCGAAACGTAGATGAATAATAATTTGTATAAATAACGAGAATATCGTCACCATTTGAATTTATTTAACTAGTACACCAATTGAGTTTTGCGTTTAGTCTTTAGACGATTTCACCAATCTATGATATATATTTATTATATAAATGAAACATACAAAAACAGAATTTTTGTAAGCTAAGAAAATTACTATTGTTACTATTGGATTTTCTACATTCCCATAATTTTTTGCATCGTTAGATGTATTGCACATAATTATCTCGTAAAGCTTTTTCGCTTGTTCATTTATTTAAATTAAAACTACATTATGATACTCCTTAAACACAAATGGATAGAAATAAGCATTTAGAGTTTCGAAAGTTTCGAGTTTCGAGGGTTTCGAGACTTCACAAAGTTTCGAATTTAAATTTCGCAAATCTAGACATTGGGATTCGACCCATCGCTAGATTTTATCGATTGAAGCAATGAGATGTGTTATGATTAAAATACAGGGCGTCCCACTTAATTATTTTCTATATCTATGACGACACGAAAGGAAGGCATTGCAATCTGAAGAATTAAACGATCTATTGAAAGCTTCCAATTAAGGGTAGCAGGATAGAGTAAAAAAAAGTTTCATTCCATAAAAAGAGTTAACCCTCAGTCGAGGAAAATAATCGAAGGAAGATGGCAGGGAGGAAATAATATTGTAATCAGAATGTGGTGAGTCACCCTTGGAGATTGCTTAAAATCAAAGGGTCGCCGATAGGGACGGCTGAGTCCGCGATAGGGGTGCCGGAGAGTTAATCCGTTCCCTTCGCGCAAGAAAATCGAGCAGGCGGACGATCAAATTTTCTGTTACTCCTCGCAATTTTCACAGCTGAGTTCGTCATCTGTAACATATTCTCTACGATTTCTTCAACGTTCAGTAATAAAGAAAATTCATATTTGATTTTAACGGATCAGCAAAAATCCTCGGAATGACTAAAATCTTGAAAAGTATATACATACTACTCAAAATAAAAAAATATTTAACCTTTTAAGTATATTTTGACAAGTTGTTCTCCCAGGCCGCAAAAAAATTACTAAGGGAAAACGTATCAATAAATATATCTACTTTTTAGATACATGTTTGTATGAACGTTTAGGTAATAAAAAATAATATTATAAGTAATAATATTATTTTATTGTATTGGAAAATTCAATCAAAAGTTTTTTCCTTGTATGATATAATTTGTAATATTCTCCGATGCAATGTCCTTGCTTACGTTCAGGACAGGATGTTGTTACATACAGTCGTTCTTTGTATATACTTTTCCGAAAAATATATATTAATTAGCGATTTTCATACCTTATGCACGATAAAATCCTAATATCGCTCATTGACGATGGCCGTATCTGAGTGGAAATTTGCTTCGTCGTCTATTAATAACAGCCGGAGTTAAAGGGTTAAAATAATTTGGTATTTTAAGTTCAGATCAATACATCATCAAACCGTCAGAACTTTTAAAACTCGAAACTTACGAAATCCTAAACATCTATTTTTGTCCCCTTTGGTTTTAAAGAGTTTGTTAGGAATTAAAATCTTAATAAATTCCTTGTAAAACATCAAATTATTGAATACAATTAAGTGAAGCTTAAACGTAATTATAATTTAAACAACCTAACAAACAAAGAAACGTTGCATGATAATTATTTGCAATACATCCAATGTTGCCAAAAGTTATGAGAATAAAAAAATCCAGTTGTAGCAATAGTGATCCTTTTAGCTTACGAAAACTTTATTTTTGTATGTTTTATTTTTTCTCGGTATAAACGATTATGATAAATTGGTGAAATCGTATGAATTAAAATGAGTCTAAAGTTTAAACGCAAGCTCAATTGGAATATTAATTAAATAAATTCAAATCGTGACAATATTTTCGTTATTTTAATTTGCGGTTCTTGTAAGTATAGAATAATGAATCTAATTAATTCGTGTAAAAAGTATATAGGATCATTTAAAACTATTTAAAATATCTCCCTGCGTTTAAAGCTTTAGTTTGAAAAACGACATTTTATATGCATCAACCTAATACATACCTATAACAATAAATTGATAGTGTAAAGTGTAAAGTAATAAAAAAAATGTATAGTAAGTGTGTACCTGCTATCAAGCTTTAAATTTATGTGCACAAAAACAATAAAGAACATATTTATTTGAGTACGAAACGAAAAACAATTCCATCAACGTCGTTAACAGTAACTGGTAGCCAACCACGAAGGACACAAAGAACAGCCATTTGTCAAACGTGGTATCGATAGATCGAATTGGATACCGGCAATATTTCTGTCTCGTGCTTTTCTTCGATGTATCCACCGCGGATAAGGATCACTATGCTGGTCACCCCACTGTTAGAAGCATTTTCAATCTCATTGCTGTTCGTCGGAATAACCAGCGAATCCGATCATCGAGCAACTCGTGACACCAAGAGAAAAATAACCATGGTCACGAACGATGCGCGGCACGATTCATAAACGATGACGCATGTTGCTTGTTATCGGTATCCATTGCTCGTTACTGTTTCTTCGGTACGTGCAATTCTTCGGCAGAATAGAAGCCATCGCTTGTCATCTAATGGGATCAGCACAATTTCGTTCCTGTGAAATATGCGAGTCCACCAAGGATAGATGTGTTTGTCACTGGCTTTGTCCTCTCGTGTATTTCTTCCTTGTGACTACCATTATACTGCCGTAATTGTAGAATGTAAATGGTAAGCAATATACAGTACATAGTCAGTCGCAGGAGTCAACATACACTTAATATTTCAAAAAATGCAAGGGTTTTGATAATTTTATGAATTTACTTAAAATTCGATAAATTGTTAAATAATAGAGATGATTTTTACATTTATCTACAAGAAAATGTACATAAAAGAAAAATATGACTTAACAAAAATCTACATATTTGTATTTAAGTATATAAAACTTATCGTTGTAACTAGAGATGGGCAATTCTGAATCGATTTTATAAAGTTCGATTTTTTTGCAAGAATCACCCATCCCTAGTTGTAACTATATTTACTATATTTGTTTAGAGATAATTATTTGTAACTCCTATAACTCTTAATAATAATAATAATAATAACAATAATAATAATAACAACAACAATAATAATAATAACAATAATAATAATAACAACAATAATAATAATAACAATAATTAATAATGGTAAGTTAGTCTTCACTGATCGTTTGTAGATTATACAATGACAAATTGTACAAATCGTAGAACGTACGATAATTCTTTAACAAATTATGAGTGTGTACTGTATACCCGTAAATAAAGTAAACAAATGTAATCCTAATAGGCCTCAAATAAATAGGTTAGGCTGAGTTATATGAAGTATTTGAAACAAAAACTACTTAAACCGAGTTAAGTTGTTTTTTGAGAATTTCGTCATAATCGTATTCTTCGATTTCCTATGTATGTGTAGTTATATAATTCTAGATAATAGAATATGCGTTTCAAGTTTGATCGTCAATTTTCGATGTTTGACGAACAGCGTTGTTTTTCCTGCATCGCATCGCATTTTTCTGAGTCATCGAAGCAATCATATTATGAAAGTATGCTATTGCAACCGTACTTATTATTTGTCATGTATGAAAAGCCATATATAATGCTTCTTTACTTAAATTTCATATCATATCTACACAAAAATATTCGATAGTCGCAAAAACAACTTAAATCTTTTAATAGATGCTCTGTAATTTAACAAATGTTTCTATTTCAAATAACTGTATTTAAGTCGTAATTTATTGTTGAGTAATAAAAATACTTGATTAGATTAGAAACTGTCATTTGTTGCATATATGTGACATAAAATCAATAAATAAACAATTGATTTGTTTTTTTTCTTTTTCAAACATAAACCTGGTGAAGTTGCTTTCGCACCCAACTCCTTATATAAACCTGAACACAATAGATGGCTTAAGAATATAATTTTATGCGATCTTGTAAATTTTGCGATACCCATTCCATTGAACCACTTTGCGTTTAAATATTCGTTTAATTTCGATTGATATAGATGAAAACAATTTACTCCAGAACAATGTTCTCTCCTTTTGAGAATTAAGAAATACGAATTACTTTTGCATCCTTACATACATAATTTCTTTCTATTCATTCCCTACGTCACCCCTACTTCATACGTCTACAAAATAAAGCAAAACATTATCCTACCAATTTAGACCAGAGTCGTTAAAGTCCAAAGAAAGCCAAGTCTATTCAGAATCATCGGATCGAAATCATTAAAACCGGGATCTTCGTAGGGTCAGCCACCCTTCGCGCGAGCCATTCGTATACAACGTAACATTAAATAATCCCGATGAAATTTCATATTTATACGCAGCCGCTAATTACGATTCGCGCAGCGTAAAAACGATCCCGCTCATTACAAATAATTAATTACGTAAACGGAGAGCAGGGGTGAGAAATTTGTACGCTCACCCGTTTTCCCATCCGGCCATACGTTGGACCGTTCCGTCGTCCGTTTTTTCCCTTTCTTCTTCTTCTTTTTTTTTATTCTGCCCCTCTTCAACCGTATTTGTCGGCCAACGAACGTTGGTGGAAACGAACGCGGAACAATATTTCTCGGTGGCGGCGCGTCGGCTGCCGATAAATACGGACTTCGCGCGTACAGCGAGGAGCACCCTACCGGTTTTACGGTATCTCGAACGGCTTAATGGCACTGTTAACTGCCGTATTATTTAACGGGGATTTATGCATTGCAGTCGGCCGATTAAAACGGTGGTCGGTTCGGCGGGGAGGGGGGGAGGTGGATACCCGGAACGATATAGGAAGATGCGGACACCCCCAGGGATGGAGTATATCCTTAATTCCTCGTGAAAGCCGCCGCTGATCAGGGCGGTTATTTCTACCGGTCGGAACTGATATATCCACAGACGAAATCTATATTCAGGATGTAGAAATAAAAAGTGAAATAGATTAAGCGTATTAATATGATAAAATTGGTATTGGTGACATTAATGCTCTTATCGCATTCCAGTTTATACAGGATGATTCATCTAAAATTAGTATACCTAAAATATCTCCGTTTGTTTAACGATACTAGAAAATGTTTGGAAGACAAAGTATTTTATCCAACGAGGTAAACACTGTGTCAACAAAATTTTTTTCTCGTGATCATATTTTTAAGACCATCTAAATGTTTTCAAATGGAAATAAGTATAACATTTTTTACATAAGCCAAATTCCAATTCAAAGATAGCAAATCCAATATATAATAGATGGGTAAAAAATAATTACTTTGCTTAATTATTATTTGCTTAATTTGAATCTCTTTCCTAGCTGATGAAGGTGTAATCTTATGTATTCTTCATTGACATTGAATGTACTAGAAATTCTTTGCAGGTCAATTTTGAATTAATCTCGATTGTAATTCTCAAATCTATATTATTTAAGGAAACTGACCTTTTGGATCGGGATTCGTTCTCAACGTGTTCATCTCCTAAAGTAAATTTTTGGAACCAACTTCGAGCAGTTCGAACCAAGCTTGAACTCATACAATAAACACACATTGAATAATTTATTTTTGGCTAACCATATTGATGTTATAAAAAAAATGCACAATTTGATAATTACTACTTAAAATGTGTCAATTGAATGACAGAGAGCGTTCTTATAGTTCGAATCATTTATTGCGTATACACCGAAGGACAGTTCGATCGAGGCAGTGACACGCACGGGCTTGAGCGTTTAGGGGCTGATGTCTATATTACTTCATAAGTTGTAAAACATGTGTATTTATCGATAGAAAGGTAACAACTAGGTTGTTTTAAAGAAAATGTTTGCTGCTCACTAGCGCATTACAATTTTATGTTTAAGCGCTATGAATCGAAATTCTTTACAAATTCCAAATTGATACTATTTAGCGATTTTGATTCCTGTTTTATGCATTTTTTATGGATAGTAATCCTAACAATTGAATCACACGAAACTTGGCGTCATAGTCTTAAAAGCATCAAATATTAGAAGCTTATTATCCAAATTTTCACTAAATATTTGACCTTTGCAAAAACCGCCACTCTGCGGAAACAATTCCAAGGTCGTGAAGTAACACTTCGCCGTCTGCAAGGAGTCTCAAGATGGAAGGAAGACGACCTCATACGTCATCCACGTCACGATTGTTGCCAATAGGATCTAGGATCCAACAGCGATGCTATTGAGGATTTGCATCTCTTGCCTTCCACGGCGAATGCGAGAGGAAGCTCGTGTTCGTGAGCCGGTGCGACGAGAACGATGGGAAATCCGGTTGAGAGCATATAGGTATGCTCGCGGATGGCCGAGTGCGACGAGGACCGTGACAGTATAGGTGGAACGATAGTAGCAACCGGAATGGGATAGAAGATATACGGAGAAAGAGGAAGAGAGAGTGAGAGCAACGAGAGAAACGGAGCATGGTCGATGTGTCTAGCCTAGCCCGGTTGGCTGGCTGGCTGGCTGGCTGGCTGGTTCGGGTGGCTGGATGAACCAGGGACCGTCTAGGTTGCGTCTGCCCCGCACAAACTCGGTATTATCTATACGTCTAGACACCCCTGCGCCACCGAGAGAAGACCATAGCGGTTTGGCGCTCCGCTTGTAATTTACAGCGCGCCCCGCCGTGTCTCTACATCTACGATCCCGCAAATTTCTCTCCCCGGTCGTGTCCCTTTCTTCCCCTCTCCCTCCAGTTTTCCCTCTTCCTCTCTTTACACGTCTTTCCTCTCTCCTCCTTCTACCCGGTTGACCTCTGTAACCAGCATGCACCTAGATATACGCTCATCCGTGGCGAACCCTTTTAAATCGCATCGGTAATCGTTCTTTGCGCCCTGAAATGTTCATATGTAATCGGTATTGGTGACACTTTGCTGCATAACACATTCAGCCTCGAAGAAAGTATCGCTGATCGATGGAAGAATGAAGTGAATGCAGGGAGGTGAGAGTACGCGAATCACTGTGAGAATTTCTCGACACTCCCTAATGTTGATGAAGCTCGCGTGTGCCACTTCAGATATCACCAGCGTACAAGCGATCGAGGGGATCACGGCCACGTGAAAAGGGAAGCAACCGTCAATTGGTATACACGGTGTACACATGAGCCACGCGTGAAGAGAGTGCGAATATTGGTATCGTGATAACGAACGGAGAACCCTTGCCTCGCGTGTCCGAACGTGTGAGCCACCCCAAGTACGCACGTTATCCCCAAACACGCGTGCGTTATATCGGCGATCTCTCGGTGATTAATGCCAGCTGTTAGTACCAGGAGGCTCCAGTCAATTGAATCTCATCGCCCAGTCGCGTGAACCTCGCTCCGTTACTTTTATCTCTTTTCTACACATCTATCTCCTTCGACGACGAACTTATGCGTCCCGAAGTTCCAGCGTCGACGCGTAAATAATATATCCCAGGGAATCGCCTTACCGTGTCGGAAAGAAGGAGCCCGGTGGTTGTCCATTTTCAAAGCTCCAGGTACGGAAAGAATAAAGTTTCCCTGGTGGACTAAAGTCCTGGCAGGTGCGTAGCACGTTAAACTTTCGAGTTTCAAGAACGCAATTTTCCCAAGGGAATCAGTCCTCGCTAATGCAAGAGTGGTTATGGAAGTAAAAAGAGCAAGCGGTAGATGGGGGAAGGTGAGAAAGAGAGAGAAAGAGAGAAGGAAGCAGGTATAAAAGGGAACGATATAGAGGGAAGGAGAAAGACAGAACTCTGTGCGGGTGGTAACGGCGACGGAGTTTGAGGGTTGAACGAGCTGACGCTTTAAGCGATGTAAGTTACAGAAACTACGCTTCCGACCAGTCTCGGGCGCAGATTAGTCGTAATCTCGGCGCATTGCACTCTGCAGCCGTTTCCATCCCCTTCCTGCCGCTCAAGACCTCACAACTACAAAGCTTTCCAAACCGTTACCTTCTCGCCGAACCAAGACGAACGTGTTAGACGCACCTAAATTCACGTACACCAGAGGCTGCATCGTTACTACCGCGACACAGACGCTGTATTTGCCGCTGTATCGCCGCTTTGATTATTTCCTGCAGGCTTAAGCCACTACGTCTACGCCTTCCTTCGTGGCTGCGGGTTACAACTCGCGGCGAAGATTAAACGCTTCTTGGTTTACGGCCTCGTAGCTGGTCCTTAGGCTCGGTTTACCTTGGCTCAACGAGATTTTCCGCGCTACCTCGCTTCCTACCTTTTATACGGCTGTTACTGAAAATCGATAGTCCGGTGATCGTGGTCTGATGCTCGGAAATATCTTCTTGGTTTCTTAAGGAGAGAAACCAGTGTGAAAGTACAAAAGGTGTAAACATAAAGAAATCGAACTCTTTACCCACTTTTTTTATTATTCGAGGTCTCGAAAATGTGACCTTAAAATACTAAAGTATAATTTGTTAGACTAATGAAGCTACAGAAGTCTTGTAGCGTGTAGTTTAAGTTTTGAAACCGTGCATAATATTCGTAATCCTTTTGATCGACTACTTATTTGGTCCTCTTTTACCTGTTTACGTGAATCATAACTAAAGTGACCGTGTTAGCGTGTTTTCCGTAATCCTTGATAGTGAATGATCGGGTTAATGCGTATTTATATAAATGATACGCCGCATTCATTTTTATTTGCATTACTTTTAAAAATTTTGATTCCAATGTCCATGGTGTGTAAATACTTATACAGTCAATCCTCCTATAACGCGATTAATTCGTACCGCGTTACATAGAAACCACTGCCGTGTTATATGGAAACCGTGCTATAAGAAACTCGGAATTAATACAAATCAGATTAATTCGTACCGCGTTATATAGAAACCACGTTAAGTGAATTTCAGAAATAAATAAATTGTACATAAATCAGACCGATTTGTTTTGCACTACATATATAAAAATTTCATTCTCAAAGCACCAAGTTTTGAAGGCAACGTTTCATGAATAAAATTTTATAATACAAATGGCAATGAATATTTGTCGTTCTACATATTTGAGTTTAGGTTTATTAAATATGATACATAGTTCATATAATGAACTGAGGCCACGTGAACACAGCTATTGATAAACGTGATACGCACTCACCACAAAAAGGGAGTTTTTCGTTAATTTCAACCGTAAAAATTTAATATATCGAAAAATTAATGCAATAGATAAACTTTTTAAGCCATTTAAGTTATTGGAATGTTGTCTTGTACGAAAAACGCGTTATAAGCGTACCGCGTTATTGAAGGGTTGTCGCAATTATCGCTTCGCGTTATATGGAAGCCGCGTTATAAGAACACCGCGTTATAGGAGGGTTGACTGTACTAGATGTATGCTATAATGAAGGTTCTCCGAATCCAACATGACTCATAGATAACCGCGTACCGGTATGAGCAGGGCGCAATCCACATTCCCTTCGCCATGTAAAAAACAAGAAAGATAGTACCCCATAAATACCCCATACATTGACGTTCTTTCCGTGAGCAATATGTTCTCCTCACGGAAAGAACGCTAGTTAGTGAGATACGACAATTATTGTGTCATTTTATGTAAACTCGCGGTTATTCTTGCTGCAAATGTCGTTTATCAAATTTCAGAGAAAAGAATACGCTGTTAGTGGCCGACGACGTGATTTTTTCATTCTGAAATTCGCGGAGGTCGATTTTCCTTCGGGACAGGATTCATTTGAATTAGCGACCAAGGAAACATTTCGTCGATATAATAATAGTGTCGTGTTTATTTTTTCAGCTATTCAGTTCCTTTGTAACGTTAAAATGAACGCCAATTGTTGTAGTTACTGATTATCAAAACTTTTTGTTAAAAGATCTGTCACTTTTTAATAAATTTTTTCTTAAATTCATATTTGAAACTGAAGCTTTTTTTTTAATTTTTAATGACCTCTTACATTAATGATTACTGTGGCTACAATAATGAAAAACATTACATTATATTTTAGAATATGTTAGTTGAAGATATGTGCCTTCCTATGTCAATAAAGATATTTTATAGAAAATTTTAATTTGCCAAAAGGAAAACAAATTGAATATATCCTTTTTTGTATCTTTACACTGATTTCTCCTCTTAATGACACATGTCCTTAGTAAACGATTCCTTCTTTCAACGATAAGTTTTTGTGTAAAATGTGGAAGTAAGGACTATGGCAACGGATATAATATCGAACAAACTGTATAAGGTTTTCAAGGGTCCTACAACTGCTTTCAATCGCTCCTTGTCTGGTATTAAACAATTTTTTCTACAAGTGATTATAAAAAAATGACAGACGAGCTGCAAGGCAAAATCGAGAGTAAAAGACCGGAAAACACTAACGCGAAGAATCCAGTAATCTTTGACAGCATTTGGTAGATACACGTTACTGAGAAAACAGCTCATTTTTTCATTCAGTTTCGCAAAGTACAACCTCACACTTATTAAATATGTAACTTTTAGCAAGGAAGTTATATTACGAGACAAATTATTTCGATGCAACTGGTCCAGAAAGTACGAACACCTGACCGGTAAATTTTTTAAGAAGGTACTGCAAATTTACTGAAGGGAAACGCACGGTATCGATGATGTGCACCATACGAATTTTAATGTTCGGGTGTCACTGACCGTAGGTGCTCGCCGAAGAATGCAGAAAGGAGGGACTTCCGGCGGACACTTTCGAACACAAACCGCCGGAAGATGCAATTAAGCGTTCACCGATTCTTCTGAAACCATCGCCGTCCATTCCCAGAACGACATCCGGCATGGTGGGTTTTCGATCATCTCAGCCTGAATACAACCTCGAGTTTACAGGTCGTTGGTATATTTCTCCAAAATGGACGATCGAACCGCCCATGGAACCTGGCGAATTTCGTATCACGCAACAAAAATTCATATTTCTTGGTTAATACTTTCAACCCGAACGTTTCTGACCGGTCAAAATTGACAAGTTTTTCCATATATAGTTTAGAGACTAATAATTTAGAGGGATTTATGAGACTAATAACTTGCCACCATTTTGTGCCTTATGGGTAGTTACTACTGTATGATGTAATTTTGTAGATCTCTATGAAAGTTTTTTTATAAAGTAACTATAACATCTTTTATCCTCGGCATTTTGCGTACATATTTATGCATATTTCAATAATATTCACAAATTTGTTTAAAAAAGAAAAAGATAGCATAAACCCCGAAATACAATTATAAGTACGTATAGAAATAATTTCTTCGCGTGACTTCTGTGATTGCACTTGTTTTGCAGATACAATATAAAGAAACTAAAAAAATGTTTAGTTAATATAAACTATTAAAAAAACACGGAACTTCTCAAATCTGATTACCGATTTACTTATTAATTTCGCATCTATCGGGAATTAAAGAAGTTAAAAATAAATCATTTTAATTTAATTCCAGTGCAGAAAATAACAACATGAGTACTAAAGTATAGACAAAGGACAAGATAGACCTATCATACAAATAATATTTCTGATACCCATTACCATTTCCATTTTTACCTTTTTGATTGCACAAAATCTACAGCTTTAGCAGTTTGCATACTAAATTTGTGGTCGTCTGAGGTTTTATGCATGCTCAACTCAAGTTCTTTTTTTTCTTCCGACAAACAGAATTACTTATGGCCATCATAATTGTATAAACCGATTCTGTTCTATTGCTAATCGTTATTGTGACTCTCTTCAATTTTTTCGTAATTCACTTTTTTCGTTCACTCTCTTGTTTTCTTCCTTGTTCTTTTATTTTATATATATAAGTATATTTTTTACCTTACAACATTGTTATGATATTTATAAGTATTGTTCGTCTATCAACCACTATTGTAAATTTTTTCTTACTCTATTTGTAACAAAAGGTTCTTTTATTGACCGTGAATAATTAAAATAATAGTTATTAAAATATTTTAAAAGTGCTTATATTCTTTTTCAGGTAATAAGAAAGATATTCTTCCAACTATTCATATTTTTTCTTTATGTCAATGTTTCCAACTATGTAACACGAAGTCCCATAAGATGATAAGTCAATTCGGTATTAAGTAGTAAATTAGCAATCGGTCAGATAAGTAAACCTCAAAAGAACCTTTCAAAAAGAATAAATTTATAGAAAAAATAAACAAATTGACCTTTTCGAGATTCCACAATAGATAGAAAACTCCATTAAGTCTCAATCTACGTGTTACATGTTCAAAATTGCCTCTTTTAAACCTCATGCAATTTTGCCAATACTTTTTCTAAATTCTATTCCTTAGGAAAGGACATTTTTTTACTGTAGTGAACGTTCTCAAATAAAACAAGTTTCAATAAAATTATGGAATATACATTTATATTTGTACACAAGTCATTGTACACTGTAACAAATGTATTGAAAAATAAATTGTTTCGTGTAATTATAAACAAATCGCTATAGTGTAGTGTAGAAATACATAATTTGAAAATAGCATGTACTCATAAAACATGCTAACAGTTTTGTACACAATATTCAATCCCATTAATAGGATTTAATTCATCTTGTTCTTTATGTATTTACATTCCAAACCACTTCTGTTTGAGAGTTGGTGGTAACTTCTCTGTCAAAGATATAGGATTCACCTCGACCGCCACTAATTCTTCGTCATTCAACCAGTTCAAGTATACAAGATGCTACAAATAATAATTTAATTTTCTAATTTTTTCGAACTATAGTAACACATTAATCCTTAAATTACCTTGTATTTTTTGAGAACTTGAAAAGCTTGTTGAGACTGTGAACTTGAAATGGAATTACTGTCTTCTGTAATATCGCCGTTTTCACGTCTTGAAATTTTCACTTCCTTCTCCAGGAATTCGTTTGACTTATCGATTACATACACGGTGGAATCATCATGCATTATTATAATATTTTCGTTACGAGGATCGAAAATTATATTCGTTATAGGGAAAGATCGAGCCAACCATTGCTTTGGAAGTCGACTTTGTAAATTGTTCGAAAACTTAGTGTACTGCCTTTGTAAAATATTATATTCGACGATCTGAAATTAAATGTTCGACGATTAAACAAGAAAAATAATTGACGATAAAACGTGCAGTTTTATAGGTTTTAATTTTGAACGTGATATTGGAGGAGAGTTATAGCAATAATTTACTGCGAGTTTCATGGAAGGAAGAATGTGCAGGTCATAGAAAGATTATACGTTTTTTTTATGACTGATGTAATTACTGTTAACTCATCCTTCCATGATGGTAGATTGTTTCAAATAAGCGGAGTTTAATATTTCAAGATTAAAGAAAATCCTTGTTCATTGTTACACGCAAAATGAAGTTTTTTCTCCATTACCTTGTGATCAGAGTATACAACAACTAAATTTAGAGTATCTTTATGGATAGCCATGGCTGTTGGTGGGCAACTGTATTTGGGCAACAACCATGCTACAGGTGTGTCATTATTTGTAGTTTCACTAACATTATACACAGCAATGCTACCTTGACGATCAGCACAAACCAAATATTTACTGTCTGGAGAAAAACACACAAGTCCAACATTTATAATGGATTCTTTGTTTGTATAAAATGAACCAAGATGCCTTAGATGCTTCTTTTCCACTCTATATAGCATCACAGTATTCTTTGTCCCATCATTATTTATTGTTACAAATAATTTTCCATTTGGACTAAATAACATTTTCTGTATTTTAGTTGCAGAAATGTCAGTGTCATTTCTTGATAACTGTGCATCCCCCTCAACTACATCAAAGTTAAACACTCTAATGTGACTATCAGTTGAATAAACAATTGTTTTAGAGTCCTTGTTAATAGCACAAGAAATAATGCTTTCATCTCTTTTTGTTTTCAATTGTAGCAACTTTATAGGTTCCTCTTCTAACTGATGGAACATACCAGGACGTATTGATTCTAGGGGAGCTTTAGTAGATGATCCAAGTCTCCACAGTTCAAGAAAGTTTGTATACCGTAACAAAATGCACCTAGACTTTCTACAGACAGTTGCACATGGAGGCTGAAGTAATGGTGGATACTTAACAAGAACTTTTGGTGGATAACTTGATTGGGCTAGATAACCATCAACACCAGCTGAATATAATTTTCCATCTGCCTCTACTAAAGCTCTTACATCATGCGCATGTAATCGTCTTTCTATACCTTTTACCCATTGTGGCCTACCACTCGATTTTACAATTATTTTACAAAAGCTTCTTACTACAGGATCAACACCAGCACAGTATACAATATTCATATCATGAGACAAAGTTACAGCTAATATATCAGCTGTATGACTTTCATGAGACTCGATTAAGGTACCCATATGGGGATCCCAAAATGATAAACAACCCCGTGAATCTCCAGAAATAATAACATTGTCATCCGTAACTTCTAAACACCAAATAATAGTTTCTTTTCTCGCTTGCTTTCGGGAAGTTGTCATTTTATGAATTGCATGACCAGATATTGCATTCCAAACTCTAATTGTGTCGGTAGATCCTGTATAAATCATTTCCCCGGTGTTATCCCATTTAATACAAAGGATTCTTCCCTTCTGTTTATCAAATATCCTTTCATATATCAATGCATCAAAGGTAACAGTAAATGTATTGATGTATCCGTCTTCTGTACCAACAGCTAAACAAGTTTTCTTATGATTAACATCCATACACCAAGCTGCACCTCCAGTTACTGCAACTTCATTTTTAATAGATAAAGTTGTTAAATCATATTCTGCTATCATGCCATGAAGACCAGTTGAAAACAACCTCAGACCAATCCAAAGAATACTTTCTATAGAATTTTCTGTATAACCAGGTATGGTGCATTCCACAAAAGGAGCGTTTCCTACATTCCAAACTTCAATCGAGTTATCATTCCTGTAAGAATATTATCATGAAGATTGTTACAACAAATTTGAAAGTTTCAATAAGAATGTATACTGTAAAACTAACCTCGCAAGTGCTAGCTTCTTTGTTTTAGATTCATAAGATAAACAAGTAACACTTCGAGGTTCAAGGTTGTAAAACCTAATATTATGTATCTTACAAGTTGACATGATTTATTTGATACTTTACGACCATTTACAATAATATTGTTAATCTGTTTATATAAACTACACTACACACTAGGAAACATAACCACAACTGTCACACACGTGGGCTTCGAAGACGACGATTTTCACATTTGTATGTTGGTATTCGTTACAAGGAGGTGCTACGTGCTACGTACTACTTTGATTCATTTCTTGGTAAGCTTAGAACTTTCAATGAATACGTAAATATTGAAGACGTATGATGATGTAATAAAATAAACATATTTATTTCTTGTAATCGAATATTATTATAATACAGAAATTTGTTAATTTTGTTCTTTTTTTTTATTCGTCACAAAATAGTTTTATTTAAAACGGTGGGGTAATATTTACTAAATTCATTAAAGCGGATAATGTAAAAGTTGTATTTCCATTTTTATACAGAAAATGATAATTTTACATATAGTTACGTAAGCAATTCACATCTACATTACAGTACCATTACTCATTGAACAACGTTATGAAGATTATGTTCCATATATATATGCAATCACGTCGATAAGAATTTAAGTACATCTCTGAATAATATTTCTGGGAAATTGAATATATACATATACACACACACATATATATATTATTTAACTGTAAACAGTGACTGAAAAATTTGTCACGCAGGCGCAAAATGTGTTAAACCATCAGCTTCTCAATATTCAACCTACTTCATATCAGTAACTCGTATGAGATTCGACTGCAGGTTAATAAGTGGGGAGCGTGAATCGTTGTAGCATTCCAAACGTAACCACAAGACAGACAATACTGCATAAGTGAATACAATTAACATTTAATCTTAACGAACTAATCACCATTTTAAGCAGCTATAATTGGCTTTCTCTTTAAGGATTTAAAAGAGGTAAAGTCAGCGCACGAATGTGATTATCGATTGTAACATTTCCAGAAATTGCGCATGACGTTTTATATTGACGTGTACAATTATTAGTGTATTTCTCAGGTTAATATTGCACATTACTTCCGTGACGTTGTTGCAAAAATGCTTTCTAAAAGTATACAAGCTACATGGACATCAATATTTTTACGCGGCCAACTGTCGATGTAGAGAAACGTTGAAAAATCATTTAGTTACTGTTTCGCAATGTTATGTTTGTTAGCTTTGTTACCGGAGAAAAAATTAGTTCGTTATCGCAATTTAGATCAAAATACACATAGTACTTTACACCATTGGTTTCCTAGAAAAGTGCGTAAAATTGTTCAATTTACGTAACGGTTTCATTTTTTTTTTGTAACGTTTGGATTGGAAAACGTATCATGTTTCTATAACAGCAATGTTGAATTGTAGCAACAGTGTGAATCAAAGATTGTACGTGGATAAGATAGCGATAATTATTAACTGATGTTTTTAATGTTAATTTCAGCTGTCCTTGGTACCTTGTAAAAAATTAACACAGGTGTTAATTGTGCTCATATTTATAATAGTTATACACATGATGTCCATTTACATCTTTTGACATTAAAATGGTCTTCATGGAGTTATTTTTTTTACAATTATTAAAATCAAACTGAGTGTTGCTTAAAAAACATTTATAAGTATGAGTATAACTTGTAATATATAAAGCTATTTCAGGTACATATATATATATATATATAATTTAAATTGTTCATATATGTAAAATGAGTCATTTTGAGATAAGATAAGGATTCTATGTAAAGATTACAAAAATATTAATTAAGAATTTTAAATTTAATTATTATTATTCACATAATAAGTTTAGTTCTTTAGTAATGTAATTTCGTGAAATAAGAATGTTACTTTGGTATTATTTATTTGCAAACATAGAATCATATAACCTTGACAAATGTTTTTTGTTTATTAACATAGTGTTTGTTGTGTCTTCAAAATTGACATCATTTATTCAGAAGTTATATAAAACTATTCATTTAATATAATATTTTACAACTGATATTTTATTTACTATATTTTTTTATTTAAATAAGATATCAATGATAATATGAGTATTGTTGGGGTCTTCTACTTAGTATAATAGTGTATTAATAATATTGTAAATATTCACCACTTTGGAATTAATAAAATGATTTAAAATATGTTGGAAAGTCAATTTTTTCAGTAATTTTGTGGTACATTCATGCGCTGGTCTACCATTGATGTGTTCTGTTTTTTACAACAGTGTCTTATGATAATAATAGACTCTTTTTCAGCTAAAACACAAACTAAAAGATGACAACTTGGCAGAGTGCACCTGGTGCAGGATTTTATGGCGGGCAACAAGGTTCTGATTTCTTTTTTTTAAGTTATACATATTTTTTACTATTATATATTACATATATCGTTAATATGTAGCTGAATATTTAGTAAATTTCAAGTACCATGATGCTTGTTTCAAATGGCAATCATCGTTCAAAGTCATCTGCAAAACTAGCAATTCATCATCAATCATAATCTGTGATCATAAGCTATTATTAATAAATATTGTGACTTATTCAGAGAAATAAACAGAAATTTCAACACAATCATGCACCAACATTTAGTGGTTGTTAATAGAGCACAAAATGTTATGAAGAGTGATACTTAAGTAACTAAAGATTCGATTGCATTAAAATTTTAAAATTTGATTGTACAGGTTATCAACAAAACCCTGGGTATCCACCAAACGACGGGTATAATCCTGGGTATCCACCACCTTATGGTACACAACCTCCTCCTGGTTAGTTCTATATCATTGTTGTTTTATGCTACAGTTCTAGCTTTTATGCAACTCTTATGATTTATAATATTTTATTTATTTACAGGTCCTGGATTCATTCCTCCAGGTGTCCCTCCTCACGGACACATTCCACCAACTGATCCAATGTTTGGTGGAGGACTACAACCAGGCATGATGGGATCAGGTCTTGCAGAGGATCCCATGCGATCGGAAGCCATCAAGGGATTTGAGTTTAGTGACAAAACCATTAGAAATGGATTTATCAGGTTTGTATTATAATCAATGATATTTAGTGAAATATGTAATGATATTTCTATTATTTTTAATTATTGATGTAATTTAACTCTAATTTTTATCTCTTTGCAGGAAAGTGTACAGTATATTGATGGTGCAACTGTTGATCACATTAGGAATGATTGCATTATTCCTTTATCATCAGCCTACTACTAAGTTTGTAAGATCACATCCGGAATTGTTTTGGATTTGTTTTGTAGCAGTTATCGTTCTGATTATATGTATGGCTTGTTGTACTAATGTGAGACGAAAAGCCCCCATGAATTTTATATTTTTATTCTTATTCACGGTAGCAGAAGGTTTTCTGTTAGCTACTGCTGCTTCAACATACAAATCTGAAGAGGTAAGATAGAAGAAGTGTACAGATTTATGTTAATTTGTGCTCTATAAATATTTAAAGTACATATTATAATATGATTCCTTAATTGTTTGTTGTACCGATTGTTAACTAAAAAATACAATACTTATTTATTAAATATTTACAGGTACTTTTGGCCGTTGGAATTACTGCAGCAGTTTGTCTGGCATTAACATTATTTGCATTCCAAACGAAATTCGATTTTACCGGTCTTCACAGTATTCTGTTTGTTGCATTAATCATTTTCTTAATTTTTGGAATAATTGCAATGATATGGCATGGGAAAACAATGACCTTAGTGTATGCTTCACTTGGAGCCTTGCTTTTCTCCATTTACTTGATTTATGATACACAAATGATGATCGGTGGCAATCATAAATATTCGATCTCTCCGGAAGAGTATATTTTTGCAGCACTAAACCTTTATATAGATGTTATCAATATCTTCATTTACATTTTAGCAATTATTGGCACTTCACGAGACTAAACTGTAGCGTTGACTTAATCTAACGCAAAAATCTTTTACTTATTGTTGTTCTGTTTTGGCTTTCTTCTCCTTATACATGAAAAGTACATAACAGCAAAGCAATATAGAGCATAAAAGGAAAAGATACTTGTTAAGAAGCATTAATTTTTATGAAGTAATAGCTTTTACACAATTTTCAGACTATAATTAATACCAAAAGTACGGAGAAATGATTTTAAGGTTCGACATCTAGTCCTATAAGTCAAACAATAATTCCTGTGCTGATTATGGAAGATGAGTCAATCGTTAACTTAATTAAAAACATAGAGCTATACAAAATATATAAATGCATAAATATGCATTTGTTGGTTGTTTTCATTCTATCTTTTCTATTAAACAAGTATTATTTTCGTTTTCATCAAATCAACTTAAAGCATAATTTATTTCATAAAAAGGATTCTGTGTATCTAGTAAACAATATTATAATATATAATGTGAGCATAATATTAATATTTGCATAATAGATGTAGTGTTATAACATTTAAATATTACAACAATTCCAGATAATCTTATAAATGTATACATATATTTACTCGTGATGTTATTTAGAAAATAGATGTTATATTATTTGGACATATTTGCATAATAAAATAAATATTCTAAAGTATTACACTGTATTTCTATTTTTTTTGTTTATATATTTTTCTATTATACAAATTTATTTCGATTTTTATATTGTAATATGAGGATGTAATTATTTTACTAATACGAAGTCTTCTGTCCATTATAGCAAAAATAAGATATAGTATAGTAGATAATATAATTGGATATATATTATAATTTGTACATAATGTAAAGGAAAATAAAAACAGCTGTTTCGAAATCGTGAATGTTTATATTTGTAGTAAATTAGTCTTACACAAATAGGATAAAAGCTCTTGATTTTAAGCTTTTAGATTTTAACTTAAAATATAGATAAGCAGATATAGTGCAATGTTCGTATGAAAAAGCATTCATGTTCACATAAGTTTTTTAAGATCAAAAGCCCACATTCATTCTCACTCTTCTCATTATGGTAACAAATTGCAGCCTCATAACAAACAAATTGTTCCTAGTTGACTTTGTTCGTGCAACAATGCATGGAGTTTCACATGGAAAACAAAGCTCCATCAGCAGTATATATTATTGATTCCTTGTGTTTATTACAAAAGCTGTGATGGAGCTTTAATGCTTGTATACATGCAATAGACACATTTATAAGTACAGTCGTATATGTGACAAACAGCATTTATAACCCACCCTTTGAAACCCAGGTATAATTAAAAAACTTCACTTTCAAATTGTAGTTATTTCTTTTACACTTTGAATTTAAGCATCTTTTTATCAGAACTGTTATCAAATAAGTACAATCAAATTTGATTAGGCAGTGTTGTGAAGAGTTTAATTATACTATTATGCTTTAAATTATGCTCTAAATCTATCCACAAATCTATTTTGAGTGGCACGAGCTGATATATAGTATATTATGCGCCATTAAAATAAATAATATAAAATTAGCAGCACCGATTAGAATTTCTTTCAACCCTTCGATCAACTGTCACTCTATCTGGAGCATCTTGAGGTTCTTTTCCATGGGTTTTCTCCAATATTGCTTCAGCTAATTCACTAAATGCACGATCAATATTAATATTTGCTTTTGCAGATGTTTCCATAAATCTGATTCCATGCTCTCTTGCTATCTATAGGATGAAATTAATTTATTAGTTTGTGATATTGAAAAACTTCATATAATTTGAATTATAGCTACTTTACCGCTTCTCCTTTTTCTGTGCTAACCACTCGCTTATCTTCCATATCACTTTTATTTCCCAAAATCATTTTTTCCACATCTTCATTTGCATGCTAAAATTAATTAATGAAATTAAAAAATAATCATCAAATTTCTTTTATATAAAATAAAAAATCAATTGTATTTACTTCATCGATATTTCTCAGCCATTTGACAATATTTTCAAATGTTTTCTCATTAGTAATGTCATAAACAAGCATAATACCCATTGCACCTCTGTAGTATGATGTAGTAATTGTGTGAAATCTTTCTTGACCAGCTGTATCCCTGTAAATGTATAGATTAAGGGCTGTTTAGAAAAACTGAATATCCTACAACTTACCATATTTGCAACTTGATTTTCTTTCCTCTTAATTCCACTGTCTTGATTTTAAAATCGATACCTGATTGACAGAAAGGACAGCATTTATTTAGGTGGCATACTTCACAGTATATTAAAATTTATTTACATAAATTATTCAACACTTTGATGACAATGTTGCCAAAAAATTATTTTCGGAACACAAGTTTGTCTACATATTCAACCTATTAAAAAAACAATGATGTTTCTATATTGTTAACTATCTATTGTTCATGAATCTGAAATTTGTATCTCTTTACGATACTCATAATTTCATCGTGGTAGCATAACCTACTATGCCGAAAAGAAATTTGCAATAACGAAGCTGCACTGTTATCACAAATAACAAGCATCATTTATAACATCTATCTTACCTATCGTAGAAATAAACGTCGTTGAAAATGCATCGTCTGAAAATCTAAACAATATACAGGTTTTGCCGACTCCGGAATCACCGATGAGCAATAACTTGAACAACAGATCATACGTCTTTTTCGCCATTTCACTGTTGCTCCACGTTAACAAGGCGCCGAAGAAAAAAAAGATTCGAACCTGTGGAGCACGATTAACAGTTTTCCAGACGATGTTTCGAACATCGAATGCTATGAACGATTATAGGTTTCAAGGTCGGACGAGGGCGCGTCTCGACGTACAACGGTGCCTTGTTAACGACGGAAAAACCGGTCACAGGGGCTGACTATTAAAAGACAATACGACGTCACACAACAGAGCAACACGCAGAAGCATCGGGGTAACTTTGCACTTTGCATCCAACCACAAGACTAAACGGATACCGATATCCACCAAACAATAATTTCTTAATAGTACAACTGTTTCTTCATTGTAATTAGTGGCAATTGCAAAACTACGCCGGGTTCAATCGCGAATATTTCATCTACCACAGGAGGTCACCACCACTGCAAGAATAATTTTAAATTACCCGGATACTAACGGGACACAAACAGAATACAGAATTATTACTTATTTCATCGATTTCATATTAATGATTTTGCTGAAACAATTGCACTGTGTTGGTTTTGTGTATTAAAATATAGGGCATCAATACTTTGCGACGCAATATATTTTTTTTTTTAGATAACTATTATGTTCATAGTAGGATAAGTTATTTCATAGGGGAACGAGTTTCTTATACTTTTGAGGCATTCATACATAGGAAGGTTATTAACGATGAAATGTATCGTTGTTAATGTAGATGTTTTATTACATTCTTAATATATATGTGCTTTTAATATGTAGATATGGTGCAAAAATTTATTGCGAATGTTGATATGACACAGTGGTTGACTGAGTTTAATGCATCCGTAACTCATACTAAAGGATAGTAATGGGTTCGACACGTTTAAAGTTTCTTTACAAAAGTTTCCCACTGTGTTCAACATTATTCGAAATTAACATTTCAGAAATCTTAATTAATTTAATTATATGACAACTATTAAGCGTTCTGAAATCTTATGATAGTGTACTTATGTCATTAAAGTTATCGAATTAAATTGCTTAAAAAAGAATAAATTGGACTATTATTACTATAATGTAGAAAAGTTTCAAAGGATGAACGATAGGTGGCGTCTAAAGTTCCACGATGTCGTTGTCATTAGCTGACTTCGCAGTTCGCAGTTTTTATATGGATGGAAGTAGACCTACGAGGGAGAGCGGTTCGTTGAAACGCACTACGCAGTATAAAGTGTGCCCTCGTGGGTGCACGTTAATTTTTACGTGATTAGAAACATGGCAGCTAAAATGCAACATTTTGATCCACCAAGCTCAGCGAGTTCTGAAAGGTAATTGACAATGTACTGTTGTTAGCTTAAGTCTTTTGAATCAAATACATACTCTTTGTGTAACTTAGTGACGATGGCGATGTTTGTTCGGATGAGAGAGAAACTTTTCTCGTTGATGATCCTCCTCTTTCCGAGGATGCCGAACATTACAGACGTTCAGATATCGGAACCCCTACGCCGCAATCTCCGAGACCACCTTCCACTGGTGAGGGAATTAAGAGATTTGATCGAATTTTTAAGTAATCTGATAATATAAATTTTATCTATCATCGACATAGTCACACGTTTATTGTGTACATCTGGAACATTTATCTGCTACTTATCTCAATGGTTAAACATAGGGCATACTAATTGGTTACAGAGTCACTGATTTGGAGCACTTGTATTTGGCAAACAGCATGTACCTGGTTCACAGAAGTAGAATCTTTATATAAATTGAAGAAAACAACCAGAAACTCCAAAAGTATCCATATCCTTTATCCTTTATCTTGTATAAAATTTATTAAAATTTAACCATTTATCCCTGATTTTTTACATTGACTTTTTCATGAACTTGAGCGGACATACATTTCTCACAAGTTTACCAAGTTTTTCTTAATTTGATAGATTTTACAATAACAATTTTGTTTGTAAATTTTTCAACACTTATAGCTTCTCAATAAAGCATTTTCGAGTACAAGTTCATAGGAACTTTTATTACCTACTCAGTGCCATGAGTATGTAATATAAGTTTGTCCCTGACCTTTTACAACACCCTGTATTAGTGTAATTTAAAATTTTTAAAATTAAGTAAGAAAAGATATTTCTAATTATATAATAGGATCTCAAAGGTCACCAAGATCAAGGAGGCAGCGCACTACCAGCTTATCTCAATCCAGTAAAAAAACCTCTGCAGAGTCCATCCTTAGAAGTAAAACAAGAACAATATACACAGCTGGTAGGCCACCATGGTATAATTCAGCTGGACAACAAGTAGAACCTTTTGTAATTGGTTGGTAATAAGACTATAGGGTATACTGAATATTTTCAAGAAAAATTGATTGATGTTATTAATAGCTCTATTTTAGGCATTTGTGGGGGCAGTGCATCTGGTAAAACTACAGTTGCAACAAAAATTATAGAATCTCTAGATGTACCATGGGTAACACTTCTTAGTATGGACTCATTTTATAAAGTATGAGAAACTTGTTTTACAAATGCTTGAAAAAGAATTCAAGTGAACAGTATTGTTCATAATTTTTGGCACAGGTGTTAAATGAAAAACAGCATGAAATGGCCGCGTGTAACGAATACAATTTCGACCATCCCGACGCATTTGATTTCGAGTTACTTAAAACAACGTTACAACGTTTAAAAGAGGGTAGAATGGTTGAAGTTCCTATTTATAATTTTGTAACGCATAGTAGAGAAAGTAGAACCGTAAGTTAATATTAGTCAGAGTAATTTATAAACATTAAACATATTTTGCGTACATTATGCTTCTTTTTCTGGCAAAGAAAACAATGTATGGTGCCAATGTGATTATATTCGAGGGAATATTCACTTTCTACAATGTCGACGTTTTGAAGGTAAGGCCATGTATTATCAGCAAAACAGGGTGAAAACAGTTTGTAAAGTACAGTGAAGAACAAAAGCAGACAAAATAAAAATGTAAACAAATTACCACTGATCTGGTTTCTTTGATTGGTGAAGATGTGCGATATGAAGGTGTTTGTTGATGCTGATGCTGATGTGAGGCTTGCTCGGAGATTACGTAGAGATATATCGCAAAGGGGGAGAGACTTGGAAGGTGTGCTAAAGCAGTACTGCACTATGGTCCAACCTGCTTTTTATTATTATATAGCTCCATTAATGGTTCATGCAGATATTATTGTACCACGTGGTGGAGAAAATGAAGTTGCAATAGAACTCATTGTACAGCATGTACATACACAGCTTCAACTGGTAAGGCCAACAGTTTTTTTTATATATTACTTTCTTCTATTATGTTTATTTATTATCATTTCTTATTCTAGAGGGGTTTCAAACTCAGAGAAAAATTAGCTCATTCATATATTGGTCAGCCATTGCCATCTTCTCTCTACCTGCTTCCAGATACGCCACAGATTAAGGGTCTGCACACATTTATAAGGAACAAGGAAACATACAGAGATGAATTTATATTTTATTCTAAACGTTTAATACGTTTAGTTATTGAATACGCGCTATCACTTTTACCTTTCGAGGTAAACATTAATGTACTATATTAGTGAAATGTGACCAAGAAGAGGTTTAATTTCGTTACTTACGTATATTATCTCGTATCATTAAAGGTTGTAACAGTAGAAACACCTCAAGGAGTACTGTATAACGGAAAGCGTGCTGCCACGGATAAAATATGTGGTGTTTCAATTTTGCGTGCCGGTGAAACTATGGAGCAAGCTGTTAGGGATGTATGCAAAGATATAAGAATAGGGAAGATACTTATACAAACTAATCAACAGACCGGAGAACCAGAGGTAAGGATCCGTTTATAGTTTTCTATTCTTATTCAGATTTTGATGTAAAAATTATTAACATCGTTTTCAGCTTTATTACCTCCGTTTACCAAAGGATATCAAAGACTATAAAGTAATCCTAATGGATGCGACAGTAGCAACGGGTGCTGCCGCGATTATGGCTATTAGAGTTTTATTGGATCATGATGTTGCTGAGGAGAACGTATTACTAGTGTCTTTGCTTATGGCAGAATCCGGTGTACATTCGATTGCTTACGCATTTCCGCGTGTGAAAATTGTAACGTCTGCCTTAGACCCCGTGATAAACGAGAAGTTCTACGTGTTACCCGGCATCGGTAACTTTGGGGATCGATATTTTGGAACCGAGCCATCTGCGATAGAAGATTAATGCAGCTTAACAGGATCTCAGTTTTTAATCCATGCAATTATTTAATCTGTTACCATGCAAATACAGTAATCTGATATATCTTTAATAAAATTTGTGTTACACTCAAATGTGCGCAGCGTTCATATTGATCGATTATTACCTACACACGTACAGTTTCAATTGACTTAATTATCCCATTAAAGCGGCGTTGTATTGCTGTTAGAGCCAACTTCGCCTCCTTCCGCGTTAGTACCAGTACTATGTAATTGTCTGTAACCTCTTGCACTTGCTTGGTGGGAACGGCGCCAAGAATCCAAATGGCCAGTGTTGGCGCCATTCGGTTGTCCCAAAAGACATGTGATTAATCGATCAAGAGCGGCCAAGTCTTCGCTCGTGTTGACAGAATTCCTCAGACCTTCAGGTAGATTGAAACCAGTAGATGTCGCTTTTTCCTTATGTTCAATACTAATAACGTTATTTCCAACAGCGGTGGAATGGAGTCCAAGTTTTGGTGTAAACTGTACACATGATAAATTTTATGTACAATGTACAACGCAAACTTACAGATTGTAATTAACATTAGACAGACAGTAATGTGATAACTAAACCGCGGATGTTTATGCATTTATGGGAAATTTGAATGTCGAAAAATGTACACTATGTATACCATATGCAGAAATACACAAAATATCTAAAGTAAAGCAGGTGCTAAAATACGTAGAAAATAAATCACATCCCCGTTTAGCTTCTGTTCTTTTAGTTGTGTATATGAAAGCATGACTTTGCATAAATATGCGTGATTTAGTAATAACGTTATCATGAATTGTAAGATTTACAAAACATTTTAAATACCTCCTCGGGACCGTGTTGTCCGTAACTCAGCCTTTGCACTTTGCGGAACGTTTCGTCGTCTATAGCTTCGCGCACTGCCTCGCTTAGCGTTTGTTCCAGCGTACGTTGTTTTGTTTTACTCAGTCCGCCATAAAAACTGTTATAAGTTAGATAAATATAAGAGTTTTTATTTTGTGTTAAATAATTTCTTTAAAACCTCCTTATTTTTCAGATACCGTTTAGATATCTTTGCTGATGTTATTTTACACAATAAGAATTGTATAAAATAGTTCAATCACCTCGAGTCTAGGGAGCTGTTATCTCGTGAAATATTCTTATCACGGACTAAGCGAATATCGTGTTCCCAAAAGCGTCGTAGTTCCGGTGTGGATGTGTACGGCGCGGCTACTTCCTTGATCTAAACGGAAGCCATAAAAATAATAAGAGATCTTGCTCGTTTACTTCCTCCATGTCATATAATTAAACATTTAATTACTACAGAATAATATTATATTAAAGTATAATTAACAATTTTATAAAAAATTAAACAAAACTAACAAAAAAATGGTAGTCCTAAAGAATACTATTTTCCTAAGGAAACCAACATTTTTCCTTCTAAATCAATTTGCCGATCAATTACAACTAATGAACGGTCTTACTCTAGCATTATAGCTAGTTACATAAACAAGCGACAATGATATCGCGATATTCGAAATTATTGCGAAAATTGCGATTTCTCGTGATTTTCTGTAAGAAACCTCTTGCGAGCTTGCTCACCTTCAGTACGATGATTGCCGTAATAAAGATGCACATTACGTTAATAAAGGTCAGGCACGCGCTGATTATCCCGTTGCAGAAAAATTCAACCGGCAGGTAATCTGTATATACGTAGACGTACGAGGTGTTGTAGTCGGTGTAGGACTCTCCTTTCATGTGCGGCATTTTAATCGGTCGATAAATTAGCCATATACATCCGAGAGCCCAGAATAAACCCTACGGGAATAAATTTCATCGATTGCCACGGTCAGATTAACTGCCACCCATTAATCAACCCCGATGGAACGAGAACGCTGCTCTAATGTCGATAACTCTCTCGTATCTATCTTCTCTCGCGAATTATTCTGTCTGTCCGTGTCGATAGCTAGCCAATTTCAATGTCTCATGGAAGTTTATACTTCCATTGCAAATAAATGGCCAGCGGAAAAAATCGTAAATTCTAGATTCGATTGTTAAGGAGCATTTTTTATTTCTTGCTTTATATTTATAGGCAGTTTCGTAGCAGCGTACTTGCGATATCGACAGAAAACGACGTACCGAATGAAAAAAACGCATTTTTTCTACGATCACTTAATGTCTCTAAAATTAGTGTGATAAGTACATTACCGTGCCTAAGTATTTGGACACTTGCATATTATTGTAATAAAGTGGATTATACTACTACCCGTGGCAAAAAGTTTTTGGTCAAATTCGATAATATAAGACCAACTAAAAACAAAAGAAGAAAAGAATAGAAAAAGAAACAGGAGGGAAATGGTATTTTGTCATCATAAATATTGGGAAAGATATTCGATAATATAAATATCTTCAAAAAGATAAACGATACCCCACTTAATATTTATATTACTAAATATTTTCTTTCCAACAGAATTTCTTTCCACGTTCTGGAATCGAATTATAAGCGCAACTGTAATTTGAAATCAAATAAATGATGAATTGTTTATTAATAATAAATTACTATGCCATTATTATTATACCTAGCATGTAGTCTTTTAATATTAGAAGTGGATAAAACAAATTATTCTGTAGAAAAAGTGATTGAACCTCAAAAGGGCGTGAGACTGTTTTATCCCTATCAGTAATATGACCGCATCAAAGTTTATGTTGCAATGATTAATAAAGGTAACGATATTGATATTAAAGGTCATGCGTATGCGTTATCCGTAAAATAAATCCAGAAACGTGCCGATTTTTAAAATTACTTAGCACCCAAAGGATCAATTCTGAATGATATATTGGTATTACAGCTCTGTTGTGTCTTTTTACAATTGAAATTAAAAATTTTTTCTTATTAACCTTTCCTATTTTCCTTTCCCCTATTAACAGCAATAACAGAAAACGTGGATTATTAACATTTAAGTATTATTATTTTTAATTCTTTAAATGTTGTTTTCTCGAAATTAGGTCTTTTTTTAGCTCAATTGAAATAATACGGTATGTACGAAATAATGAATAGTTGTTCGACTCGTGATAGTCAATTATTGTAAAATTAACTTTTTAGGTTGAAAGAGCGGATTTATACGCCACTTATTATGACGTAAATTGTATATCTATTAACTTGATCTATTTTAAGTTCATATTTTTGTATAAAGTTTCGTATCGTGTTAATATTATTCCAATACATTTTGGTTGTTAAATATGAGTCTAAGCACAGTAGGATCCACGATAATTCTCTCCCCATTTAAAGGGTTAAGAAGAAGGGTATAGAAGTTTCCACCTAAGGTGAAACTTTACCCAGAAAGTCACCTTCCCTAGACGCTGTAGCCTTAGGCTATAGTAAGAAGTGGTCTATTCACAGTCCAGAGTCACACATGTGCGACGTACAATAAAAGCGAATTAAATCGCCTACTTAACACGTATTGATTCAAAGATAAATTTCTGAAAAGTTGAAGGCTGGGGCATGTTACTTAATAAGGAATGCTGAATGGTTTTCCACTACGAGATAATTTCAGATATCGTGAGTTCGTTTTCATGAGATTGTCTGTATCAGAGCTTCCTAAACTGTTGGTCGCATGACAGATTTAGGGGCTTTGCGAAGACTTCGACAACTGTTCATAAAGAGTACCTGTTCCCCCAATTTACAATGTTTATCTATCAAATCCTCAAATATTAGTAAGTAAAGATAATTACAAAAATCATTTTTATTTAAGATAGTCAATGTTTTATTTTTTATTTATATAAGGCGTAGTGAAATTTTTTCTTTGGCAAAATGGGGTCGCGAAATGAATGGGGTTGCGAATGACAAAGTTTAAGAAGCTGTGGTCTATATGGTTAAATAGGATGAATACGTTCTGTTACATACGCAGTTTACCACTGGAGGTAGCAAAGAAGCTGATATGGCGACTCCGATTAAGGGACCATTGCTTCCTTGCAACAAAGCCACGGCTACACCTGTGCCTGATGGTAAAGCCCATAATACGCCCATCCAGAGAGACCTATAATTGCCTCTGCCAGCAAATATTATCGTTTTAAGTAAATACTTATTTGTAGCTTAATGGTTTATACAGGCTGTGACAGAACGCATAGTACAACCGTGAAAGGGGGTGATTCTACATGTAAAAATAAACCGAAAATAAAAAATGACATTTTTTCACAACAAGCTTAGTTTTCGAGAAAATTGAATTTAGAGGTCCATTTAGTACGGTATCGATGTCGGATTGGTTGAAGCGATACAGAGGCCTGCAAGATCACCAAATCTTAATTCATTAGATTTCGATTTGTGGGGCCATATTAAGGAAGTCGTATACGTAGAAAGTAGTACACACATGAATCGTCTGCAGCAGAGAAAAAGAATAATACATGCTTTCGAGAAATGAAAGCATCAAAGCACTGTAATACCAGACCATGATCCTTTGGTTCGAAGGTAAGGATTTGTATACGTCAATAAGGACAGCAATTGCAACAATTCATCCATTAATTTAAATATAAAACAATAAATTTATTATCATACTATTAATGATCTTCGCACCGTTTATTTTCCGTATATTAAGTTCGGAGAAAGTCAGGTGTACTTACGTATACTAAACAAATCTTTAAATTGAATTTCCTCGAAAAATAAGATTTTTATAAAAAAATTGTATTCTTTATTTTCGGTTTATTTCTATATGTAGAATTAGACCCTTCCCGGTTGTACTATAAGTCCTGCCACATCTTGTATAACGTACCTGCCTTTCATTTCATCGGTCGGCCAGTCATTGTAACCCCAAGGCATTTCGGTGGTGCCCAAAATGAGACCGAAAATAAAACCAAAAAGTATCGAGACAAATATTCCGAGCAACAAACTCTTTAGACCGATAAATTGAAGATTTCTGTCAGCTATAATAGTTCCGAAAGTTAATGACATCACGGGACCCTTAATCATGTATAACAAAATATAGATATTAAGAGGAAATTAATGTGTAGTAATGGAATTTATTGAGATCGAATCTTACCATCAAAGGAGATACTAGCATAGCAGCTACAACATTGGTTGCACTGTTCTCGACGAGACCTAGTGCCGCTAGACAACTATTAAAAATTATAAAATTACCGGGCAATCATTTATCGAAAGTATATACATATATGCATTCTCTATGACAATACATTTCTATCACTATGGGTATGCGTTAAATCATACTTCATTTTATAAAATATTCGAATATTTGTATAAGTATTTTTTCCATACTAATAAAAATCATCCCGATTTATGCGTTGAGATTGCCTTTACCCTGCACATTAAGATTCTTCACTTTTAATCGAAAAACGTTGAGAAAGTATTATGGAATCGTGCATTAATATATTACGCCACAAATTTATAAGCGACTTAATAGAATAAGGCTCAATAATTCTTACTCTGCTGTTAATACCAGCAACACATAATCGAATGTAAGATCACCCCCACTGCGAACTCCATCTACAACCTGTTTCACCGTCAATTTCGATCGAATGGATTCTACGAACGCCTTCCAAGCATTTTTCCTATCTTCTGATTCCTTTCGTCTAAAAGAGTTCAATTTCATTAAATATGAGATTATTTTTGTATTTAATGTTTATTAAGAGAGGACGCCACCCAGAAGGCCTATAAAAATAGGTAAACTTTAAGTTTCTTTTCTGAGATAGTTATTAAATAGAGTAACGAAATGTTTTCAAGTGATGTTAAGTAATATCTTATTTATGTTTGCGTGTAAGATTTATTACTTTGACTTACAAAATGACAGAATTATATAACGATATCTGTTGACGTGTTCGGTAGAATCTTATCAGATGGCACCGATTAGATCTCAGAAACTATTCATCTTCTTGACTTGAAATTTGTATTACATTATTCCTTATGAAAGTATTTAAAATGTAGCATACGACTTTTCAATCATATTCAAGAAGAAGGAAATGGTGGCCTTCTGAAGAAAAAGAACTTGTTTCTATTGAGAAACTTTAATTGTAGATGCTCATAATATTTTTTTAAATTAAGGTATAAAGAAAATCGTAAGCAACATAGTCATATAATTTATAACATATTTAAATTTCCAGTTAATCGAATTAATAGTTTCGGAGAACTGTTGGGTGCCAGGCTAAAGAAACATAATTTCGAGAAAAACATGATTAATGTTTCAAGTTTCCATTTGACATGATATGGCGAGTAAGCACAGTTAGTGCTGTAACTTTATCATTTATTGGAATTTCAAGAAATCCTTCTAAGACAACACTCTAAATATATGAAACTTGAATAAAATGTACTAAAAGAATATTGAATTTTTTTAAACTGTCTAGGTGTACCCCCTTAAGAAAATTTCTTTTTAACGAAAACCTTCGTGTTAAATCGTCCTTGATAGCCGTGGCACCAACGCTTCCTATACCGCTATAGGTGCACTGAGTTGGAATTACGCTGAAAATTGTTCAAATGTAAAAGAAGACATTTGGAAGAGAAGTAAAGATAGTGAGACAAATATTAATTTACCTCACTATAGAGTTCATTTTCACGCCGATTCCCATCTCCGTGAGACAATGAAGGCAATTTTCGCATGGTTCCCCAGCTGGTACAGGAAATATCACCTTTCCAGAGGGATAAAGTACAGAGTAATAAGAAATAGGTATAATTAGCGTTAATGTCTTACCTCGTAATACATGTTCTCTTTGTCTCTGCACCAGACAACGTGCTCCACTTTCAGCTTCTTCAGCAACTCCTCTAAGACCTTGGATAATGGTAGCAATATATAAAATAGAAGAAGCGCGTGTCGAGCTTTTGTCGTACTACAGTAGGGAGCAGAATTATTTTCTTTCATTGTTTACTTTCGTGAAGCAATTTGTGATTAATTCTTTATGATAGACGCTTAATAAAATTTAATTTTTAAATCAGAGCTGCGGTGCCAAAGGATTTCGGTTAAAGCTATAATTCTGTTTTAATTTAACCCTTTCGCTCTGGTGAAATTGACAGAAGGTCAACTAAAACTGTATATGACAATTCAGCCGCTAGATATCAATGTAAAATTTGCTTCCAAATTGTTAGTTTTTTAACCAGCTAATATTTAACGAATACCAGAACAGCTACAAGTTTAGAAGTGTTAAACTGTACTACTCCATTTAGCCAGATTCCTTAGATAGTGTGAAACTTCGACAGACGATTATAGTCGCCTTTAGTACCGAAAGGGTTATATTATATGTATATCAAACAAATTTTAGAAACGGTTTAATAAGAAGAAGTTTTATAAGCTATTAGGTTGTCCTTTTAGTTTTGTCTAACTGTTAGTTGTAACGAATTACATTAAAGGAGAAGAAATTTACTGTAATATAGGTATGCAAAATATTAAGAGTAGCTATAACATTTGTGAAAACTATGATATACGACGTCATGTATAATGGGAATATTTCCGTAACTCCTTATAGAAGTTTAAACTTGTAAAATAGACAATACAAACTATTGTGAATATAAGTTTACCATTCGAAGAATTTCGTATATATATTAAAATAGTCTAATGTTCATTTATAAAATTTAAGACATAATTTTTCATAGGAAAAGTAAATGAAGAGGTAGACTAAAAAATTCTAAAGTTTTCGATTTTTACGCTTAAAGTTTTACTGTAAAAAACAACATTTCATACGTATCAGCCTAATATAATATACAGTGGTGAAAATATAAGTAGAAAAAGACTCGAAAATTCAACTGATTATGCTATTGTAAATTGTATTATCATATTTACGATTTCCATATTCGTATCTAGATACGACAACAAAATGTTCAATCGTTACAAGTTACAACCATTGTAAATTGCTGCAAATACCACTGAAATGTTTGTGGCGGACTGTCGAGCGTCCTAAAGGAAAGTCCCAGGGTTTTGGTTTTCCGAAGGACCGCATGTTGCGTGCGACCGAACTCAAGTGCGGGCAATAAACGTATTTGCCAGATCCTTGGTTCGGAGGAAAGGACAGTTTCGAGGAGCACGGAAAAGACAGAACGTTCCGAGCATTCACCATGTTAACTTCGCGCGTTAGAATACACTGTAATATATATCGTTGTTTGTTATTGTTCATCAGTATAATTAATATATCGCACCCACGTCACATCCCAAATGTTAAAACGCCTTCTTGGTTTCTTTCAATTTGACCGATTTATTTAGAAACGTTCAATCTCTTTCGAGCGGCACGGTTTCTTTCGAACCGTTCGGTTTATTTTAAAGATGGGTCGAAAACTAATTTTTACATTCGCGAAACGCGAATTCGACTCTATGTGAAGTCTCAAAATTCTCGAAACTCGAAACTTTCGAATGCTTGAATCTTCATATTTTTCGTTGTGTTTATAAGGAATTAAAATCTTAATAAATCTTCTTTTGAAAAATCAAATTGTTTATTCAATACAACTAAATGAAGCTCAAATTTGGTTATAATTTAAATAAATGAATAAGTGGAAAAACTACATTAGGTAATGATTAATTTTTATATGTTTTATTTTTTCTCGATATAGAAGACTGTAATGAATTGGTAAAATTATATCGATTAAAATAAGCCTAAAGTGTAAATAGAAACTCAATTACATTATTAGTTAAATAAATTTGTATCATGACAATATTCCCGTTATTTATACAAATTATTATATACAGTATACCCAAGTTTCGAAGGGTTTTGAGAATTCGAAGTTTCGAGAATCTCATCCCTAGTTTATTTCGAACCGTTCGGGTCGAATAAAGATCGGTTCGATTTTTTCAAACCTCTTCTGACACCTCTAATTTCTATCAAAAAATCTTTCTAAACTGTTGCAAATATCTAAATATTATCTATGCAACCCGGTATTCATTGTCACAAATAAATGAGTAAATCTAGTCGTTTGCAGGTGAAATCGTGTTACCGTTTCCATTGACACGAAAACCGGATCCCTTCCACGCTGTCCGGAAAGGCCGCGTCCTCGTCCTCGCAGGCATCGTCTACTAGCCAAATCATCCTCAAAATCAATGTCATCCACTTCGTCATTATCCAGTCTCAACAATTGAGTCCTCGTTTTAGTTTCTTTAAGTCGTAAATCGACTTTTGGACCAGCTATGGGTTTCTCTGGTTTCTCGTTCTTTTTGGTTCGTTTCAAGGGCACACCGAAAATTAATTCGTGCTCGTAGCTGAACGTTGGTATGCAAACTAAAAATACTACGCCGCCAGGCATTGTCGCGCGTCTATTATTCAGTCTAATTTGTGTTGCACTTTCGCGCAGTACCGTTTTCTCTGTTTCGTCCGCTCGATTTTGAAGCGATCGACAAAGCATCCTTAACGAAGCGCTAATTGCTTTATTGCTCCGCTTTTAATTAGCACCACGATGGTGTCGAGCCAGTCGAAGCTTGTTCTCGACGAGTCTCTTACGGTTTTTAATTTCGTTTTATTCTACTTCCTTGTTGATTTTATTCAAAATATTGTATAAAGTTTATTACTGTGGATTTATTGTGCAATGTCTCCTACCGAGGATTATAACAATAATAAGGATAATGGAGGAAAGGAAACGATAAGCGCTGTAAGTGATACAAGAATTACAAATTATTTTTTTGTTAAAAAAGGATAGGAATACGTCGCTAACAGTTGTAAGTGTTAGATTAATTAAGCAATACAGCAGAACCTCTCGTATTCGAACCTTTATTATTCGAATACTCCAATATCCGAACCTTCTACTATCCGAATATTCTGTTATCCGAACAGAGAATCTTCTATCAAAAGAGAAACAAATCAATAAATAGTGTAAGATACAACAACAATGAACCTCTAAGCTGTTAATCGCGTTGAAAAATTTATATAAATTAGCAGCCAGAGGATTATGAGATTCATAAATACTTAAACAAATTGTTAATCTTTATAATATCTATGTAACTCCTTGCCTTGTAATAACGAATCGCACTCGTGGCATGTGTTACAGTGTAGATTCAATGAAGGCAGATTCTATTTATGATAAGGTTTAATTGGAACTTATACTTTAACGTCAGTTCCTAAGATCGAGTATCTTCAATATAGAATACGTATAACGTTTTAATATTATATGCGTGGTAAAATATGCAAATAATGAATAGCTTGTTTAACATATATAAGTAGCCAAAAAATTGTAAAATGAAAGGTAAACGAAACGAAGTTTATATCAGAAAAGTGATTGTTCTGTTATTCGAAAATTCCTTTATCCGAACATTTATGTCTTCCTATTATTTCAGATACGGGATGTTCCACTGTAAATTACTGATTGTGAGTCATTAAGTACAGTGGAATCCGTTATGATCACATTGGAATTTTCAATTTTTTATAAGAATAACATTACACAAAGGATAAAAAATCGTTATTGTTGAACTCAATTTATTAGTAACAAGTATTATACGTATACACAGTTTAATGGATACACTATCTTTGTTACTTGGATTTGTCGGCTGTATAGTTCAAGTTGTGCCTAACATGCAAGTTGTTTTGTATTTATACCTTCATTGTATTTAAATATTCACTGATAATTCTTGCCGTATACTCATGTGAAAGATAAACAGTATGCTTCGATTAAAAGTAAGTTTTGAAGAAAGGGTCAATTTAATACGAATTTGTTAAGAATTATTATTTGTTCTCAAGTTTACCCACAATTAATATCAGTAACAGAAGTTTGATTATATGGATTGCTTTTAGGTAATTCTATATTTTTTTTTTGTACCGACTGATTATAACAGTAGCCGATCGATAACACTATCCATGGTTATAATAACCGAAATCCACTGTATATAGCAGTTTTTTTAGTTTTTCTCATGCTTTCGGTTTATATTGAAAATTTTCATTACCGGTACTTGTATCTTCTACTATTTCAACTGCGTTACTGGAAAAACAGGGAACGTTCACATTTTTGTATATTGTTCAGTATGAAAAAAATGATAATAATGTAAAATAATTATTTTTCTGCTCGTTAGAGTATGAATTTCATTTAACCGTTCGGTTAAATTCGCAAAGCTTTGTTTTTTTTTATTAATGGACTAAAGTATTAGTAATTGATTTTTCCATCAATCTCTTGCCTTACGAATTTCTCTGTAACTACGCACGTTAAAGAAAATTTACTGCTTTAATTTTATACGCCGGATGTGAAATAGTGGACTATTATAGAAAAATGATAAGAAATGCTAAAAGAGTTAAATCAAACTTTGTTATAAATATTGCATGCATTTATTCTATATCATTCCTTGCTTTTTTCATTTACTATTCCATTCTTAACAAAAAGAAAGAAATTTCTAAGAGTGAAGGTAATTGTAAAACAACTCTGTTATTCTTTTACATTGTTATCTTTTTTTTGAACTACTCTGTTATTTCTTTATATTGTTACCTTTTTTTCTTAAACAACTCTGTTATTTTGTTTCATTTACTATTCCATTTTCAGTGAAAGGGAAGAGATTTCTAAGAGTGAAGGTAATTATAAAACAACTCTGTCATTTTTTTTTACGAAATAAACATTTATTTTAACAAATCAACAGCGTAAAGACTAGCGTCTAGAGACTAGTCCGACATTTCGTCTGACCTAGGTAACTAGAGGCCGCCAGGAATATACAATCTTGCGAAGGGAAATTTTAAACTCGTTTGCGATTTTTACGAAAATTGAATCGATCCCACCCCCTCCTACTATGCTCGGCAAGCAAGTATTATTCAAGCGATATGTGCGTGAAAAAATGCCCCGTAGACAACGAGTCTAAAAGAAGTTCTAATGAGCGTATCTCTTATGTATTTTCTTAATTGACAAGAGCTCTGTAGTATAGAGTTAATTGCGGTATTGGTCGAAAATGTATTTGTCAGCTAGTTTTCATTAAAAACAAAGATATTTTTCATTTGATCCTGTAATACAATGAAATAATGTAATAGTTTAAATTCATTAATACGTTTTAATGAATTGCAATTCGAAAATTATTTTGCGTTTTGTTTATATAATTTCGCGCAAAATTGTCTAACTTTCGATCGTTTCTTCTCCTTTCTTTTGCAATTTGTAATTGAGTCTTTGACGTTTCGGTGAAATTGCATAAAGAACAAGCTGTCAGCAATTATTAATAAGCCTGTGATTTTTACGTTATTACATTACATGACGTAAATAAAAAGATCATCAAAATCAGCTTGGCATTCAACGTGTTAATAAGATGAACGGAATTCTTTCTTTTTTAGAAAAATTATTCCAATCTTAAAGGCTGTTCAGAAACAGATGATGGGCCGGATGTGGCTTTTGAAATACGGTAACCGAAAAATTATAATAATGTATTTGGGATTCTATATATTGGGTTGTTCGAAAAATCCACTGCGTCCTTGATAATATTCACTTCTGTTGCGTAATTGGTGAACAGGAAAGGGATTATTTGTTATGAATTTTAGTTAAATAATAGCATTCTTAATTCGAACAAATACTATTCCTACTTGGACCACTTAAAATCCAATATTTAATGGGCAATATATAGTTAAAAGCAAAGGCAACATTTTCCCTTAGACAACAGTAAACAACTTAATATTTTAATAATGAGGTAGCAAGAATTGTTAGTCGTTACCTAGGATATTTCACTACTATCATTTATTGTAATATTTGTAAAACTTTATTAATGGCTAGAAATTGAATAAATTAGAAGCTTAGAAGACTTGGATGGATTCATTTCGGAGGAAAAAAGTGTGCAAACGGTGCAATATTTTTGATAAGGGGAATTATGAAACTTTCAACTAATCATACAGTTATCAAACAATAAATACTTCAGGCAAAATTATTTTCTAAAATTTTAATGTGCACATATCACGTTTGGGTGTTTCTAAAATATCTCTACGAACTTTTCGAACAACCTAATACTTATTCAGCAATTAGGAAAAGGTTCAAGGATATCGTAAACAATATCAGGAATTTTATGTCCTAAACGTATCTTCTCGATGTTAAAGGGTTAATAGTACTTCTCTCGACAATATTATTTTCGACCAACCCAACGCGTAATCGCTAATTCTAAACCATTGAAGGGCAATCAATATTGTAATCAGCGTGTCGTTCAATTCCATAAGCGCTTAATGAATCGTGAGTGTAGCGTAATATTTTCAATTCTCATAAAAACCGGAATTCTAGAGTTTCCCTTGGCAGCTCCCCACTATAGTTGCACGCTTCGACACTCCATTTCTTTTGCTCGTCTCGATAAATGATTGTAATAATAGTCACCGCGATTAACCTGCTACGTTATCTCGCTAAGAAAAGTGTTTTCCATTTTGTTTGACCTTTCTTTGTCTTTTTATGTACATACGAATATATTTATTCATCGCGTTAAGTAGCTACAACACTTCCGCGGCTGTTTTTCTACTTTGAGACTCTTATGTAGTTATTTATTTAGTTAGTTATTTTTATTCTCTTTTTTTTTCTTTTAAGGCCATACTTAAGGAGAGGAGCGTTTAAACAACTTCCGTGTGTGTCACCTCGAAGAAGATTTCGATGATTTGGTGTGTGGTATTCCGCGGTGCCCGATTTCTCGGGCAATTTGTGTGTTTTACATTGTTGCTGCTATTATTGTTCACAGAGATCGTTTTCGTGGTCGTTGGAAATGTGACTGTGTTTGAATTCCTTTGTTGCAGCGATTCTTGTGGACTTTCGAATGGAACTTTAGATAATTAACTGAATTTCGAAAGCTTCTCTGGAACGGACAGACGTGAATAGATGTGAATATTTTGCAGGTACGTTATTAATAAATTCATTCAATATAATATTAAAGAAAAATATTAACCTTTGTTATTATGTTGTGTGTTGAAAATTTGGAAAATTGGCAAGAATCTCTGCAGAAACTCAGTGTGAGAGTAAGGTGAGTAATCTAAAGAGGACGTTGTACTCTTCAAAAATACAGAAGTGTCGTTGAGAGAAAACTAAACAATTTGGATTATTCTATCTCTACGTAATTCGGTGCTCCTCTAACAAAATTTAATATTAACTTACATAAAATCAAAGCTATCGAAACGATTTCAATACTTAAACTGAATATTATTTCCTGAACTGGCAAATTCTCTCTTTAAAATCCATTGACATTTTTAAGTCTATAAAATCTGAAAGATTTTAATATTTCGATCACAATCTTTTAAATATCGCAAAACTTTTACTGGAACAAATTTATAGATTTTGTAAGAACTTGAAATAAAAATAACGATAGGTATTATACGTATAAAGATTCAAATTAAATTCAATACTATAAATATATGAAATTATTTGTATGTAAATAATCTGACTAGACTTTAAAGATAAAGGCACCGAATTAGAAATAGTAACAATGATTTGTTAAAAAAAGTAAGATGTCTTGTCAACTCTCAATTTTCTGCTCAAATAATAAAATGTGGTAAATGCGATTTTGGTAAGTTTACGGTACAGCAATTTAAAAATTTCTCCAGTTGTGAAAAATCACAACGTTTTTAAAAATATAATTTTCTCTGATAATAGCTGCAAAAAGTAGTTGTTAATTCAAGTTCAATCAATTCATTAATAAGTAAGAACATATATCTCAATTTTGTCAACAATTCGGCTTACATCATATTTTATAATCTGATCACAGAATTGATCATATAGGATCTTTTCTATATTTAATATAATGATAATTAGACTGCTGATGTTTATGCAAATTCTTATTTATATAGAAGCAGAATAAAGGAATGATATTTAAATAGAAATGTGTCATCTATTGTAGGTTTTCTAAACATCGTGTATATTTATTGTTAAAAGATATTTCTGAAATATATTTTAATTATCTCTTGCATGTTTCGATGGAATATAATTGCATAAAAATCCATAGTCTAATTAAAACTGATTATTTTATTAGGTATTAGGAAAAGAGCGGTTGTTCTCACAGAGATAAATTTAAATTAAATTTTGTATACTATTTAGCAAAAACAATGTAGTAATGAGATACCATTGGAAGGTTTTGTTTATTTTTCACTTTGTCAAGGGAACTCGCAACCTAGCTTTATCCGCATAAGAAGGTTTCAAATTTCGTGATTCATCTTCTTCCAATTCGCCGGAGCAATTTTTATTTAATTTTGATGGAACCTCTATAAATGCTACTAAATAAATTCAATAGATAGGTTTTTCTAAATCTTTCAGAAAAACAGTTGCATGGTGAGTAAAGGAACGTTAGAATTGATGATTAAACAAAATTGATGAATAAATCATTGTTTTCTTCTGATATAGATAGTATCCTGCAAATCCTCTTATTTAATATATCCAGCAACTTATTAGAAATCATAATATCATAAAAGGTTTTATTAAACTTGGTTTGTTAGGCTTTGCGAAGATTGATTAAAATGGTCACGACATTATGGCAAATCCATTTTGAGATGGGTCAAAATCAAATTTCAAGATTCGCGAAATTGGAATTTGAAGGTTTGTAAGGTTTCGAAACCCTCGAAACTCTGCAAACTAGAAATGTTAGAAACTCTCAATCCTATCCTGTTCCTTTTATTTGTAAGGAGTATCCATTTCGTCAGGAATTAAGATCCTAATAAATCCATTTCAGAAAATCAAATTATTCATTGAATCGAATTAAATGAAACTTAAAATTAGTTCTAATTTAAACAAATCAATGAGTTTCGGAAAAGTTTCGTAAGGTAATTATTAATTCTCGTTTTTTCTCGATTATTTCTCGATTTCTCGAAATTGTATCGATTAAAGTAAGTCTAAAGTCTAAACACGAACTTTATTTCATTATTAGTTAAATAAATTTGTGTCACGACGATATTCACGTTATTTATACAAATTATTATTTACTTAAGTTTCGGTAGATTCAAATCAAAAGTAGCACAAAGTTTCGAGTTTTGGGATTTCGGAACTTTCTCAGTTTCGATGTTTCGAGTGTTCCATCCGTAATTTCTTTGGAAAATGGTGGTATCCCACTTGCTAATCGTTTCGTTAAAACATTGGATTAAATGGTATTTAAATGTATTTAGTAATCCTACTAAATGGTGTGGTAAACTGCACGAAAATATTTTTCGAATTCTTTTCGGTTGTGAGTTCCCCTAAATAAATTCATATTTGAGGGTAGTTCAGATTATTTGAATCATACACTATAAATTTTCTATACTTCTTCAAATAGCTAATATATTATCGAAACGAAAGAATGACTTCAAATTGTTTAATTTCCTCTTTAACCCATTCAAGATTAATGTTGTTTAATGTAGCTCTTTATCTGCAATTATGTTCCATTCAGTTTGCATTGTTAAGTTTTGTTTATTAATATTGTGATTATAGAAGATATTCCAGACAATTGCACAACATTCTCTTTGCGACTATTTCTTCTTCTATAATCTTATAAAGTTTGAAGAAACTGCAACTGACATGCTACTTTAACGCAACATTGGACGTTAATGAATTAACAACAGTTCCATGTTTTCAAACAGCAACAAAAATAGTTTTCACGTCCTCGTTTCACCTTGTACGCGTGTTACACGCCACGTGGCGTGTCTAAATCTAGACTCGCGTCTATAAACTCGAAAGCGAATCGCGCGATGATCTCATCGTCGCGCTTACTGTACCAAACACTGTCTTTTATACGTATATATATTTTCTTCAGAAGACTATATCGCATTGCGCCATCAAAAACGGGAACTAAAAAGAAAATCACCACGTGTACGCATCTATTTAATTATTTTTTAAACACAACCCGCATCAGGTCCTCGAATTTTGTTCGATCTTCGAAAAGTCACCCCTTTCTTCCTTTTTTTTTCTTTCTTTCTTACAATACAACATCGGAAGGTCCAGAGTTGCTGCTAGGATATTTCTAGGAATCTTAAGGCCACGATACCAAGTGAGCGATCGCAGAACGAGTCGTCGCTAAGGGAAACACGCCATGGCATCTTACAGGAAAAGTAGCGCAGGAGTTTTCCCTATTCTCGATCTTTCTCAGCACGCAGAAAGCAACGCAGCGACGAGGATCGACGCGTCAGAAGTCGTTGCCGATTCTCACAATCGCAATCATCACACCACTTAATGGACGATCCGCGGTTTCAGGAAGCATTTGAAAAATCAACTACCAAAAAAGTCCTTTTTTTCCCCTCCGATCTATCGGTAATATTCCTTCAGTCTACGGAGGAAACGAGGTGTATCGGTTTAAAAAAATAGCTTTCTCTCTCTCTCTCTCTCTCTCTCCCTTTCGCTCGTTCTTTCTCTCTCTCTCATTCTTGCTTTCTTTCACCTAAATCTGGTTTCGAATATTCGAAAAGGATTCACACACGATCACCGAGTATCAAAAGAGAACGCAACCTCGACTCGGTCGAAAAATGGTACATCATCAACGTCGTAGTTTCCAAAATCACTCTATAATCTTTCAATAACGATCGAACTAAGCGAATCGAAAATATTTATTCCTCTTCCTCTCTGTTCTACCTACAAACAACCCCTAATCCAAAGTACTCGTTTCTGCGTGCGAACGAAAGCATCGGTAGTCAAAACGAGGGTACTTTCTGTCATCGTGGTCCTGTTTAAAGAGGAGCGAAGAGTTAACAGTTTCCAGTTAACAGCTCTTCGTCCTCCATGTTCTCCAAAGTGTCCGCGTCTTCGAAGGGAACATTAGAGATCGACGAACGTCCAGGGGGGTATGATTTCATGCGAAGTTATTTTTATGCCTCCCTGGAGGAAAACAGAAGAATCCCGTATTCAAACTGGAGCACTGGGTCGTCGTAGGAGCGACGAAAGTAGCGAACGTCGGGGTGGCCGTCGCCATGGACGACGTAGACGTCGCTCGTTGTCCGCGTGGGACGATGTCTGCCCCTCGACGATCCCCAAAGGTCAAGCTTTCTCTTCCTCCTCATCGATTTCCTCTGACGATTCCGAAGAGGAGGTGATGAGAGCGGTTGAGAGACTTGGAACCTGGGCTGAGTAAGGGAAGGAGCTCATTCGAATTCGCTGAGGAGGATTCCAACACTCTGGCAGAGAATGCGAACCGTCGTCTGTAGCCTTGTCCGAATGGGACCTTCCCATGGAACCTAGTTCCATCATGGACACTCGTCGAGTAGGTCCTTTCTTGCCGTCTGTAACAATTAAACTGTTTATTATCTACATTATTTTGCTGAAGGCAGTGTAGACTACTTCCATCTTGTGTGTGACATCGTGGGACTTTGAATATATATATTATGATTTCACTTAGGTTTCGTTGATGGATTGGAGATCTGGTAAGTTTTTTCTTAAGTTTTGGAGTATTTGATTTCTTTAATACATTCGCTGCTACTGACGCATACGTTACGTAAAGTACCGCATGTTAAGACGCTGAGTGCCGTGTCGGTCACCGATGACAGACGCAGTCATAAATGATCAGTCATTATGAAATATAAAAAATATCCTTTTTCTTTTCTTTTAAATTAAAATGGCACTGTTTTAAAGCGAGGCATGTAGCAATTATATTCATTAATACGTCTTTTTTCGATCAATTCTTCTCTTTTCTTTTGCAATTTGTAATTGAATCTTCGACGTTTAGATGAAGTTGCATAAAGAACAAACTTTAATCCAACGTTTTTCTCCAGTCAACAGTTATTAGCTTGTGATCGACACGTTAGTTCTTTTTACGCTATTAAATAACGGGAAGATTATCAAAATTAGCTTGGCGCTCAACGTGTTAAGTACGTGTTGTGCGGAGCTTAGGAATTTGAATTCAGGAAGGCACAGGAGCAAGAGGAATTTTTCGCACGCTCCACCTATCCCCACCTTTAGCTCTTTCAGTCCCGATTAAAAAAACAACGCGCTGCAGTTGCAAACGATTCTAAGTAACATAAAGCTTGAAACAATTATTTATACAGTTTCTGTCTTTTCACTATAAATTAGGACAACATAAATGATCTTGAATCCCGCCTCTGAAGATCTGAAAGTTTTCATTATCTATTCGCCTTTACTGGTTTTACAATTTATACTTTTCTACGTTCTCGTACGATGTACGGCCTTATAATTGAAAGGGTTAACATTCTTAAATTCGGCAGAATGGGATCTTCGGTAGCGTTCTATCTCACTCAATTTCGACACGTCTGGTATTCTTTGTCGAGCACTGGATTAGTAGATGTGATTGTCTCGACCAATACCGAAAATACATCTGACGCACGATCGCTCTAGCCAAGAGTAGAGCAGCGATTTATCACTCCAGCCAATTAGACCCGCAGTCCTTCCAAGTAGCTCTGCACAGTACTTGTAAGACAGTTTTCCGTATTTAACGAATATTTGTTGTTGCCGTGTTGCCACGGTTAGAAGGGCTGGAAGGATGGTATCTATGCAGTGTAGCTTTAATTGGTCAGAGTGAAAACCAGAGTTGGGCATATTTTATTTGAATAAATCCTTAAAATTTATTCGTAAGCAACAAATAACGATTTTATTCGAAGAATAGTTGTTCGGTCTTTACGAATAACGATTTTATTCGAAAAAAAAGTAATTCGTAGAATCTATTCGATGAAAAGTTATTCGTCATTTATGAATAACGATTTTATTCGAAGAAAAGTTACTCGCAGAATTTATTCGAAATGCTATTCGAATATTTTATTTGTAGAATTTATACGAATAATGTCTAATTCTGGTGAACGGGCACGCTCCTTCTTACACGTATTTTCAGATTTAGCATACTATTCGCCGAACGGGTCATACATACTAATCACCAATAAACTACGAAGTGTCACTGGCAAAGGACAGGTGTAGCCAGCGAAGGATTTGTGCCATTCCAGATGCCAACTTTCTAGCTCGCAATACATAACACAACAGAATGTGCAGTAATTTGATACAATTATCATTAACTAAAACAATGATATGACTAATAAAAAAATATGCAATTTCCGAAAGGTCATACAAAACATTTTATAGTTTGCCCATGCAAAATTGAAGTCTCGAGCAGAGTTTAGGATCAAGTAGCGAAAGAGAGGGAAAGAGGGATCTAAAAGATATCTTTAGCTGTCGATCTACCAATTGTAATGTTATACTTCTGCAGTTCAGCTAATTAAGTCATTCAGGAGAAACAGAGGAATCCTAGCTGAAAATCTTATGCGAAATCTTAGAATGGTAAGGCTCAGTAAAATTGCCTTCTCGTTGCCTGTTGGGCGTTAAGGTGAATTTGATGCGACCAGCGTTGGTATAAAGAATGTACAAGAGCAGGTGGAGAGGGAACTGTACGGGTGAAGGATGAAAATCACGAATCCGATTCTTCTTAACTTAAGAAGCGTCACCAAATCAGTTTCGTGATGTTTACTTTCCACCCGTACAGTTTGCCCTCTCCATCTGCTCTTGTGCATTCTTTATATCATATCATTGCTGGTAACAATTGCCTGCAGAACTGACTCACAGGTCTCTTCAGTTTAACGACGACAGCTGGACAGCATCTAGGGACCATCCACTAGAAGACTTTCGGCAATATCACAGATGTGGTAATTGCGACGAATTTGTGACGAAGACCGCGTAAAACCAGGAAAAGTTCCATAAGAACACACTCTCGCAATTTCATCAACCAATAATAGCTGAAAGAAACATTTCCGTCCACTCAATAGACATAATCTATCGAAACATATAAAATCGTAGAGGGAACTCAGAACGACATCACCGTGAAACTAGAGAGTCAGAATTCATAGAAGCCGCGATGTGAACACGTCTAATCGTAGAATGTACACATTAATAAAATAAAGCACCTTAACACTTTGTTGGCGGAAGGATGTAACACGTTTAGAGCGGGGTCGTAATTCGTATGTCTTTCCTTGAGGCGGCTCTATTATTTGTACTTTTTTCTATCAGGCGTCGCTGATTTGAATCCAGCCATTGTATTTCTTCTGATAATATAAAACGCTCGAAACAATAACAGGCATTGTTATTTCCATTAAAGTCATGGTTAGATTATTATTATTAACCTCACTAGTAAATTTTTCTTTCGTCGTAAGTTTGTTGTTCAGGAACAATTAAAGTGACAGTAATTGGTACCTCCACCCCATCTGCTTGATTATAGACGCATTAGAAATTTCAACATTACTTGGTCAAGGTATAGTAGCAGCAAATGTAGTAAATTGTTTATAAATTATAATATGGCATCCCGTATTCGAAATTCCATTAATCGAATGACTCTCCTATTTAAATATTCTATTAACTGAATAATTTGTTATCCAAACAATATATTCCGCAGTAATATCATTTTGGCACAATGCACAAAAAGAACGTAACTTTAGAGAATTATTTTTGTTAAAAAAAATTATGTTATTCAAGAATTAACCCCTTAAGTGGATTAGAATTAGAAAGAATTATTACGTATTTTGCTATGCCGAGATTGCATTTAAAAAAGTAAATATATTAGAATGATGGTATGAAAATTCAGTATACAGTAATTTGAAATTTTATACGAAAACTTCAAATGAAATTATATTATTGTAGTTAATGCACAAACTTAATCATCATAAGCAACAGATATATCCTCTCTTTCTGTCCCTGCTTATGGGGATAACACTATATGGGATCCATACCGTGGTTACTATTCAAATAAATGAAGTTTAACTGCAGGAAGAAGATTGTTCTATTATTAAAAAATTACTTTATCCGGGCACTTAAGTTTTCTTATTATTTCGGATACGAGTACTATGCTTACTCTTTTCGATTAAATAAGTGTCCATAATTTAATCCAAATATTATATATAATATATGGTTGCTACGTAAAAGATTGTATTTCTATCGTACAATATTTATATGTTTAAAGAAAAGCGAAGGGATATGAAATAATCTTATATTTTTGGAAGCTATGGTGGTATATACTTTATAGGTTATTAAGGGGGACTTCGAGTGTATTTAGAGGAAGAGATGAATCGTAAATCTTATGGGGCGTTTATGATTTGTAATAAAGATAGATATTTAGTGGTAATGAAATCACAATTGACAACGAACACTCCCATCCATAAATCAACAGACATTTGCTGGTTTTTAATAAAATGGTTGTTGGACTAGACTTTCAGTACCATCTTTGAAAGCAATATCATTAGATATTCACTGTGATGTAAATATTTGGCGTTTTCGAACCGTAGCACCAAATTTTTTTACTCTAGACTTGTTGAGTGTCCCAAGAATTATGGACAAGAGTATAACACCTTATGGTACGCAATGAAATTATTCCTTTTAATATTTTGGCTGTCTTCAATGCTCTAAACTACATTTCAATTAATTATTTCTTGCTGTATAATTGCACTTTTCTAACACTACAGTAATTACGGTCTAAAACATGTGCTTATTAATGTGCGGTGTACTTGAAAAACACAGCAGTTTAAAACGATGTGCTGCAGTGTTAAAAAAAGAAAAAAAACTATACGTATATCTGAGAAATGTTTAATTTTATTAAAATAGATACAATTCATAATTATTTAACAAAATATAAATATTCTGTTGGAACAGAATATGTATAAAATACGCTGCGAAAGAAAAATAATAAGTGAACAATTATTCTGAACACAAGTAGACAAAATTCTTAGTTAACGAATTTGTAAAAAGACTGTAACATCCATGATAAATAATAGTACTACATATACTCAGGATACAAAAGATTCCCACAACATTTATAAAAATATTCGATTGAACGGAAAGTTCGTGTATTTTTATTTTTTCGTATCCAGTTATATTTCTTTTTGGGAAAATTAATTTTTGGTACTATCTATTATATTATCTTTTGACTACTAGAAGAAAATGTAAACATACAACAATAAGTACTAACGAATTATGTAACAGACTGTTACACGATTATTTCGAAAGAAACATTCCGTTCAACCAAATATTTTGAAAGATGAGTCGTTTTACATGCAAAACAAGTGGAACCCTTTTATAGAGTTTTATTGAATAATATAAGGTGTGCCACCTAAAACAGGCTACCTAATTATCTTTTACCTTATGTATTATATAAAACTCTTGAAAGCTCTGCAAAGGTAATTTTGAAGCAGAAATGCGTTTTGCAGCGTATTCACCCTTTGATACTATTTAAGATACGTATAAAATTTTAATTAAAAAAAATAATTAGGTGGCCTATTTTAGATAAGACACCTTCTATATTAGCTACCCTTTGTTGGCAAGTTCAGCGGCGTTTAAGTGCCTGTTTAAAAATCTCTATAAAAAGATTTACAGTCAGTCACAAAAGATTACATACACATTTTAAATTTCCAATATTTGCATATTTTAGAATGATGAAAATGGTGCAAAAATTCGTGAAATATAAAATTATCAATAAGGAAGATTTTTAGATGACGCTTCATAAAATGAGCATCATAGATTATAGTATGAATAAAATTACTTCTAAAAATGTAAAACATATTTATTTTTGTATGATAAACAACTTTTAACACGCCAGAGATGCATCAGAAAGTTCAACAATGTTAAAATATAGTTATAACAATAAATTTGTTATGTTTCAAAACACGTAGGTAGAGTTTCTTGAAATTATTTTTCCGGCTTATGTATATTTTTTATAAACAAGTGAAAGAAAGGAAATAATTTTTTTTAGAATACATATGCAATCTTAATTAATAGGTGAAGAAATCTTCTTGAAATGGTCTATAGCAGTACTTTTCAACTTTTTTTGTGTCGTGACCCACTTTTATATGGTTCAACCATTTTCTCCCCCAATTTTTTTCTAGATAGGTAAAGATAAATTTAATCCTTTCGCTACGGCGGATTTTAATCAAAGAATACACGGAAGTTGTTAAAGTAATGTATTGCATTGCGTTAAATTCATATTCATCTTTCACTTCTTTTCTATTCTTCAGATAGCAAAAAATTTGAAGTATTTCAAGACGTCAACAGTGTTTTAAATTACCAAACTTAATCAACAAAAGTCACCAACAACGCACTACGCGCGAATTTCTTGAGCGCTTATAGACTGCGGATTTTAATGCAGATTTTTATTTTTATTAACTAAATTAAAGAAATGGGGTCTGGGTGGAGGGTTGTTTCACCCTCTAAATAATATAGTATGTATTTTACCTTGGATACATTTTGTATTCTTGTAAGTTTTGCGAGAGCTTTAATTTTCTGCATATTTAACTTTCCCATAAATACATAAAAATCCGAAATCTATTTACAAGAAATCAGAGTTATATCACTAATAGAATAAACTAATGTAATTACATTAAAACAAATATGTCTTAAAAATTCACGATTAAAAATAATGATTCTCTTTGAGTTTCGCGATCCACCAAGTGGAAATCATTGGTCTAAAGTCTTGTACCGTTTTTTTAAATAATTTGAAATTTAAAAGTATACGCAGACTTTTGCGACTGACTGTATCTGTCAAATCAACAGCGATATCCACAGAGTTAATTCAGATAAATGAATAAATTATGAAATGAATTGAATTTATGAATTTGAAATTTATTAATTTAAAATTATATAGCCAATATTTACATTATAAATTTGTTTCATTTTGCTCGTGTGTACCTTGCTCGTACTCACTGAGGGTTTTTATGGGCGAATCTTCTGTCTGTTCTGTCCCCGTCAACTTGTACTCGTCACGTTCGTCCACGGTTTCCTGGCAATCGATACCATCGGAAGTGCACACGCTTTCACGACGGAACAGACCAATTACTGACTGGACCTTTGGCTGCTCGATTCCACCTTTAATTAAAAGGGAGTGTCACTAATGAAGTTGATGAAGATTCATCGAGTGTTTCGATTTGACCACCTGAAATATCTCTCTTGCGTCTACTAGTGAAAGATAGGGTAGACATAATTTGTTTTAGATTATTACTATTTTTTTTAGTGGGTAATGGCGCGAACTCAATTTGAAAGTCATTATATCACGTTTATTATCCGCAATGAGGAAAATTGCAGAGTTTCTATATACGGCCTGGGTTATTAGTCCATTTTTCATCGAAAGCACGTCGAATAAATAAAAATGTATGGGCTGCTGGATTTTATAAATTATGGTGGCTATTAACCATTTCAAGTCGTTGCAACGGAAGACTAAATTGTTGAATATTAACTCGATTCGTTTCGATCAAAGTCATTAATGTTAGAAAGTTACTAGCAATAGGAAGAACCTGTATATTATACATTAAGAAAGAAATTGTCATAAATTTTGAATCTTTATTTTAGATTGTCGTGGAATAAGATGATAAAATATGCGGTAATTGATTTATGTCGCAAATTGTAAAAATTAGGGATGGGACACCCCAAACCTCGAAATATTAAAACGTATCGAAATTCAAAAAGTTTCGAGTTTCGAGAATTCGAAGCTTTGTGTTACTTTCATGATTCGAAACTCTTGAAACCTAGATAAATAATAATTTATATAAATAGCGAGAATATTGTCACGGTGTGAATTTATTTAAAAAATAATCTAATTGGGTTTGCGTCCCAAAAAGATGAGTAATTATTTTGATAATTAAGAAGTTTTTTCTGCTACTCGTTTATGTAAATTATAATTTTGCTGAAGTTTCATCTAATATTAATGAATAAGTAATGTGACTTTCTAAACAAAATTTCTTAGATTTCGAAAGCTTCGAGTTTTGAGAGTTTCGAAGTCTTGCAATATTTCGGATTCGAGTTTCACGAATCTATAAGTTAGGTTTTAATCCGTTTTTAATAAAAATGTATTTGATCCATCCTAAAATAAGTTATATTTAGTGAAGTCTTTTATTTCAAAAGCGATATTTATTATGCAATGACCTAATTTATTATCATCAATGGTAGAGAATTCATATATTTTAAATTAGAAGGATAATTATAAAAAATTTCAAAAATTTGTTATTTCAGTATTTCTACGCAACCAAATGTTGGCGTTCGTTTAGAAATAGTTTTATGAAGCTTTTGCTCGTTTCTAAGATACTGCAATCAAGTAGATATCCTCTGTTGCATAATTCGCAATAAACTCTATTAATTTTAAAACTTTAAGTGGAAATCTTTAAGTATCAGAGATACTTCAGGCGGTGATAATAATCGAAACACTTTGTACAACAAAGTGTAAAACACAAGTGCTCGTGGAAAAATTCAGCAACACAAAAGTGTTCTCAACGATTAGTTGAGTTTGAGCTATGCACAGAGAAGATTTGAAGTTGGATGGAATGCACGTGTATTATTTTAGGTGTGATGCACAATCAATCGTGTATAGTGACACTGAGTGTGTGTATGTGAGTGTTTTGTGTTTTTAAGTGGTTTATGAGCTTCAAGGGGACTGGGTAACCCAAAAATCGAAGAAAAAAACACATTCCTTTGTAAGTCGAAAAGAAAAGAACGACATAAAACTCTGAACGACTTGATGCATTAACATTTACATGTTCTCCAGCCGGAAGTCCGAGGTTAGTATCCTCCGAGCTCGTTAAGCTGTCTTGCCTTCACAAATACGGGTCTCCTGTAAAGCAGCGTTTTCAAACATTTTACGTACCTTTTTATCTACTTGCCGAATCGAGACACAGATAGTTCACAGAGAGTTATACATTTAAGAACGGTAATTGAAAATTAGACAGTAGTGAATCTAATAGTCGAATTAAGTAAGTTATTTTAATAGTCTAATTAACGATAAGTAAGGTATACGTTTGTATGTTTTAAACAAAACACGTTTCGAGCTTGTTATTAGATATTCAATCAACCTTCTATTGAAAAATAGACCAGCAACGTGGTAGGGAATACCTGAAACAACGCACGCAAAATTTAAGAAATGCATGAGTAAATTGCTTATACAAATAATAGGGGTTTTTCCTAATATAAGAGGGGTTACCCGAGCCCCACAGAAAAAGCTGTATATTTGAGTCTATTTAGAGTAAGTGTTAAAGAGAGTCACGTAGACTTGAGTTGGATTTGTAACTCATAGGTGCTACGTTAACACATTCGAGACTGGTAACGTAGTTCTACGTCTGTTTGATTTTTTAGCTGAATACTTTCACGTTATTTCAAAGTTAGCTGAGTACCGAACAGGTAGTCCTACTATATATTTTCTCATATTCACACCGATTTAGATGCATTTTACAATCGTTAAGATTTTATTACGTGTTGTTACATTTCTTTTTAAATTATTATTCAGACAAAATAGATACCACGCAAGACTATTATGAAGAATAAATTTGTAGAAACGCTATTAAGTTTTACGTTATATAAATATAAATATATTTAATAAAAGACAGCTCTATCAATGTTAATATTTTTATCAGTTTTTTCAACATGCCCTCGTAATATTTGATTTATTTAAATTTTAAACAAGAAATCATTATAAGCATCGCATCGAAAAACAATATTTGTTATATTCGCACACATTTAAATAGCAGAACTTTGCGGTATTCAGCTGTAGACTTTTAGAAATTATCTTTCAGCTAAGTGTTTCCTTCGACCACCGCCGGTCGTTAATGTGTTAAAAGATAATTCAGTAATTTATTAAACCTTTGCATTTCAAAACTTGTTAATAGTGTGATACACTGATGAGCAAAATTTTATTCCGATGATGGGTAACAGATTAAAATCAAGACTAACATTTTTTCGCCACTGATGAATAAGAATTTATCTGAATAAGAAATTATTCAAGAAGGAAATTATTCGAATAAAAGGTTATTCATATAAAATTCATCTAAAAATTTATTCGGGTAAGAGAGTCTTTACATTATATTGCAGAGATGGGTGAAGTAAGAATGTGTAGACAGTACCGAACGTAAAACATTTTTTCAAACCTTATCCTTGAAACCTCATCATAGTGGTTTTTACAATTATGTTTTGTTCAAATGTTAAATAAAAAAATGTATTGCTTTCAGGTAGATTTATTCGAATAATTAATGAAAAGTTATTCAAAATTATTATGGAGAAGAATTTGTTACGGATAATAAATAATTATACTGCGGATAAAATATCTGATTAAATAGAATTTATTTAGATAACTATTTAAGATAAATATATAATCGAAACGATGCGAATAATGCCCAACTCTGACTCTAGCACTGTTTCGTTATGAATTTTATGAGAAGTTAATAGAAATATGTAAAGGATAGATGAAAACAAAAAAATTTTAACTTGACTTTCACGTTCGGTGTTGAATGCAACATTGTATTTTCTTACAGCAAAGGTAAATAATAAGTGATTTTTTTCTTTAGCAAAACTAGTTGCAACTTTGAGTATTGAATGTTTTTTTAGAGAAACAGAAGAAAATGCATTTGGTTTATTTCAAATTTTCAGCTTAATTTAAAACGCAATTAAATGTGTTGTGTATTGAATGTGCTTCTCACGAGATAAAAACAATTGGTCCTCAAAGGGTTAATAAAATGGTATTTGCTTTTGCGCAAATACACACTGAATATTGTATAAAGGTACCGAATTAACTTTTACACCTAATAATTATTTTGTGCCTTACTGTAAAATCTTGTCAGCTTTGTCAACTTAATACCGCCTTCTTTTCCGATGAGGAAATTCTTTGGCAGCTTGATACATGGAAAAAGACCATTCAATATGATCAAATTTATTTTGAATATCAAATACGTATTTAATTTATTGAAATAAATATTCAACTTTGTGAAAGTATACACCGATTAGTTTGTACACCTAATATTTGTCAGATATTTTTTAATTATTCGCCAGATATTTTTTTATATAGTTTTTAGACACTTGTTGAATATTTTTTAAATATTTTTGAGATAGACGATTTCTGAATCATCTTTTTCGAAATCCTATAGATCTATACAATGTGATCCAAAGTTATAGTATAGATGTTGGTTCAAGAATATTTATGTATCTTAAAGTGTTAAGTGTACAATGTACTAAATGTGTCACTGTATTATTATATGAACTTAGTGCTCTATCTCGAGTGTAATGTAATAACTATGTTACACTAATCTACGTATTGAAATGAAATATTCTGGGCACTGAATTTCTTATTTAATCGATCTTACCTAAGAATGTCGCCGAAGGAGAGCTGTAAGCCAGGTACTCTTTGTTGGAACACCAAGCAGGGAATTCGTTCTGTTTAATCGGGTGACCGGAATCGTAATCGTCTTCCCTCTTCCATGGTAACATGGTTTCCGTAGCTGTAGGTGTCGTTACCCTATAGCTTTCTATAATTAAAAAAAAACAAAGCATACGTACTGAATAAAACCGTTGAAACGACCTGAAACTGTTCTACAAGGTTTAACAGAAAATTCACTAAATGAAAGGGTATAATTTCTTTTAATATAAATAATATTACAGTGAAACATAATAATAAACATCACAATGAAACATAACAATAAAAAACGTTACAATAAATATAAGGTTTCAATAAGTGAGTATAAGTTTCTTTAATAAACAAGGAGTTAGGATTCTTTTTTATTCCATCAAAAGAAATTCTTAAGACAGTTAAATCAAGGAAAACACTTCACGAAAGACTAAAGTCGAAAGAATAGAATATTCGTTTGAATAGGGACAACTTCTTCCAATAGCATCACCGTCGCTCGGAGAACTCACCGTCGCGTCCCAATTTCATATCCGGATCGTCGGTATTTATGGTGTCCATTGAGGTAGTAGTCGTTGCGCCGTGATGGTTCTCCGCATTCACGTTCGACGAGTCTATGGAAATTGGCGGACGAGAAATTATAACTATGAATTGAGCCAAGAATTAGCCGGCTCTACTCCTTTCTTTCCGATTTTATATTCAAAGAACGCTCCAACAAGAAGTCTGAATTATCATTCTTCGAACTAATTTCTCAAAAGAATTTGCACACCGGCAGATATAATTCGTCCAAAACTTTCCCTTCGAACGACGACGTAGAAGCTCTATTGAAATTAATTTCAGTTTCACTGAAAAAAAACAAAAAAAAAAAATGTTATTTTCTTACCGGAAGTACGAGCTGTGAAGGTAATCGCAGAGTCCCAGTCCTCTTTGCTCGAAGGCTTTGAGGTGTCTCCGTTCTCCAGCTCGTACAGGACGCCGTTGATGTAATCTACGAGCAATGAAAATTCACGTATTCAAACGAGAGCCTTTGCCTTCAACGACCGAGCATCGATATTCTTTTGCCAATTTACCTTGGGTGAACAACTTCGTCGAGCCATTCTGCTGGAACTCCGGGAAACTAACGTGATTCTGCTTACCGTCCTATAGTTCGAAGGAACGATAATTTTAATTGCAAATGAAACGTATTCGATTTGGATGACACGCGTAGCTACGCCTACAATCTTCTTACTTTGAGTAATTTTTTACTGCGCTTGTGACGATGTTTGTGCTCTCCCATCATTCGACGTATATTCATGTGCATCTTGTAATTGACTTGTGTCGATAGGTCGCGATCGTTCACCGCGTGTCGGCTGTAGCTTAAACGCCGATGCTGCAACAGTTTTGTTCCGTGCTGTAGGGAAATGTTTTTTTCATTTTCGTCTCTTCGTTCGTTATGTATACATAGTGACTCACATCGACATGCGACACATATATAGAAATTTTGTTATTGTACACAAGCAAACGTTAATTAATCCTTTCACTACGGCAGATTTCATTCGAAGAGTACCAGGAAATCGTAAGAATATTGAATTGGGACATTGGATGGGAAACGAGCACATAGGCCAAAATGTCATTTCGAGAAAACCAATTTTAAAGTTTTCATTTAAGGTATTATTTAATGAAAAGTAATACAATAATAAAGATGGAGTTTTTTTCACCGGAAGCCTAAGTATTATTCAACTTTTTTGGGATGTCTATAAACTGACTGTATTTTATTTCTTACATATGCCTTGTTTCTGAAAAATCTTATATTATTATTGTCTGAAATGAGTGCTGATAATGCAAATAAATAATGTTGTTTAAGTCATGTTCTAAGTGGTACTGGTTTCCGCGTTCCAACAAAGCGATCCTATGCATTTTATTCGTAAGCGGTGGATAAAACGTTAAGATATAGTAATATTATTTTTCATTACATAATGCCTTAATGAAAACTTTGAAATTGCTTTTCTCGAAATGACATTTTAGCGTATATGTCCTTTCTCCATCTAATGCCTGAATTGCGTTACGTTCAATTTATATTCTTCTTTCGGTTCTTCCGTATTATGCATTCGAGCGGCAAAAGGTAGCAAATACTTCGGTACACCAATAGCATTGGATAATCGCGGTTAATCGATAGAAAGTGTCCACAGTGCAAACAAGACACGAATTCTTTGAGCGCCCGTAGGCGCCAGTAGTATTGAAAGGGTTAATTCCTCAAAGGCGATTCAAAAATACAGTCTCTCAAATTCTAAGGGGTTAGACTACTTTGCTCGGTTCAAAAAATCCAATTTCGTTTCTTTTCATACTTCATTGTCTTGAAAATAAGAAATCTTAATTGGGAAATAATTACTGCGCAACGTTATCTGATACTGTTAAAGAGTTTGCGATGATTCTTGTTCACATCAGAACACTGCATTCATAAATTTGAATATCTTTTAAAGGGTATGTGTTATTGTAAAAGATCGACAGTTAGTAAATTCTAGGTTTTACCGATCAATCCTGGTATTTATCATTGTGAGATGGTAAAAGTCCGAAAACATTTTATAAACCTTTTCATTTCGATTTTTCACCGAACCATTTCGATAAATGGCAGGATTTACCAACACCAATTGGTAAAAGTCTGTTTTGTCTGATTGTGACTATGCTTTTTAAGTGAGCGTGTGTTTCCTTCTTAATTTTTAATTATTTTTTGATTTCTTTGTATTTGGTAGAGGTTCGAAATGAAAGGGTTTACTCACTACCGTAAATACTAAGATTGACAAGTAAAACCTAGGACATACCAATTTTCGGATTTTTACAGTGACAAATACATAAAATGCCTATTGCGCAAATGTAACCTGGGCGTAAAAATAATAAAACGTATCGGCAGATCTAATATTTTTGAATCGTCCTGCATAGCTACCTTCCAAATGAAATATTCGCTTTTACAATGTAAATAAAGTTTGCTCTAGAGAGATGGATTCCGGAGCCACGGAAAACTGAATCTATAAAACAATAACTTTACTACGGCAAAAATAATTCTGCTGTATTAATTGTAGAGTTATAAGCTATAAAAATAAATCTAAATTTTCTTCGATAATGGTATTTTCGGTCAGCATAAGGTATCCCTCACAGATTTAAACGATTGAAGAGTAATTAATATTTCACTGAATTCCATAAGCACTTAAAACTTTATCTGTGCTTTTATCGAAATTGTGTTTTTCAAATTGGCGCGCAGATTAACTCAGTAACTACTTGACTAATAAACTTCAAACAAAGTTAGTTTAATCCCTTATACATTTCTCCAGGGATCATACCTTTGATCTTAATTTATCTTTCATTTGTAATACTTTTTCGATCAATATAAACTTGAATTATTTACTGAAAAAAATTTATTTTCATTTTGAACTCAACAACTTAATCTTTCCGAATTTTTATTAATGATAGGTATAATCACAGCACGAACTAACTTGAACATCATTTCTTCTTTTTCTAAATTTTGACGATTGTAGCAAATATAATGGAAAAAAATCTTCTACGTAGTTTATAAATATCCCTTTGTACCCGCAAAATACCAATTTTTATTGCTAATGCTTTTTTAAACAAAATATAAAAAAATTATACGATTTTGTTGCTTCTACACGAGAATCCTTCCTTAATTAATCATGAGCGTAATTCTTTCAATTTCAATAGAAAACAAAATTCTAGGGTTTGCTTCGGTAGCCGCGTCTCTCTAGGGCTGAGCATTACAGTTAAATTTCAACTATCAATCTTCCTAACGATTCAAGAGCATCATTTATTCCTATTAACTTTGACTCTCGAGATCCGAGTCAAGGATAAAAATCGGCAACTAATATTTCAAGAAGGTAGTAAGATGTTCCTTTAGGAAACATTCGTCGTCAGCAAAGCTTCTCAGGGCCGTGAATACACACAATACATATATGTAAAATCTCGTGCTCAGCAATGAGGGTTTCTTACCCTCTTGTAAGGCTTGCAAAGTTCTTCGGCCAATAGGTGGTGAATCCTGGCGTCCGTCAGGTCCTTCTTGGAAGGGTTGTACTCCAGTTCTTGGAGATCAATATTCCAGCCCGCTTCGAGCTGGCTGCAACTTGGACTGGAAGGAGAAAGAATGAGACTGCATTTTATGACGGCCTGCCACTTCAAGATCGATACTGGTGCCTCGAGGAGGGTTCGCTGTTCAATCGAGATACAATGCAGACTTATCTTCGGTTATGCTCCTTGGCCAATGTGTGTACGGGGTGAGTCATGGAGCATCGACACCCTACGGTGTCTTGTAAACCGGAGAACATTACGATACACTGTACCCGGATCAAAGTTATTTGATATTGGACCCATTCGGTTTTCTCCATGATAAGATCTTAGCAATACCAGAAATCGCCGTACATATTTTGTTCCTTTTTTATCAAAGGTAAAAATCAACCCTCTATAATCGGAATTTTGTTTATTAGGATGAACAAAATTGTAATTAATTAAAATTACCTTATTTGGATCTAGACAGTAGGAAATAGTAATCGTTGTAAATAAATTATTTGCTATTGCTACGATAATATAGAGGAGAAGGTAGGAACATGAGATAGGGCAGACATGTGAGATATCATGGTTTTTATCTATACAGAGTATTGGCATTTTGAATAACGATGGGAAATTAAGAATTACGAAGATTATAATGCCCTTCCATAACAGTTGCTTGTTTTCGTTGTTGTTCCTTTGTTTAATAAACATTTTTGGTTTGGGTCGCAGCACAAAGTTTTCTCGTGTTCATATTGAAGTAAAATTTACTTCAGCTTATTTAGCGATTTTAAACGAAACAAAAACAGTAAGATATTCTATAGTAATCGTAACATTGGAATATCAGTGAGAATTTAAAGTATATAGTGTTTTTCATTGTGATATAATGAGAAAAAGTAAATTGGCGGGTTGGCAATAATGTGAGACACTTGATTAATTGTTAGAATATAATAGTTTTGATTATAATTGTTTACTCTTGGATGTGTCTCAAATTTGATTTAATCACGAATAAAGCAAGAAAACTGCATATGAAAGTGTCTCACCATTATGGCTGGACAAGTCTACAGAATGTAATTTATGTATACGATTATGGTAGAATTAAATAAATTGTGATTCTATTGTTATATTTCACACTTGTATATCGTTAAAACTTCTTTACCGATACTTTAACCCAGTTTCATGACTTATTTTTCTTGAAAGTAATACTGTCTCATATTGCTACTTGAATTTTCACTAGTTCGATCTTTCCTTAATTTCGAAAAAGTAAAGAATTCGAATGTTCTGTAAGGTGCATAATATTTATGTTCATATAGCATATTTCACATGAAATATCCTAAGGCTATTCGTCTGATTTTCTCGCTTACAACAACTCTGAGACTTCGTAAGTTAAAAAATAAAATGGGTATCACACATTCCTACCCTTTCTTCTACTAATAAAATATAACAATGTAACAAAAAGGAGATAGAATACCTTTAAAAGGTGTACATGTATTGTAGATATATATACGCTTATGTAATTTGTAAATCACATAGCGTTATAAAGGGTTAATTCGATGCTTTTCCTCACAAAATTCAATGTTTATTAATAAACCATCAAATAAAATTTCAATGTTTAAAATAGTGGAGATTATTCTGAGTAACATTCCCTATTAACCCTTTTACGGTTAAGTCCGTATGTCGTACGTGCATGTTGAAAGGTACTAACTTTGAAGTCAGCAGCGACATGTGGGCATCCAAAAGTGTTGCGATCATCAGAAACTTGTTCTAAGATTATTTATGTTCCCTTAATTTATAAAGAAGAAGCGTAGAATTTCCAAATCTTTCGTTTGAATTTTGTGTTATAGAAACGCTTACAATTACAGTACGCCGTCATTTTATTCAACACTGAACGGGTTAAATACTAGAAGTTCATGCGGATTTATATTACAAAATTCAAATAATCTTAATCTTCTTGAAACACAGGTTTAGTTGATAGAATGAAAAATGGACAGAATCTTCTAATGATATTACGGCTGCTACGTCATTTTCGTGAAATACTATAACACGAAGTATTGGCAAAACAAAAAAAATGAACGTGTTACTTGATATGTATTTATTTGGCAATTACCGAATTCTCATTTTTCTTTAATTGGATTTTGGTGACTATTGAATATTTTATCAACTATAGGACAACCGCGTTTTCAGACTAATGTAAGCTTCTAATTCTGTATGTCATTAACATCGAATTTTTGGACTTCTATTTTTATTCATATTTTAGAACATATGAATACATTTTTTAGTGAAATTGCCAAGAACATAGAAAAGCATAATTGTTATACAATGGCAATCCATTTTTATGGAAAGAATAAAGAATTAAATAAAATAATAGCAAGACAAGTAGAAACTTTCAAGATTTTCATGATGTTTAGATGGCAGATTAACTTCGATACTTTTTTTATTGAATAAAGTTCAAAGTTAGTTTCGTAAACAACTCACTTAAATATACTTTAAAGCTGCGACCATCATTATGTACTCTAACTCCATTGTAAAGTCAATCACTCGCAACACTAAATAAAGGAAGGAAAGCATTGAGGTGAAAGTATTGAATTCAAAGAATTGTTTGCTTCGACTTTTTCTTCTTGACAGAAAACTTCTTTTGATAATTAATATATTTTCAACGGAGTGCGAAAAGGATGCCATGCATCCATTACGATCAAAGAAACATTCTTCGCCTTCCGTATTGTGGAAATAAACAGGTCAAGTACGAACGAGATAATTCAGATGCGGATGGAGGAACGAAGAAAAGAAGTTGCGGGAAAGAAAGAAGAAAAGGAAGTGAAGAAAAGAGTCCTACCTTCCATTGAACTGTCCCGTGTTGCTATAGTTGCGGAATATCGCGGACATGCTTTCAGTTCCGCTGATATTACCAATGGTGGACGCGTTCCTCCTAATGTAATCCAGAGCGTCTTTCATTGCGAGTTTTGAATACGTTTCCAATATTTTTGGCTCGGCGCCGCAGTGATCCCTTACCAGATACGGACGAATGAATTTATTATCGAACCGTTTGAACCTGCAAAACAAGAATAAAAAGGAAAAAGAAGTAAAACGAGTAATTTGACAAATTAGAAGTTTAAGAAGTGAATTTAACCTTCATAGAATTGGGATTGAAGACTGACATTAAAGACAACAATATTCTCAACACTATTTTTGTTCTAATTGTTAAAGGAAGTCGTCCAAACGTGGGCTAGTTAAAGTATAAGAAATAGTAACCATTGTTTGTTGTATTAACGCGTTTTGCTGCAAACAGTGTCATTGTTACGAATTTCGCAATCGTAAAGGTTTTTACAGGTATGTTTGTTTCATTGTTCTCATAATTATCTGTTGAAGTAAGAATTAATTTGCTAAGTGCATAGTGTTGCTAATATTGACAGCCTTTTTCACCCATTTCCAATAAAAGGAACATCTTTCTGAAAAAAAGACAACAGTTTTCATTTTTATTTTAGATTATTTTGTGAGTGGCCTATATTTGGACCACACTTTCAAAAATGGAAATTTTCACTGTTACTTTAAATTTGTAATTTCGGGCAAACATTATTTTTGTTCAACATACTTCAATTCTACATCGGAAAACTAACATATTATAGATATACACATCGATATGTAAACGATTAGGTATCTTCAATAGGTTAGGCAATAAACGATAAAATAAAAATGGTAGCCTATATTTGGACCACTTCCTCTATGTATTAGTAAATTATACAGAAGAAATGAGTCAATTACATCATATTGAGGTATAAACGTATCCTTTGCATTTAATACAAAGAGATTCTGCATATACACACCGATTACATTTACCGCAAGGTTTTCGTGATTTTCAGGTCGAATAGTAATCGTATTCTTTTTTATATTATTGTTTAGCGACCGATGTACAGTGATACCCTAATTAATAAAAATAGGTGCATCTTATGATGATTAATCCTGCAACCGTTCGTGGATCATTTTCAACTCAATTATATTTCTACTTCTGTAAAAGAATTATACCGAGACTTTAGTATTTCTAGTGCTAAAGATTCCTATTCAAAATTTATGGACCACAAAAGTCCAAATTCTTTATGGATGTGAAACAGTTAAAGATAATTTACGGCTAAATATACTAGTGATCCAAATCATTTGCGTCTTTCATCACCATCTTCAGTATCTCGTGAGTCACCCTACTAGGGGAAGAAAAGGTCAATAAACCTCCCCTATATTTTTTATTATACGGAAAGAATCGACTGTTCGTGAAAAAGAGTTCTACAAAATTCTACTGTAAAGTCCGTTATGTATTAACCGTATGGTACGCTTTTATACGCAATAAAATATACGTTTAATATTTGTCCAATTAATTTTGTGTCTTATTATGTATCATATACACGCTGCTCCACCCAAAACAGCTTACCTACTTATCCCTTGTATTAGGAGTTTATGTGAAAATGTATATTTACGTTGCAACAAAGATGTTCCTTACTGCGTATTCTCTTCTTGATACCATGAAAATTACATACGAACTATTCTATTATCACAACTAAAAAGATGGTTAAATGGCCCCTTTTACGTCGCCAACGTTTATCAATCTAAAACAATTATACTAATCTTAAAACTTTTTAGAGATTACTTTTATTCCTTTTGTTCTAAAGTGAGTTTAAATTCCTTCTAATATTTCCTTGAATATCAGATTCAGCTTGAAAATTCTGACTTTTTCATTTTAGTTAGAATTTAGGAAAGAAAGAATGTTAATTAAGGTCAAGTCAATTGAGCAAGAAGCGCAATTAAGCACAGAAATCTCTTTTTAGTTAAAAGCGATTATAAATGCAGCTTAGCTGTTAGGATGTGAAACTTATATCGATATGCAGAAATAAGATTCGTAAAATATTTTTGTATGAAGTAAAGATGACGTATTTGCTAACGTGTATTAATAAACATTTCAAATTATACTTCGATGTAACTAGGGGAAAGTTCCCCAGTACCGGCCAAATCTATTTTTCGTTCCCACAATTAGTGACACTTTATTTCCATAAATAAATGAATATTATAGTTCTGTGCAATATATTCCAAAATCATATTGTTTAGTGCATTATCGCCGATGTTCTTAGGTGTTAAACTTATAGATTTACATTTGTCGCGTAGAAAGTTAACTTCAAAAGCTGACATGATACTGGGCGAGGACGACATTAATTATGTTATATATAATATTTATATAAACAAATTTTTGAATAAAAGTGAATGAAAGATTGAAAGAATGAAATATTAACGTTTGAATATCTTTTACTAATATTTTCTATTATCACTTATCATTTAACGCCTAACAATCTACTAATCAAATAACTAGTCGGTACTGGCGTGCAATTTTAATATAGAGTGCATATATTTTACAAATGTTTAAGTTTCTTAAATATGAACAGATAGGCGACTTCTTGTTTAAGACTTCTTATTGTATATGTTTCTATAATACTGTGTTTCAAAATTACTCTATAAAACTTTATACGTACGTTTCAGTGGTATCTTATCACAAAAAAGTTGAAATGTTTCTATATATGTACATATATTGATTAAATATATTTGGTTCATACATAATAGAATGGTTGCTAACTCGTAGATGGAAAGTTAAAATAGAGTCAAACTGCAAAAAGAGCTAAATCAATACGGAAGGATCAAAAGTTAGGCCAATGTTAGGTCAGTTTGTTATATTGGTTGTTTTTTGAAAGTCTGCCTTAAGCAGTACCTCTGTACTTAATAATTTATAATTTGTAATTTGTAATTTTAATTATTAGTTTCATATTATTTGTATGGTAAGTTGTGGATGTAGTGGTGAATGTGGTAACACGGTATTATGTGTGCATTTTATCGAGACGAATTAATAAACCTGAGCAATGAACGATTTTTAGTGTGACCCATTGCACGCAATTTTCGTTTATCTTCTGTCCGGTAATCTTCTAATATGTATGCAAGCAACGAATAGTTATTATCAAATTCTACGTGAAGTTTTCATCTTCCAGTGCTCGGTGTAAAAATGTTAAATATATGTGAAAATTGTACATACTTATCCCGAACGTGGTAATTGCCGTGCTTGCCCAAAATGTCCTCGATGCCAGCCATCACGTGGTCCATTATCTGCAAACGGAGACGCCATTTTCCTTTACTCCGACGGATTCATCTTGCAGTTATTATTTCCGTTATCCCATTAACAACGAATACATGTAAACATGTACACATCTGTGTGCACTGACTAAAATGTACGAAACCACGAAGTAACACGGTTTTTATCTATACGGACCCATTGTTCTTCCCCAGACACATTCATTTACGAAAGGCGGTGCCCGGTGAAAATCAATGCAATCTTCCCGTATGCACCGACGGTGAACGATTATTGATTTTCTCGTGTATCGTGGCTCGCTACTCTTTTTCAATATTTGCACGAACGATAAGGGCGTATAACCACGCGTCTTTTATAATTTATACAACACTCGTGGTTCTGCACTCTCTTCGTTCGCCACGTTCTCTTTTTTCTCTGTTTTTTTTTTTTGTTAAAAGATCGATGCTTGAATAAAACGACGTTGCACTTAGCTTGTTACAACCGATCGCGTCGAGAGATATTCATTGCATAGAGACAATAAAATACGTACCCGTTCGTGAATCCGTTCGTTCATGGTTGGTTTCTTCCTTTCGGCCCGCTTCACGTTGAGGATCTTCACTAGAGGCTTGATCGTGATTCCCTGAAAATAGATTTCTTTGGTTGAAAATATTTTAGACTGGAAGTGTATTAATAACTAATGATAAGTTGAAATAGCGATTTACAGTGGTTGGTGCTAGTATTTATTTGCTGGCAGGGGTGTATTGGGGTCAGGACGCACCGGAACGACATTCCGGTACTTTTTTGTGGAAGCGGAACGCGTTCTAGAACTTTTTTAGTAGATTAAGGTTCATTTATATTATCCGTTCAAACACGAAACGTTTACGGCACGATTCGCTTTAGACCAGAAATCAGAAACATGGGGTTCGCGGACACGTAGACCGATCGCGCCGATCAACTATCAAAATTACGTACAATTTAGAATGAATGTATGTTGAATTTACTTTCACACGATCACTACTAGCGTCACGTACGTATGACACACCGACTTTATTGTGACACATTGGGAAATTATTTTATTATATTTTATTATATCCATATTTATTAGATTTCAATCACATGTAAGTAAAAATCTGTGGTACGTTTTGTAAAAATTCGAAAAATGAGACCTCTGATAGGGTTTCTTTGAACACGGTTAAGCTTGTAACCCCTTCTTCAGCAGTAAGGTAAGGTGCTTTTTGTTATAAGCCAGTCATTCGTTTTTACAAGTGAAAATGTTTCTGATCTCTGCTTCAGACAAAACCATACTGTACTGATACGATCAATCTATGTTCGGCAATGTCAAACGTAGGAACGACGTTTATTTTATTCCGTGGTTTTATTAGATTTTCGCCATGCATTTTAAAATATCTGTAGTATGTACACGTCGTCTGAACTTAATACACATATTGGTAAGTCTATTCAAGCACGTTTATTCACGTATCGCTTCAGTGAAAATATTCAAAACGTAACGCGTCTGTACTGTTCCGTGACGCTATATGCAGTTACTCGCATCAATATTCGAACAGCACTTACAGCGAAATGCTTCGATTTGAATGAAAGTTTACATGTTTGTAGAGGATAATGGATTAACACATGCAGCAATCCTTCTGTTGATAAGAAATTTCATTAAGAAGTTGAAATCAGTTCCCTAAAATTCCAGCATCTTCTCATTTTTGAAATGTAACTTTACCTGGGACTTTTTTTTGCAATAGGGCGATAGAGCAACAAAAACTGAATATTTTTTATACGAAATGTTTTACATCATCTAGCACCATTACGAAGCTATTTTACAAAAACTAAAGAACTAATTTATAGTGCTTGTGACGACTTTTATTTTCTCTTTTGAAAACATTGTGTGATCTTTTGTATAAAATATAAATAAAGGTTCATTCTTATTGCATTATATATCCTTTTCAATCGTCTATAATTTTTATTTCTTTGGCACAAATAAGTTTACTTTACTCGTTAGTAGCTCTAATGTTAAACAGTTATAAATAAATACTAAACAAATATTCATATCTTTGAGTTATTCAATTCTGCAAGTACAAGAAACACATGTAATTGCCATGTTTTGTTTTAATACTTCGCGTTAGGTCAAATCAATGAGCGTTCCAGTACTATTTTTTTTAGTAGTACAGCAATACTTGATGGTAGGTTAAGGTGTCCACAGACCAACGCGAAATATTTTGCAGCGATAACTTTGCAACTGACGTGAGCACATGGTGTCTTATTCATTTGTTCATACACACGCGAAAAGTTTTCGTTACGACTGCGAGTCTATAGCGTCTTTTTCTTTCGTAGAGAATTTTAGTTGCTCTCTGAGGTACATTTTTGTTACTGTTAGGAATTCGCAGTGTATTTGATACTGTCGCCCCTAGAAAAAGACGATCGCAACACTCCTTCCCTTTGTTTTTTCGTTAGTCAAGATATTCGATCGGACGTATAAGTGTTCGTTCACTTATCGTATTTGCCGTATGTAATAATAAACAAAAATACATACGTACAATTGAAATAAAAAATTTCGAAGAACATTAGCTTATTCTATATTAACTTCTTGTCTAGGATTACTTTATTACTTACATATGCTAGCAATAGGTGATCACCGATTTTATATCATGTCACGTATAACTCATTTGAATATTATAGGCAATATTGGTTTAATAACCTCCAATCTTATAACACAAATCCAAAATTAAGGTTTGAGTTAAATTTTATTCTCAATATTATACGTTTCAATTTATATCCTAGTCTAAACGTTTATATCACTTAATATAAACATTACGTATCTTGTCTTGTCTTGTATTGAACTGACGACGAGAGAAATAGAATTATCATATTTTTCATATTTGTTATAACTTCTTATCAAAGCATTTGTAAACTTTTTGTTATATGACATTTGAGTATTATTTTTTACTTATAAAACACACTGGCAAAGTATGGACAGAAAAATGTGAGACACTCTGTGTGTAATGGAAGAGGTAATTAACCATTTAACTGTTGAGCCTGTAGGTGGTACAGGTATTCCTATAAGTATAAATTACTAATCTATCGATGATACATGGGTAATGAGATCTCTTTAGATCTCAGGAAATGGGTTTCAAGAGTGTTTATGTTTTCCTTGTTTGCAATGGAATCTCATAGGATCTCTAAACTGCTTTTCTAAGCTTTATAGCATTCCAAACTGTCTATAATTGCAGCGTATCGTCATTTTAATTAACAGTGAAAAGGTTAAATATTAAGTTAACACATTGCGGACCAGTAGTTTTATTGCTAGCTTTACCCAGTGGCCAGCTATGTTTTTGGTGAATGAATACAAAAAAGGTTTTGCAGAAATTTCAAAGGAACGTTTCAAAATTAAATACCAATTGCATTTTGAAGTTATTTATTACATATTCTTGCAAGCTAATATATTTTTGAAGTATGATACTTTGTAAAACACTCTGTAATGTAAAACTGTACTGTAAAACCACTGTCAGAGCTTTTATCTCTATCACTGTCGTACCCTCACTTCTTTCACTTTCAATATCATCCTCACAATGATCAATATCCTCACTTTCACTTGGAATATCTGATAAATTGTTAGCAAATATATTCAAAATTGTATCATGTTCTTTATCGTTCTCCATACTTATTGAACGCTATAAAATATCAACGTGATATAAAAATCAAGTTAGTTTTCTTACTAAGAATAAGAGACTAATCACTTTTAATTCCATATGGAACTTATAACACCATCGAATGCGTTTTCCGTTACATTGCTCCACTCTAAATGAAAACAATGCAAATTCGAAAATTCTCGTGATTGGCCACGAGCTCTAGAATAGAAAACACGAGAATTCTCGTGATCCGTCCGCAATGTGTTAAGATTATATTCTGAAATACTTATTTTCAATGTGTTAAGATTATATTCTGAAATACTTATTTTCAATGTGTCTTCTTCACCCTTATTGAATTTATCTTACCCTATAAAGGCTGGAAAATGCCGGGTTAAATTATTTAAATCGAAGACCACAGGAAAAACGTGACTAGTCTATTTCTTATTCATTTTCTGATTTTGAGTTTCGATGTCGTATGATAGTTAAAAGAAAGTACTTTAATATAAGACATTTAGAAAGCGAAACAACTTCTCAAGTCCAAAGATACAAGTTTTCTGAAGTTAGATATATAGGGAAGTAAAATGACAGGTCTGTCAGAATACTAAATTTGTATTTGAACTGTGGTCTTCAATAGCAGGTTAAGAAAAAGAAAAAGAATTACAGAACAAAATCTGTATCGTATTATATAAATGTAAATTTATTTTCAATTTTATTTTCAATCAATATATGAAAACTTTGTAATCTCCTTTGTTGTATAGATACAGTTTTATTATCTAAGGTAGTAACTTTTATGATAATATTAAGTTCCGTTGTATAAATGATAGAATTGGGAGAGCGTTATTGCTTACGAACTCTTATGGAATAATAATATTCTTAGCTTGAACAAATACTGTCTACGGTTGGACCGCTTAAACGTAACGTTTGAAGAATACTGTCTATGGTTGATTGAAAGAAAAGTCAACGCTTTTTGATTACACAAAGTCAAATCTTGTGTTTCAATAAAGAATCAGCAAAAATTGTTAGACATTGTTTGAAGAGTTCTATTCATATTATTATATCATGCATCATATCTATTATTACTGTAATAGAATGTTATTAATGACCAAAATATCCTAGATGCTTGGAGACATTACCCACAAGAATTTATTTCGGAGAAAGATACACATTTTTTGCAGAAGATCACGATACTTCCTAATAACTATAGAATTATAAAACAAAATGTTACGTACAAAATTGTTCAACAAAGTGATAATTGTTCGCATATTGCCTTTAGGTGTTCCCCAAATTTTGCTACAAAGCTTCCGAACAACCTAATGTTTTATTATCAAAATTTAAACCCACCTCTGAACGTAACATAACACTAATAGTAAATTAAAGAGCATTCTAAGTTAAACATATTTTCGTAGCACTGCATATTGAACCCTTAATTGGTAGGGTGGAGTTCAAATGACCCTCGCTATTTTTTCAAGCCGTTGAATATGTCTGATACATTATAGCTACCTGAAACTTTGTGTATTTAACACTTTTGGTACATTAGTCACCTCTAAATGAAACGTAAATTACAGTTATAATTTATAGACAAGTTATAGAAGGCATAGGTGCAATAAAAGCGTGAAATTATTTTAAACTCTTTTTGCAGACATTGATTCAGTGAATTATACACAGGGCTTGAAATGGTTCCGAAATTAACTGTTTCAAACCGTTATACATATAAAAGTTCTGCTCGAAACTTTTGTGAAGAACTGTTATTCTGAATAACTGTTATGAAGAACCTAAAAATCGAACTATATCGGTTTTAAGTGAAAGTTCTTCTATCAGTTTTTATATAGGTTTTATAGCTGTTATTTTTTAGATTCTATATCTTCTGAAACGTTTTCAAATCTATATCGTTGTACTATTACAATAAATAGGAAATCATTTGTTTCACAATTATGGACTTATTAGTAGCCGCTTTAATTTGCACATTGCAATAAAACAATTGCAAACTCAACAGTGATACATTAAAAAATGATTATCAAGAGCAACAAAGTTAGTAAATATTCACATTATATACATTCGAAACCGTTTCAGAACCTATGCAAGAACATTAACTTAAACCGACATAGTCCAACATTTAAATTCTTTATAACAATTGTTCAGAATAAAAGTTTTTCTTAATCGTTTCAAGAATCTAAACCTATACGATAACAGTTTTTGAACCCTGATTCTACATTCAAAGAAGTATACTTCCTCCCATGTTTAAAAATTTAAAAAGGTAGAGCATTTTAATGTATAGGTTGGTGATTATCTTAATGTGCCGAAGCTTTGTTCTCGCTACATTTTTGCCACGCTGGATTACTTTAACGCGTTACCTATTTATATTTTTAATTTGACATGCTTTATCAAGTTTTACACTCGTAACGAGTTACCAAAGGAAAACTATAGTGTTCTTATTTATGTATATTACAAAAAGAGGTGTAGAATGTTCTGGAATCGGATTATAAATATAAGTGTAACATGAAATCAGATAAATAATGAATTATTTATTAATAGTAAATTACTATGCCATTGTTATTATACCTAGAATGTAGTCTTCTAATATTAAAGCGAATTAAATAAATTCTGTAGAAAAAAATGATTGCACGCAAAAATGGCGTGAAACAGTTTTAATTCTGATTGATTGTTATAGTGTTATTCTATCTATTTTTTAATTTATACTAAAAAATAGAATGTATATTCTACTATTAATAGCAATAATAGAAATCATAGGATATTAATATGTCGGTATTACTATTTCCAATTCTTTAGATGTCGTTTTCTCGAAATCAGATTTTTGCACTTACGTCCTTCTAGCAGCTAACGCCTCAATTCATGTTAACAATATTTTCATTTCGTTGTAAAAGTTTGTTGAAGGGGAATTTACGCGAATCGTAGCACTAGAAATAATAGCATAATTTTCAGAAATGTATACTTATTGTCCTTTCAAAAATTAAGTACATTATAATTGTAATTTTTATTTTTTAATATATTATTATAACAGAATAATATTTTGAATAAAAAATTTACTTACTTAAGGAAAAATATGTACTTGTTTTGAAATTATACCATACTTTCAACTTTTGAACAGGAATGTATTTTCAATATAATTTCTTTATTTTAAACTCCTTCGAGAATGTAACATTTAAGAATTTCGCGCGTAAGTTATCAAGCTAGGATCGAGCGGATGTCACGAAGCGTGCCGTCGATATCGAGTTTCCGATCGATTGCGCAGCAAAGTTGATGGTGTTTTTAGAATTAATGGAGACCGAGAACCGGTTTCGCGGTAATCGCAAACAGGACGCGCCTTTAGGATAAAAGAGGGTTGTTTTCTCATTCCCTCCTTTTTGCTCGCGACGTTTTAACCCTTTGCAGTCTAATTACGTTCTTACTTTATTTGCTATGCTCTTTTTTAGATTGGATTTAATTCCGTCGCCGAAGGAGCAGAGCGAAATTAAAGCGTATAATTATGCAGCAAACGTTAATAAATTATGATGAATTTTTCCTCGAAATGGATGAATATTATCGCTCCGATATATTTATATTTATTATTGCGATCAAATTACTTCATGCATGATCAATATTTCCTATAATTATTATCGGAGCATTATACGAAATTAAGTTTTCTTGGAATTATTAGACTCTTAATTAAGACTTAACTGGCTATATCGGTTATTCTGTCTATCACATTTTAATTTCATTAATTAAAGACCGACATATCCATAACTCGTAAGTTTCATTTGCAAAAAGTGGAATGACTATTGATTTTATTTTATTCTTTTTGATATGTTTATTGGAAAAAATTTGTGTCATGTACACAGGTATAAATAACAATCACAAAAAGATAAGTTTGAATTATAGGGAGAATGCGAGTAAACCGTCTAACTGGCGTTCTTTATCATTAGACGAATTAGAGAGATGATATAAGATTATGCGGCATTGTATAAAAGAAGTATAGACTTCCTGTTAATAATTGCAGGTTGAATTCTTTCGTCCGTGAAATAAAAATGGTGCACATGAAGTAAGTGGATAAAACCTTCTTATAACACCGCCGTTATTGTTGTCTTTGCGAAATACTACAAGAAATTCTATTTAAATTTATCACCCGTGCATTGTTTTCATAACCTAAAACTCATGTGTCTAATATATTTTTACACTTTGCCGATCAGCTATTTTTCTGCAACTGAATATCAAATGAAAACAAACGTCTAACCATGCTGCGTTCCTCGTGTCATTTTCGACCCAAAGGTACTTTTATTTTTCCAAAACATCTCCTAGCTTCGAAATAGATATAAAAAAATTGTTACTACTATTCGTAAATTTAAGTTTTCACTTCCGTGTTGAATATTCTTTTCGTCAGAATTATAAAACTTTTCTAAAACGAAAGGATACGATTAAATTCGGTAAAATTTTGGAGATCGTTAACAGGATTAAATGAACTTCAACGTACATTTGAACCTTCTATAACACGCTTAATTAGTTCTGTGTTGTATTCAAATCGCGTTAACCGAAGCGCAGAGCTAGATGTTGAAACCGTTACAAGAGTATCATGTTATAGGAGAAATGTTGCAATTTTTGCACCGCACTTTCAAAGTATCGCGTTATAAAAGGATTGAGTGTACTTTATTTAGGGAAATATATTGATTCTAAAGTACATAAACTACTACAAATGTTAAGTCGTTAGCACGTTATTGCATTTTATTGGTGCACCTTTTTTGTAACACCAAATAATCTACGAATCACACTCGGTTTATATACTATTAAAAAAAAAAAAAAAAAGAAAAAGAAAACCATTTTATGCATCCGTGATGCGTTCAGCGCTGGACTAGTAGTACACATTTAAAATAGAGCGGGGAATCGATAACGTCGCTATAAAGAAAGGTCATCGTCGAGAATGTATATTTATAACGTAGTTAACAAAAAATCGTATAATGTTCTTTTCAAAGATGGAAGCGAGTAATCGCGCTGGAAAAGGGAGCCGCCAGTGAAACGCTTTATTATTTCCACGTCAATTGCAACGGAAGCATGCTGAGTTCTCTCGGGCTCGTGTTGCATGGCGAGCGTGCATAAAATAAGAAAAGAATACTACACGTGGCATACCTACGCAATTCTGGAATTACGATAGGAAATATTATAGTGTGTAGAGTTTATTCGTGGCCACCAGAACGTGTGTGGGATCGTCATAAAATTGTATGAGTTGAAGGAGACTCCGAAGTTCCTTCGTAGTTGTCTACGATGACAAAATGACCAAGGCGGGTAGTAAACGTTCGCGTATTCTCTGGCTAACGTAGACTATAGCGTTGATATGAACTGTGATAACAGGTTGTGGCATATTTTCTTGAGTGGCTGGGAGCCTTTTATGAAACATTATTAGGTAATTTCCACGAGCAATGATCGAATTGAATATTGACTTGAGAAATGTGTCATATACCTTGGTATATTGTATTTTCTTGGAATTTTTTACGACCGTTTAATTAGAGTTATAGAAAGGTGCGCCCCTCCTTGGTACAAATTAATATTAAGTATAGGTAAAATTGAGTAGCTATCCTTCTTAGTCAGTGTAAAGTAATTTGGTTTTATAATTTGTTACTTTAACTTCTATAATTGTATCGTTTTTTAGTGTACCATTGTAAGATTGAACTTTTTAAATTAAATAAAGTATATTAGTATATTAAAGTATTTAATAAAGAAATTGTTATTTCTTTTAGGACAATAGACAGTTTTAAGTCATTTATCGACGAAAACCTGGTAATCATCCTCTTTACAGTTGAAGAATTTTTAAAAGAAGTAAAACTGATTTCAAATATAAAACTTATACTTTACATTTAAACCTATTTTTGGAATAATATTAAAATTATTTGTTCGATTGTTAAATTCATTATAACTCACGTTATCTTAAATATATTACATTTTGATTTGACCTGTGATATTTTATGATAATAAAGTTTCGTTATTTAAACAAAACTCATTTACGTTTCACTCCTTTTGATAATAGATAATGGATCTCGATAATTATTAATGCCGATAACTTTTACAGTTTCTAAAAATCATCCAATTGTTTGTTTCGCAATAATTTACTATTTTTAATCTGAATATTGTACATATAGTTACTCACAAATGAGCGTTCATAATTATGAACACAATGAAATTACTATAAATGTAACCAAACTGCTACCTTCCACCCCCCAGTCACTCGATTTAAACCTAATTGAACACGTCTGGGAAATATTAAAATTCAAAATGATAAATTATAATTTTACAAATAGAGAAGATTTCAGAATGAAATTACAGGAAGAATGGGACAATACTCCGCCTTATTTTACAGAAAATTAATTAATTATATACTGCGAAGATTACAAGCAATTATTGACTCAAAAGGCTTCATTGAAATTCCATCCTTTTCTATCTTAAATCACGTATACTAATAATTATCAATAACCAAACCTTCTAGAATTTGTAAAAACGATTCAATTTCTTTTTGTTTTACTGTACTCTTTTGAGACTAGCCCTTATAGGTGTAGTTTAAGAAAGAAACTACGATTTTTAAGTCATCACACGGAAGAAAATCTGAAAATCACTTTCACTAACTCTTAAAAGTTAAATCCATTGAAGTTTCACTCCTTAAACCTTTTAAATTACATCTTCCAATAATTGTTAAAGTCGAAACCTTTTAGAGTTTCGAAAAATCACTCAATTCAAAGAAACTTTGGTCCACTATCGACGTCTCCGGCATATTAGAATCTAGGGGTTTGAGAAAATTTGTAAGAATAGCTTCGACCCCGTGGAGCCGCTGAATGGTTCTCGAGTCTGAATCAACATTTCTCAAAGTTTACTTCTCGTGAGCCAGGAACTCTCTGAGAGAAATGTTGATTTAGAGAAAGGGGGCATTCTCTCTCCACTAACGTATCCTACTCTCCTTGAATCGGGCAGCCTCCTATATTGTTATTTTTCCGCGTGTGTATCTACAACGAAATACAACGAAAACATTCGGACCACATTACGCATTATTACCGCTGAAGTTTAATTTAAACTTTTACGTAAATGCAGAATTCAGTCCGAACAGGAATGGAGCACAGTAACAGAAGAAACGTTGGATCTCATTGGTTTAAACAACTGTTGTGTACGAAACAATTCTGGGATGCATCAGGATAATCCTAACAGAAGGACATAAAAAGCAAGCAACATGAAGTTATAATGGCCAACGTAAAAAGAAGCATAACCAAGACCAGAGTTCTCGATGGGAACTACACGCAACAATGCTCGTGCAACGGAGACGAAAAGAACGTAATGCACAAATCTCTACTGTTTACTTAAATGTCTTCTTTTAGGGCAAATATCACTGAAAAGTTTCCCGCGTTATTCTACCACTTCAAACACAAGGAAACGCTCTGTCTTGAACTTTGCTTAGCCGTTTCAGCTTTACTACTTAATTTCGCACCTGCAATAACATCTATTCATTGGAGAGAATGGCCTGATGTTGGCAGTGGTGTGTATTTACTGATATATGAAATTACACATGTTTTGCATTAAAACTTTAAATTCAGGAATAAATACCGTGGAAATGATTTATACAATGGAATCCGCTTATTATGATCACTTTGAGATTTGCAATTTTTGATAAGAATAATCGGCTGATAACATTACAAAGAGGATAAAATATTTCCATTATTGAACTGAATTTATTAAAGATAATTATGGCATTTGTATACAGTTTAATCAGTGTACTATCTTTGTTATTTAGATTCACCGACTGCATAGCTCAAGTCGTGTCTATCACGCAAATTGTCATAAGCTTCTCTATCTCGACTTTCTTTTATTGTATTTTCTAATAATTCTTGCCATGCGCTGATGTAAAAAATAAAAGGTATGGTTCAGCTAAAATTAAGTTTTGAAGAAAAGGTCCATTTAGTACGAATTTTATAAAAATTCTTAACGTTTGTCCTTGAGTGTAATTATCACAAATGATATTAATAGGCTAAGTTTAATTATAATAAGCGGATTAGTTTGAACTAATTTTATATATAGAGTGTTCTAGGACCGACTGATTGCGATAAAAATAGCTGACTGATAACAATAGCTACGCTTACAATAACTGAATTCCATTATATTAACGTTAGGAATAATCGAATCATTTCAAATAAATATTTACCTAAGTTAATTATCAAATAAATTCTGTTTGGTTAGATATTTTACCCACAGAATAATTATTATTTGTTACAAACTATTATTAATATTACATATGTTATTATCTGTAACAAGCTGTTCTCTACTTATTCGAATAAATCACTCGATCAAATTTACCTGACAGTAATAAATTTTATATTCGGTACTGTCTATCCATTCTTATTTCATCCACCTCTGTAATATAATATAATGTAATGTAAAGAATTTCTTTTCCGAATGATTTATTCGAATAATTTCCTATTCGAATAATCTCTTATTCAGATAAATTTTTATTCCTTATTGGCAAAAAAATTTTTGGCCCTAATTTTTATCCGTTATTCATTATCCGAATCAAATTTTGCCCATCTCTGATTGCGGGTAATAAATGCGAAGCACTTTCAAAAATATTTTTTACTTTATTGGATTGATTTATGATATTTAACGTATATTCCTGATGATGTATTTTGTGGATTTCGTTGTTCTTTCCCATGTAAATAATAAGATTTTATAGAAAAAATTTGTTAGAGCGTTATGGAAAATAAATAAAAAACGTTTTTCTCGAAATACGTTTTTTGAGTTTACCTTTACTATCCGCAACAATTCATTTTTAAATTACAAGTACAGAAAAACATTTACACTGTACAGTTGTTGTATCATCGTGTATCAATTAGTGCGAAATAGAAATAATGCAAAGTCAGTACCGCTATATTAAAAAATGATAAAATAAGTATAAAACAGAGGAAAAGATTGATATTAAATTTTAGAATTTTTTACATGTAAGACTATACAATTTTAGTTTTCATAAAATGTTAGAAGTCGATAATTACGACCATTCCGATATGAAGTGTTAATAAAATAATATCAAAATATAAATATTAGTTTCTAGAATCTTTTCGTAGAAACTAACAAAAATTTTTATTTTTATGCAGTTAGAAATCAATAATTTGATTTGCTGTAATATGAAATATTGATGCGGCAATATAAATATGTTAATCGTAATTGTTAGTACTTTTTTCATAGGAAGTTACAAACTTTTAATCCTTGCAAAAAACAGATTAATTATTGTCATTGCTTCAAAATTTCTCTTGAATGTTATAAAAATTGGTGTCAGTATTGCCATCCGTTTTTAATAAACTCAACGTTAATTTCCGATACGAAAATTGTGACATCAGTTGTTTTCTTAGATAACGTCGCAACGTTTAATTTCCTACAATCATGTCCTCCGTTATCACGTTCCAAGATCGATTAATTGATCACGTTATCGTTAGCTTACCTGTATGAACACCGTGAAATAGATGACCGCGATGGTGGTGGTGACGAACATTGGTTGTAAGGACACGTGTTTTGGGTCGATCAGCAAGACTAGAGCAAATGCTACAGCACCTCGTAAGCCGCCGTAAGACATCACGAACTTCTCCACCTTGTCCAGCTTGTGCAGTCGGAATTGATTAGCCACTGCTGTCAGGAAGATCACGCCTGGAATTCCATTGCAATTTTAGTCAACGCGTTTATTTCTTTGCATATGAATAGCGTTCTATAACCACTCTCTTATAAAAAACCTTTTATGCAAGTATTTTATTTCTAATTAATTGTAAAATATCTATCGAAATAAATTATGGTATTTATTTATATTTACAGTTATGGACAATCTTTGTTCTTTTGTGGGTCAAAATTGAAGACATGAAAAATATGAACATAACATATGAAAAACTTTACTCGACATTTTTAACTGGGTTTTATGTGAAGAATCATCCTCTTGTCGGTTGTACAACGATTTCACGAACAATCTATATACTCCATATTTATAAAAATTTGAATTTAGAATAACAGTAATTTGTCTCTTTCGATCTCTTCTACGAGGTAAAAAGAGTTGCTGTAATAGATAGATCTTTATTGTGTTTCTCTTGGATTACAAAGGTTCCGCCCCTTCTCATAAGAGTTGCTATAATAAATATAAACAACGTATAATATTTCAATATTTTAATCAAACACAATGTTGAAGTGTCGAATAGTTTTTGCTAGTATTTGTAGTTGCTGAATAAAAATTGTAAGGTAAGGGGTCAATAATCGTTCATAATATTTATTATTTCTCCTTTTTTATGTTACAATAAGAAATTGCCATCAACTTTTTTTTACACAAGCAAGCAAATACATGTCCGCGTATAGAGGGTTGAAATAAGAGTATTACGGCGTATAGAGATGGCAATGAATTTTTTAAGTGTCGCAGTTGCTCGTCGATTTAGCGATAAACTGTCGATGGAATGGGAAGCCGTAAACTTGTGACAGTAAGCTGTGATGTAAACTGCTGGTTGCGGAAGGAGAGTCGAATCCTGTTAAGTCTTCCAAGATATTTCGTAACTTAAACGAAAATAGGTAAGAGATGTCTGTGCTTCTTGGATGGTATTTCTCCCGTTTGTTTGATGATAGGTAGCAATTTCGATATTGGCTGCTAGGATGTTGGGATTAGAGGGTGGAAATATAATCCGTGGGAGTTACACATGAAATATCTATCCTTGAAAGTTTTTTATTAATTAGAAATGGAATACGCAAAACTTCGATATCTTGAAGTTCCTCGAATCTCGAAAAGATTTCCAGTTTAGTTTGAAACTTAGAATTATATATTTGTTTGAAACTTTCGAAATCCAAAGAATAGTTGAATATGTTACAGCTCGAAATTATTTGCCTCCACATATTTTTGTGCTACATAAAGATGGAATTATAAAAGTAAGAAATATTCTTCTTTAGAATAATAACGTATACAACGAAAAATGTTTAATATTTTTTAAATAAGATATTCATTTTATATTAATATGTTGATCTTCGTAATGATAAAAACATCTTTTATGTATGAGCAAATATTTATGAGCAGTGATGTATGAATTTGTTTTGGAAATTATGTAGTTTTGGTTTATAGAAATATTTATTTTCATCTGCGTTTGGTCTAATTACGTTTAACAAGGATTTCTACATTGATTTTCCGGAAAAACTTTTAAATTTATAACTTCCGCTAAAATGTTCAACTTTTTCTGAAATAAGCGCTTCAAGTTTCGAGCGTTTCGTGTTTCGAGTGTTACGAGGTTTCGCAAACTTTCATTTCGAATTTTGAGGATCAAAAAAGTCGAACTTCAATCAATTCCTAATATTTAATAAAATTAAAAAAACTTATCTCCAATATTACTTTATATGCGGATTTGCTGTCTTTCAATTAAACTTCACTTTGCTTCTTTCTATTTTTTAATGAACACAGAGGCAACTTTGCTCGGAGAAGAACGGAGTTCAATGTCAAATATATCGTTTATCTAATCTTTCGCCCTCTGCTTTTCCAAATTACACCGAATAGCACAAAACAATGTTTCGCACAGCGCGTGCCAAGTTTCCAACTCCATCGGGCCTCATTATCCCGCAAAAAGCGAAATACCAAAGAGCAAGAAACGATATTCTTGGCACGATCGCGTAACCGCTTGCTAAGTGACGCGATAAGCCATGATCGGTTTAGCTTAAGTCTCTCTTATCTCTTGATGCCATTAGTGACTCTCTCGATCCGGTTCGAATCGCACAGGTATTCCAGCTTGATACATCGATCCATGTGATGCGATTACTGTCATCGTCACACTGTGTCCGATTCACGAAGTTTAAAGTTCATCGTTAGTTATCGCAATAATGTATGCTACTATCAAGCACGTGTAATATATGATGTAAAAATCAGTGTAAAGCCTGTCCGAAGGTCTTGTTCCGATGAATCATTAAGAACTATAAAAATCCTTCGGATAAGGCTCTTTAATTTTGAAGATCTCAAATGCTCATCCGAGACGTCGTTATTGGAGCTTATACAATGAAATCCGCTTATTATAATCACTTTGGGACTTGCAATTCTTTATAAGAGTAACCGACTAATAACGTTACACAAAGGATAAAAGATTTGCATTATCGAACTCACTGTATTGATGACACGTTTGCATGGCGATAGAAAAAATTACGACTTGCATTGTAATTAACAGAGTGCGGATCTTTATGCAAATTTATATTTCTCCTAATAAGATTAAAGAAGTGAAACTGAAATAGGGGGTTATTTATCATTTAACCCTTTGAACGCTATGGATGGCTATATGCGTTAGTAAATATTTCTATTTTATAAACGCGATATGAATAAAAATGATCAATGTTTCGAATAAACGCATATTTGGGAGGAGTATAAATATTCTATTTGTTGTTGCACAAATAAATGGTTATAGTAGTAACTTTGATCAGCACTTTATGTAAAAGTATTATTTTTTCATCAGAAGAACTGCGCACTCAAAGGGTTAAACATTCTAATTTCTACTTTATTTTGAACATTTTCGCATTTTGTCCATTTCTGCACACTTAAATTTCGCATAAATGCATAGAAATCCACAGTTCAGTAACGACACTTCATTGCAGTGTGACGTTCTTTTTTTGCGATTGTTTTCAAACAGTTTAATGTTGTGTCTTATGTTAGTAAGCGATTTTTAAAATTGACATCACTTTTATCCCACAAACAATGGATAACTTTCATATATATTAAAAAATGTTATAACGGTATAATCCATGTTTTCTTCTTCTAAACTGTACATTAATGTATCCACGTTCACTCGCGATATTATTGACATGTTGAATGCCAGCCGAATTCGTATGTTGGGTTTACCACGCTGGACTGATTTTATTTGTTTCAATAGTTTCAATATTTTCGACATTATAATCATGCATGTATCACATTTATCTTACCAAAAGATGTAATTATTTAGCTTTTCTAGGATAATACTGATAGTGTATAACGCTGTTGTAACATTAAAATCATTGACATTTCCAGAAATGTGATTGTTTACTTAATTTGAATGCTTTATTTAATTGCAGCGTTGTCAGTCACCGATGAACCTCATGACGTCATAATTCAAACTCCCATGGCATTCAACGTGTTAATATTAATGTTATGACATCAATATCCAATGTCATGACAATGTAACAACATTCAGAATGATAAAAGCCTCGATATCTAATGGTATGATTTAGCGTAGTCATGTAAACGTATCCTATAAACAGTTATGACATTTGTACACAATTTAATGGGTATTCTACTTTTGTTATTTCGATTCCCCGGCTACATAATTCAATTCCTGCATAACATGCAAATTGCCACAAGCTTCTCTCTCTAGCCTCTGCTCTATTGTATTTACCTATTTTCTAATAATTCGTGCAATGCACTCAGCAAAACGGTAGAACATAGGCTTCAATTGAAAGTAAGTATTGAAGAAACAATTTATTTAATACTAATTTCCTACGAATTCTTATCATTTATTCCCAACTGTAACTATCACAATTGATAGATATCAGTTCTTCAAGTTTGATTATAATAGGCGGATTATTCTTAACTATATTTTATATAGAATGTTTTGGAACTGGCTGATTAGGATAAAAATAGCCGATTGATAACGTTATCTATGATGATAATAACCGAATTCTACTTTAATAACATTTCTTGAAGCATAGGAGCAGTATTCATGCCTTTGGAATTATTTAAGATAAAAATTAAAAAGACAGAGCAGTGAGAAAATGTAACAATTTCAGTATGTTATTTAACATCTGAAGAAACCACAGTGGTTACAAAAAGGATTTGCACATCATTGCATTTATTTGTGTATTTAAGTGTTAATTAATTAGGCCCAAATATATTAAATTTTCCATCATTAAGTAGTACTTTTATGTGACTACAATTAATCTTCCTATAACGCGATTAATTTGTACCTCGTTATAAGAAACCCAGAGTATGTACAAATGAGATTAATTAGTACCGAATTACATATATGGAAACCGCGTTAAGTGAAACTCAGCAGTAATTACATACAATATAATTACATAAGGATAAGGTTGATCCTTTCTGCGTTATATGAAAACAGCATTTTCAGATCATCGTGTTACAATGAATACGGTTATGAAGTAAAATTTTATAAATACAAAAGGTAATAAATATGTAGCAATAAACATATAAATATACGTTTATATGTTTCAAAATATATTTATTGAATTTAACCCTTAAGGAATAGCATCTCTACAATGTACGGATCCTAGTTTCATTGTACGATTAGAATAAAACCGTTAGCAACTATTTAGAGTAGAAAAAAGTATGTGTTGATGATTATGAGACGCGTACTTATTCTTCATATTTTATAATTAGTAAACTAAATTGTTAGTATACTGGAACAAATTTCTTGAAATACAAAAAACTTTTCTGTCTGTGCAAGAAGAGTAGAAAACTGCGTCGTCCTTGGAGGGTTAAGAGTTCAAATGAGAAAATTAAAAAACAAAATGAAATTTAAACTATAAGACTATTTTATGCTTTGCGTTATATGAAAACCGCGTTATAGGAGGGTTTACTGTATACAGATTTATCGCTTTGCAGTTGAAATACAGAACATAATAAAAAATCAGTTGGTTGAAGATTGTGGTATGTGCGAATACTTTTGTAGCTGCAATGCTGGTAAAACTTCAGCATACAATGTCTAGCGGGCAAGGCTTACACCAGGAAACCTTAACTAGAAATAATTGTTTAGAATTGGGCTGTGAAAGCCTGAAATTTCAGAAAATTTCAAATTTTCCAAAAGTAACACGGCTGCATTGTCTATAACTCAGGTTCGTAGCTTTAACAAAGTAAGTGAACGAGTCTCCGATAACCTGGTCATCGATATGCGAAGGTTAAGGTGAATTTAAGGTGAATCTAAGCCAATTTAAACTTTTCATTTTGGATGTGTATCACGGAAAAATGTAAATGTTGTTCTCATCTGCGTTCCCTCAAAAGTAAATATCCAAAGTGAACAGTGAACGAAATAGAGCCAAGTTCTAGTTTTGATGAATTGAACGTGCATCCGTGGATGATTCATCCGTAGTGAAGCAACAGTAACCAATTTAAATGTGTCCAAAAAAACAAGTGAACACTAATGAACTGCCGCGGAAGGCAGGCCAGGTTTCGTTGCCAATCTGGTTTTGCTCTGCGATTGAATTCAACCATTGAACTGGTGTAAATACTCCAGCTTTCATCTTTCGCACTCGCTGTAAACGAATCATGGGGTCATTATCCGCGATACACATCCAAAGCGAAAAGATGTAAATTCGCCGTTACACCAGTCCAATTCAAAATCCATTTCACTAGTCTTCAAAATATCAGCGAATAAAGTAATGTAGTATCATAGTTTTGTAGGACTTTAGTTTTAAGAACAGGAAGAGTGTCGTAAAAGAGAGAGAGCGTTGACAGACAAAAGCCAGACCCAACGACCATGCGATCAGCTGATGCATCGCCGATGCTTCTAAGAGCGTGGTGGGAGAAAAGAAAAGGGCCAGCAAGGGTTTTTTCTCTGGTAAAAAGGGGCAGAGTTGTAAAGAGAGTGAAGAGTGTTGTTACGAGTCGAGAGAGAGTAGTTGCGTTTTAGTTTAAACACAGTATTGTAACCTTATATAATCTTTAATCCTAATAAATTATATATATTCTTATACCTAACACTACGGTAATAAGGACAAGAAAGACTAACAGTGAAGTCTGAACGTCCGGTTGTGACTGTTCACTTGTTTTTGAACACGTTTACATTTGTGTCGATGTCATAAAAGTGGTGAAAGTAAAAATTAAAATAAGTTGAACTTATCACTTATTTTGTGTTAAACTGATTTATAATACAAAAATATGGAAGCTTTTCTTCTCTTTTCTTGTTCGTCTTATACCACTGTCATAATCACCAGCGCGCTTGTCATTATCACTTCACTGCGGATGAATCATCCTTGTAATTCATCAAAATTAGGGCGAGGGTCCATTCCGTTCATTATTCACTTTGAATGTTCACTTTGGATGAGATGCAGATGAAAACAATATTTATACCTTTTATTGTAGATCAATCATCTGCGATATGCATCCAAATTATAAAGTTTAAATTCACTTTGAATACTCTAGCTTTAATCTTCTATATTCACTACGATGAATCGTTCGATCATCATTCGTGATGTGTATACGAAGTCTAATGTCTAAATTTGTGTTTAAGCCTTTTCTTACTGACAATGAGTACGCGTTCGCGAGTAAACTTTCTCTGTACCGCATTCTCCACTACAAGTGTCCACTTTGCAAATAGTGTGAAATATGTTTACGTTCGACTATTGATGCCTGTCACGCGTTCATCTATAGTTTATAATCGTCTTACCAGGGTCGAACGTATTAATTTTATAAAGTAATGCAGGTTAGGTTACGTAAACCATAATTTCAATAGAATTGAAATTAATAGAAACAATTTAAGTAAAGTATATGGATGACAACCTGAACGTGAATTGAAGAAATTTTATTTCGCATAGTAAATAATAGATAACGAATAAATACCTCAGATTTATTCGTGAATAACGAATAACGATTTTATTAGACAAAAAATTATTCGGATAAAATATTATTGATTATTCTTGAATGATTTTATTTTATTCAAACTATTTAGTCGAATACTTACTCGAATAAGAACTCAGTTAACTAATGTTCAATTCAACTCTCAATAACATTAGTTTTAGTGCAAATTGATTATACATTTCGATAATACGATACATTTATTCAAAGAGATACTCATCAGTTTCTTAGCTAAATAAGTTTTTATTCGAATAAAGAATTATTATAATACACCATTATCTTTTATTTTTTAATAATTTCATCTCATTCATAATTTTTATTCGAAGACTTTACGATTAATAATTTATTCGAAATATTTATTCCTAATATTATTCGAAGATTCTATGATTAATAATTTATTCGATAAATCTATTCCTAATATTTAGATCAGATTTTTATGCATTTATCAGAAATTAAAGTATGCAGAAAAGTACAGAGGATGCCCATAACATACAAAAATATGTAAATTGTTAAAAGTGGAATGCTCATTATGATATTTAAAGGATGCAATAAATCTCTATTTAGAGTCATTTTCTTTAATTGTGTTTGCAAAAATCGTATTATACATAAAAATCCGCAGTCTATTAATATTATTCGAATCCTAATATTATTCGGAGATTCTACGATTAATAGTTTACTCGAAACATTTGTTCCTAATATCATTTGAATAAAATTTAATTCGAATAATGTCCAACTTTGATGCTGACTATAGCCGACGTTGGTTTCCACAGCTCGTTAAACAGATGCCGACTAAGGTTGGTGTTGATATTAAAACGGTTAATAATATTATCGATACCGATAAATATTGACAATATTACTGGTCACATATGGGATCCTTAATAATGTTACTCACCAACGATTCGATAGACGGAGCAGAAGAAGATGGTCATGACGACGAACCACGTGTTCCAGTCGTGATGGTTGTTCACAGTAGCCACCCCAAGGAACATGAATATGATGGTTTCCGAACTGCTGGATAGCATTTTCATCGTGTATTTGACGGTGGTGTGCGACTTGTGCGATATATTGGCCTCCACGTAATTTTTCATGGTGATACCGCAAAATGTGATCCTGCGACAAAGAGGTCACGGCTAATCGACGGGGGTGAAGTAACATAGAAGGGGGGAAATGGGGAGAATGTAACTTGAGGGCAGTTGGGAAACTCTCGTATCGATCGTCCCCCAGGCCGTTTCCTAAACGTCGACGAAATTAATTCGAACGTACGATCCGAGCGTTTACGAAATCGACGGCTTCGGGAAAACGACGTCGATCGGATTTACGACTAGGACGTGATCGCCACATATCTACACCCTCCAAATCCGTGCCTACTACGTCTGTTCGGGTTCATTTCACTGCTTTACAAGCCAAACGGTGCACTTCTACCCGTGATTCTCTTGCCAATTTCCTTTACAAGACAAAATCGATTTCTAATCGTTACTTTGAATGCTTTGAAACTATTTCTCGAGTTATTTTTAACGCTTTGACTCTATTTAGAAATATAATAGTGGCCTATTTGATAAGTTTTTGAGTATTCAGTTTGCCTAAAATATTGATTAAATGGTTACTTTTTCTTATAAAAATAGACTTCATAAATTGTTAATTAAAAAAAAATTGGAGATAACACATATAACGGCTACTGTATAGTTTTTGATTTATTTATATATATATAGTCGACCAGAAACGGATTCGGCAGGTTGGGCATCCAGTATTTTTTATTTAGAATTCAGAATTAACACAGCATGAGATAACTTGATATCTATTTCGAACATAAATGGAACGTTACTTTTAGATATTTAGTGGTGATCACATAAATAAAGCAAATTGATATTCGAAATTTGCGGGGATTTATACTTAAAGTAACTTAAATAAACACAATTTGCGGTAGTTTATGATCAGATGCTCTTAAGGGTGAGTGGTTCCTTATTTAATATTTTGTAAATAAATAGCAAAATGGTTGAAGTTCCTCAACTGTGTAACGCTTTCATTATATTTATTATACAACATTTAGTATATTTTATATATAACCTGTAAATTGGTGTACAAGGTTTATATTGAAATTTATTGCCTATCTGAACTGATTTTAAATTTCGCTATCATTCAATACATTAATCATGCACATTCCCTTTTCTTTTAGTCGTTTCTCCTTTCTATCTGTCTTAACTATAAAAGCTCGTAACATTTTCTTCCAATTTTCACAAACTCTTTATAAAAGCATCGGGATGCTACACAATTTTAGTGTTTCCCTTTTAGACTAAGATTTTAGTGAAAAGTATCATCAGATAAATTTTACAACAATAATAGAAGTCGTGTAAAACAGATAAAATCTCAAACTGATTTTACGTTGCCATCCAATAGACGTACATCTTAAACATTCTAAATAAACAGTCATCAATTGGATACAGTCATGTCATGGCCAGTAGGGATGTATTCGAAACGCTTCTATTTGTCAATCATACACAACGGAAGCTCTCTCTGTTTAATCGTATAAATAAAAATCGCGGGGGTCGAGGAAGAACGTTGGCGATTACGGGTTAAGCATATTTGAACAGTTATTACAGAGGGCATACTTTGCATCGGGATCGATCATCGTCCTGACTTCACTGGCAAACGTGTAAATAATAGACCTAACGAGAATCGTGCCATCGTAAAACTTCCAACACCATTTGCACCAGCGATCCATTATTTTTTTATGAAGCTTGGCCTTGAATTGTATTATCAAGGAAAATAGTGATTACGGGAACACACGAAGTCAGGCTTTTGTTATACGTTTTTTTCTTATCGCGATACGCTGCTGAGATTCGATAATGGTGAACAGCACGAATTTTTAGTTTCTAAACATGAATTTCTGTTTAATTTAGGTTGTTTAACGAACGGTTTCAGGGCTTGATTAAAAGCGCATCGATCAATTGCAGCGAAGTATATATATATATATATGTATATAGCACGGTAACATGCGCGTTTGGACGAATATATGGAACGATTCGCGTGAGAACTGGGAAGTCCTTTTTGGAATTTATTGCGGCCCGAGCTCGTGTCGAGAAGCGAGCGTGCTGCAAATTTCTAGGTCGATGTAGCCACGTGCAGAGCATTTGGTTTTGTTGATGTAAACAAGGGAAATATAGTAAATCAATTTGAATAAGGCCTTCTATTTCGTTGGTAAGCTGATTTTGAGGAATTGCATGCTGTTTTGGTAACCTTTTCACTACGAACGACGTATATAGTGAGAGTCAAAAGTGAACGCAGTAAAATCCGATTATTATAATCACGAATACTTTAATCACGTTTTAAACTAAATTGGAAATTTAAAATAAACAAAATGCATTTTCTTCCGGTTTCATAAAGAAGATTCAATACTCAAATTCAGAATTTTTCTGAGCAAGAAACATCGTTTACTTTCATTGAAACAGAATACAACGATGTGTATTCACAACATTAAGCGTGAAAGGATTAAGTCAATTATCTACCCTTAAAAGATATCTTGGGTGAAATTTTATTTCAAGCGAATTTTGATTCAATATTGTTGAGAAACTTAAGAATCAGTACCAGTAATAACTTTTGGATATTTATACATTCTATTAGTTACTCTCAATTATTATCTACTATTTCATAATTTTCGTTTGAGTCTAATTAGTAACTAAAACTTTCCATTACAATCATTTTCTTTATTGATATTCATAACAGCATTTAAGGGTTGAATAAAAATGTATAGAAACAGGAACTGGATACTACAGTCAAATTGAGACAATATTTGATCCTCGAATTATTTTGTCTTTGAGCCTTTGAGCCGAATTATTTTGATCTTTTAATTATTTAGTATTATTTAGTAAACTATATTAACTTATACCAAAACTATAAATGTTCAAATTTTTATTCCTACAATAAGAATAAAAACGTAGCCTAAAGAAAAAGGATATAATCATAAATTGTTGTATAATTCAATTGAAGTTTCAGGTACAAGCTAATATTTACAACAAAAATTTCAAAAATGTTGATTTTCAGAATTATTTGTTTAAACATTTTACATCCAATTGTGAATTTCTAGAACTTCAACTTCCTAGAATTCACACATTTATGACATTGACGTTACTGTATCAGTATAATAAATAAGTGTAAAAATCCTGTTGAGGTTTGAGTTACGTACTACTTATTTAGTTTTTGTAAATTAATTTTGATAGTACACTATTGGGTGTACGAATTACTTCAATGTCTCTATTTTTATAGTTTTGATTTCATTAACTCAATTTCTGTATTTTTTTCTAAAAGGAAAGTTGTTAATTACCTCATGTATGACGCTATACAAAATAATAGATATTATTGTAGGTTGGAAAAAGTTCAAACGAATTTATATTACAAAGTTTAAGTACTCCGAAATTTCTTAAAATATAATTTTATTGGTCGTAGTACAAAATAGACAAAATCTTCTACTAATATTATTATACTATTTTGTAGAAATACTACGGGAAATTCGATTCGAATGTAAATTTGAATTTGTCTCTGAAATAACTATTTTATATTAAAATTGTATTTATTATATATATATGTTTAATATTAAAATTGTACTTGAGTTTTTAAAAAGAAATATTGAATTTTCTCGAAAATGCTCCGAATTAACTTGGCCACGTAACACAAATGTCCTACTTTAATGATAAAGAAATAAATGATACATAAAGAATAAATGAAAGTACCATAAATAATTATAACTTCCTTAATATCTAAAGGAAACAGAACATTTACACTTATAATATTAATAATACACTAATAATATTGTAATAGGTGATGTTAAAGTATTATGGCAGTTCTAATAAAAATACCTGTGACATTACTGAAATATTAAATCATTTTGTATCTAAAAACTTTAATCAGTATTACTATGATTACAATACTTTTAAACGGATAAGGGCTTAACTATGCTCAAAAACTGGTCATTTTTATAATATCTTCGTCAAACTTGTAATTAACTAGTACTCGTCAAAGGACTGAATATTCATTTCCGGTATTTCTTAATCTTCAAGGGTCATCAAAGTTCCCAAAGAACCTCCTAATTGCGAACCCTCCGTAAAGATATCCAACTACTTCCAAAAGATGGTCACCTAAATTAGTTCTCAAAACTTTACAATGAGTACAATCCAATCTAAAAATTCGTTACCCTTTCTAGTACGCCACTTATCAAAAAATAAATTTCCATTTCTATTACGAACCGGAAAAAAGTTCGTGCGGATTTTCTATCAGATATGTCCTATTCAAATAAGATTTTTTGTAGCTTTTAGTAAAAATAATATAATAGTGATGATTTTTTATTTGAGTAGGGTAGATGTCCCAATTATTACCAGTATCCCTCTAACCAATACACTAATTATTTTATTTAATAGGAAAGTAATGTATGAAGAATCGTAAATAAATAATTTTTGATACTGAATTTTGACTTCGGTTTACGTAACTACACATAGACATTGTGTATTCGTTTACACTTAATATTTAAAAATAAATATTCGGAGGTGACTGTGCTGTTGAACATTAAAACCGTGACCAATGTAATTATAATGCATGGGACGTGTCATAATTCAGTAAAGACGATACGTTTATTATACATCTTATATCTGTTACACAAACTGAATTACTAATATACGATATATAAAAATTATTTCTATTTAAATGAGAACTTTTTAAGTGGCAGTAATAGGGACATTGGACGTTGTTGTACATTTTCAATTAATTAATAATTGTATTCAACATATAAGAGAATGTTCATAAATAAAAGAAATGTTGGACAATGTTATGATCTAAATTGAAATAATTTTTAGGTTAAATAATTTCTAAAATAATTAAATAAAGTTACGCGATAACTTTAAGGTGGCAGTAATTGGTACATCTGCCCTAAATGAAATTGCACTTTAAGGAAGTTCAGATTAATTCTTCATTTTTGTTTCCATCATCCAATAATTTCTTCAATTTATTATCAAAGAAATTTAATCGCGAATTATTACAGCAATATTTATTTATTAACCCCTTCGATACGACAACAGCTAATCGGAAATGTGTAGAAATTTAGTGATTTATTTTATCGTTATAGAATTGTTTAAATTACTGTATTCAAAGAAGTTTATTATTTTCGAGTTAAAGTATTATTTGCAATGGTGTACTATTTACTAAAGATTAAAATATGAAATTATAAAATGCTGAAATTTTGGGATAATTGTAGTCACTTGTACTGTTGAAAAAATGTAAACGCTGTTACTATTATTACTGAAAAAGTGCCAAGCTTTAAAGTTCTATAACATTGTTAAAATTCATGTAAAACTGTCGAGACGAAAGCTGATTAAAGTCTGAATTTTCAACTTTTTATTCTTCTGACCGATTTTGTTTAAGTCTGTGCCAAGGAGGTAAAATTCTCCCTTAAATAGGGGGATGTCAAATTATAAAAATTTCTTGGTGTTTGACAAGTGCTACGGGCTACAGGCAACAAGTTTTACAATTTTTACGTATAATATCGTAAAGTTTGATCACTTACTTTCAAAACAAACGAAACTTTATCAAGAAAGAAAGTTCTTTAACGAAGTTGCAGCCAGAAGCCCCTGTTAAAGAAACCCCTATATTTTTACGGTTTTATGTTTGATACTCTCCTCTTTAAACAACACCGACGTGAATGGAACTGACTAAAAGAGTTAAAATGTGGAAGGTTAAAGCTTTAATTTAGTTTTCAAGCCACAGTTTTGGATAAATTTTAACAAAGTTATGCAACTTTGAATTTTGGCAATTTTTCAGTAGTGTCCAAGTGATGTAATTAGTTTTTGCAGTATAGCGTATAACGGAAGTCGGCAAACTATTTTTTTGAAAGGTCAAACATTAGATATTTTTAGGCTTTGCGGGCCAAATAGTAAGATTGAAATTATTATATAAGTAGATACTTGCAAAATGAAAAATGTCTCCACGAATGACACTTACATATTGAAAGGTGCCTCCACGAATACTTTATTGGCAAGATTAACACATTGATGTCGGATGACATAGTAGTACGTATTTTCAAAAGCAAAAGTCAAGAGCGGCTGTCGCAGTAGCACGTCTTTCTTAACACGTTAAGTGTTACGATGAACCACGCTTAACGTTCTGTTAAAACTCTTCTTTTTTTTCAACGTTTTTGTTTTCCTCTTAATACAGGCGACCCCTATGTAACACGGAAGTTCTATAACACGGTTTGAGAATTAGAGAAATCCCCGAACAAATTAGGGAAACTCTCGTATTATACGGAACCCAACAAAAGCTTTTAAGGGCAAAAGATATCTGATTTGAAATTTTTCATTCGAGCGTGTACGTCGTATCAGATTTCCTGCAGAATTTTAGAAGTTATTAGAATTTTAAATCCATTTTGTTCGTGAAGTATTACGTACATTTTTGAAACTTTAATTGTGCTTTTCTTTTTACGCCATTATTTACAGATTAAATATTTTTGTAGTACGTATTTTTAATTCTTGGAACCTAACCCTGTTTTTGTACTAGTTCTTTGTTCCGTATAACACGGATTCGCATATCACGGCATTTTTAGGGACCTAACAACCGTGTTATACGAGGGTTGCGTGTATCTAATTTTGTAGTCCTATTAACACGTTCACTGCCCAGACATCTAGCATAATCGCTATTTGTATGTTCAATACAAAAATCCTGCTTTTCATTTACTATACAAGTACAATTTCCAGTATTACATAATTTATATTTATACATAATTTCTTTAGTTACTTTCTTCAGCTATAGAATAGCAATCAATAATAACTTTCAACGAATTTTATTTTAATGAAATCCATTTAGTATCAATTGTGTATCACACGTGATGTGTTGGACAGTGAACGTGTTAATGTTGTAAGGCATCCTTCAATCATATACGAGCTAACCCATTTTAGCCTATAAATCGAAAACTAATGGTAAGTTAAATTAGAAAATGTGCTTTTGCTTTTATAAAAAAAATATGTTGTGTCCTTGAAAAAATGCGACTGGCCTTGAAATAACTTTGACACTTGCCACCCCCGACCTTCTTTAATCTCCTAAGAGCAGGTTGCATGTATAGATTAAAATGGGTCATCCTGTATAATGGCCACCAGTGACCCATGCGGTATGAATAGAAAATGAATAAAGTTAAGAATTTGTCGTGGCGCTCAACGTCGGGAACAAAACTTAAAATTAGAAAAAACTTGCAACTACAGCCCGCTCTAGATGTACGATATTAAGTTAAATCCTCCAACCAGCAAAGTATTAAAGTGAATTTATAAGTGCACTTAATTGTAATAATTAATTACTAATGAAACGAACGGAATTTTTATTTTCCGTTTTTTAAGAATTTTGGTATATAGTATACAAGTAAGAGCTTAAGTGAAAAGACTCAACGAATAAATGAAACAAAATTGATTGCCTTTTATTGCATAAAAAGAAGGCGAAGTCAAGGAAACAGAAGGCGAATGAGCTTAGAATCGCAGATTAGCTTCAAATAGAAGTAATTTTTCAGAACTATTGACTTTTTTAAAGGGAAACTTTAAAGCCGTATTTCTCAAAACTGCATTTTTTAAATTAACGTGCAGCGTAATTAAAAAAATAATTAATCAGTTGAGCTGATCCAAAACATATATAGATACATAATTAAGTTCTTCGCCGTATAAATTTACAGTATTCGTAATGTTAATTATTCAAACTACATTTATCGCATAATTAAAATAGAAATTTTATGCAAAAATCGTTCCTTTGTTTTCAGTGCCGCGTATTATCATTGATTTTACTGTTTTTTTTTTAAAGAAGATTTAGGTTCATACGATACGTATTTCTGTTACGAAAAGAACTCCGTTTGATTTTTTATTTTATATCAATTTAAAAAAATGAAGGTTCATGAAGAATAACATTTATTATTTTACAAATAGCTAATAAATTGTGATCACAAAAAAAATTGTTATACCCAGAAATGTTAAAGAATAAAAGGGTGTCCCAGTTCTTTCCCGCAAAAATTAATTACTAGTATGTTCTACAAGTATAAATAAGTTAAAAGTGATACAAAAACATTGGCCATTTAATACCTTATTAAGTGTTATAGCAAAAATATGAACTACACAGGGTAATGTGATAGAAAACAAGAATAAGTTGACAGTCAATATAATTATTAGTCATTGATACTCTATTTTACTACATTTACTGTTCTTGCCAATATAATACTAATATTACTAAAAAGTTGAATTTGTTACTTTATGAAATGCATTTTGATTTCACTTTATTTCAATGAATATATTTAGGTTTGCGGGAAAGTAATATTGGTTTTGCAACCTAGCAGCAAATCGACTGCCATTATTTTATTTAATCGATCGCATAGTGTCCAGTTCTTTCTACAATATGATTCTAGTTCAATGCCTTGAGAACTTATTAATGCTACTGCCATAGAAACACGAATAACCTCAGAGCTATCAAGAGCCGAAATTACTTTTTCATCAATCCAATATTTTTGTCATAACGTTTTAATGAAACTTCAAATGACCTATGGTTATGTAACATTTACAGATTATTTATACGTATAGAATATACCGACAACGTTTTGCCGAAAAAGTCTTGGGTACCCTGTATGACGAGAAGTTTTACCAAGGTTTTATGTTGTATAAAAATTGATGAAAATCATCTAGATTTTAACTTTTTACTTGAGTCTTTCCCCTTGACGCTTTACCAGTACAGTGGAATCCGGTTATTATAGTCAAGAATAAGATTTTCAATCGGCTATTATCATAATCAGTCGATCCCAAAACACTCTATATAAAATTGTTAAAAAATAATCCGTCTATTATAATCAAGCTTCGTTTATTGGTGTCGAGTGTGACAATTACATTTCGAGACAAACGATAAGAATTCTTTCCAAAGTCGTAATAAATGAAGCTTCTCCTTAAAACTTGCTTCTAACGGAAGCATACTTTTTATCTTTTATATGAGTGCATTGCAAGAATGGTTAGAGAATACGTAAATAAAGTAATGGAGAAGCTCGAGACAAATTGAATGTTCTTAAAAAGGACAGTATACCCATTAAATTGTGTACAAATGTGATAACGTGACTGCAAATGTTAAATTCGTATCTCCTTAAGCAAAATTGAAAGAATGGACTTTAAAAAAAATCCGTTCGATCCCTTAAATGTTGCAATTTATACCATACTTTAAATATTTTTTATATTTTTATGCATCATATGGAATCTGTATTTTCTTGCAAATTTAAATGTGCCATAAATGCATAAAAATCCGCAGTCTAGACATAACTGTTCGTAATAAAATGAGTTAAATAATGAACATCAGACGGTTATTCGTATAAAAAATTGCAAGTCCGAAAGTGGTCATAATAAGCGAATTCCACTGTAGCAAAGACTACTGCAAACACTTACAGAAGCAAACATCTACTTACGCCAATATACTGGACATGTGAAAAATCTCGGCATTCAGGTAGGCCAGGTAAGCCATGACGAATATGAAGATGGGCTCGATCACGCGAACCTGATGGGTGAATCTCGTAACGAAACCGGTGGCGAAGCCCCATATCACCCCTATTATCGTGCCACCGATCGCCACCACAAAGAACGAAGCCAGGCCCGACAACACGTCCGTGTAAAGTATTTCCGTCGGTCCTATCTCGTTGTATGCCTCGAACATATGGTACAGCACCTGCGTGTCATTAAACAACCACGACTTACTCAGCTGTTCCTACGATTAAGAGATTTCACGATGCCACTGAAGGGATTAAGATTCTGTAGGCCTGCATGTGGAATGCGACATGGGAAGTCGAGTAAGTTTTAATTGTGCAACTGCTGTTACGAGATAAGAATACTGGAACAGGATATGATTTTGGGGCAGATTAAACTTCGCTTACTTACATCGACATTCTAGGAAGGATATACCGTGAACAACCGTAGGAGTTGTTGAATATAGTGGAGATATTAACATTAGAACTACCAACGACTAAAGTGTATTTATTTGTACCAAAGAAATAAAAATAGTAGACATTTGCAAAATCCATGTGATTAAGGCACAATAAATCTTTGTTTATATTTTGTATAGAAAAGCGTTGTAAGAAATTAACAAATGCATCGTGGTAAATTTATATAATTATTATGGTAAACTTGTAACCAGTCATTTTGACTGTCTTGGTAGTTCTAGTGTTCAGAAAGACTATTGGATGCGTGAATACATTTATTCTGAATTCTTTAATGGATTATGTGCTGTTACGAGATCTAAATTTTGGAGCGTGTTGGCTAGTACTAGCGAGAAAAAAATTAAGGTTCTGAGAAAAATTATTGATATGGTTTGTATTATTTTCTAAATATTAGCATATGTAGGATAAATTAATACAAATGTGATGAAGTCTTTATAGGTTTACCGAATCAATTTATTTTACGTTAGATATAGGTAATCTATAACTACGAATGATCATTTGAGTGATTATTGGACTGTGAATGTTTATGCATTTATGGTAAATTTAAATACCCAAAGAGATCAAAATATCGATGACATATAAAAATAATATAATATAGGTTATTATATTAACTTGCCCAAAAAGTTCTTTCGCATTTTAAGGATGTGTAGAAACAAAACTTTGTTAAACAATGTGTTACCGAGTTTCTTTAATAATCTTTTGCAAAATTAGGTAATTTCTTCATTTCATTTTTGAAAAAACTCTATTTGCTTCAGCGAAGACTTTGTGTAAATGTGTTCTACATATAAGTTTTTAGATTTTCTAATCTTTTACCAATTGAATAATTTAATTTAAATCCTAAAAGGCGAAGATTTGTCTGATTATTCTCTCTTGGTTTATACCGCATTTCTATGTTTACAAACATTGTAACTATGTTTACTTTGTTTATCATATTAAACATGACAAATATAATCAATCTTTCCAAGTAATAGTTTAAAATACAGACTTCCAAAGATGGTTTTTGTTTGCGTATATTAACTTGTGTATCGCAGTGCTATTGCTATGTTACAGTAAACCAATAAGACTTTTTGGCCATCTTAATATTTTAAGAGTGAAATAACCTTCTCTTTAGGTGTTATTTCTTTAATTTTGTATATGAATATATGAATTTGCATAAACATTCGTAGTCCAGTGATAATATATTAGATGTGCAAATTAATTCCGCGCTTTTATCTCTAAAATATAGATAATTTTATAGATCCATAAGCGCTATTCTGTTATCAAAAAGAAATTCATTAGCTTTATATAATGGAGCCTAAATAATGAAAATTGTTTTAAATATAACGATTCCATCCGTTTCTTTCTTCTTTAATACACGGTTTTTGTAAAAACGGTATCGAATTAATTTGTACAATAAATAATATTTAACAGCCCATATGTCTTAATTTTTAAGTAATTTGATTATATTAAGTTCGCGTTCACACTTTAAAACTACCCCATTTCTATTTTTTAATTATCACATTCCTTATAATGATCTTTTTAGATATTATACAATCATTGTCCACTTTTCAATTTTTATTTTTAAACTACCAATTTTTTTGATAACAACTTTCTGGATTTTAAAGAATAATAAAAAATACATTGTCGTAATAAACGATATGATATGGATGCCCCATCTTTCATAATAGAGTAGATACAGTACTGCACTATGAAGACAGTATTATAGTATTTTACTGAGGGCAGTATCTTGAGGGATGTTAAGTATCTTAAATTGTGCAAAAATGAAACTTACGACGGTGACAGCATCGTTCAACAAGCTCTCCCCGAATACGACGATGTAAAGGATTTCGTTGACATGAATTTCCTCGAAGACAGCAAGCACAGCCACCGGGTCGACGGCGCTGATCAACGCGGAGAAGAGGAACATTTGCAGCATCGGCGTTTCGAAGCCGAAAAGACCGCTCTTACCTAACACCCATAACGATGCGCCTATAAACAGTTCGCAGTAATAAAAAATATTAGAAACTTCATTTACTTTCATCACATCACATCGCAGTAAAGTACAATTAATTATCAACTCATATGGCTGGAATACGTATGGTTTCTTCTATTTTCTGTTTGTTCTATCGATTGTGGCACGAACCAATTAACTCTTTACACTCGAGAGATGTTTCTCATTCGTCATTTAGTTTCACACGAAATAATCGAGATTTTTGAAGAATAAAATGATACAGTGAGTCGAATATAAAACTTCATAGATTTTAGAAGCTATTGTTAAATCTTAAATTGGAAGAAATTATTTACATAGCAAGATATCATTTTTAATAGCAGGGAAGACGAGTTTGCTTAGAAATAAAATTGAGAATATTATAAATTAAGTATTTGAACGCAGTAACACAGGCAACGGTAATGGAGACAGTAGTCAAATGACTGATTCAAAATAGTAGAAAAATAGCTAACTTAAAGTACATTCAGATCCAATCTTTGGATATTTAAAGAACATTGTGAAATACAATATAAATATAATGCAGTACAAACATTCCGTTTAACCCAATATCTTGGACAAAATCGATCTTTCCAATTGCACTACATGTAACAATCCACTAACTATAAATCATGATTTATTCGAATGCCGAAAAATGAAACGAAAGAGACGTAAATGCGATATAGAATCGAACACTGCCTTTTCATCCGGGAACCAATCTATTCCACAAAATCTAAATAACAGATCCGTAAGTCTCTAATGACCAGGACGTCGATGCGACATAAAACAATGACGCAGAGGCAGAAGAAGAAGAAAAATAAAATCAACCCATACTTTTTAAAAGTGTGGCTTTTGCAGATATTTCGTTTTTCACTTTATATCGTATAGTTATAATAATAATGTATTTAAACAAATTGCTGCATGTATTTTTTATTCGAGTCTCAATTTGGAATGTGTGAAGACGTTGCATGAATTTTTTTAGATTTTTTCGAAGACTTTTAACCATTCAAAAACGTGACGAACATGAATAAATTCTGTTCATAGGGTTGCTGACTGATGGACAAAATCAATTGATGAATGTACGTTATTGTTTAGTTTTCTGTATAATTAACAATTGCATTAATAATGGAAAAGTACATTATTAATTGATTACGTATGTATACTCGACGTAAATCATGACCATAACTATATAACAAAAATATTCGTTCCTATCGCTAAAAGAAACATTAATAGGTCATGAATAATGTAACAAAGATATTATTATTTCAATTAACAATAAGGGTCAACATGCAAACAATTAAAATTTTAGAAACATTTAATTAAAATGTCTGAACGTGATGTAATGGAATTTCAATGATTCAGTTGTTTCAATTATAAACAATTGTTTTACAGGGTTGATTAATTTTGGATGAAATTGAATTTTTCGCCCACATAATATTTTCTCCTTTCCGATTATTAAATTTCTGGGGAAAAATATTCAGTGGAACATTTCACCTTTTCCTGTAATATTTAGTATTTTCGAAGACCAATTTATATTCGATTTAAATTTAGAAATAGAAAATTTTAGGAGCACCTTATATTTTGTAATCTACTTTCATGTAAAAAATTACTATTTTTTTTAATCCCTTGAATAACTTCTTACATCATACGTGGAAATTACAAAACTAGAAAGTTGCACCATCGAAATGAGCGAAATGAAAATATATGCTGAATTGTGCTTTTTATTGTTTTGTATTTTTCAGTTTCAACGAAACAGGCTTTTCATAAATCATTAATTGGTTTAAGTAATTGGCATTTTATCATTAAATACGATTCTTTACATATCTCTTTAACTGTTGTAAAATATTTCCGATTGTTGTTGACAATGTACTTGTAGATCAAACATCTCAAATATTTTCAAACTTCGTTGAATGAATGGAAATAATTCACAAATTACTCAATCGATGAAGTAAACTAACGCAACAGTTTACCTATTTTTAAATAGTTAATAGTTTCGAAAATTAATTCATATTCGATCTAAATTAGAATTACCGACAATTATTAACGTCTGTTGAATAAGAGTAGAACCAACATATTTTCGTAAAAATTTATCGGTTGCGTAATGTTCAATACACATATTCAAAGCATGTGTAGAAAGTTATGGCGCACTAATTTAATAATGAGTCTAAAGTGTACCAATATTGAATATACATACATTCGTAGTTTCATATCATTTCTAATTCCTGTTCTCAATTCCGAATTAATCAATATCTTTTAACGCTATTAATATTTTTTTAATCAAGGGCCCCTTAAAAGATAACAAAATATTTACAATAATAGTCAATATACTTAAATACACTGGTGAAATAACAAAATATGTTTATTGGTAGGTGATATATTGCTGCATTTATTCAAGTCATTATTCGCCTTTCGAAGTACAAAATAGAACACGTACTGTCGAATAATACCTATTTCTAGATTATCATCGTTTTCCAGATTTTACACAATGCACTTGGTAGATATTTCAAATACGTTGCTGTTAGATAGACTGTATTTCTACCAACGAATTTAAAACGATAAAAATCTTATATAATGTATGAGACAATGGAAATAAATTTTATTTATTTTATTAATAAAAAAATCACGAAAAAGTTGCAAAAATGTATTCGTGTGAATTTATGCAATTTTTGCGCGAAATTACGAATGGATCACTTTGATCACTTTAGTAATTTTAGTGTCAAAAAATAAAACCTATTACGGAAACTGTGAACCAGTCTTAGATTACCAATTCTTTCTTTATACATGTAGTTTCTATGCCAGTAAGTCACTTTCAAAAATTTAGTTTTTAAGTCTATTCACTCTACATAACTTCAGTTATTATGTTCTATCACCTTTTCTTGTTTCACTGTACTGATCTTTTACTAGTTCATTTTATTATATATTTTGTATTACGTGTACCGATAATAAATATTAGAATATGAAAACATGAAAACTTTTCATTTTTCGATCTAGTTTTATACGAAGAACCATCTTCTCTTGCAGTTGTGTCGTGATTATTTTTCCACTTCATGCAATCGAAACATATAGACACGTATTCTCGAATTTCATCTGAACTGAATTAATCGGAATTAATGAATCAGCAGATCAACTAGTAATTCAGCATAAAAGTCTTCACCGAGAAACTTTGTTGGCAACGATATTAATATGTCCGCTTAAATTATGAACGTTCAATTCACCGATAATAATAAACGGGCCATCGTTTCCGCGGAAGTTAAGGCTTTAATTATCGTGGACATCATCGTGCTATCGTGCGAAGGAAGTCGTGGACATTTCGTAATACCAAGTGGCGTCTTCCGAATATATGCCGAGCCGCAAACAGAAATCGCGTGGGCGGTTCGACGTTCGTGTATTTTCCCTCACGAGTACGCCTAAGCACTCGCGCGTGCGTGCGTTTCTATATAGCGTGGTTGCGAAATCTGTGGTCAAACATTACCAAGGGGTGGACGAACGCGTATCAAAAATAGCGAAATTAAAAATAAAACGTTCTAGAAAAAGAATCATTAAAAGTTATGGTTAGCTTTATACACCACCTATTAATTTAAAATTAATATTACGGATATTAATAGCGATTTCCTTTACTTATACAATGAAATCCGATTACTATAATCACGGATAATGTTATCAATCGGCTATTATTATCATAATAGGTCCCGGTCCCAAAACACTCGACATAGAATTAGATGAAAATAATCCGCGCATTATATTGAGTAATCCCATAAATGATGCGGTATTCTTCAGTAACTTTCTAACTATAAGAAACAATATAATTTGGTTACGTAAATTCTATCGTATATTTTGTATAATCCAATCTGCATTAAAGTTTCCGTTATTGTTGACAGCTTTTATCCAAATTAATTTAATAATTTAGATAGCGGATCAATGTGGTTTTTATCTAATGACAAAAATATAAAATACACGCGATGAGCGAAACTAACCTGAAATAAAATACACCTTATGGTGTTTAACCGGCAAACCCGATCCGTATTTATACTAATAATTAATTTAAAATAATTTATCGATTAGTAAAGGACAACATCGCGTTACTTATGGGATGATCTAACTTCGCTTCTTCATATCAATTGTGACAATCACACTTGGAGATAAACGATAAGAATTCGTAACAAATTCGTAGTAAATGAGCCTTTTTTTCAAAACGTACTTTTAACCGAAGTGTACCTTTTATCTTTTACCTGAGCACACGGCCAGAATTATTAAAAAATACGTAAATGCAATGGACGATAAACTAGAAAGAGAAGCTTATGACAATTTGTATGCTAGGCAGGATTTGAACTATGTAGCCGGCAAATCTTATTAGACCATAACTATTCACCGTTTCAAACCAAGCTAAATCTGCTAACCCTAGAAAATAGACGCACAATGCTTGATATTGTATTTGCATTAAAGTCTTAGATTTCATTATTATATGTCCTAAAATCTTGGCTCTATTTCACATAAACTTCTCACCAGCGTCCATTAGAAATAACATCCTTCTTAGACAGGAATTTCACCGCACACAATATGGCGAATTTAATTGTATAAATAGCGTAATTATTAATGTTAACCTACATTGTAGAGCAGTAGATATATTTTCATCGTTCAATTATCTTAAGCGTCAATTGATTCGCGAATTGTCTGTTATCCACTGAATGCTTTGTACACCAAAGGGTTCTCTTTTTTATCCCGCTTATTAAATAAATAAATAAATAAAATCTGAATAACAAAGATAAAATACACGTTAAGTTGTTTTAAAATTTCACATTTGTTTGTAATAAAGTGAGTTTAATAATGAAAATTGTATATCCTTCGTGTCGGTTATTTTTATCAAAGATTGCCAGTCCTAAAGGTGATTATAAGAAGAAGATTCCACTGTATTGCGTTTTGTATTCGACTAGCAGCTGCTCTGATATTTACGAACGGGAGTGTACATGTTGCTATCAATGAGTATTATTCGAAGTGAGTTTACCATTTTCCTAAGAACGAATTTTTTATTCTATTATGAGGACTAATTAGCTGTGTAAAGTGCCCTTGCGCAATTCTATCCTGTGAAAAGCGGCTTATACTCGAGAAAGAAGTCTTTCTGAACTCACATCAATAATCCCTTAAGTAGCCTGCTCACCTTCTTCAGAAATCACACCGATTCGATTGTGCATTTTTTTTACAAATTCACGACGAAAAAAAAGAAGTGAAACAAAAGGTAAAACAATATCAAAATTATACCAAGAACAATATTGCTACACAAAAAGTAAAAACAATATTGCAGTTTCAGGAAATGAGAATTTACATTCTTTCCACGAATTCGTTTAAAAATACCTGCCTCCGTTAAAAAGAATCGCTTATTTCAGTTTGTAATAAAAAATAACATTCTACTTATTCACTCGCGTCACAAGCACTCTGTATAATACAGAATAGACCATACAAAAGTAAAGAAGACACATCATAAATCAATCTAATTTAACAGCTTCTCTTTTGTTGAGAAAAGAAATTCTACAAAAAAATGCCGATAATTGTGAAAGTCGTTTAACAAGGAAATATTTCGAATTGGTAGTAATCGATTTTGATGAAACTTTGGCACTTGGCAGCCTTCGAAATATATTCAACACATAGGTAATTTTTAAAGAGGTGAAAATGGCTTTTGAAGTTGGGGAGAGCAAATATGTATATTTGAGTTAATACATCAAAAAGTATTGTAAACAAATAATACATGAAACATTATTATTGATTCTTTCATTTTTCTTGACAAATATTTATCCATGCTCACACTTATTTATGCGTGTCAATTATATACCGAAGCGCAGATAAAAATATGATAAATCGGAACTTTAATTCTTTGCAAATGATGGGAAATAGTTAATTGTTCTTAGGCGATTTTACTTTCATAATCACCACTATATAAAGAAACAGTATATCTATCGTTATTGCAGCTATTATTAAGTTGAACGGATATTTTGTACCACTTCCTCTCTAAAAGAAATGGAATCGTTATTCGCTCAAAAATTGAAAAATTTTACGTGGATGGAATCATGAAGCTATCCGAAAAATGGCAAAACATTATTGAGAGAAACGGTGAATACCTTTACGAGTAAAGTTATATGTGACTAAAGAAATTCGTTTCAATTTGATCAGAAAATCAGTACGAACTTTCCGTTTAACGTAATAGATTGCGAATCTTTATGCAAATATACTACATCGAAATGTAAAAAGGAGAATAAAAATAATTTTTATATTTTCGTAATAAATATTATTGATGATTTGTTGGCAATCAAACGTTGGCAAGTTACAACATAAAACAAACCTCTGCTTTTGTAGCTCAGAGCCAGAGTGTATTAAATTGGATTTATTTTTTATTTCTAATACGAATAATATCCAGTACACAATTTTATTTTCAAACAATAAAATGATGTATTCTTGTTATATAGCTAGTTATGAAAATTTTCGTACATAAATAGTGTTCCTATCTGAAAGAACAATTTTTTTAAAGTATAATTAATAAAATGGGACTTAAGTAGAGATTTGTTTCGCTTTCTGAATATAACAACGCATGGTTTCCTTTGCATATGTAATATATTTTTCTATACTTTGTACACTTTGCAATTTCTTGCAATCTTAAAATTCCCATAATTCCATAACTATACGCAGTCTAATTATTACATATAAAATTAGCAACGAAGAATAAACCATTCTTAGATGTTTCGATTAAGAAATTACTATCAAACATATAAAATAAAAAATATTGCTGTATCTATGTAAAGCAAATTGGAGAATCTTACGAGTGCTTTCATATGTTCAAAAAAGGTAGAAACATAGTTGTAACAACACACTATGTACAGTTGAATTAATTTATCCACAGTAATCATGCGTAGATTTTTGTGTGATCGATTTTGTAGCTTTTATTCGAGTTTTTTTTGAGAACTCTAAACATTTTCTGCTTCGAAGGGTATCGAGGTTTCGAAGTTTCGAGTATCCCATTCCTGTCAAAAACTGCCGCCCCATAAAAATTGGCGCCTTAGGCTATAGACTACTTAGCCTATTCCTGAATTCGCCTCTGTATAATTGCATAAAGATCCGCTGTCTATTTATCACATTATTCACTTTTACCGACCTATTGACAAGGTGTTAAATATGGTTCCGACGACGGCGAAGAGGAGTATCGTCCCCAGATGGTCGAAGAATAGTCGATTTGGCATGAAGTAACCGGCGTCCAGGATAATGGGTGGCAACATGTAGAGGAAGAACGTGTCAGGTGTTAAGGGTGACACGTGCACGCTGCTCGCCTGGAACAGTAAGAGACCAACGACGACGCCGACAGCAATCAGCAAACAGGATTCCGGAAAGATCTTGTTGAGTCTCGGCGTCATGTGGAAGCCTGCGCGCATACAATGGTAACGTTAACACGGTCCCATTCCACACATGGTGGAACGGAATGGAACACGGTGGAAAAAAGCCCGGGAACCCTTTCGTCGTCGGTCGGCTGCACCGGCAGTATGCAAACAATTGCTCCATTATTAACCCTTGTTCGGCGAACGCTTGGGCCACTTTTAAACCGCCTGTTGCAACGTGCCGTGAAATTGGTCTCCTTGTCTCGGGTTCTACTATTAATGAGAATGCTTTGTAATGGTAGGAATATTAGACATAAGGTTTGATCAGCTGATGATGAAAAATTGACTGGTGGTGAAGTAGATGTTTGGTAATCTTTGTAATTGCAACGAGAGGTATTAGTATCTCTGCAAAGGTTGTAGCGTATCTATTATGCTTGTAAAAATATCTTTTAATGAACATAAATGAATTCTGTTTGTAAAAATATATTTTAATGAATGTAAATGAATTCTGTTTGTAAAAATATCTTTTAATGAATATAACGTAAATGAGTTCCATGAATTGTATAAAGTGCTTATTATTATCGCGACAATGATTTAAAATAGATACACTAAGCCACATTGATCCTTTCACTATTAATTAAAATGACGATATGCTGCAATTGCAATTGGTTCTACGTGGTATGAAACTTAGGGGGAAAGGTTTACAGATTCTTTACGTTTGTATTACACTTGGAACTCGTTATTTAGGATCTAAAGAGATCCCGCTGTCCACGTATTACCGCTGAATTAATAATTTGTACTTCCACAAGTGCCTGTATCATTTGCGGGCTCAACAGTGAAGGGATTATTGTTTTCAGTAATGTCACCATACATATGCGATTGATCTTGTGTGCGATTTATACAATGTTTCAAGCAATATAGGATAAATGAAATAAATGTAAAGTTGGAATTATTGGAATAATTAATAAAATATATGAATTACATTAATATTAAATAATAATATTATAATATAATAATTAATATAATAATATTAAAAGACATGAATAAAATAAATCTTGCAAAATAACATCACTTACAGGATTAAGAAAAAGAATACTTTTAATATTTGATCATCACTAAGATTTTTATTGAACCGTTAGAGGATATTTTAGGTGAAATTTCATTCTAAACAAATTTTATTTTAATATTATTAAAAAGTTGCAAAACTAATAACAATTTTTTGATATGCACTAGGTGTACCAATAACTAATTCACTATTCTTAAATGGGGTGATGAATTCATTTTATCAATGGCATGCAGAATTATGGAATAGCAAAATTATATTTAAGACAATGTAGGTACTCGATTTTATTAAAGAGTGAATTTTCCATTGATGCACCTAGTATTTATACAGTGTATATCAGCCATTACAAATATTTTTCCATAACAACTATAACAATTTTATTTATCATGTAATAATTCCCCTATTTTAGTCATACAAATCAATTATATTATTGAATATTGAACACAAATAATGCAATATAATGCAATCTTTTTTACTGTACTTCCTTTTCTTATTATTTTTAGTGATAGCATTCAAGAGTTAACATTTATTTTAATTCTGAGGTAACACCTGGTATATTATTTCTTTTGTATAGAAATTTGTGTAATATTTTAAAATTAAATACAAATATTTTATCAATAAAACATATAAATTTTCCTTTTAGTAATTGGGTACACTTTAAATATAATTAATGAAGAATGAATTTTGTAAAAATTATCTCGTACAATGAAGGAGCACTATGGGATATAATTCTTGTTAAAAATAATGTAAAACCTATAAAAGGTTTTATTAATATGAACATAGTATCAGCGCGTTGCAAACACGATCGATGCTACTGAGAAACAAGTAGACCTTCACTATCCGAACTTGTAGTTCCTGGATGTTCCATTAAGTTCTCTGAACATTCTATGTATCGTTTGTATCTGTGTAATGTATCTCCGTACTGTTGTATTGTGTCCCCTTGCGAAATGGAAACATTCTATGTAGACTCGATGACAGTACAATGTAACGCGCTATATTGCTATTTATACAGTTTAATACGAACCTAATATGCACTGGCTATTTACGTAATCGCGAAACATCCGGGGATTAATGTCTAATGAGTGGAAATATACCATGGAACAACTGAACAATTCAATAGTAATTACGGTAATTACAAAGAATATAAATAGAATGAAATATGTATTTCATCCGACTTCTCGAACAAAAATATTTGAATGAATTTGAATGGAAATTCGAGTTACAAACGTGGAATACAAAACGCTAAACATATCATAGCTTACCTTTGCAATACTTCCTGGAAATGTTTTATAAATTTAAAAACAAACACAGAGAAGCATTCCGAATTTCTTGGATTAAAGTTTCTATCTTAATGATTTGCAATATTCGCCGTAAATAGTGTTTCACTTTTTTCAGTAATTCTTGTGTAAAAAACTATTTCCTGTCATTCAATTATAGTATATTTAATAAACGTCGATAATTAATATATAATGTTTAATACATTTCAATATTACTATATGTTTTTTAATAATTTTTTAATAATGCAATTATCTTTATTATTCAACATAAATTCTATTTCATATTTTCCAATAATCTCGCTTTATTAATTTCTTTATTATTAATTTCATTGTTGGTTGTGTTTTAATTCTGTTTTATTTGATAAATATAGTGATTCCTACATATTAAATACTAATAACAATTTTCACTATTCTTCAATATTTTAATAATTTTCATTATTCGTCATAACATTCTATTCCACTTTTTCCAATAACCCTGATTCAAAAGGTAATTTTTCATCTCCTAATTGGATCATATCTGATAGATATAAATATTACTAAAACTTTTCAGCATTTTTTAATATCTCAATAATTTCCAATACTTGTCATTAATTGTATTCTACTTCTTCGAATAATCCGCATCTAGAAAAATTATTTCTTATCCTTCAATTCCTTTTAACTACATCTTATTGGATACAAAATTATCAACAATATTTAAACAGCTTTAATAACTTCAACGTTTGCAACAAATTTGATTCCACATTTTACAATAAATCCTCCTCATGATTCCTCAATTTATTAAGTACTTTTGATAAATTTTAACGTTAGAAAAAATTTGGAGTAGTTTTTAATATATTTCATGAATTCTACTCCATCGTTTTCAGTAATTCTAATTCTATTATATTTCATATATCCTAAAAGCATCGAAAATGTTCCTCAATATTTGCTATCAATCCTACACAATTTTTTCCATTAATTCTATCCTAAAAAGTTATTCCTCATCTCCTAGCTGTAATATATTTGATTTTCAAAATTGTTAAAATTTGCAATATTTTTCGATATATCAACAATTTTTAATATTCGTCAATATTTCCAATTTATTCTACATTTTTCCATAATCCTTCACTAAAAAACATTATTCCTCATCTCTCAATAGTATCATATTCGATGAATCTCAAAATTACTAACAAAGAAAAAATTGAAAATATTTTAATAACGAAACTTTAATTGTAGACCAAAATTGTTTCCTTTAAACGGCTCGCCGATCAAGGGTTGAAAGCCAGAGAGCATGGTTCATTGATTTTTCCACGCGGATGACATACTCGACCTTAGCGGCCATCAACGAAATCAACAAACAACTAAACTCTAATTCAGGCCGGTTCAAGTTCAAGTTTGACGCATTCCCTACCTATTTTCGCGATGCTGGCGAAGAAGATCCATATCCCAATCACGAACGGTGTCTCTACTCGATGAAACTCCACTGACATAATGTGATACTCCGGCCTCTTTTCTTCCTCAACCTTTTCAACCGCATGGGATGCCATGTGCTCTAACGAACCTCCTTCACCTTGACCCGACGCCAAACTTTGAAAAGATACATCCGGTAGGGAACCATCGATAGGACCCATAGGGCCGAAACTTTTTCCCGGATAGGGTTCCCTGAGATCTCGTGGAAACTCATGATCGTCGACATTCGGTCCGTGCATCGCATAATCGTTAACAGGTATCCGTCTGTCCGGTTGCAGACGCTCAGGTACAGATTCGTAGAATTTTACCAAGCCTGCTTGACCTTGACATGGCCAGCAGGCAAGGATTAACACGAAGGTGATCATCGTTGGGGAAAGGTGACGTGAACCCATGGTGAGCGGCGATGACGTTGCCGATGTTCACGGGGATCGAGCTGTTTATTCGCGCTCGTCCACCGATTCGGAGTCACCCTCAGTACCATCAGAGCACGAGAAAACTGCAGATTGAGTGGCTCCTGCTGTTCGGAGGTAGTGCACCCTAGTCTCAACTTCAACGCACCCTGGTCTTCGTTACACCCCTGTATTTCTTTTGCTCTGCACACGCGAGTTTTGTTTGGTACGACGACTATTCTTTAGAGATTTCTACGTAGTATCTTTTAGACGTGGGGTTGCCTTATTCAGAGAATACAGAAGAAGAACGGGATGGCGAATTGGTATTGTATCACATGTGGAAGACGATCGTATCACGTTTCACCTTGGTTAACAGAATTGAATTTATCGAAGCCGAGGTTTCTATTTAACCGACGTTTTTTTTTTTTTTTTTTACTTAAAACTCGAGCTTGGTGCCAGTGTCGCTTATTGCTTTCATGGCAGGTATTACTCTTGAATATTTCAATCTATGTCACTTGATTTAAGGACGTAGAACGAGACTGTCACGCACGATTCACGATGTAGGAACTACGAGTTTTCGGTACAGATTGTTACACACAGACACGATTCTCTTCCCCTCCTCTTCCATGCGAGTGTGTTCCTCAGAGATTCACAACAGAGTGAAATTCTATTAATATTCTCCGGAAAATTCGAGTATCGATTCAGGGACACGGCGGAGATCCTGGCGAGGCCAAAACAGCTTCCTCTGCTTCCTCTAAGTGTCGCTCCGGTGCTTTTGTATTTATATCACTGGTGACCCTTTTCGGCGGACTTGAACCGATTTTCTGTTCGAGGTGTCAAGGAACTCATTGAAGAAGGGTGAGGTGACCTAGGCGGCGACCAAAATCAAGATCCATTTCAGGTGGTGAAAAGTTGCACTCGATTGGAGAGTGCGCGACGTATTTGTTTTGGTACTTACCGCGGCGTCGTTCGACGCTACTTCTCCCTTACGAGCTCGTTTATTGGCCGGTTATCGACGACGGAGAGAATCTTCTTGGTACGCAGCTGCAGCAGAATCCAGAGACCAGGGGAGATCAAGCACTCAGATCGCTCTTACCGAGGCTCACTCCAGCTACTTAATCGAGTCGTGTTTATGTCTCTTTCCACGGTCTTGCGATTACGATCGATTTTACGCACTGATTAGCGTAATCGCTGTTTAATGCCACTTTTAATTAATACAGAAAGACACACAAGAGATTTCAATGTTAATTCCGTTTCTTCCTTCCAAGCCGATTTTTCTCGAACAATCTTCAACCCTTCTTCTGTCAAACTCAACAGAATTTTCAAAACAGACTATAGAGGAAATTGTTGTATGCACAAATCAAAGATGACAGGTCAAGTTGGTCCAGATTACTCGAGGGTGGTAACTGGTATGGGAAGTTTCACGCTGGGACATGGAGATACACAAGTCTCCTGGTGTAGGTCTTCAGGGAAAACGGAGGGCACGGGACGACGACGTGGCAGCCGGACAGATGCATCGTGGAGTCGTTAAAGATGGAAGTTCCGTGGCGTTCCCAGGTTTCAACGGTGCGCTTCGATCGACCGTCACGGCAGCACTGCGCGAACGGAATCGTCGACACGCGCGCCGGCTCGCTCCGGCTACGTCGTCGTCGACGTCGACGTCGGAGTCGTGTATACGATCAACACCATTGCCACGAGCAGATCAACGGTTAAGGGCACGAACGCTGTCAAAAACGTGCGTAGCTGCCGACGAGCCCACCCTCAACGTCGCTACTGCTAACCCATGGACTCTTTCTCTCTCACTTCTTGTGCTTTCTTCTTTCTCTGTTCCCTAAGCTTTTCGTCTCCCTCCTTCGAACCCCCTTTTTTCCCCTTTTAACTCGTGTCTTTCAGCTAGTCGCGTCTTTTTCTGTCTTTCCTCCCCTGGCCTCTTGTACACGAGCTTCCAGCCAGCTGATCGTTGCAGAACCCGCGCAGGCGTCGCGACGTCCCGATATAATATACCACGACGTCGCTGGGTGTGCTTGCTTCGGCGGTTTGTGTCGAGCGTGTCTGCTGCTCTGAAGTCGATCCTGGGACGAATATTGCGTTTGAAAAGGATTACTGGAATTCTGTATGGAATGATCGATAATCAGGATAAAGGGTGTACCGAATGGCGTGTTGAATTGTAGCCATGGATGCTTCTGTTTGCAGAGGAATGGATAATGAGGATAGGGACTCAACCGTATTGTTTGATTTTAGGCTACTAGTTATTAATGTTTAGTTTTGATTTTGCACAGAATAGGTGCAATGAGTGCTCTGCGTTGAAGAGGAACGAGTGATGAGAGTGAAAGACCAATGGTGTTTGGTTAATTTTACGAATCATCGTCTCTTAATTTTACCTTTACTCGTATAGAATTGTTGAGTTGCATAAAGGATATTTTTATTGTTATATGTACGGGATGGGTTATTAAATTGTAGTTACGGGTCCTCGTTTTTGCAGAGAAACGAGTAATGAGGATGGGCGATCAATTGTATTAATTGATACTAGAGATTATTGTTTTTTAATGTTATCGTTACTCTTATAGAATTATTGAGTTATATAGGGGATATTTTTATTGTTGCTTGTATAGAGTGAGCTATTGAATTGTAGCTATAAATACTCTTCGTAACAGAGGAATAGGTGAAGAGAAATGGGAAATTGATCGTTTTGTTTGCTTTTAACAGTTACATTTCTTTATATTAAGATCGATTATATGGAAGATATTTTTATTATTGTTTCAAACTCGTATAATTTTGAGTTTACGTGCAATGGGTTATTAAATCGTAACTACGGATGCTTTTTATTGCGGAGGAATGAGTAATACAATCGGAAAATCAGCCATATTGTTCGATTTTAGGAGTTATTGTTTTTTTAATATTGCTTGGATTTGATTGCAAAGAATTCTTGGATTATAAGAGAGACATTTTTATTGTTATTTTAGGGTGGTTTCGTTTAGGGGATGTTTCTGTGGTTGTAAGGTAGGTTAGGTAGCTTATATCGACGTCACGGAATCCGATCGAAAGCGACCTTACCATTTAAAGGAAAGAACGTATGTAGGTTTCGTAGTTACGAGTGGAGGCAGATTTGTGTCTTTATTTTTACAATTTTTGTGCACGTTGCGAGTGAAATTCTCTTGAGAATGTTTTAATGATATCGCCGTCGGCTTTTCCCCGATGAGATCTCGACACGAACCTGTTCATCTGTATTAAATCCTACAATCCAACTCGTTCACTTTAATTTTTCTGTATCAAGTAATTATATTAAGTAGAACGTTCTTTATTTCCCTATATTTTACAATGTATCTTAATTTCATTTTAAAATAGGTCACGCGCGCACACACACACACACACACACACACACACACACATGCACACACAAAATGTTATGAATTTTCATCATCAGCAATAAATATCATTATTATCAGATATGCTATATACGCAAAATAATACAATTCGAAAAGTAGAAGTTGAATAAAAATTCGAGAGACTTGAGAATCTTAACATTTGGAAGCTTCAAAAGTTTAAATCACTGTTGTTTAAATAGCTTAAACATTTAGTATAAATTCAAATTTATAAATGTGTAAATGCTGAAAATGTTGGATATTAAAACCATGTTTGGTTTTATGTGAATAAATATTAAACCTTATGAAATCCTGAAGGCTCAAAATAAATTTGTACATCTAGTAGAATAAATATTAGGCGTATGCGAAAGTTTTTTGTCTTTACTCTTTAATTTTCGCTTATTTATATAGAAAATAAAAGTGTAGGAAAATTCTGGATTTTCTAAGGTGTCTTCAGGTATGTAAGACGACAAGGTCGACCGTCTATATAGAGTCACGGAATCCAAGCGGGAGCGACCTTAAACCAGCCGCGTCACGTCTCCGGATCTTGGGGACACCTTTACCCTTGACCCTGTCGCTGTTGCGCTAGCAAAATGCTCGGCTGCCTCGACATTCAGCTCGCTACTTGCCAGCCTTTTCGATCATATACTGCGACCTAGTGCCAGTGCTCGCTATTCTAGCCTACTTACCTTTTACCACGTGTCGTTCAAGAGAAATGGTGGCTGATCAGTGCGAGGATATTCTACTCAATATATCAGAGGCACACACATACACATACATACACAGACACACGCGTGCTGGAAATAATACGAAATAAAAGATCTCTTTTTTCTCGTATTACAAATGGAAAATTGCAAACTTTGCTGGGTTGTTCCAGCCGATAATAACTCGATAATTAAACCGATTGCCATTTGGAGCAGCGTCTATTTGTTTGAAATGGAAATGGAATTGGTTGTTATTTTAGTGGGGCTCCTTTCGCTGAAAAATGGGAAAACAGGATAACAAACGATGCCGTAATTAGTAGATGTAAACTGCCGTTTCATTTGTTTCCTTTCTTATCGAAGCATTTGCCATGATTCTTTTTCTGTTCGTGTTTTTTGATTTGTTGTTGTTGGATATAGGAAATCAGAAAATGGAATTATTTTGCGTTATTGTAGATACTGCTGAGCATGCATCGATATCGTTTCCATATACAAGGTAGCCTGCAAACCCGTTGTTGTTGTATTTGGAAAAGAGGAAACGGTTTCAAATAAAAATATATTGGTGTAAAAGGTAAGTTTAAAGATACCCTATTATTCTTAAAAAATAGAAAATTAGATTTATCACTTGACGTTCTTAACTTTCTCATTCCCATAACAAATATAATAAAATATAATAAATAAAGTATTACTATCATTAAATACTGTAATAATTATAGAATATTGTAAATTAACTTTATTTGTTAAGATTTCCAGAGTAAAAATATTTTTTTGAGTTATTTATTTGTTATGTAATACGTACTCAAAAATATAGACAAATAATTTGAAAATGTAAGGGTTAAATAACAATATACGAGTAGGGTCACTTAAATCGATTCTTCTGAATATCTTAGGAACTATTGATTATGTCAATCGTTTCAGATAAAGGTTGCATAGTTTGCAGACGAAAATACTTTGATGTAATGAGGTTTTTTCGTAGATTGACGCTTAGAAGACATATGAAGGTCGAATTTGCTATTTTAAATGTAATAATATATTTTTTTAACACACCAGTTAATCCACCTCGTCAACGTTACTTATGCCGTTAAACCATTTATTTACGAAATATACGCATTTCAATATCGCGAAGTGGTACTAAATCTTAGTAATAAGTATTTACGTGTGACGTCTAGCATCATACGTATTTGAGGTGATCATCTTAAATATCTCACGCAGTATATTTTCTTTTCGTATTCTTTATGCCGAATGAAAAAATAAATTCAGTAACATAACGTAATGGAGGTAACTAAATTCAAAGTTTTGACAAAAGCCAACATTTTTACATCAGTATGCTTTTAATTTGACGTTGCTGAATTTCGTTTGGAAATATCTTTTCACTCAACTATTACAGCTTTAACCCTGATGCGGACTTCGAGTTACTTTTCAACCCATTTTCTATGTTTCTTAAATATTTTCTAGTTTTGTGGTAGATATAAAGGAATTGTTATGACTACTAGTAAATCAATATTTATGCTAAAGATTGTTTTTTTCAAAAGTCTGAAAGGTCTCTAAACAAATGAAGACGATTGAATCGAATAAAGTCTCGTAAAGTAGCAGGGTTAACATGCACAGTCTTGGCTGCCCAATGAGTATTTTTTACCACCATTTTTACCACGGAAACTTTGTCGGCATCTAGGACAATAACTGACCATAGTTTTAGTTTCAATTAAATTAATTACCGTATTGATTATTCGTCTTGGACAAGTTAATTTCTATGCTCCAGATTGTATACTTAAACCTAGACCATGTTTTTGTGTTTATAAAACAATATTTAAATACTGAGAAAGCAATAATTAAAAGTCGAATGCGGAGGTTCATTAGTCAGTAATTTTTTACTTTGTTTATAACACTGTATGGTACAAGTATTTTTGTTGATACCTTATTTATGCGTTTTTTATATTTTTCTCCCTTTTTTCTATTTTTTATCGTTATAATGTATTTAAAGGCAATTTGCCCCTTTACAAATAAATAGTAGTAATATTAATAATAATAATAATATATTGTGGCCGATAATTCGTAGTCACTCTGTATATCGGGCAAGCGTAGACATAATCTCTTTACTTCGCTTTCGTTTTTGTATATCAGAGGATGGAAATGAAGTATTTTGCCGCCTGAACGTTACACGGATATCGTTATGATTTACTTGTTTATCATGAAAATGTGTTAATGCTTTTTTGTCATCGTTATTTTATGTACATATATTTTAAGAGGTAGGGAAATAATTTTGTAACACGAGCACTATTAAATACTTTTAATTTTTAATTCAGTACTTGAATAATTACTTATTGATTTTCTATTTAGAGATTCTGATGTAACGGAAATGAACTACGCGTGTTCTAGATAAAATTCACATGTCAACATTTGACGTACCGTTTTCTGTTTCACTGAACATTTCTGTACCTTTAAAAATATCGCCACTTTGAACTTCGTCCAAAAGATCGTATATCCTTCTGAACGTTGTTGCAATTTTAAGACCACAATTCATATTATTATCATCATATCTTTGCCGCCGCTCGTAAATATGCTTATCTTCGCACATGGGAGATTTAACGATGATATAATCGACTTAAAATTAGATTCACGTAAATTTTTTATTTTGGAGTTATATGGTGACCCACTAATCATATTAAATCACTTAATTACTTGTTAATTAAATCTTCTTGAAGTATAAATATTAGATGAATGCAAAATTCTGTCATTTTCTATGCGACACATAAATAACTTCGTTTTTGAAAATTAATTTTTCTAAAGAAAAACTTGTAATAGAATTACGGAATACAGTCAGTGTCAAAAGTAAGTATGCACGTCACAAAAATGAAATTGAGTGAAATTATACGATAATTGGGGTTTGATTATAATATTATTTACTATAGCAAATAAATAAGCATGGTAGGTTACTTATAGGAAATGCATTATTGTATAATTGCGGTACAGTTTACAGTAAAGAAGTTATACTATAGTCTTACCTTTGTAAATTGGATATTCAGTTCTGGCTCTCGTTCAACTTTAGATATTTTATATATTTTTGAAATTCGTAATTTACAATGAAAATCAAAAGTGAGTATACTCTTAACAGTAATGAAATAGTAGTATAATTATAGTATTGAATATAGTACAAATGAAATTACATTATGCTTATACTATTGTGTATTCATAGCAAATAAATAAATATTGTATAATAGTAGTACAATTATATTATTACTTACCATAAATAAATTATAATATAATTACGATGTATTAATGGTACTAATAAGTAATCCGTTATTTTCAAATTGGTTGATGAGCTTATTTTATCTATAAATCGATCTTTAAATTATGAAGCAAGTGTGAAACAAGTAAGAAAGGTTACGTAACAATAATAATTACATTTAAGATGGAATAGGTATTTGATTTTGGTGAAAATAAATGTTGTTGAGTTTAACCAAAAATTGGATTATTTATTGATACACCTAATAATTTGTAATGAACAAATTATAGCACAATTTTATTTTTGTGAAGTGTATACTTTCTTTTAACTCTCACTTTATTTCTAAATATTTTACTTCAACTGTAGTTAAACAAATACTAAATAAATGATAAGAACAGAAAGGATTCTATTGATTTTATTTAAAGCCACATGATTTTTACACTCACCTAGCACAACGTACCAAACTGTATTGATGCATTTTGAAGTAATTTCTTTCAACGTTATCAGGGTCATGAAGTTATCGTAAAATTGTATATATTTATTAAAAATGTTTAAAACCAAGACTGTTTTTCACTGTTTATCGTAACTTATTACGTTTAACAGACACGGAATTAATTATTCTTTGCTGTTTACGCATACAAACAAGATATAAATTATTCTTTTTTGCATCTCTCAAGCAAAACAATGAGAATTCTCATGAAGTCTCTTTGATTTAAATCTCACTACTAGACTATGGCTGTTAGGTATGTAGTCAAGGAATTGTGCTTAAGGGGAGCACACGTAATACGCAGGAATATACGAGATATTTAATATAGAGGCAACGTAAATACGTACGTCAGATGTATGCGTACAATACTAATTACGATTAAATAAAGCAGTACAACTATTTACACTGGCATTACAACATTGGTACTTCCATCTTTTATTTAAGGCCACATTAAACATTGTTCATGAGTGACTATTAAAGCTTTATATACAACCAGTCGCAATGATCTACATACATCTCTAAATTTCAAATGTTTACAAAAATGTAAGATCTTCGATGGTTTTAAGAAGATTAATTTATTTACTAATCAAAATTAAGCAGATTGTGAAAAAGTGGTAATGTTCTTCATTTATTTGCAATAAAATATGCATGAACTGGAAACACGATATCACAAAAATTTTTGTACGTGTATTTAAGTATTCGACATTTATTGTCATAACTGTATTTATGCATTGTTAAACTTTCTAATGTACTATAATTAATTTAGCATGGACATAATAATATTTTGTACATTTTTGGGGGCAATTTCATTCATGTAATCAGTGGTGTTAACTTTATGAAACGTCACCTAAATAACTTTTTCATCTGTAATTTTATATTTTATGGACTTTTGTACCACTTCTATTATTCAAAAATATATAAATATCTGAAATTTAAAATGCGTATGTAGACTTCTGTGACTGACTGTATGGTTGTTCTAAAGTTTATGGTAAATTACAAATTAATCTTTAAAGTATTTTCCTTTGTTTTATACGACTTCATGCCACCATTTGCCGAGTTTCGAATTCCATTGCGAAACAATGAAATTGGTTTAGAGGCTATGAAGTCAAGATTAACATTTTTACGTATGCTTAATAGAATGCGATAAGTATACTAGAGTTTAGGGTATATATTAATGTCCTTCTAAAATAGAATAAGATTCTTTATATTTTCATTTTCATTTGATTTCATTATGTCACTTACAACATTTTTAATTTTGTACTTTTCCCTGCTACGATAAAAGTCATTACATAAAAAAGTAATATGTTTTATACTCAAGAGTTTGGTGCAATTTGAGAATTTCGGTGTATCATCCTTTCATTATTAGGTATGAATGAGTAAGTTTAGTGTATTCTATTTATATACGTATCATTTTTACGTGACCACGTGTTCTTAACCCACTTAAATCTAGTTTATAATGTTTTGCTTTGTTGTATGCTATTCTTGTAGATACTAGCGAAGTCAATCTCTGGATTCAGTTGTTTAGAAGTCTTCTCTTACAATTAGTTTTACTCTTGAGATCCCGATATTGCGTTAGTTCTGAAGACTTTTGTGTGTTCCTAAGTGTTGCTGCTTTGGCTGCCCCGTCAGCATTTTCATTACATTGGTATTTTTGTATCAGAACCACACATACATACTTCTCCTATTACTATTAAGATTTTTTTTAAAAACAATGGGATCCGTTTATTATGATCATTTTGGGACTTACAATTTTTGGCAAGATAACATTACACAGAGATTAAAAAATTTTCCTATTTGAACTCATTTTCATACAAACATTTACTTACGACTAGACTGAGAATCTTTATGCATTTATGGCAACTTTAAATTTGAAAAAAAACAGATTCCATAAATATGCAAAATGTTTAAAGTAAAGTACAAATTATAGCATTTAGATTTAGAGAATCCAAGTCCACGCTGTTAGTTTTACTTAAAGAGATACGAATTTGTATAGACATTTGCAGTCTAATTATCACATATGTGCATAGTTTAATGGATATACTATTTTCTTTAAGACCATGCAAATTGTCATATTCTCGTTCCTCTAGCTTCTACACCATTGTATTTATTTACGTATTTTCCAATACCTCTTGCCATGCACTTATATAAAAGATAAAAGGCCTACTTCGGTTAAAAATACGTTTTAAAGGAAAGGTTTATTATTGGTATGAATTTGCCAAGAATTCTAATCGTTTGTCCCCAAGTGTAATTATCACACTTGATACCAATAATTGAAGTTTGATTATAATAGGCAAATTATTTTTAACTATTTTTTTATAGTGTTTTGGAACCGACTGGTTATGATACAGTAGCCAATTGATAATGTTATCCGTGATTACAATGGTTGTTATATGGTTATTATTATGTAGACTCTATTGTACTTGACGATTAGAGAGAAAATAATGTTCCGTTTCATTTTTTTTAAATTAGATTTTAATGTCGTATCAATTGTTTGATTATTAGCGTTAAATTATTTACTGCGTGATTTATATGAAGAGAAATCATTAATCAAAATACTGTGACGAAACAAATCTCCATTTATATTTATACTACCAGCCCAAAATTTTTGAATTACTTTTGGGATTGTGTAATTTCCTGATCAATTCAAAATGTATATTATGGACACTAATATCAATTTTTTTATTGCCATAGTTTTTCTATTGGAAAGCCTTTTAAGGTAACATCATTCTAAATTCTTGTACTTTTTTTATCACCAAGTTTCTTGGAATTGTAGCGATTCTAAACTTCTGGACAGTAGTATATATATTGTTGGAATTCAGGAGAGAAATGTTGAGCCTGATCGTACTTATAACTAATTGTAGGTATAATATATTTCAGATAACGTTTCCAATATACAACTAATTGCTCGTGACTTGCACAAAACGCGCAGAGTGGCTGCTAGTAAAAGAATCTTCTCACTCTGACTCCTTACATTTTAGGATTCTGCATATACAGGGTGACCCAGATTTTAACGGCCAAACTTCGTCGGCGTATTCTTTGGGACTAATTAAAAAACAAATGTTACAACATATGTCATTTTAGGTTTAATTCAAAAGTTATGATGGAAATATGATATAGTAATGAAATATTAATAATACGATACAATGTGAGAATACATCAACAATATTTACACTTAGTCTATCTCGGGTGACAATTTACAAACACGCTTCTGTTGCAAAATATGCATTGATACTTCAGCATTCTCTTTGCAGAAGTCATAAAAGAAGTGTATATTTACGTACTCTTGATTCGTAAACACCTGAGACATTTCGAAGTTCAACACCTTACTAATAATACTAGCGAAAATCACGCTTATAATGTTTGACAAACTTACAAGTGAATACAGTTTAGATAAATACAGACTAAATGTAAACATTTACGTTTAGTTTATCTCTATCTAACAATAAGTTGTTGGTATGTTCTTACATTGTATCATAGCATTACAATTTCATTACTATCTCACATTTCTATCGTAACTTTTGAACAATGCTCTAAACGAGATATGTTTGTATAATATTTTTCTCTTATTTAGATCCAAAGGATGCGCTCACGAAGTTTAGCAGTTAAAATTTGGGACACCGTGGATATTGTTTCTTTGGTAGAGGGAAGGTCTTCGATAATCAACTATTATTAAGGACGATTTTCATTAGACTGCATATTTTTATGAATAAGTTTGAAGAAATAGGACCTGAATTGAGGTATGTCTCACCTTTTAAATATCATAATGTTTACTATACTTGGATAGTTTTGCATATTATATGCAGTCTGCATTTTTTTACACCTTTAAATTTCCAATAAATGCATAAAAATCCACTTCTTAATTATCATAGTTAACTTTCTGTAGGATTTCAGACCTCGAGAGAGTAAAAATAAGGCTAACTTATTTTAGACGCACGGAGTTATTTGTGAATAACCCGATAGGATGGTTATCCAACATTATGTTAGTTGCATTTCTTTATAAAAGTAGAAATTTGCGTAAACATTTATTGTCTATTACCATCTTCTGCCATATACGAAGAGAAATAGAAGAAAGAGGAACAAAATACATAGGGTAGATGTACCAATTACTGCCACTTTAAGGTTATCGCGTATCTTTATTTAACTATTTTAGAACGTCGTTAACATAAAGGTCGTTCCAGTTCGGAGCATAATATTATTCAACATCTCTTCTATTTATAAACATTTTTTTTATATGTTCAATATAATAAATTCATTACCACGTAATTGAAAATGTACAACAAAGTCCAATGTCCTTCGTACTGCCACTTGAAAACTTTTCATTTAAATGGAAACATGCTTTACATATAACACGTCAGTTTGTGTAACAGATACAATATATGTAGTTGTTGTATTCCGCCTGAGGTTGTTGATTTATTATATGTAATAAGTACAACGTCGAGCGAAATAAAGACGAAGTTCACTGTATAGCAGAGTGTATTCGCGTTTTACAAGCGTAGTTGCGCGTTCTGTCCTATCACGGGAAAACTATGTTTCTGGGGACTCGGAAAATAGAGAGGTAGGGGTTGTCTTGGGTTCGATGGTCAGGAAGGGATGAGGTAGCAGAATCGAGGTTCGGAAATGACTAACTAGGATGAAATCATCAGCTATCGAAGGATTTTGGAATGTTTTCTGCTGGAGTTTGGTTTATCGTGTTTGAAGGAGGATGAGAAGGCCGCGTTGTCTTAACTAAAAATAATATAGTGCTAATGATTACGTTGGCATACAACATAGTAAACGTATCGCCTTACTGAATTATGACACGTTTCATACTTTACAATTATATTGGTCACTTTTTTAATGTTCAACAGCACATTTACCTCCCAATATTTATTTATAAATATTAAGTGTAAACAAATATACAACGTCTATGTGTTGTTACGTAAACCGAATTCCAAATTTAGTATGAAAATTTGTTTACTTACGATTCTTTATACGTTACTTTAGAAGGAACAGTGGCAATACGTGGACCATTTACCCTACTTACGCAATGCACAATTCTACTATAAAAAGTAACAATAGCCATAACATCTTCTGATGAATCCATCGTGAATACAACTTTTTTTTATCATCATACTGCATTGAATCGGTGGGTTTCCAATGAAGCGCCAGCTAATTAAGCCGATTGATAAGCGGTCTAGCACGAAATCGAATTCGATCCAAATGAATCGACCGGTTCTATCGTCCGTTTATTGATAACGCGTTGCGTAACGCTTGAGCTCGTGAAATTCACTACACAGAAGATAGATTTATCAACGTGTCGTGGTCGAGATCGTTTGTCTAAATTGTTTCCACGGTGAAGAGCTTCAAGATAAGAGCTTATTCCGAACATTTACTCAGACGAATCTATTATCGACGACAAAATCGGTCCACGAGCTGGTTACGAGTGCACGGTTGACACGGCTTTATTTACAAGACGAAAGTAGGAGAGGGTTGGGATTTCTTCTACCTGCTTTTCTTTACCGGACGCTCGGAGACGAAGAACGTGCCGGGTTGGCTATTGATGGCGGCAATTTAAACGGTGCACACGCGGTATAACGAGACCGTTTCGATTTAGAAGTCGCTCCGCCTGCTCGTAAATAATTCTGCCTTTACCAGAAACGATTTTAAGCAACGAAACCCTCGATCAAAAGGGTGTTCTCAGCGTGTAGGAAAATTTAAAGGATTGAGCGATTATGCTATTTTGTTCCTTTAGGAAACGATGATTTATTAATCCTTTCTTTCTTTACAAAGAAAAAATTTAAATAGCTTTTTGGTAAAAGTTCTCGAAAAACAGTCTCGACTTTAAGTTGCTAGTGCAGTGTAACTTTTTAAAGAAACGACATTTTATAAGCTAAGTGTGATTTAAAAGCAATTTTAGGAGATGAAAATTGATATTTTCAGTTACAATGTAAATTATAATTATCAATTTATGTTTATAATGTATTGTATTTGTTTTCTCGTTTATTTGAAATTAATTCGAGCAGTGCTATAATTTTATATATGTATATTTTTCTATCTCTGTTTTCCTGAATTGTCCTTTCCCCATTTGTATTCTCTCATTTGATGAATCTTTCAGTCATAATTTTGATTATTACAAATTAACGATTGCCATTTCAAGCACTAATATTAAATAGGAATTGTTACTATTCTTAAATGATGCACTAAATAACACTCAAAGGTAATTTAAACAATGGAGGTCGCAATTGCAAAATATAATTATAAAGATGAAAAGAATGCGAAAATTACTTTCCCATATTTCATTTTTGATTGTATATTTTACGTTTAGAAGAATGTTGGGAGATTGATCAAATGTAGATTTTTTATAGATATTCCATTTTCTCGTTCGACAAACAAGAATATTAATAATTGTTTCATACTTTACAACAAGACTTTAATGAGAAGTTTATCTATTGATTTATCGCAAAACTCTCCGATAACTTATCGCTTCATCGAAACGATCAAAAGCCTCACTTTTAATATTAATGAAACTTTTCACTCACAGTGAGAGGCCCTATAAATCTTATAGATTTTCCTCATATTTTTCTTTTGTCAAACAGTGAGAACTATTAATCGTCTATAACTTCATGTAGCTTAAATGCTACATTTTCGTATACATACGTAACTTTGTTGAATTTTATTTTAATAGCCTGTCACCTCGCTATTCTGCTACTTAGATTGTGCAATAAGTTTCTTTGTCTCGCAGTAATATTACTTTTAGAGGAATATAATGATTAAGGAATGAGGAATATTATTGATATTGTGAATATTATGAATTGGAAAAAATTGCAAAAATCTCAAGGAATACACAGAATTCGTCGGAGGAATATTATCAATATTGTGTATATTATTGATTGAAAAGAATTGCTGAAATCTCAAAGAATACGTAGAATTCAACGGAGGAATATTATGAATATTGTGAATATCGTATATTGGAAAACGTGTTAAAATCTCAAAGGATACACAGAATTTGACGGAGAAATATTATGATTAAGAAATGAGAAACATTATTGATATTATGAATATTATAAAGTGGAAAAAATTGCTAAAGTCTTAAAAAATACACAGAATTCGTCGATGGAATATTATGATTAAGGAATAACAAATATTATTAACGTTGTGAATATTATGAATTGGGAAAAATTGCCAGAATTTCGAAGAGTACGCAGAATTCGGCAATAATGGATTTTCACACTAAAGAATATACCAAATGATAAATAAACGGGTTTCAATGCGGAGGTTTATTACGAATTGCAGACTCTTTTGGTACTCTTTTTTTGACATTTTTTTATAAAGCAAAAAGTTGTGATAAATAAAGGACGGCTTAATTTTTAATTTTTGGAAATTAAAGAAATGGAACCTAAATAAGGTATTGTCTCACTTTCGGATTAAAATTATTTGTACTTTACTGTGAATATTTTGTATAGGATTGCATATTACGTTCATTTTGTGCTTCTTCGCGTATTTCAATTTCCGATAAATGCATAAACATCTGTATCCTGGTAATAATATTTAACACTATCTTACACGACACGTTTTATACACGAGCGACCTCGTTTTACTCAACCTAACATTTTATTTTTTATCATTATATTTATGCTAGGCAGTCATGAAATAATTATCAGGTGTACAAATTAATTCAGTAGCTCTCCACAATATTGGGTATATATTTATGGAAAATCAAAGACAATTTTGATGTTCAAAGTAATGTAGGTCATTCAATCTCCATCATACGCGACTTATTATAAAATTCATCTTAGCAAAAAAGATGCCAGTTTTAAGCGAATAAAAGGCTCGAGACTTTGAATATAAAGGCAGCGAATTAATTCGTTACATCTAACATTAGTTTCTGGTTTTCAAGTAGAAATGAAACTAGTTCCAAATTATAATTTCTTTCGTCCCAAAAGTAAATTCAGTGTTGTCCATACTAGAGAATTAATTATTCGACGTTTCACAGTAAAACTTTAATTTGAGATTTATCTGACGATTTATCGAAAATTTTTCCGATAGCTTATTGCTCTATCGAAACGATGAAAAGCACAGCTTTTGATACTAATGAGACGTTTCACTAGAGGTCTGATATTATACGTATAACAATTACGATGATTTACGCGCCGATGTTTATTTAATCTGTCCAACGTACACGCGCACACAAGGAAGTGATTTTCCCGTGCTAAAGTAAGTACACGGGTCTACGTGATGTATGATTCATGCCGAAACTGATAAGGGTTATTTCGGAAACAAGAAGTCCACGGGACCGCGTTTATCAAAAGCTTTTTGCTTCGGACTCCACGATGTTACCTGATGAAACTTTCAGGTAACTTCGATTCATCTTGTATAATAATAACGATAAAACACGATAATATTCTTTCTACCTGTACGTATCGCACTCGTGGCAGTCAGCGAGAAGATAATCGATTTGGAAGAGAAAGATAAATTCAATGGGCTGGATAACAATAAATCTTAAGCCAGATGCTATTTAATTCTGCTATTCAAGACAATTCGCTTGAATTGCATGAAATATTGCAAGCTCTGGCGGAAATTCGAACTTCGGAGAGATTTTATGAAGAAGCATTATCGATCAATCGCGCGATTACACAACAATGCCTTTTAATTTTATCGGTACGATTCGGCAAAACGCCAATCGCTAGGTAAAATGTCCACGGATAACTGTTAACTGATTGTCGAGTAGAATAAAAGGTTATTAGTTATTTAATAATCGAAGGCTTCTTTTTGTGACCACTGTAAATACGAAAAATGAAGTTTCTATGGTATAAAAAGAAACTTGTGTGACGTTTAATTGTTTGCGAAACTTAATTTACGTCTATTTTAAAAAGGTCAGGGCCAAACTTATACAGACATATTCAGTGACCCAAAGTAAAACTCAGACACTTACAGAACCGCTCGTAATTATTCAAACGACTCGAAAAATTGACGGACGCTTCCGTTAATACAAAAGCTTGGAATTGAAAAGTTTGGAAATCTAAAGACTTGGGAATTAAAATGCTTGGAAATACAAAAGCTTAGAAATTCGAACGCTTAGAATTTTAATGTCTTGGAAATTCGAACGCTTGGAAATCCAAAAGTTAGAAAATTCAAATGCTTAGAAACATAAGAGCTTAGAAACCTAAACGCTTGGAAATTCAGACGCTTGGGAATTGAAAAGCTTAGGAATTCAAAGGCTTGGAAATTCAAATACTTGAAAATCAAGAAGCTTGGAAATTCGAATGCTTAGAATGTTAATGTACTGGAAATTCGAACGCTTGGAAATCCAAAATCTTGGAAATTCGAACGCTCAAGGATTCAAATGCTTGTAAATTCAAACGTTTATCAATCGCTTCTTGAAGCATGAAAATGTAAGGGTCTAAGTTTCATTTTGAGCCACTGTACTTTTCTTCACTGAACGTTTCACAATTTCATCACTTTCCAATTATTTCCCGCGAATTTCACAGACAGTTCTCCATGAAATTGTGTCACATCGCTTGAAATTTCGGAAATTATGCTCACGCTGGGCACCAAAGATGTTCACCGAAGAGCATACCGTGAAAGCTTAGCATTCATCTCAGGCTGCATCGTTCTATGATGAGGGGATACAAAAATTGGTGCCCCGTTACGAGTGTCTGAATAACGATGGAAACTATGTAGAGAAGTAGTTTAACCCTTTCTCATCGAAATGTGACTCTTATTCGCTATTTAATTTTACGCGGAATAAAGTAGATGTCATAATTACTGTCAGTGTCCTTATAACCGACACTTTAATTATTTTATTTAATAGCAAAGTAATGCACGAAGAATAGTAAGTAAACAAATTTTCATACTAAATTTGAACTTCGGTTTACGTAACAACACATAGACGTTGTATATTCGTTTACATTTAACATTTAAAAATAAATATTAGGAGGAAAATGTGCTGTTGAACATTAAAACGTGACCATAAGTAAGTATAAAGTATGGGACGTGTCATAATTCAGTAAAACTTTAAACAGCAATATGAAAGGTGAAAGTGAAATCTTGTGACTTCCATCGTTTTGTTTAACAGGTACAGGTATAATACAATGAAAATAAATCTTTATTCATTCGCTTAATAGAAAATTGTAGAAAATTTAAAGTAATGTATCCGCGTAAGATTATATAATTTTTGTGAAAAATTACGAATGGATTTAAAATAAATCCACTAGAATAGAAAGCATCTTATAAGATTACAAAAAAGTTGTTTTAAAATATTATGAAATAGGTTCAATAAATCGCGTAACGTTATTATAGTAAAGAACTTAAGAAGTTTAATTTAATCAATCTTTGTAATTAATTTTCGTTTAAAATGGTTAACCGTCGTACTGGCACTTAAAAGTGATCACAAAAATGAGGTTGGAAATTACCAATAGTGTTATGTTTGAACAGTATAGTGAACTACTTCAAAGAGGAAATGACATGAATGCTCCTATTGGCGCATATAATGTTTTCCAATAGAGGCGACAGATCTTTAGCAATCGATCATAACCATTTTTGAAAATATCTTGCCGTGATTGTTTTAAATTTATGTATTGCATTGTTTGCTATTTAACCTCGAATCGCTATACGATCGAGCAATGCATGGATATAGTTTAAATTAATCACCAAAGTTCGCTTATCAACAAATCTCGCAAAACGCTGACCTCGTTTGGTCTCTGAGATCGTCTGATTTAACACCTTTGGGATACTTTTAGTTCCGTTCCGTTAAATCTCAGATTTATGCCAATAAATCAAGAATAATTGACGAGCTGAAGAACAGCATCACTCGCGTTATTGGTAAAATGAAACTATAATTATGTAAACGTGTGGTAAGTAATTGGGCCTCTCGAATAATGCATAATCAAGCGAAGTTGTGGAGAACATTTGAAATAGTTTTCTATACTGAATGACACTGAATGTAGTTTTATTTCGAATAAGTTTCCATAATATTTTACATACAAATTATTTTATTTAATATATTGTAATAAAAGTTTTCTGTTCTGTTTATACAAATAGAAGAAATTTGCGCAATTCAATATAGATACATTATGCTGTCAAGATAATTTGCTTGTTTAAATATGGAGACCAGCTACATGTTTCCATAGTTGCCATTAAACAGTTCCTTCTGTTCCACATAATTATTACTCGTTCCGATAAAAAGAAACTAGGGCCCATATGTTCAATGAAAGTCGTCGTTGAAGGGTTTACTCTTTGAGTGCTGAGCTCTTTTGATTTGAAAGTGGTACTTTTACATAGGGTACTGATCAAAGTCACTATTCCACTTACTTATTTACGCAGCATTAAATAGAATATTTATACTTCCCCCAAACATGTGCTTATTTCAAACATTGATCATTTTTATTCATGTCGTGTTTAGAAAATAAAAACATTCGCTAACGCATATATGTATGTACATATGTGCCGATAGCACTCAAAGGGATGAGAGTAAAGATCTATCGTTCTTAATGGAAAACCCTATAAAACATATCTGCACCTCAAAGCCAGACTGATCCAAGTCCTGTATTGTAAGTTTACAATAGACTGAAAATAACAATTTGCATTGAATTTGAAGTTATTCATCTAATTCAATCTTCTTTATGTATTATATAATATATGTGATTCTTGCGGCTCTGATAAAGTTAAAAAGAAACAATAAGATGATGTATATAGTATAATTTTGATAAAAATGGACTTGGGTTAGTCTGGCTGTCAGGTACAGATATTTTGGTAAAAGAGAATAAAATATTTAAATTTTCGAATTTGCAGCATTTTCTGAATCATACGTTCATTTCTGGGATATAGTGATTGATCTGCAGTCAGTTACCTTGAGGTTATTTATTCTTCTTTCAATTCTATAGTAAGGTATATACACCTAAAATACGCGACGCCATTTCTCTCTACGGGACATAATGCGCGGTATGGCAACGCAAAAAGAGTTCTTGTAGTACGCGGCAGGCGATTCTTGCTGTCGCCGATAGAATTTGAGAAATGGTTGCTCTGACGGTGTAAGGTGTCTCCGTGTCACACGATTCCGTAAATTCTGATGTAGATCCTTCGTTGGTAATATTTCAAACGAGCGTTAAGAAAAACGTTCTTTTTCATTCAAATGAAGTTTATTCCACATGTGAGAGTTGCTTAACTCTTTGCCTTATTAATTGATTAAACGTTGGAATGTTCAAATTAAGTATTTACTTCTTTAACACCGTGTTGGATTCAAAATCACATGTAATTTGTTTTTATTGAAGCTTAAATTTATAGTTTAATTATATAATTACAGTTAAAATTACAATGTATACAACGTCTATTTATTGTATAGTGAAACCTTGATTATCGGACCTAATTAGGAGACAAACGAGTTTGGATAATAAAATTTTCGGATAATAGAAGAACAATTTTTTTTACACTAAATCACATATTTTCGTACTGTCGAAACATGATACAAATAGTGATACAACATAAACAAATAAGATAACATGCTAATAATCATATATTGTTAATAATATAAGCAAACAATAATGATATAAACAACCTTTAGACAGTCTTAAATTTTGTTACGTTTCACTAACATGCAATGAATCAACATTTTGTAGACAATTTGCAATTGATTGTTCGCTGTTTTTTATAGTAATAATTGTTCGTTTAGCAATACAATATTTTTGTGCTGACACTCGCTATGTTTCAATTCCTTAATTATTTTCCGTTTCATTTCAATTGATAACATTATCTGTTCCGGTTTTAAAATTATTGTGATAATTCTGAACGATCATTAACCTTAATAACATCGACAGAAGGAAGTAACCGCTACATGGATTACATATGCATATAATATGAAACATACAGTATAGATAATAGAATATTCGGATAATAGAGATTTTGGATAATGGATATTCCGATAATCGAGGTTCTACTGTATCTAGCCATAATCTGTTTCACAAGCCACGCTCATTATTATAGGGCAAGGGGTTAAGTTGTATCACTTATTACATCTTATATTATATAGTAAAATCCGATTATTATAATGACGAATAATGTTATCGATCGGCTACTGTTATCATAATTAATAGGTCCCAAAGCATTCTATATAAAATTAGTTAAGAATAATCCGCTTATTGTGATCAAATTTCGGTTATTGGTATTAATTATGATAATTACACTTGGAGATAAACGATAAGAATTTTTAACATGTAGAACTTTCGCAGTAAATGAATCCCTTTTTTAAAATTTACTGTTAACCGAAACATACATGTGAAAAGTTTCCAGGTTTTTCTGCATGAAAATATAATTGTTGTTTAATTTCAGTAAGTTAAAGTATAATATAGCATACATGCTATGTTGAAAGTGAAAGGGTTAAAAAGAGGAATCATTTAGGAATACATTAAATATATGGAGTTTTGAAGAAACTACATGTGGTTAAAGTTTTATTTAAGAAAACGATATCGTCCACTTGTAAAATCGCTTCAATTGAAACTAAAATTTTTTAATTCTATAGTTTTGGTTGAGATTTAATTGAGCGAGAGAACAGAAATAATAAAAAAGGTAATCGAGAGGAGGAATCAGTTAAGAATACATTAAATATATTGTTGGTCACAAAAGTGTATATAAATCTCTAAATTCCAAATATTAGAAAAAGAGAATACAAAAGTTTCAATTATTCTAAAAATGGTAATTTATTTACGTGTGTAAAAAATATAGTGATATTTTTCTTATTTGTTTACAGTAAAATATATATATTAATAAAAATATATATGACGAAAAAAATACGATTTCATAAAAATCCAGGTATCTGTATTAAAGTATACAAAACTTATTGTTATAACTGTATTTATACTTTATTAGATTCTGTGATATATCTATGACGTCCTATAATTTGTTTAGCATAAATACAGCTATATTTTATATACATTTAGAAACGTCCTCTATAAATCTCCTTTACTTGTGACTCTACATTTTATGAAATTTCACGCCAGTTTTATTATTCGAAAATATATCCTAAAATCTGTCAATGTTTGAAACTTAAAATGTGTATATAGACTTTCATGACTGACTGCACGGACTTTTGAAAACAATATGTATGGCTAAAGTTTTGTTCGGGAAATCATGTTTCACGTATAAAATACTTCAATTGAAACTAAACTTTTGCAATTTGATATTGGTTTGGTTGAAACTGAATGGAACAAGAGAACAAAAATAATAATTATGCAATACATTAAATATATGGAGTTTTAATAGCACCACGTGCGGTTAAAGTTTTATTTGAAAAAAGAACATGCTTCACTTGTAAAATCGCTTCAATTGAAATCAAAATTTTACAATTCGATGTTGTTTTGATCGCAATTGAATGGAGTGAGAGAGTAAGTGGAAAAATAATTCCTCGTGTATCTTGCAGACACGTTGCGTCAATTGTAAACCAATCGATAGTGCGACACAGCCTTAATTTCGTCCGGGAAATGTTATATCCCTCGTTCGTAACAAGGGAAAACATTGAAACCGTTGTAGGTATATTGATTTTATTGTACCTAAGTTACAGAGTGTATAGATCTAACCATTAAAACGTTATTTTTTTATTTACTTCTGCTGTTAACTTCAATGGTCAATGTTAAACAAATAAAAAGCAGTGATCTCTATACTTTCAATCATTTATTGTACATCTCTTCTTAATGTGTTAATATAATGATTTCTTAGTGGGAATCATCTTTGCATACAGAATTAAAAATTAATAACAGCCAACTAATTTTAATTACATAGTTTTCAATTCTTGCAAATAATCAGATAACACGTTTGAAATATAATTTTAACGATACATTAAAAAAATAGAGATTTTCTGAAAAAAGGTAAAGTATTACGTTCAAGATACAGATCATATTGTGATCTGCAAGAAGTGTTAAACGAAAAAATCTGTAGCTTTTAAAATACCAATCCATTCGATTCTTCAAATTTCCAGTATGTCGTAAATTTTCTCACAGACTAAAACCAGACACCCGTTGCATGGTCAGGAGCACACGACTATCCGCAATCCGCTTGTAAGCGACGCCAGGCGATAAGGGAAAAAGCGTAGGTCGACGAGACGAACGATCCTCTCTGGTCAGAGATTTTTCAGCGACGAATGACGAAGCGTTCGGCACGCCGGTCTCTCCGCTTACATCCTCGTTATCGGTGGCCAGACAAATCGGAGCACAGGACGATAAAAGTGTCCGAGTGGCCGACGAGCCGGGAAAAGTGTCCACCGGTTTCCATGACCGATATCGATTTCGCGTTAGGCCACGCGCAGCCTTGACTGTAGGCCGCGCGCGTATTTTTCAAGATTGAAGATCCGTTTCCGCGTGCTTCCGCGTTCCAACACGTTTCACGACGAATTCCCAGCGACGAGAAGCAGACTGGAATTCGCAAGCGTTGCTTCGAACCAGATACCTGCAAAGGGAATGTCTTGTATTGCAAATCCGATTCGAAGAATGGGAAAACGTTATGTATTGTATGATAGCTATGGTGACGATATGATAACTCTTCGATATTGGTCATGCATGCATCGTGTGTGTACGTGTATACCGCGGTGAATATGTTTGTAGTGGAGATTTGTGATTCTGTAGCACAGTATCTACGCGTTATATGGGTATCGTTGTTTCGTGTTTTGCACCGATGTTCTTTTCCATTTTGAGCTGCAGCAGGTGTTGAAGAGGTTTTGTGTACTGTTGCGGAGTTGGACGTTTTTGGGTGAATGGGTGAAAGGGTTGATAGGAGATTCGAGGATAAATCAGAACAACATAAAACGTAGTTAGTCACGAAACTGAACGTACATATATGCATATTAGAAGTAGGTTTATGCAGGGAACAAAATTACGAAGCAACTTATTGTTAACCCTTTGGCTCTCAATGACGAGTCACACTTGTGACACGAATTATAGATAGGTTCATTAAATATAAGTTCTATTTGTGATACAGTATCAGTTTTATTCTTGCTTTAGTTTCGCGTCAGCAGATTCAGGATCACGAAATATACGCATATACAAATTGTGTTAGTTTGTTCAGCAAGTTTTTGTCTTCTGAGAAACTCGATCTATACGAAACACATTTAATCAAGTTTTGAAATAAATTGAAAATTTGAAAAATAGAAGATACATTTTTTTCTGGTTTCTTAAAAAAGATTTAACACTCAAATTTGCAACCTAGTTTTTCTGATTAGAAAAAAAACATTCACCGTTTACTTTTACCGAAACAAAATATAATGTTGCATATACGTAACATCGAGCGTGAAAGGGTTAAGTTGGTGCATGTGAAATTACCAGTCACCAATAGCATAGCTTCTTCCTTTATAAGGGATGCACATATATCTTATATATGACCAAATGATTCGAAACAGAAATAAATAAATGATTTACTTGATTAAAGCCAAACGAAATTATATTAAGTAAATAAAATAGTTGATAAGCTTAAAATATATAAAATTCGAAGATTTGAGAATTTGAAAATTTGTAGTTTTTGAAGCTTTAAATTTTGGAAGTTTGGTAATTTGAAAGGTCGAAAATTTGAAACTTTAGAGATCACTTTAATTAAATAAAATAACCAAAAGGCAATGAATATTTTTCTCAATTTTATATATACCAACCTAATTTAAATCTACTGCAAATTTTTGTATGTCCTTATTTAATTTCCAAAAACAAACCTATTTATGCGTAACATACAAACTGACATAACTTTGCACACATTTATTAGGTTGTGCCATATGGAATTACCGTTTCTGTAGCACGAAATGGAAGCAATGTACGTATATTCAAAACAGTAATCTTTATTTAATTAAAATATATATCATTAATGTTAATAACTTTTCCCTAACCATTAAACATTTTCAACTTTTATAAAAGTTAAGTTTGCTTTTGAATTTGATAAACTAGTTAACTGTCCCGCTTTCTGTTTATTGCTTCTCGAATATCGAACATTTTATTCGTTCGAAACAATTACAGTCAGTCACAGATGTGTTCATACATGTTTTAAATTTTCAACATTAACCCTTTATTGCATGAATTTTAATTTGGCAGATGCCCTAATATTTACTTTCAAGTATTAAGTATTATAAAAGACTTGCAATGTCTACGTGTTGTTACATAAAAACGAAGACCAAATTTAGCATTCAAAGTTTATTTATGATTCTTCCTACGTTATTTCGCTATTAAATAAAATAATTAAAGTGACAATTATATTGGAACGTCTATCCTATCCCTTAATCACAAACATTTAAAACCGCGCGAGAGCTTCTGTAATTGCACGATTAAGTTAGAAACAGATGACTAAAAACGATATCGCAATGACAAGAGCAGGTTAGGGAAGACGAGAAAAGGGTCGGTAAAAAAAATGTTCCTTTGAGGAAGGAGGAGTTGGCATCGTTTCCAAAGTGCTGGATTTACAACATTAATTTCCGTGATGGACAAGTACCCCAGCTAATGGTACTTTAATGACCGGGAACTGTATTGAACCGGGCTCGTTGACCATGCGTACCGTGACGCATCTAAAATCAAGATTTACCCTAGTGACGCTGATCAATGACCGACTCTTGGGGCGATACGCGAAACCTCGCGTTCGATGTTTGCGGATCCTTGGGATTCCTTCGCATCATGCAGATCCGCTCGAGTTTCGGTTAACATCTCGCAAGCTGGAATGCCTCTTCCCTCATCCTGAAACTCTGGAGGTGATCTTGTTCTCTGGAGCATCCCCAAAGATGTTGCTCGAGATGGAAATTGCTGCAACGAAATATCTTCTTATCCTTGTTTCGCGATAATAAATGATCGAAGTAGAAAAAAGAAGTACAAGGTGGTGAAACGTACGCAACACTCGTCGCATCGTTTGTCTCTGCTGGTGGATTTTTGCGAGGAGTCGAGAAGTAGCCGCAAACGTAATTATACTGATTGTTCGTAGCTGGGAAATCGATACACCGGGGTCCCGTTGGCGAAAAGATTCTCTTACGGTGTTGTAACCGAGAGAACTTCTGTTGTTGAGGTAATGAAAGTACTAGGTGGAACATTGAGCTCTTTGTTTTCGACTTCTTTCCGAGCTTTTAGTGTCAGCGTTCCGTGTTACTCTAATGTACTATCGTTTATCTTATCTTCTTGCCGTTTTTTATTGTAATTACAATGGAAATAGATAATGACGATTTAGTAAGGGTAAAGCGGAGAAGAAATCGGGTTTTTTTGTATTTTCTTATACAGTGGCTGTAAAAAGGATTTATATACCGTTGTATTTATTTTAAGTAGAGGAAAATCAAAGCAAAAATCGTATATTTAAGCTTGGGGACATGTAATCTTTTACTCAATTTTTAAAAATAACACGAGACGACAAAAATATAATTGGAAAATGTAAACATTTTGCACATTTTAACGATAAAACGAAACATCTGCTTTTTCCAATTCTGTCGCATGGGATAGGTAAAATTGTATGAATTAAGTTGTTGCATATGAAATGTCGTTTTTCGAAGTTTGAGATTGACAGATGGAAATTATTCTTTTAATTTTATGAAACCTTTAATTGTAGTGAACCACACTGAAGAAAAAGAAGAAGAAATTAGCTCTAATATAGATATATGTATATAATAATAAAATTGTGAAACCTCCGGTATTTAACATCATGAGTAATCAGAATGTTAGAGCAATCCCTCACGGAAGTTTAAATTTGACAAATATACCATGAAATGATTGGCAAAATTTACGATTAATAATTTTTTACTGAACAAGAAGTCAGAAGAAAGATCAGACAATTCTAAAATTGATGATTTTTATAAATATATAATGATGAATCTAATCTGATGCTAGAGAAAATTGTATAGAATCACGTAAAAATTATTTTAACTAAATGTATGTATAATGTTTTGAAGAATTTACTTATGTTTAATATTTTTTACTTTGAAAAAACGACATTGCATATACACCAACCTAATACTATACAATACTGCTCCGCGTCCAAACTAACAATATTAACCTTGGAAAAAAGCTAACTAAAAACGCTAACGTTTTTCTAATGCAAAGTGCTATTGTAGAACCATAAAACCTAATAAAGAATTCATAGACCACACGGAGCAACATTAAATAATGAAAATGTCCCCAGAAGTGAAAATCAGCTTAGAGAAATAATATAATTATTGTAAAAGAAATTCCATTTATATTCCAATCATATGTGGACGTAGAAATATTAGAAAATATTAGGTAAAGTATCGTTTTATTATTAACTAGATTTATTTTCCTCGCTGTTTTCTTCTTAACAGTAAACGATCAAATAAAGAAAATATGGTAATTATTCAGAAAAGGAAGGGGAGGGGGGTGGCAGGTCTCATTGATTTCGATAATTTTCGACTATGTTATAGAAATCAAAATTTTGAAACTTTTTCCTATACATATAACTACCGCTCGGCCTTAGTTTTTGAGATTTTTGCGAAAAACTATTACTACTACTACATTGAATATTCCCTATAGCTACGTGTCCGTTGCAACGTGTGCGTAACCGAAGAACCGCCAATTATCTACAGTTTTTATAAACACATCGAGGCGGCTGGAAATTGACACCTATAATGAATGAACCTAAATCCTCGACTTGCATGGTCGGTCGCTTAACCGGAATAAGAGAATCGGTCCGAACCTAGTTCAAACCTAACTATTCTACCTAGTAACTAACAATAAGTTAATTGATTACGTTCGAATTAGGTTTGGGCAGGTTTCCTTATTCCGGCAACATATTCTGCATTTAGCTTCACATAGTGTTCATTATACGTCGCTGGCCGTTGCGCTGTAGTAAATATATAGAAACAGTAGATAAGGACGGTCCAGGGTTGACTCATACGAAGCCGCGCGGATGCATACTTCTTACGCATAGACAGAATTCAGTGTAGTACTGCCGATCTTTTTTGGAAAAAATCTGAAAAACTAAGGGCGAGCTACGATTATATGTATAGAGAAAAATTGTTCAAAATGTTGATTTCTACAACATATTTAAAAATCATAAAAATCGGTGAGACCCTCTTCTCTAAATAATTACCGAAAATATTTTACACTAATTGCATTGTATTTGATAGAATTCGTTGAATAAATACATTCTTATGTTTTTATGATTCAAATTCTCCGTCCTGCTATGTGCATAACTCTGTTCTGCGTAGAGATTAGTATTTAGCGCTTCTAGAATGGTCTCTTGACAAATTTCTCTGCATGTTGCGCGAATTCGCTGCTTTAGATGTTCCACGAATACTTACTAACAATCTGTACGTTATGATGTGGACATCCATCTTACTGGAAATTGATATGTTTCACAACATTATTTGGGATGTCTTGCAATAATGTTGGAAGTTGAACTCGCGCTGTTACAACCAATAATGGTTTGTGCAGTGAAATTCGGTAGGAGAACATTCTAGGAGCACTAACACAAATCTCTTACGAAGAGTAGAGTTATGCGAAGAACAAAACGAGCTATAATAAAACAATTTTCAATGAAAACGTTTAAACTGGTTTGACTATTTTTGACGTCAACATCGTGCGAGAATAATATCAATTATACGTTCTCTGGACGTATTTACAATTTACGTGTAGGTAATGAAAAGGAAAAGTATTGCTTCCGACACGCACAATGTTTGCAGAAAAACTGTTTAATTTCGACATCGTTAGAAAGAGTAACGCGAGTTCAATGGATTTGCGTCGTTTTGCCTGAAATATCGGGAAATTATTGCTATTTATTATCATTCGCGTTAATTATAGGGATACAGAACGAGAATTCAAACCGAAGGTAATATATAAGTGTATAGAGAAAATAGACGCGGAAACAGTGCTAATAAGAATTGATGTTCAGAACTTAACCCATTTGCATCATTCGAAACAAATGAAGAATAGATTTTTATCACGAAGTTTTCTGCATTAAATACAAATATCTCAAGATTTCATTTATTGGAACAAGCTGGACTAATTGCTCTGTACAGAGTGATAGGATTTCTAGTGGTCAATGCATGTTGCTACTTTGCAGTTATCGTACTGATAAATTGTATATTTCCTCCTTATAATTAGTTGTGAAATGAAAGCCTGCACTTTTAATTCGTTTGTCTCATTGTGTTCGTCTGTTTGGGTATTTATTCCTAGTCTGTTGTGATGTAAAAGTTTACGAAAATATTATATTATATAAGTATTATAAGTTTACCCAAAATATGAATGCGCGTATATATGAGCTTTTGCGTTAGTGACTAGAAGAATTACGCGTATATAAATATTTACAAAGTAAAAGTATGCGACTTGCGGAACTTTTCCTTACAACCACAGAGTCATTCTACACTGTTTTACATATTTACGTTTCTCGTAAATAGATCAAAATCAATAATCTTCGTGCGAAGCAATCTAGTATTACATGAAAATATTAGGTTAGTACATATGGAATCTCGTTTTTCCGAAATGTGATCGTAATTAATGGATACTATTTTAACTTTTGTAGAATCATTAATTATAATGAACTACATTAAAGAAGAAGAGATAAGCTGTAATGTAAATGTGCGTGTGTTATAATGAAATTTGCGAAAACTTCAGTGTTTGACATCATCAATAATCGGAATATTTAAATAATCCTATAGGCAAATCTAAATTTGACAAGTATAACATGAAAAATATAGAAACTGGGATTTAAGGAAAATTGTACGCATAGAGAAATAATTCACTATTGGTTTGAAAAATTTAAGATTAATAATTTTTGACTTAACAGAAAATCAGAAGATCGGAGATTCCTAAAATTGCTGATTTTTATAAATATATAATAATGCAACTAGTTAACTGTCGGAGAAAAGTGTATAGAATCGTGTTAAAGGTATTTTAATTAAATATACATATGAGTAGCGTTTTGAAGAATTTTTCTCATGTTTACCATTTTTTACTCTGGAAAAACGACATTTCACATGGACCAACCTAATATTATTTTATGCTACAGAACTTTTTGAACAGCCACTGTAGAACATGTGTTACAGCAGAGGGTGTGAAAGGGAAAGAGTCAAAATAAATTTCGCGTAGATGGAACGATCCTCGTAAGTTTTTGTAGCTTTTAAATCTCATCGGGCGGCTCTCTGGGTCATTTTTTAGGGGGGACGTCGAGTAAGCCATTGAGAGAAAGAGGGTGACACTTCTACATCAGCACTTACAGTCACTAAATCTAAGGGTTGACAGAATTTCAGCGCCATTCCTCCTACCATATACTTTTCACCGTGTCGATTTTATCGAGTAGGCACGGCCTTAAAAGCAAATTTTATTCTATACCATCGATTAATCTTCCTTTTTTTTAACCGTAATCGCTGCCTTTTAGCTCGTAGTATATATTTTACAGTACTTTCTATAATGTATACCTTTTCTACGCATTGCGACAGTTGTACTGAGTGGACCATTTTAATCGATCCTCTTGCGTATTGCCAAACTTACTTGTGTGTTTTATTCGGACATGCTTAACGTATCTAATTTGCTATCAATCGCAGTCAAATAAAAGATGCTGAATTTTAATTATAACGAGTCGTGTTTCACAAGTAAATATACAGTACTTTTTAACAAAATATTCTATTTTGTTGTTTGGAAAGTTTGTACCGATATTTGAAGGACATTCATAGACCACATATATATATATATATATATATATATATATATATACAATTACCACTTTATTAAATAATTTTACATATAGCATCTATTTGTTGTAATTCCATGACTATCAGCAAATTATATAATTTCCTTTTTTCAGAAATTGGGAAATTTGTAAACTTGTTTCCTTCGAAATAAGTTCTTGGAAGTTATTTTTCTAAACTTCTACTGTGCTTAACCCCTTGCCATACAAATTTTCCAAAGGACACTTACAACAACGTCAGCTGTTTATTACTTTAACAGCGCGATGATTGCAAAACTCTAAGATATTGTACGTAATATATGCTTAAAATGCTCAGCCGTACAAACTGAAATTACGGATAGAATTAAAATGAAAATTTATCAAAAAATGCGATATACTTTTATCGCAACCACACCATAATTTCTACCACGAATGTGATACGTTATTGTAGGGCAAAGGGTTAACTTGTTATTAATACAGAAACTTTACAGACATTACAATAAATGCTGGTAGTAAAATATCCTAGGCAAAAGCTAATAATTTTTGTGGGCTCCTTTATAAAGCATTAAAAATAATGAATTTATCTCTCATAATAAAATCAACGGGATGAGACAAAGAAACTAATACATAATAATATTTAATTATTTAAGTATGATGCAATTCAAATGGTATAAAATATAGTAAAGCTGCTAGCAAACGTAAGATTCAGCAATTCGAAACACAGGTATCTAATATGGAACATTTAAGAAATTTATAAAGAAAACTCAGTAAACTATACTTTTGTCATGCAAAGTGAATATTTATTTAAATTACTTTTGAACAGTTATAGTTAATGATATATCATATAATAGTAATACTCTTTAACTTGCCTTCACTAAAATATTTAACTATTTGACTTGCCTTTCAACAATTTTTGCACACTGCGAAAGAGAAAAACGTTTCTTTTTCAATAATAGATGCACGACTGATGCTTAATTGTCAATACGATCGATTATTGTTTATAAGGAATTTATATATACAGTTGTCGGTGAAATTCGTAATTTGATTATCGAGATTTTACAAATTTCCATATGACCTAAGTTTACCATGTGTGCCTCTTGCACTTTCTATCATAATTAAATTTCTCGTAAATGCAGAAAAATTCGCAATCTAATTATCACATTGGATCTGCGCTATCGTGTATACAACTATTTTCTACGACATTTTCGAGCATCACTGATATTTATCCCAAAATAAACCTATTTTTGCGAGCATCCATTCCAGTACCTAAAGTTTTAGCAAAAAATTACCAGCGTTGAAGCAGCAGTACTCCAAAGCACTCCATCAAAACCACCCCAAAAATTCGTTCTTCAACCCTCCCGCCTTTTTCACGGGAAATCACGGAGCTCGGCTTCTTCCACCACCCATTTCCATCTTCAGATAGCGAGGTTCCAGGTAGCTTACGGTAAACTTGCGGTCGAAACAAGTAAAATCTCGTCGTTTGGTCGCTTTTCTTTTCGATTTCTCTTTCTTTCCCGTTGTTGATCACGCTTTGAACCAGCGCCGCGTTAATCAAGGCGTAAACTGCGCCTCGCTTCTTTCTTCGCCCCTTTATCACGGCCGAGAGAGAGAGAGAGAGAGAGAGCCGTGCTCTCATTTCCAAGTTCAAAGGACTCCGTTTCGCGGGAGGGACTTGTTTCCCTTAATACTCGATGTAACGCGACCTCTCGCATTCTACACCTCGTTTCTTTGATCAGAGGGAAGACGTCGGTCACGGGGCTCGCCGGTGATAACGAGCGGCGAAGATAACTAGAACTCAAAGGCGTGGAAAACGAACGAATATGTTTCGACGGTTGCTCTGTTTCGCGAAAATGGCTCGTTCGCGTGTCGGACGTAGCTTCGCGAATTTATCGAGCACGATTGAAACGTAAAAGCGACGTTGCACGGTTGAAGGATCGGGTAGTTTAAAGCGTTTCGCGAGCAACGTCGAGATAACGAGGCTTTCCCTTCCCTCTTTTTTTTTGTTCTCTTTTATCTTTTTGCCTTTCTCGACTTCTCTTCTCTCACTTTTTAACGGAGAGTCTATAATGATATTACGGTTCCTCGACTTCCGCTTCAAGTATTCGAGATTGATCCTGCTGAATTGGAATTGTTGCATCTTTGAAAGTTTCAGTGAGGGGAGCGTCTGTTTCTGAAAAGTCATTCACTCGGATTCGGCGGAAGTTTTAAGCATCGAATAATGTTTGTCGGTTGCTTGCTTATCAGTGATGTTATGCTCCAGTTTTTTTGTGTCAATTGTAGTTTTTCCTTTCTACTCTATTCTAATAATAAAATCTAATTACTTATTTACTTATTTAAGATTTCATTCACTTTGCTAGTATCAGCGGACCGGGATTAAAGGATTGAAACATAAATAGAGATTTGTTTCACCGCTTGAGTATTATAATGTGCATCGTACCGTTGACATTTTGTATGTTTTTGTATACGATACGCATCTTGCACCTTTTCGCACATTTCAATTTCCTATAAATGCATAAAGATTCGCAGTCTAATTATTGGTAACCAGATTGTAGTACAATATAGTATATATGAAAATAAAGTCAGTAGCCTAAAACATTAGAAACATAAATTATAGATATAGATGTAATGATAGTAATTTATTAAATTAAAATGATAATTTAATTATTTTTGTTTATATGTGTATCCACTAATATAAGGTAAAAGTTGGTAATATCGAACACTTGATTCTAAAAGCTTGCCAAAAATAGAGAAACTTGTCGTTTTTAATAAAACTAACGCGATTGGACGAGGAAACTAAAATATAATCATGTTTAAATTGTTAAGAGTGAAACAATTCAAACGATTAGATATTATAGTAAAAAATTTAACAGCAGTGAAATTCGGCACTTCGAAAAAGTGATATTTAATATGAAACACCTGGAAAAGTTTCTAAAGAAAACTAAAAGAACTTTATGTTTATTATGAAAAATGAATATTTGTCTAACCAAAGACATAATTAAGCAAATATTTTTTAGTTACTCCATATTTTCTCGATTCAGTTTACCTCTGCTAAAATATTTAACTACTTGACTTGCTTTTAGAAACTTTTGCACACCGAAAAAGGGACAAAAAACGGTTCCTTCTCGATACCGGATATTCTACTGATGCTTAATTATCAGTATGTTCCGTTATTGGTTATAAGGAACTCATTTACACGGTTGCGGGTAAAATTCGCTATTTAATTATCGAGATATTACAAAGTCCATATTACATGGTGTTCCATATTACCTACGCTTACCGTATAGTTTATAATTTATAATGAGTATGTGCTTTAAGCTATCTGTTTTATTGTTTAAGCTCGTTGAGGTAAAGTGAGAAATAGAAAGAAGCAATTAATGATGTTAAATTATTTCGTAAAAATTTTTTACAACTTTTATGTTCTAAATCTTCAAACTTTTAAATAAATGATTAATGGAAAATAGAATATAACCACGCTTATACGAACCTTGTTTATACGAACTAAATAGTCCTCAATCTCAGCTATGGGAACTCATAGATAAGCCCCTATTATTATCAGAACCACAATGGAGCGTAACCTCAGTTGTAGACCATTGATATGTTTTGCATGTAATTTACTCGAGAACGTTTATAATTACGTAATATACATATACATATTTAATTGGAAAACACAACATCTTTGATACTTAATAGTAGTGTGAAGCGGTGGAGAGGGGATAGAATGGGAGAAAGGAAGGGTGTTGCGTTTCGTCCTGGGACTGCTAGTGTACTCATCAGTAAGGCTACCTAGCAGGCCCTGCCTTAAACGTTGGGATATTGGAAGGAAGGTTAAAGGCGGTATATATATGGACGAGGTAGTTGGAGCGAATGCTTTCGAGAAAGTCCTATTTCGTATGTCCCTCTAGTGCTAGGTGCAGGAGAGCCGCTACAGTAGTAAGAATCGTAACAAAAAAATCATTGTATAGTAAGGAAAATAATAAATGATAAGAAGACAAACGATAAATTAAAGATACAAGCTTATTCTAAATTAATCATACGACAGTTATGACTTGTAACATGAAAATATCATGAATCATAGTTCATAATAGATAAATTGTCGCAAAGATAAAAGAAGAAAAGTTGTATTGTAAAACATGTAACATATTCAGGTATCTGCATTTTATATGAAATATGCAAAACGTATGTAACATGAAAAATATGTATTTGCATAAATATCCGCAATCTAGTTGTTACGTGTGGTATTTGTACAAAAAGTTCTGCATCGTTTGGAGCAAGTTAAAGCAAGTGTACAAAAAAAATGATCGATTTACTATTAATTTTGGATCTGCTCACACTATTCTTAATGACGAGCAAGTTCAAGAATTTTGCTTTTTATTGTCAACAAAAAATGTCAACATATTTCTTTTATATTTGGTTAATAAAATAATAACAAATTAATAAGCTGTGCTCTTTATTATACATTAATTACAAAAAGCAACCGTATTTTTAACACATTGATGTAAGTCAGGAGCTGCTTTACATTTGAAAAATTCACTAAAAATTGAAATATTAATTTCTCAGCTTAGTAACTGATACTTATTGTGCGAAAATATATATTTTTGCGGTTAGTCTTTTCCTTTTTCATAGTAAGTCAATACAATGATTTTATAAACTATTTTTTAATTTACTTGAAACTGTCAAAAATGAAGTTGACCTCTCCATGCTGCAAGGTCCTCAATTATTAATTTGTATTTCTTCTATCAAAATAAAATACTGTGATCATTTGTAACCTGTTTCCTTTACGGACAAAGCTAATGACATTTGTAAATTGTTCGCCTTTAATTTCTCAATAATGTTCCTTATACATATGAATTCTCGTTTCTTTATTACGTTACCCTCCATACACGTGGTATAGATCCTCATTTGTTCACATGTCACTGACCTCCATACTTACGTGATATAAATCCTACAGGCAATTACAGTCTGTTTCACTGGTTTCCAAGCGGTAGATAGATCGCGATCAATAACGGTGTCGCGAAATATTTTCTAGAGGGTTCGCGGTTTCCCAGATGTAAAATAATTAAATATATCGAATAGTGTTAAATATATTAAATATACGAGGGTCGGCTGAAAAGTACTGCACACTCGCGTATATTTCGAGAAAGAAAGTAGGTAATTAAGAGAAGCAAAAAGCGAAAGTACAATTCTGTAGTTTCAAACTGCTCTTTTTTGCATTCTTATATAGTCTCTATTTAAAGCTATAAATATATAACATGTTACAAATTTTCCCATCCCAACACTGAAATACTCTGGGGGTCAATGTTTCATCTACGATTGAACTGCTTTTCATTTCATTGTCGTAAATCATCATTTAGGATGAATCCGATCATCCATAAATCATCCATTGTAGTAAAATGAATGCCTTTAGGATAATATATATATATATATATATATAATATATATCCAAAAGTTTTAAATATAAATGTGAAGAGCAAATAACTGGATGTTACCTGTTATTTTAAGACAGATTGAACGACTACTTCCATTTTAGATTCGCATCGATAACTTGCGCATACTAAAAACAGTTTCAATTATAGAATTCAATTTCGTCAGTTTATGTACAAAGCATTCGTTGTTAATTTAAATGTTTCTAAAACGGTACGCGAGTTAAAATTAATGAAAGCCGTAAAAAATGCAAAATCCGGCTTACAAAGCCGTGGATAATGAGACAGTTATTGTGAATCATTGGCTGAATCGAAACTCTCGAAACACATAAATTTCTACGCTCGAACAAAGAGAACACGTGTTCATCGTGAATCAATTGATCGATCCATTCATCTACCGAATGACACATTTCCACATGTTACTCGCTAAGGGCAACTAGATGTACAGTAATCACTGAAAAATCGCTGTCACATTTGGAAGCAGTTGCTAGCGAGGGACTGCTGTAATGGCTGCTAGAAAATTTATAATGTCCCTCGTGACTGCAAACTTCGAATGTATAAAGCTTTCGCATTTTCAAGCTGCAGATCGGAGGCGAATTGAAGAAACACTCGAGGTTCATTCGAGCCAGCAACTCGGATCCCCGTTTGCTCTCCCATCAACGGGACTAAATTCCTTGGACTCTGTAAACATCCACTGCACAGGTAAATCTTAAACATTGACACAAGATCGTTCGAATAATCCTGCTTAAGGATGGGCAAAGTTTCTTGTGATTTATTGTTAAAAGTCGGCAATACTATTACAAAGAACAATCCCAGGCAGATGATAATATTCACTAATAAATTTATACTATCGTTAGTATTGTTATTAATCAGATTTAATATCGGTGATGTAACTGAACCGCAAAATTGTTAGAAACAATCAGAAAGAGAATAGAAGATAGTTATCTACATTGGATTTTGGCGCTGCACGTGGAATAATAATAACGTAACGTAATAACGCTGTATTGTTAAAGTTTATAGATTAAATTACTAGCTTATGCATATGAAATTGCTGTTTAACGTACAGACATTTCTTACTTTAAAACAGTTACGTTTGATTAAAATAATATCTAAATTTTCGAATTTTCAAACTTCCCAATTTCCGAACCCACGAATCGTCAAACCGCCGAATGTCCAAATTCTAAAATTTACGAATAACTCGAATTTTAAACGTTTCAATTTCCAAGCTTTAGAATTTCAAGCCTTCCGGGTTTTAAGCTATAAAATTACAAAACATTTGAATTTTAAAACCTCGAATTTTTAATTTTTTGATTTTTTCAATACTACGACGTTTCAATCCTTCGAATTTCCATGTCTTTGAATTTTAAACCATCGAATTTTAAACTATCAAATTTGCCAAGCTTTTCAATTTTAAGACCTCGAATTTTCAAGTTTTTGGTTTTTCCAAGATTGCGACATTTCAATTCTTCGAATTTCAAACCATCGAATTTTTAAACTACCAAATTGCCAAGTTTTTGAATTTTAAGCCTTCGAATTTTCAATTTATTTATTTTTCGAAGATTTCGACGTTTCGATCGGTCGACTTTCAAACCATCGAATTTTAAGCTATCAAATTGCCAAGCTTTTGAATTTGAAGCCTTCGAAATTTCAAGTTTTTGATTTTTTCAAGATTTCGACGTTTCGATCCGTCGAATTTTAAGCTATCAAATTGCCAAGCTTTTGAATTTGAAGCCCTCGAAATTTCAAGTTTTTGCCTTTCTAAGACACCAATTTTTCCATCCTTTGAATTTCCAAGCTTTTGGGTTCTAAGCCTTCGAGTTGATAAGCTATCGACCTTTCAAGCCTTCGAGATTCCAAGTCTCTAAATTTCCACGCTTTTGAGATTCTTGGTTTATTAAGTATTTAATTAATCATCGCAATTTCGATTAGCTTGTACAGTGGGGTATCTAACGAACTAATTCGTTCTAAAAGCTCGTTCGTTATAGTAGAGTAAACATAGGCAATATGGAATAGCACGGAATATAGACTTTGTAAAATCTCGATAATCAAATAGCAAATTTTACCGACATTTTATTGAAAAATTATTTTATTGAAAAACATACGTTCCTCTATTTTTGGCGAAGTTTTAAAATTAAGTGTTTCATATTACTAATGTTTACCCTATACATTGAAATATAGCAGAAATTTGGACGAAGCAGGGTAGGTACTCGACTCTAAAATTGTAGCACATACTGTTATTTTGTAGATGGTAGTATCAATACGTAATACTATCATATTGGGCGCAATTGAAGACATTAAGACTTTTCTACTAAAAAGCAAAAGCAAAACACGTGCAGTAATTGTGGTACTTATTGTTAGTACTGCATTTTGTCAAACTGCCCCATTATGTTTGACTTTCCTCTATGTGTATATTTAGAATTATAATAGTACATTCCAAGCCCACGATTTATAGTAAAGTTACCACGCGATGCAATACTTAAACCGAGATCGATTTAATAGAAAGTAAAAAGCGTAAGTAAAAATATACGGTCGATTGTATTTCCCTCCATTCGCCGTAACATTTTTGTTTATTATAGCACAGTGGAATCTGCTTATTATGATCAGTTTGAGACTTGTAATTTTTTGTAAGAATAACTGATTTTATTGCAAACAGTTTCAACTAGACTGCGAGTCTTTATGCGCTTGCGGCAAATTTAAATTTGCAAAGAAAAACAGATTCCATATGATTCATAAAAATATTTAAAGTAAGGTACAAATTACAACATTTAGAGGATCAAACGGATCTCTATTGAAGTCTACTCTTTCAGTTTTACTTAAAGAGATACGAATTTACATAAACATTCGTAGTTTAATTGTCACGTCCGAACATATTTTAATGGGTATACATAAGTTTGTCTCTTCTGCTTCTCCTACATTGTATTTGCGTATTTTCGAATAATTCTTGCAATGCACTATATATAAATCAAATCCTAAACGAATTTTAACTTTTAACTGGTCGATACTTATGATTTCATCAAAATATACAGCTAATTTAACGTAATTCTGTTAATAAAAGTCGAGAGGAATTAAGTCAGAAGATCATCCTGGTTAATCTACAGCTTCATAGCTACAGTTAACATCGATTTTCTCGAAGACAAAGCCATGTATGAAAAAATATTATTCTATGTTTTCGACTTATTTTTTCATATGGAATACTTCGAGTTGCACCATTAGTTACCAAACATTCTGTATAATCCTTCTCGTCCAAGTTCTCAAATAAATTGTAAATTTTCTTACTTTACAACTGAATCAAATTCGTTGAAAATATTGAAGGCAAGCAATTGTTGATACTTGAAAGCTTAATCAGGAATTTACAACGCCTTGAACTCCGTCAGAAGCAGGCTCAAAATCGCTGGAAAAACAAGGGTGAAGCTCGCGCGTTCCAGTAATTACAGGAGTCAGGCAAAGCGGTTTTTAAATACGGGTATCAGTTGAATCGCAGTGGTGGCTCGCGTCGTTTCCGGAACGCAATTACCGCGAATATTCTTCGCAGGCAAACTGGAGGAGGTGCGCTTATTCATGCTGCCGTGCGCTCCTTTCATTACAGGCTTCATTTCATTAAGGAGACATCTCTGGACGTCCAACGATCACAGAATCGAAAGGAGAGACTGCAAAGACGGACCACGTATAGTTCATGGCACCTGTATAGCGACGTACTAAGCTAAACCCTTAGCAACCGAACAGCCAGCCACTCGTGGGTGTATGCAGGGTTGCGCGCGTCTTGGATCCGCGTCGTACTAAAAGAGCCCTAAAAGAAAAACATCTTGAATCTCAACTTGCGCATCCTGCGAAAGAAGAACTAACTCGTAGTTGATGTCGTGCGATGTTGATGATGTTTGAGCTCCTCATGTACCACTTATGTCCTCTCAAATTATTTCGGAACGCTTTTGTTCTGACTTGTAGCAGTTTTTACGACGCTGGCTAGAAAATCGTATCACTATTTATTATTGTTTCTTCAGAGGTACACTTAAAACTGTATCTAGCTTTTGAATACAATCATTTTAGCATTCAGTGTTTCACGTTTCCTTGAGATTTCTTTCAGGGTGCAATATCAAAATTTCAGAGTAAAATAAGATTTATATGATAATATGATTTGCAACGAAATTGAGAATCACGATTTGCTCTAGATTTAAAGATATACATATAGAGTAAGTGTAGGCGTTACCGTGGAGGTATAGTTATTGCTGTAACTTACAAAATTAGCATGAAAATAAGTCAAAGGATTTTTTTTAAATGTTTTTTTATTAATAGTTAATAAGAGATAAATAACAGTAATCTCATTCTTCATTCGTTTATTATAATTTGACGTTCGAAAATTATTGGAAACATTAATTACAATAAAATATCAGCAATGACAGTTCTAAAGAATTAGTCCAAAACTAACCACACCAAATTAATTTTTAGATATAATAATAATCATCGCTTCATTTAAAAAATCGCTTTATTTTCTAGTGCTATTGACAAACGGTGTATTTGATACACAGAAATTCTTGCATGAAAATGGTTTCTCTACATTACGTTTTTTTAACAACATTTGTATTTTCAGAGATCCTATATTTTTAGAGAGTACAAGTAAACATCAAAGTTAAAGAACGATATAGCACAAGCTGTCAATTTATTTGTGTAAAGATCTTATTTTCTCTGTCAATGTACGACTTTGTTGAAAAACTGCAGTAATACACACTTATCCTAGTTGTACGTATGAACTTTGCTGCTACGGTTTTTGCAAAATTTACTTTTTTGTTAGTTTTAGTTTAATGTTTATTTTTTATCGATTGGAATATGAGGATGGACCCGATAACTGCGAATTTCTATGCAAATTCATATCGTTATTAACAAAATGGAATTTAAGTAAATGATTATTTCACCTGCAAATGCAATAATATGTATTTATTTTACATTGGGTATCTTCCTTAATTTTTTGTATATGTAAATTTCCCATAAAATTTCTCAATCCATTAGCGATTATATACACTTACTAACAAAAGTTAGAAGATAAAATAATTGTTTGTGAATTTTTAGAAATTCTTCATCTTCTGAAATAGATGGATTAGAGTTAAAAGTAAAATAACTTATTGTTTATCAATCTAGATAATGTTATCTTTTCATGCTATTTTTAATTCTAAGATACGTATCTAGGAGGATAAAGATTACACAGAAATAAAATTGATTGCTTTATTTTTTAACTTTTGTCAGTAAGTGTAAATCTACTTTTTTAAATTGGTTCTACAATTAATTTTCGATTCAAATATATATATATAAACAGCGTTGCATTTATATGTGCTCAATACCTTGATAAAATTGTACACGAGGATACGAAACTAAGTTTTCGTATCATGATATTACGTCACTGATAGAAACGACATACATAAGTGCGGAACGACATAAGCTGAGAGGACGTAAGTCGAGGTATTACTGTAGAACCAAGTCTTTCTCTTACATATTTTATACAAACGTGTGCTTGAAGCATATAAAGGACGTCTGCGAACCTTGTTTTATAATAGTTCCATTAGTAAAATATGAGAAATAAATGAGACTGGAAATATACAATTGTTTTTCCTTTATTTTTGATCTTGATCAATCTTGAGTAATGAAAATAATAACAATGATAATAATATCTTTACTTTAATTATAGTCATAAATAAGAATAAATACGTATTTCCACTTAAATGAACGACACTTTGAACATTTAACAAAATAATTTTAAATATTGATTATATTTCTTTTTCTATTTTTCGATACTGACCGAAAGCTTTATTATGTAGGATATTCTTCGTTATAATTATTTAACTAGGCAGAATAGAAAATAGTGTTTCAAGTAAATGTTATTAGGTTTAATGACAGGTATCCAAACAACACAAAATTAGTATATCCGATCCGATTCATAGCCTTTGTTCCGTCGGTAATTCGTTTTGTACCACGCTAAATCTGTTTGCGAACAGCACTAATTTGTTTAGAAGCTCCATATACAAACTCCTGTAAACATGCGTCTCACGAACTACTGTTTTATACGTTGTTTTAATGTGATTTAATGTAACGTATAGCTTATATTGTATTTTTATTTTGTCCTATACACGAATAGGGATTTACTCAATTTAATGAATAAATAAATAAATATCATTCCATTTAAAACAGATAAGGGGTTGCATTCCTTCAATCCCTTGGAGACACAATCCTCAAGTATTTTGCATTTGACACGATTAGCCCCTCAATACAACTTAATTTAAATAAAAATTATGTCAATACCTACAGTGGTTTCGAAAGAACGAGTTTGTTACACTTTAGGTGACTCACCTGTTATATTGAGCATAAATAAGTGTTGCTTTTTACTATGGGTTGTCGAATACTATACATGAATTCTTGCAGTACTGTGCAAAAGTCTTGGACAAATAAAATATTAAAACAAAAAATATGTTTTCCACTTTACAAGTGAATTTAAACAGAACTACACAGTATTATTTTCGCTTTATTTCGTTTTTATTTTTATTTAAAAGAGTTATGAATTGAAATTTGCTACCATTCCCCTTTCGTTAATTTACGAAACTAATTTCTCTTTCTTGACCCATTCTGTATATGTAATCCAACTCGCGTTTCATCTCGCATTTTTAACAAACATTTTATCCAAATTAAAACGTGAATGAGTAGTACAATGAAAGCGATATCTCAAGGTTCGTCCCCACGTAATAACAGTTGGAAACGCTTTCCAAGATTGTTTCATTGCCATTGCAAAACCGATAACACGGGTGGCGTAAGACTTTTGCATAATACTGTTTCACAAGTTTACGCGTGCCGTGCGTATCGCCAATACTACGGAAAGCTAGAATAGAGGAAAGCTCGACTCCGCTTAAGCAATCACATTTTCCAGATCTTAATATAGAGACACGTCATCGTGCCACGTTTTCCCCGCCCCTTTCATCTCCGCGCCTCTCTTGCCATCACTTTTCTCCCTGTGGAACTGAGCAACGGGAGTGGTTGAATGCAGGGAAGCGGAGGACACAAGAGCACAGGGGAAATAGAACGGGAGAGGGAGAAACATAGAAAGATTCAGAGTGGTGGAAGGAAGGGTGGAAATAACGGTGGCTGCAGAAGTTTTCGCATTGCACGTAAATTACAGACGACATCGATGCATCCGAAGTTTCCTATATTTGCAACGCTCTCCTCGGTGAAACAATCGCGGGATCTCGATACTTCCTGGGTACCACAGGAGAACACCGAGAATTTTCTCCTTTCACTGGATCAGGACGTTCGTTGATTTACCACGGCAACTTTAATCACGATACTATACTACGGCTAATTTTATTCTGTAGCGAGCGGCAATCAATTTAATAAGGGGAATAGAGGAAGGAAAAGGGAGAAGCGGCGTTGCGCGAAAGCGAGCAACTCCGCTCAACGATGGATCTTATTTTCTGATTATGTAAAAGGGTAACGCGCCAGACGCGGTCCGCATAAACGGATCCAACAGCTAGACGATTTCAAGGAAATAACTTCTGCGGGATTGGACTTTAGTTTGATATTATTCGCGGCTAAATTGAGAGTTGTGGACAGAGCGGATAAGGCAGGATCGTTAGGGGTTGCACTAAGGCTTCTTCTTTGCCCTTCTTAGGTTACAGTTTTCTTTGATTCACAGTTACTTTGATTCTTATGTTATAACCGATTTATTGTAAATAAAATGTATGAATATAAAACGGCTGGCACAAAGGTTCGACTTGAGCTAAATTTCATTTGTAGGTGACATCTTTATTGGACTTTTAAAGAAAATATTATATGAAAATCTTGTGCTAGATATACGATCATTTTGAATATCCCTATCCAGCGATATTTGAGGAACACTCAGTAATACGTGCACAATCATTTTAGTATCATTAGTGACTAATTTTACACGTAGTACGTATTTTTTGATAATTGTATGATTACTGGAAAGTTCTGTAATTTCTTTTTAAAAAATTTTTTATGCTTCTAGTTTATTAAATTTTTAGTCACTTATAGAACTTTCTGAACATTACAATAAATGATGATAGTAGAATATCTCCGGAAACGTTTAACAGTTTCTATTAGCTCATTATCGAAGCATTAGTTCTGATGTCTGACGAAAAAACTTGTTTCTAACTATTTTTTATTAACTATTGAATCGTAAGTGGACCAAAGGAAAATAGTATTTGTTCGAATTGAGAATGCTACCCTAGGCAAATAGTTTTCGGCCAAATGCGATAATATAAACGTAGCTAAAACCGCTAATGTTTTTCTGATGCAAAGTGCTATTGTATAACTATAAAACCTAATAAAAAATTTGTAGACAGCACAGAACAAAATTAGTCAATAAAAATGTCCCCAAAAGGGGAAATCAGCTTCGGGAAATAATAAAATTATTGTAAAAAGATATTTCATTTACTGGTTGTGAAAATCTCGTGGTATCAATGTTACAACATGTCAAAGTAATGATATGTGGATATAGAAATATTAGAAAATATTAGGTAATATAAATATTAGGTAAAGTATGGTTTTATCATTAGGCATATTTATGTTTGATAGTAAGTGATTATTTTTATTCTTCTCCTTTCCCCATTCATTTAATATCATATTTATTCAATCTTCTCATATGTTTTTTTAATTGTGGGCCAGCATTTTGCATTTCAACAATTTCAGTGTTCTTACAATAGTTAGTTCAACGTTCCCGCGTTTGACCGAAAACATTTTGTCATGGGTATTCAACAGAAGTATTTAACAAAAGTTCAAAAATAAGTTCCACCAGCTGAACAGCAGAAATTCATATTATTAAAAATCCTGCGTATTTTCCGAACAACCCACTACAAATACATTTTGTAGCCGTTGTATGTCGCCTACACCGGCACCAATTAGTACGCAAACCTGAAGTACTATTTTGTTGCCCATTTACATTTTAGCATCGGTAGTTTACCCATCACCGATGAACAGGTAACTCTAATTTATTCCTTGAACAGGCGAGCTATCCGAAAGTCCAATTGAATAACCACGAATCCGTTTCAGTTGAATAATATGAGGCCTGTCCGGTCCATAGGACAATTCCGGATTAGCCGATGCCGGGGCTTAAACAATCACATTTTCGAGGCCTCAAACAAAGACCCTCGTCCCTCGTTATTTCTCCCCTTTTCCGTTTAGATGACAGCGGCGAGACAGGGTACACAGACGTACGGTTGCTGGAGGCCAGGCTTGAACGTCGTTGAGAAGAAGAGTTAAGCTTGAGAGCTCATCCTCTGCTTTTCGTCACACAATTGACCGCTGGAAATTTTATTTATTAACACGTTCCACGTTTACGGTGATTCGTGACAATTAGTAGACTCCGAATCTCTATGTAAATAATACAGTCTAAAAAATTAAACCTAATTGCAAAGTTGTTTCATCCTTGAAATATTGGGTTATTTGGAAAATTCGAAGCGCATTTAATAATGTTCACTTGTGTTGTGTAATTGATGAATTGTAAGGGGATTATTTTTTATGAGCTTTAGCTAAATAATAGCACTCTTAATTTAAACAAATATTGTTCCTACTTAGTCCACTTAAAATCTAATAATTAATGGAGGATATATAGTTAAAAGCAAAGGCAGCCTTTCTCGTTGCACAACGCTAAACAACCTAATGTTTCAATAATGAAGTAGGAAAAATTGTTAATCGTTGTATAAGATCAGGGTTTGAAAATTGTTATAATGTGTTATAATATAGGTTTACGTTCTGGAACCAGTTATGAAGAACTTTTATTCTGAATAGCTGTTATAAAGAACTTAAATTTCGGACTATATCGGTTTAAGTTGAAGTTCTTGCATCACCTCTCGTATAGGTGCTATAACCGTTACTTTTTAGATTCTATACAGGTTCTGAAACGGTTTTGAGTGTACACAATGTAAATGTTTGCTAACTTTGCTATTTTTAACGATTAGATCAGATGTTGATTATCTTTTCAAGATATTCGCAAAGTAAAATGGAAAAATTGTTCCAAACATTGATCTTAACATTACGTTTAAAAAGCTATCAATTTTTTTGTGTACCGAACTTGCTAATATCAATAAGAACGTAGTATATTTATTAATTGATCTTTTCAATCTATGTTCTTTTACATATCTTACCGTTTCATTTTTCTTAATTGAACATATTTCATTTTTTAATGTATTATTGTTCACTTTGCAATTGTTTTGTTGCAATGTGCGAATTTAAAGCGGCGATGAAGTCCATAAATACGAAACAAATAACTTCCTATTACATTCCTTTCCAAGTGATTATTTTACTGCGTAACAATGTATCTTTTCTACGCCGGATTTCACGAATCCCATCGTTGTTGCACAATTGTGCGCGACTTTTCTAAGGTTAAAAACAGCAACATAAATTTTATACATCGATTTCAAATCCTGTTAAATCTTTCGATTTTTGGAAAGCAATATGTCAAGCTTTTAATCTTATCACAAATCAAATTCAACGATATCTGCCTGCTAAACCTTGACGGTTCCTGAATGGACAATTCTATAGTTCCTCGGCCATGGGAAACATTCTCTGGTTGTTTCCCTCCTAACGCGGTTCTGCTTTCCGCCAAAGAAGCACAGCACGGCAACAGATAAAACCGGATAATGGAAAAACTAGCAACGGGGGAAAAAAGCGGTGAAACGACGGAGAGAGATAGAAGAGTGGATAAGAGTAGCAACGGTAGAAGGCAGAGTCGTGGAAGTTTTGTATCGAGCTCTGACTTCTTAGCTCGAAAAACTCGACGCTTGAAAGAAGCCGAAAGTTTCGCTTAATCAAAGCAACGTTAATCCAGAATTGGGAAGCATCTATATCTATATATATATTATGAAATATATATATATATATATATATATATATATATATATATATATTCAACGTGATGCAGTAATTATTATTATTTTCAGCAAGGAATACAAAATTCTCGCAATTCGAACACAAAAGTAACTTATGCGCGCGCGTGTATGTATGTATCTTCCCTCTGTTTTTTTGAATTAAAAAATGCCATCGTCTAAGCTAATTAAACCGGACGCCCTGCCGCTTCCTTTAAAGCATCGTTGTCTAATCTGCTCGAGAAGCGCAAGTGGAACGCGTTTGCAAGTCGTTGTTGCGTTTGTTAATTAAACTAGTCGCCGCTCTTTCGCTCGTAACGAGCGAAATTTTTCGCGTGTCAGGGACTTCTGATTGTTTCGTTCCACGTATGGCAGTTTTATTTTGCAGTCCTTCAAATGCATAATTTAACAGAAGAAACGGGTGAATTGAAAATGAATAAAAATATATGTGTCAAAGTACACCTGGCACTTTTTTTTACACAATTCAGTTTTACGCAGTTTTTTTACGCGTTTTATTGAAATTTTCACGATTTCCGTAATACGTTTCGTATATTTCTAAAGGTTATTTTCGCACATCTTATGTATTTTTATTTTCAAATCGTGGAAAGCGACGCATATTCGAAGAAAGCTATTCGTTACGACACAAATTGTATTTTATTATCGCTGTGATATGGACGAGCAGGTGCTTTAGAACTGGAGTAGGAATGTAGACACCTCGAAGGCGCTGTTCATTTAATTAACCCTTAACTACTACACCTATTAAAACTTACGTAATCACTATTACCGGTCTGTGAAGCGGCTAATGTTTATTGCGTTATCATTGGCATAAAACTGGCAAATAAAGGTTATCATTAACTGTTCTTGCTTTATGCATCAACAATGAAGAGATTCAAGTTCGTTTTCAGTAATTGGACATTATGTTATAATTGAAAAATATCCAGAGTGATAACCAGATAAATCGTACAGAGGAAAGAGATGAATAAGTAATTATTAGTAGTAATTGTTATACTGTTTTTACCTTTTCTGCTCTGTTCTATATTACCACCCCATTTTATCAAACCAAGTGTTTGACAAAGTTTCGTAAAAATAGATATGTCTTCGAAATGGATGAATTTTCATACTAGAAAGCTATTGATACATTATCTCGGTTCTACAAACTTCACTTTCATGTTTCTTGTATGCAATTTTTACATTCCTCATATGTGCTTTCTTCAAGACAAAAATAGTGGGCAATATTCCCACCTATTCCTCTACTCTTTATAGACATACTAAATTTCCGAAGGTACCGAAATATTAACCTGTGTATTGCAATATTAACGCAGCGAAAACGTAACAAGACCATTTGGCCAACTTAATACAGTAGAACTTCGATAAGTCGAATTCCTTTAATTCGAAAACCTCTGTAACAAGAAAATTTTACTCACTCCCATCCGTTCCATTGCGACTCCTCTATAAATCGAAATGAAACCTACTTTAACTCAAATTATTTGCCGCGTATTTAAATGCACTGTTCACTTCTGTAGTTCAAATTTAGGATATTCAATTTTCTACAAGTCAAAGTTTACTTCTAGAAGTAATACCTTTATCGTCGCTACCTTTATAACTTGAGGCTATGGATACGTATGTATCACAATTTTTTAAACGAATGAATGCTGAACAGTATAAGACGATTCAACTCGAATCTTTGTACTCAAATCTCTTTTGCTAAGTCGAAATCTCCGTAACTCGAAGATTTTAGCTTCTCCCATGAGATTCGAGTTGTCGAGGTTTGACTGTATTTCACATTCATTATGTGCAAAAGGTATTAATACAGGATAGATGTACCACGTATTGCCACTTTAAGGTTATCGCGTAACTTTATTTAACTATTTTAGAAATCATTTAACATAAAGATCGTTCCAGTTTGGAGCATAATATTGTTCAGCATCTATTTTATTTTTGAACATTTCCTTTATATGGTCAATACAATTAATTCATGGCTACATAATTCAAAATGTACAACAAAGTCCAATGTCCTTATTACTGTTACTTAAAAACTTTTTATTTAAATAGAAACACGTTTTACATATATGAACAAACAGATATAAGATATATAGTAAACGTATCACCTCACCGAATTATGACACGTTCCATACTTTATAATTATATTGGTCACGTTTTAACGTCCAACAGCACATTTACCTCCTAAATTTATTTATAAATATTACGTGTACACGAATATACAATCTCTATGTGCTGTTACGTAACCCGAAGTCCAAATTTAGTATGAAAATTTGTTTACTTACGATTCTTTATACGTTACTTTGCTACTAAATGGAATAATTAAAGTGGCAGTTATAGGCACAGAGACAGTAATGATTCTTACGAATTTGAAACTTCACGCATAGTTGACGACCTAACCGATTTACAGCTTAAAAAAGATCTAATATCACGTTTAATGGTTGTAAAGAGTCATCGAGATCGTGTGATCGATCTACAACCTTATCGAAAGATTGTAGAAGATCGTTTGAGACTTCACGGATCCTAGAAGGTCATAAGAAGTTACTGAAGTGATATCTTTGTAACTCGAGATGAGTTGAAGGTAAAGGAAGCACCTCACGGAAAAAAATGATTATCCAGGTTATTTAACGTCAGTTGACGATCATTTGAAGATCATTCAATAAAGTTAAATAGTGATAGTGTTTTGTGAAATAATCAGCCACAATCCTGGCGATCACTTTCCGCAAACTTTCTAGTTGCTGTTTAAGTAAAATTTCGAAGCTTAAGAAGTTCCTCTAAACCCTTTCGCCGAAGGCACTTCTTTTCAACTCTCGAAAATTCTACCTCGCCTCGTACCGTGCAACTTTAAGTACTTTTGTCACCCTGTGCACACATACTCGCATCCCTACTATCCAAGATTGCTTGGTTCATGTCGATGTCACTTATACACATCTGCGAAATTCCAAGATATAAACCCATCATACTTGGAATCTTTTTCTCTTCAACGCTATTGTGGAATAGGTATGCACAATGTACGCGGTTCCAAATTCGTCGGCCACGAAAAGTTCGTAAAATAGGAATCGAAATTGGCAGTCGTGATATTTTCATCCCTTACTATTCTGCACCGGATTTAGAAGCATAAAAATTCGAATGCAGTTTCGTTGCTTTTGGTTTTCGTCTTATTCTGGCTTGTCAAATCATTTTCCAAAGTTTCTCTTTTAACAACGATAACACATTTTCTATGTATTTTGTAAGGTTGTTAAGTCTCTTGTTAACATTAACCCTTTGAGTGCTAAACGATTTTAAAAGATCGTCAAGTTTCTAAATTTATTTTCACGGATCACGCGTATACATAATATTCAATGTGAATATTGTGATTTTTATTCATCATAATGAAAACTCGAATATGTAAACTCTATGTATCATATTTAAAATTAGCCGCATATAGGGTAGATGTATCACGTACTGCCACTTTAAGGTTATCGCGTAACTTTATTTAACTATTTTTGAAATTCATTAACCTAAAAATCGTTCCAGTTGGGAGCATAATCTCCCCCGTCTCTTTTATTTACGAACATTTTGGTGCACGTTGAATGTAATGAATTAATTATTACTAAATTGAAAATATACAACAAAGTCCAATGTCCCTATTACCGTCGCTTGAAAAGTTCTCATTTAAATAGAAATAATTTTTACATACATATATTAGCACGTCAGTTTGTGTAACAGATATAATATGTATGGTAAACGTATCGCGTTTACTGAATTATGACACGTCTCATACTTTATAATTACATTGGTCACGTTTTAATGTTCAACAGCATATTTTCCTCCTAGTATATACTTTTAAGTATTAAGTGCAAACGAATATACAATGTCTATGTGTTGTTACGTAAATCGAAATCCAAATTTAGTATAAAAATTTGTTTACTTACGATTCTTCGTACGTAACTTTGCTATTAAATAAATGAATTAAAGTGTCTGTTATAGGGACACTGAGAGTGATTGGGATATCTACCCTATACGTCCATAGTACTCAAAGGGTTAAGTAGTTATCATTCTATTATTGAATATCATTCTGTCCGTATCGTCTGCAGTACCTGCTTTATTCATTTTGACGCAGAAATTTATTTTGTTTGTTACGATAGCGATATCAGAAAATTGCTGGCTTGCAGATTATTTACTATCAATCTAAGCTATCTTTTCTAAAGTTGCCTTGGTTTAAACGACTTACAAATGATGCAAGTGTCAATGCAAGTGATGGATTTTTGCCTCGCCGTTGGTAGCAAAGTACAAACTAAAATTGCATGTTGTATGACATGCACTAGTCAATACCGAAATCATTACGTCAACGTAACTTATTCCGATGTCTCTCGACTCGCTGCTAATCTACTTTAAATTTAAAACCATCAGTTGTATCGATGCTTGTATCGCGAAATGTATCAACGTCTGTAAACCGCTTAATAGTTACGTAGAAACATCTACATATTATAAAATATCAAGTAAAATTTATTAGTATGAAGTTAAAAAGTATTATAAAAAGTATATCAATATAATTTCGGTACTATTATAATACACAGGGTGCGACAACAGTAACTAAGTGATTTTAATTCGCTGCCATTTCTATTCTAGACTTTTATGTCGCGTGTGTTTCTTTTTAACAAACAGTAGCGTCATTAGGAAAACATAAATTAAACTAAAGAAACCATGCACATTCTGCAGAATATGTTTCTACGTCAACCAATAATATGTGGCGACGATATCAACTGGTCTCGAAATATCGAAATCTCGAGACCTCATTACTATTTCTATTTTTACCATTTCTATTGCATAAAATCTCTAGCTTTTGCGTTTTCTTTTATATTTTGCATACTAAAATAACAATATTAGAAATGTTTACATTCTTTTTCAGATAATAGAAGGGAAGATATTCTTCCGAAGATTTTTATCTTTTCAAATGCTGGTATTTCAGACGATGTGACACAAAATCCCACAGGATGATAGGCCTATTAGGTACTTAGTACGTAATCAACTTCCGGTAAATAATGTGTTAATAAACCTCGACATTATATCCCGTGTATTTATCACTTTTAGAATCTAGCATTTAGTATATTCTTGAGCGTAGCAATTCGTTACTGCTGAATTCTGCGTACTCTTTGAGATTCAGACAATTTTTCACAATTTATAATATTCATAATGTTAATAATATCCCCCATTCCTTAATCATAATATTCTTCAAAAAGAAGCATCACCGCGAGGTTAACGAATTTATTACTCAGCTTAACAGAATCGAAATAGAAAATTGATCAAATTCCTCGAATTTGACTTTATTTTTCAATTTTACACTCGCACAATTACAATCCTTTATAATCCAACCGAGGATAAATCATCCTATGCTTGTGTGCACGCGAGAGGTTTCAAGGAAACTATTTCATTAGCATTCAAGTCTAATTCTCCGCCGCTAATAGTAACAAACAAGGGATCATTTAATTCCATCAAGCACCCATGCAAAAGAGATAGAAGGGCAACAACCGATCGAAAACATCTTTCGTGGGCAGCCTTTGTTGCCTGGAACAACAGTAAACAAATGTAGTTGTAGGTATACTTGGCAATTCCAATGAAATCTCATTCGCACTATGCCGACGCTCGTTCCACCGTTCTGCCATCAACACGTCAGTGGTTTCGTTCCGCGTCCGAAACGAGTTTTGTTGTTGTTGCTGTCTCCTTAACGGGGTTCGTAGACGTCACAGAAATCCCAGCACAGTTCCTTGGAAACGGAGAAAATTCCCCGAGACACGGCCAAGCTAGCGGCGACAACATCGTAGAAAGCGAACACCGTGTTCCACCATAAACGTCACAGTTCATTTCGCGTGACAAACGAGTTTTGTCGTTACACCTTCGGCGAATCACACACCGCCACCATATAGGAACCATAATACAATTTGTTGGATAAATTGAAAACCCGTATGGGAAGAAACGTGTCTTAAACATAGAACGAGAGATGTAAGAGCTCTTTTTCTACGGCGAAATCATTTCACTGCAGGATCGATGGTATTAGGACATCCCATAATGTAATTTATTACAATCTCTTTAAACAAACGTATTCAAAATTGCTTGAAGAAGAAGTTAGAAAATTTCCGGATGAATAAAAAGAATCGTAGGAAGCAAAGATCAATAAATCGATAATTAAGAACACATGTCGATATTTTAATACACACATGTTGCATGTCGACTTTTAGTGATTTCGAGAAAAACAGGTTGAAAAGTTTAGTGGTATTTTATAACTGAATAAATACTTTTTTTGTTGATGTTATATTTATGAAACAAATATTAAAATATGTATTTAAGTAATAACGTAAGCTTTATTGTATAAAATTATTATAGTAATTCGATAAAAATACATAGAGGATGGACATACTACCTCGATGACTTGTGTACATTTGTTGTATGTACCCTTTTGCTGTATTATCACTTCGCAATAATAAGTCAAAGCACCACTTTACAGAAACGATACATTATAAAAATGATATTAGCAACGAACTGGCATCTTTAAATCTACATAGTATTAACAAAAAAAAGGTCCAACATTTAAATTTATTTTTAATCAGAATGAAAATAAACTTTGATATATAAACTGACATAAAGAAAACATAGTATTAGTAAATATTGGCGTTTAAATTTTCGTAGCAAAACCACATCTCCTACGTGTCCTATGTAACGACACAAAATTTGTTAAATAACTCTAACGTTTGTGCGAAGTTTCAGATTTTTTTGAATTTTCGAGCTTTTTGCAAAGATACAGTAGTGTACGAATATTTTTTGTAGCCACTGTAAATTAATTTCCTAATTTACCGTTACATAAAAATGTCTGAAGGTTTATTTTAACAGCAATATAACATTTCACCTTAACTATTGTGTAGATATAAACTATGCGTGCATTTCTAATTATACTAATTCTTCATAGGGGCGACGATCATTCTAATATCGTGACGCAGTCAAACGATTAAAGTTAAGTCAAGAAACGACATTACTTATGGGACGATTTAATATATAGTACCATAGTGTACAAATAAGAACGTCATCGAAAAACTCAAACAACACCATCATCAAATTTTAAAAACCGTTGCTAAACTGTTGCCATGTTTAAATTATATTTATCGTATACTATGCAAACATTTGTTTACTGTATCTGTAGTTTTATCTATTACATTTTGTAAATCCATGGTGCACGTATTGTATAAACAGTTTTCGTTGATATTTATTTTCTGTTTTTTTTTTTTTTTATATATATTTTTATAATTGAAAGTATCGATCTGAATGCTTCAAACTTCAAATGTTTGCTGTACAGAACCCTAAACGGATTAATATTCGCTTTTGCAAATATTTCAATTTCATTACTCATGAAACAATGTTTTGATTCATTAAGGACCTCAGACACTCGTACAAAGTGATACGTTCGCGTTGGCCTAAAATCGGTTATTTTTCAATAACGAACACCTTTCGATAATTGGCAAAATAAATTGGGTAGGCTAAAAAGTCTTGTCGTTTACTTGTAATACTTGAGAAGGTAGGAATATGGACCACCTTTTTCCGCGTTACTCTAACACCGTCTGTTTATTATCTGAATGTGGAAACGACACAAATGTACTGACTTTGTGTAGGGTCTTGCCAATGTCTTTAATAATCTTTGCCGATACCAATAATATTTTTGTATTGACAACCTTGGATGTATTTTTTTAATCAGTTCCTCTTTTACCTCTTGAGCTCTTTAAAAATATTATTATTTGGGAAAGAACGGGAAAATCTGGAAGTTTATAAAACTCACTCAGATGGGTAGTTAGCTTAAAAAATATGAAAATTCTTCACGGATAGAACGACGAGACTGCGTAATATTGCAAAAAGTTGTTGAAAAAAGCCGGCGACACATTGTTTAACAAAGTTTTGCTTCTATGCGTCGTTATAACACGACGAAACTTTTTTGGGAACCAAATAGGTACTTTTATAGCCCCTGCTGTAGATTATAATGACAAGGATCCGTAAAAGACTACCATGTTGTATAAAAAATATTTTGAAAAAAGTGCCTGCTTTGCGTATAGTAGCGTCACCTATAAAGTTACACCGACTTCTTTTACGAAAAAATTATTTGTCATAAAAACTTGAGCAATTTTCCTGTTTAATGGTATTACACCCCTCAACTTTGAAGGGTAATGTCACTCCCTAAACATATTTTTCCGTAGATAAAAGAAATACCTATCTAGTATTATTTGATTTTTTAGTTACGTGCAAATTCTGATCAAAATCGATCGTACGTCAATTCAGTAATTTTCCTTGTCAGTTACACGGTTAATGTTCAATCTCTCAAAAATCAATTTCATCAATTCCTAGTGGCATATTCCATTTAGAATGTACATTTGGTATATTTTATAACGATAACAGAGGAAACTGAAATATAATTTTTTGAGTAGGCTTGAAATATTATTTTCGACGGGGAATGTAACGCTCCATCATGGACGTCGGAGTTCCTTTTTCGTGACGAGTGAGTTTTGTTGTACTTTTTCGCTGAAGCTCCTAGTTCTGTCATAGAATGAATGATAATCCTAGAAAACAAAATCCGTTAAAAGTATTGGGAATATCCACGCAATAAAAATATTGTGGTGGAAGAATCCTGCGTTCCATCATAGGCGGCCATTTTACAAATCAAATAAATTTTTTTGAACATGTTTAGTATCGCAATATACAGGATGTCTTCTATGTAAGGATACTATCTCGCTTTGTAATATTATTTTATATAAAATTTATACTGCCCAAATGACTGCTTTTAGTCACATTGCAAATACGTGCTCTTTCAATCGCATTTTTTATTACATCTGAGCACGTTCCAGGAGTAATTTGTTTAATTTCGTCGCGAATGTTTCATTTAAGGTGTTGAATTGTTGCCGACTTGTTGGCGTCAATTTTCTTTCCTCCAAATGGTCTTAAAGAAAAAATCTGGTACTGTTAAATCAGGTGATCAAAATGTTAAACAAATTTTATAAAATATTATAAACATTATAATTCATAGTGTAACCAGACTGTGGAAATTTGAGCAGAAGAATAGAAGAATATGCAAACTATACGCAAGGTGTATGTAGAATATGTGCAGGATAGATTTGATAATTGTACACTTGCGTAGGAATTAGAAAATTCGTATGCGTGTGTTTAATCAATGTATTTAATATTGTATGCAATGTGTAATACATAATAATGTGTTGAATATTACACAAACTGTTCTAAAAAATAATTCTTTTATACATGTTATATTGTGTATCATTTAATTGTTAAATTTTGTAGACTAAAAAATAAAATTTATGAGAATGATGTCCTCAAAAATGAGAATTATAAATGTACAAAGAACAATATGTGAAAATATAACATTAATACTAAACTTTCGGAAACGTTTTCAATTACATTATTAAACTTTATTAACGTTTCAATTATTGATAGATACTACTTTATATTAGGTTCTATCCATAATTTAAGTTACAATAAACAACGATAATTTGTTCTAACTTGTCAATTGTTAATTGATGTTTGTTATTGGAACAAAAAAGTTTTTTCAATGCAAAACATGCAACTTATATGCCGAATGTACAAAATGTGCAAAATAAACAAATATATCCGAAATCCTCTAGCGATAAAATATATTTGTCATAGTCCTATTTTTTTAATGCGTTTCTATAAAATATGCATTTGTATAAACTTCTGCAATCTACCTGTTACATACTCCATGTATTTTTAATATATCAATTATTTACTGCAGAAATTGAGCAACTGCAATTTCTAACAAAAAATGTATTTCGAATATTGCTTTGCCTTTTGTTGATGACGAAAACGCGAAACCTTAAATATCTCATTAAAGGTATTGAAAGAAAAAATGGAGTTTTCTCACTTTTATAATAAACGGCTCATATTCTGTTATACTTGGGTCACTCCACTCCTACTCAATTACTTTTTGACCTCCATGTCAAGGATTTTGTCTAAATTGAAATATTTTCCGAATATATAATTTTTACCCATTTTCAAAAAACCGAGCTGCACTTTAGAATTTTTATCTCAACTATTTTCCAGGTTGAGACGCTTTTTTAGTTTTAATGTAGAGGATTCGGCGTAATCAAATAAATTTTGTTATATTGAAAAGTTAATTATGTAGTGTTGAAAACAAATTTTTATTTTGCAATTTTCAGCTTGGAAATCGGTGACCTAAAAATTAGAAAAAAGTGTGTCATATTCCTTTTTATATTGTAGTATAAATATACATATTTGTGGTTTCAACTACAAAATAAGTCCGTTCAAAATGGAGTCTTGAAAATTAACATTCAAAGATTCGTATTTCTTAAACAATTTCGAAGGTAGGAAAATGATGACTTAAACCTGCTCTAATTTCGCGTGGTCTACCACGTATTTCAATTTGAACAAAATCCCTGACATCGAGGTTAAAAAGTGATCGATTTGACACGGAATGACCAATTTACGTATTATATTATCATCTTACAGATATATTATTTACATAGTTTAACATCCTTTAAATGCATAACTACCCGCAGTCTAGTTATGGATCAAGATCTTTTGTCTCGCTACTTTTTCTCTTTACTCTTCCGTCTGTGCATTTTAATTTTAACCCTTCGCGAATCAAGTAAATAAAAGTCACTGTTAATTGTACCCTGAACATTATTCATTGACAAATACAGGATGTTTCCGAACTGGTAATTTAAGCGAAAGAGTGGGGGGAGGGGTGAACCTAAATGAAGAAATAAATCGAAAATGTAGATTGGCATTTTCACGTACGAAGCTTCATTTTCGAATAAATCATTCTTGAAAATACGTAAAGCGTGCGTACACTTGCACATGTTCTTATTTATGTTTACTTGCATAATATCGTTGTTCTGCTCGTGTTATTGTTCCGATTTATTGCATTATATATCAAGGGATAAACATTGAAATGAAATTATTTTGCGATCCAAAATTTCTTCTAAAATAGCAAGCCATGAGATTGATAATGTTTATGAATACAAATGGAATTTAAATTAATCTAGATGCTCTTCGAAAGCACCCAGTATATGTTTTTATACGAAACGACAAGGTCTCAACCGCAGCTGCGCGAAAACCCAGACTGCTAGCATACGCTTTGAAAATATTACAGCAGTTTCAAAATCGTTCGGGTTAATTCAGCTGCACATGACTCGCGGAAGGTTAAAAACGTAACCTTTGACGTACTCTTCAGAAGAATATTGCTACACGTTTTCATGGTCCGCGGTTCCTAGATTAGAAACTGTAGCTATAGATTCTTTAACCCCTAGAGTTCCAAGCGGTTAACTTGGTTCCCCCACAATTATCATAGGGATTCCTTATGTCAGAATTGCCAGAATCAAGAACAGAATATTTGCCCGAGTTGTTTAAGTTCAATTTTGACTGAAGTATACGTATTAGTATCGATGAAATAGAGATTTGAAAAAAATATATGGTGTAAGCGAAATAAATATTTATTTATATTTTACACAGAAAATCATCGAGTAAATCATTCTTAAAAATGTACCGCTACAAATTTATATACAGTCGAAAACTTGGAAACCTCTATAAGACGAAAATTTTGTTCATTCCCATTCGTTCCCCTGGGAGAAATTCTATAAATAGAAATGAAACTTACTTTAACTCAAATTATTTGCCGCACATTTAAGTGTATTTTTATCTCTGCAATACAGGAAGAGTAGATTAGAATTTAATCACTAGTTATTCTAATTTCTGTTTAACTTTGGATATTTCATATATTTTTGCATATCATATACATCCTGTATTTCTTTCCATGGTTAAATTTCCCATAAATGCATAATCATCCTCAGTCTATCCATAATTTCTCAAACAAATACTTTAAAACATAAAACGATACTTGCAGTGTTTCTATCTCGCTTAAGTCGAATTTTTGTACGCTAAATCTTTATTACTCGAAAATTTTAGCTCTTCCTCTGAGATTCGAGTTATCGAGGTTCGACTGTATTAGGTTGGCTAAAAAGCCTTGAGAGGTATTGAGTATTGCAAAAGAATTGCAATACATAAGTTCTCCTAGCAGATATTTCAGGCTATTATTCGGAAAAAAATCCTAACGATTGGTTGCACTAACTATGCTTAACATTGCCTTAAACAGGGAAAAAATAAAATACGTTTTGGACACATTATTTTGTATTACTATCGTAAAGGTAAGCTACACACTAAACTCAGGGAAAATGGTACGGATAATAGAATGGACTAATATTGACAGATTCTCACCATTTTCGACCCCTATTTAAATACTTTTATGAGGAGAAAATTCGAAAATTTGAAATATGAAATTAAGCGTGGTGTTCGTTAAAAAAAGTGTTTAATTTTTTTAAGGATTAAATGATTAAACTGTTTAATGTAGCAAAAAATTGTTAAAAAATGTAGACAATACGCTGCTTAATAAGATTTTGTTTCTATACATCTTTAATAATACGACAAAACTTTCTGGTCAACCGAGTAATTTTCATGATAAATTATCATCCGGTTAGTTTGACAGCCTTGGTAGTTTTAGTATTAAAAGGTTATTGTCCATTTTATTTTTGATCTTCAAAATTCAAGTCAACTTCTTTAGATATTCTTGAAATTATATTAACGTTGAAATGTATTTACTAAAATTTTGTAATAATAAACTTAGCGTAATTTTACGGATTTTCGCTACACCTTAAAAAAATTCATGAAAGACCTCAGCTTGGGTCTTTACGTAGATTTTCAGACCTTGGGCCTAAGGGTTGAATGTTCTAAGACGAATATAAAAGTTCGTTACATCAAAGAAGTAATATTACATCCACTGCTTTATACAGTTTCCAATGTTGCCATGCTATTGTAAAAACATTTCTACGGTCACTAGCGAATATTAGAAATTCACAACAACAAAAATGCCATAAGCATGGAACTCCACGTTCCACTATAACGGTCCGAGTTCATTTCGTATGAGGAACGGGTTCAGCTATACCACCTTTGGCAAAGATTGCGACCTCGTCACATAAAACCGGGCTCAGTTTCACGGAATTATGAGAAACGTTCTGCAATAAAATTATTATGATCAAAGAACTTCACGTTTTAATGTGAACATCAAAGTTCGTTTCATGCGGGAACTGAGTTTTGCTGCCATCTTTGCAGTCAAAAGCATTTTCCTATCGCAAATATTTCACTATAGTGATATTCTCAAACCATAATATACACGCCTTAATAGATATATTATAAACAATAAACTGTTTCATACACAATAATCTGTATGTTTTATGATTTTGCACTTTTAATACTTACTTTTATATGTATGTATATTGGCAAAAGAAATGACAGAGAAGAAACTTATTTTCCTTTAATTTCAGAAATATATATATATATATATATATATATATATATATATATATATATATATTAATGAATACTATTTTAATGCTGCAAATTGAAATGTAATCGATTGAAGTACAATTATGTTAAAACAATGCATGTCATTTCAACAAATTGTTAATTTCCATTGCTTCAGTAACGTTCTACTGAAACTTAAATACAGTCAGTCATGAAAGTGTAGATGCATATTTTAAATTTTAAATATTTGCATATTTTGAGACATATTTTAGAAATTACAAGTGAGAAAGATTCTTATCTGGCGTTTCTTAAAGTGAGCGTCATAGATTATACTAATCTATGTGTAGCTCCTAAATGTGTAAAACATTTTATTTTGTTTATGATAAATAAATTATAGCACGGCGAAGATGTATTAAAAAGTCTCTAGAATAACAGGTTTTGTATACTTTGACATACGTTCGAATTTCGTAGAATTTCGTGCAGCTGTGTTTGTGTCGATTTATATGTATATTTTTTATAAACAAGGGGAAAACATAATCATATTTTTAGAATCAATCTGATTTTATTTAACAGTATAATCTACTCTTTTAAGAAATTTGTATCTTTCTGAGAAATAAATTCATGCAAATAATTCTATTAAGGTTCTAGGGTATTCTATTTTTGATCCTTAATAAAATTCGATTACAGTAAATTATAGTAACAGAATTTTCCAGGCAACATCTAACAATTTTTGTTGACTCCTTATCGAAACTTAGGGTCTGGCTTTGTCTAATAAAAAAATTGTTCCCTCCTTTTTTAATTAACCTCAGACGTAGCTCTTTAATTGCTGCAATCCAATCAGCGGTGATATTTGTCCAAAATAAAAATATTATTACTCAATAAGAGTTCGTAAATAATATCTCATTCCTTACATTCAACCAAGTAAAGATATAGATGAAGTGTTTCTGCACTGATTGCGAATATTGCATATCTATATACCATCTTTAATGGATAAATTAAAAAAGTACAGGTGGTAAACGATTTTCAGTATGAGCCACTGTGTAACATCAGGTATCAAGAAAAAGCTCAATATAATTTTTCTACATCGCAAAAGATTGTCCAGAACAGGCAAAAGCAGAATTCCACGTTCCATAACGAACGTCAGCGTCTTTGTTTTGCGCAGAACCAAGAGAGTTTTGTCGTCGTCTATTCGCGAATACGACGCGTGTCGCAACAAAGCCGACGCAGTGTTTCGGAAATATAAAATATCGCCTGAGACAGCTAGAGGAGCAGGCGAAAGAGAACTCCGAGTTCCGTGGTAAACGCATAGAACCACGTTTTGTCGTATCTTCGAGGCTCGTAGATGTTGCGGAAAATCTGACACAGTTTCTTCGAACCGTAAAAAAAGTTTCCGAGAAGAGGAGCAAAATCAACGATGACGGTATCGTGGGAACGGAACTCGGCGTTCTACGCAGCAGAACTTCCGGGTTTTCGTTCGCCGTGTGGAATCGAGTTTCCTCGTCGCGTCATTGGCAAAGCAGACGATTACAGAAACTCTGACACGGCGATTTTTTCCAAGTGCTGAAAATTCATCGGGACACTAAAAAGAGATGTGCTGAGAGAATTCTTTATTTTACTGCAAATGGTTCCCCTTTAATATTACAAATTTAAAATACTGTAGAATTGTTGTAATGGAAACTGTGACAGATATAAAAGTGGAATAGCAAAATTAAATTCTGTAGTTCACAAAGGGCTTTAGTAATTTCTTTTATATAGCGGATGTTCTATAAAAAGTTTTAATCCATTTTAGAAAAAAGCGCTGATAATCTTGAAGTAGGATTTATTGAAGTAACGGAACACAGCTTGCAAAAATAAATTTACTATCAACCCAGTCAAAATGATCTTATATAATATAATATATAATAATTAATTATATAATTATACGATTTCAAGGTTCTTGCATCCTTTAGAATACATAGTGATTCCACATTTTTGGACAATAATATAGTACTATCTCGACTTATGTCATCCCAACTCACGTTGTGAGTTGTGAGTTTAATTAAAATATGATTGAAAGAAAATGTACATTAACAAAAAATTTCGTCGTTCACAATATCGGTCACGGTAGAACTTCTAGAAATTATAAATTAATATTACTAAGTATTAGAGAGTCTACCAATAATGTATAATAATATATAATAATGATAAATTTCCTTTTCATTAACATTAGTCTCGCGTGTTTTTAAAACTTATTTTCTTAACTTTGGCGTTCTAGCTATTAAGTTTTCTATTATATCCGAAGAAATGATATCCCATTGAGCTTGTAATAATTCCCATAAATGTTTTTCCGATTTTTAATACTTTTTCCGAATTTCTTTGTCTAAATGGTCTCATTGTTTCTTATGCAAATCAAATAGGGGGATTCGGATGGCCATTCCATTACTCTGACATTAGAAATCTCTTGTACTCGTTGCAGATTATTTTTACATATTCTAGTAGTATGCTTAGGATCACTGACCTACATAAAAGTAAAATAATGGCCAATTATTCGCTTTCCGGGAGGTATGGCACTGTTATGCAGAAGTAAGTGCCCACATACTTATAGTCGTTTTTATCAGTATCAGATTTCGATTCGAAAGCTTACAAGGAACGTACGGTAACTTGAAAATTCAACAAAATCTGAAACTCTGCACAAACGTTGTTCAAATGATCTTATTATTGAATGCATTTTTTTTGTTTTGGCAAAGAAGCGATTCTAGGGGTGGAAACACTCCTTTAAAGAAAATATAAGTTTTCATATTATTGTTAATATCTTTAAAACCATATATGATACGGAAAAAAGTAAAATTCAGAGTTTTATGGCATTTAATGTCTTACAGTATGGTGGATAGAATTTGAACAAAATTTAGAGGGGAGGGGGGGCAGATGTTGAAAAAGGAAGATTTTTCAAAAATCCTTCGCAGCTTGCAGAAAGGTTTATTCTTCAGAAAAACGATTCAAAATCGAACATCTATAGTACGTACTACGTAAGTCCGAAGTATGACTACACATTAAATATTGCACAATAAAATAAGTATAGTCAATATACAGTTACTCACATTAATCTCAACGTTAATGAAAATCTGTTTACGGGGATGAAATGAACTTCCCTGAAATTTCAGAATTTTTTCATTTCTTAACTAAAGCGTTGGCTGGAACTTTTTTGAAGTACTAAAGAATCAACATTTTTTATAGGAAACGTTTTGCTCTATCTCGCACCACTACGAAGTTATTTTTAAAAAAGAGCGTAGACAGAAGAAGTGGCATTGTAAGGACCGATTTCACTCCTGATTTCCTAATTTATAATGCTCGCGACAACTTTTATTTTCTCTGTATCTTTATAACGCTGCGTGATAGACCAAACTATTCGTACAAAAAGTATTCAGTTTTTAGCAATCTACTATCCTTTCGCGGAAAAAGTTCCAATCAAAATTGCATTTAAAAGATGTAAAAATGCTCTACATGCACGAGAATTGCGTTACAATTAGGATTTCCGTGTTGGGTGAATTTCACTATAGTATCCGAATATTAATACAAGTAACCGTACATTTTGAACGCAGTGATATATGTATAATAATCTACCATCTTCTATGCTAAACCTTGCAAATATCCATCTTAAACTTGAAGACAGGTGCGATAATTGAAGTGTTCGTAACAACAATGAATCTTGTCAGCTTTTATCTTTTTCCACAGTAGCAAGAATATGCCACAGCATTTCTAATTTTGGTATCGGATTGGGTATACGTATATGATACGTATTTTAAAAACGTACCAAAAGAAAATCCTATTTCATAGTATATTGCTTACCTTTTTTAACAATTTCTTACTATATTAAACAGTTTGAGACTTCGCTTAAACTAAATTTTCAACTTTCAGATTGTCGAATTTCTTTTCCGTAAAAGAATTTAGATAAGGACTAAAAATGATGAGAATTTATCAATATTAGTTTACTTTTCCCTGGTTTATAGTGCATTTTTACATTTGCAATAGTAATATAAAATAATGTGTCAAAAATGTATTTTATTTTCTTCCATCTCAAGGCAATACTAAACATGATAAATGCAGCCAACCATTACGATTTTTTTCCAGGTCATAAATTGAAATATCTACTAAGAGAACATATTTGCGTTTGAAAAATTATTTGCTTATTTATCTACGTATTGCAACTCAAGCGTTTTCATTATAGAAAAACGGAAAGACTTTAAGGCCAGCTTAATATTTAGTAGATCTCAATCGTTTTCATAAAATATTCATCGTAATATGCAATTGCTGTGGGTATCATTTGCAATTATTATATCGTAAAAGTATTGTATCTAATTAGATCGTAAAGTTTTAGGCCCCTTGAGTGAAATTGTTTGATATATTAACTTCGACAAGGGAAACTTTTAATTGATTAGAAAATGTGTATGATAATTGAATTAATCTTTGTAAAATTCATATGCAGTTAGTCACAAAAGTATTTGGCTATGTTAAACATTTAGTAATCACCTTTTTTAAATTACGTGTCAATAAAGGAAAAAATAATTCTAAATCTATTAGTCTGCTCGGAAAGTTAGTAGAGATATTTTAGAAACACTCAAAGGTAATGTGTGCACAGTAACATTTTAGTAAATAATTTTGGATATAGTACATATTCTTTAATAATTGTATGACTATCAAGGAATTTCATAATCCCCTTTTCCAAAAAGTTTGTACTGTTTGCACACTTTCTGCCTTTGAAATTAACCCATGCAAGTAATTCTTCTAGGCTTTTAATTTATTCAATTTCTGGCCATTGATAAACGTTTACAAACATTGCTATAAAGGATAATAGTACAATATCCCAGGCAACGTCTAACAATTTTTACTGCTTTATTATCGAAACATAAGATTGTTTAGTGTTTAATGAAAGAAAGTTATCTTTGTTTCTTTAACTACAGATGTATTGTCCACTAATTATTGAACTTTAAGTGGCACAAATAGGTAAATAGGCACAAATAGTATTTGTTCAGATTAAGAATGCTATTGCTTAACTAAAGTGCATCAAAAAGAATCCTCTTTCAGTTACACTAATTACATAACAGAAGTGAACATTATTAAAAACGCTACGAATTTACCGAACAACTCAATATTGTCAATATCGGTAAAAAGTCAATTCAATAAAATTATTGAAACATTACCTTTAAACGCGTAACGTAAATAACGCGAGTAATACATCGATATAGTTTTCTCAATTTCGTAAGGCAACCAGATACTTTTGTGACTAACTCTAGATATTAGTGAAAAGACGGAATATTAGAACTTAAGACGTTACAGTTTATATTTTACGTGCGAACTTAAATAAAAAAAAAAAAAAAACTCCCGTTACTTTCCACAGAGGGTCGAAGAAAAAAAGTGTGACAAAAGTGATGTATAAGAAGAAACCCTCAAACCTAGACCTTGTTAGAGCACAAAATATAACATTCTCCTTGGAAACGTAAAAGGAAGTATAGAAGCACAATTCTATAGAAATTCTAGAACTCTTCTCCGTTGAATGATCGTGTTACCAAAAACTCGGGCAGACAGTGTGTAGAAAACCCCTGACGCAGCTTCTCAAAAACGCGGCAGCTTGCCGGTAAATTGGAACAGCCAGCAACGACATCGTCCGTGCGGTGAGGAGCAATTCCAACTTCCTTTCGTTTCCATTTTTCGTCTTCATTCCGAAAGATCCGGCACCCTGAAAAGCGAAATGAAAATTCTCGACCAGAATCAGTCTTGAAACTCGCGTAAATGCGATGCGCGAGGATAACGATGCAACTTTTATCGCGAGTATTTCGCGAAGCGTACAGTGTCGTCGGGGCACGCAAATGTTGCGGAAATTCCGCGCTGGTGTCTTAGAAACCGAAGAAAACGACAAACAGGGGTTCAAGGAGGCATACATACGAGACAACACCGCGAAAGAAGGGAAAGGAAGATAGGAAGGAAAGAAGAATGTGTGTAGGGTGCGTGAAAGTTTCGCGTGACACACCGCAAGGGGTGCTATCGTTTCGTTCGTAGGAGGGTGGTTTGTAGCTATGGAACGTAGAAGGGTCGTCGGCCAGGGGTTGGAATCTATCGGCGGGTCAGATTTTAGTCGCAAATGCATATACACGCAAAGTTTCACAGTTTCCATGAAATATACTATAGGATATTCGTGCAGGCTAACAGAGGCAGCTACATTATTACCGGATACTTAAAGTTTACTTTAACCCTTAACTGATATTGTCGGTCTGTGAGACCTCTAATAATAATTAGTTATTCATCTCTATTTTATTTTTTGCACGACGTAGGAACTCTGGATACTTTTCAATTATAGTGTAATGTCCAATCGCTGAAATCGAACGCAGAAAATAGAGTTAAATGAATAATTATTATTAGCGGTCTTACAGACGTTTTTAATAGGTCTTTATTTCTTTTTCTTTATTTCATCGACTTTCAACACATCAACTGCCAACATGGATTTGGCAAATCTCGCAAAAAATGCTAAATCGTATGAAGCAGTTTAGTTTATTTCAAGTTTTGTAATAAAAAGTTGGTACGAAAGGTTACAGTGTCTGTCCTTTTTCATGCCAAAAACTTTATTATAGGAATCTTATGGAGACATTCGATGTGATACTTTCTATTGCATTCATTATAAGAAAATTCGTAGAAAGCGACAAATAAAACAGCGCCGCGCACAGTAGAACCTCGATTATCAGAACATCGTTTAACGGTGCGATCAATTATATCTGACCCTTGATTATCAATAAATTTGGTTACCGGAACATGGATTAACGAAACACTTGATTATTAAAACGGTCTTATCGAACTATTTATTACTATTATCATGCCGGTCGCGTGTTTGACACTACTCCTCTAGGTTTATTTATTGTTCCTAGTCTTCTTATCTCCTCAATCTTTTTTTCAAGTTTTTCCTGCTTTCTTCAATGCTCTCTTCAATTATCACGATATTACTCATCTGTAACTGTTTTGGATTTCAAATGTATGCTGACTGTTCGGAATTAGGGTTTGGTACTAGGGGAACTCCCCCTATGCAGTGACTGCCAACAATTTCCAGCCAATTTATAACTCTGTTTCAATTGAAATTATACATTAATGGAATTTATCCTGCAAAATCTTTAATGTGATAATATTTTACAAGGTGTAATACGAGGATCACTCTATAAGTATAGAGTCAAGCACCCTGTTCTTTCAATACTATTTGCTATATAAAATTCATAATTTATCTATTTTTTCGGAATGACTCCCTTCTATAATTATGCACTTGTTCTATTTTTCTACTAGCTTTTTCGTGCCAGTAGCAAACAATTTTTTGTCTCGTTGTCCGAGCCAACTATGTACATGTATTTTCGCTTTCTCATTTTTCAACTGATTAACCCATTTATAAAAATGTGCACGATCGTGTAACTTGTGCTGTACTCATTAAGCATTTCATAGTAAATTTCAACTAATTCTACATCCTCAAAGACCAGAAATCATATCAATGAAGGTTATTTTTCCAAAGTGTACTACTTAAAAGGATTTGCCAGTGTTAAATGAGTAATGAAGATTATTAATATTGAGGTAATTAATAAATCATTGCATTTCATTATTGATTTCCTGTTAGGATTATAAAGGTTCCGTTGTCTTAACAAAAATAAATTCTATCATATCTAACTTCATACCTCTGGCAAAAATTTTTCGGCCAATCATGAAAACTTGGAACTAACTACGAACAATAAAATCACTGAGGTGCGATATGCTGCTCCACAAATAAAATAACATATGAGAGGATTGAATAAATATAATATTAAATAAATCGGGAAAGGAAAAGAATAAAACTAATCGTTTATTATGAAAAAGAAAACGGCAAGGAAAACAAATCTTCTTAATAATAAACAATACTTTACTTAATATTTATATTACCTAATATTTTTTGTAATATTTCTACGCCCACATATAATTACTTGGATATGTTGTAACATTAATACTACGAGATTTTCACCATCATTAAATGTAATTTCGTTTTACAAAAATTTTATTATTTCTTGAAGCTGATTTTCGCGTTTGGGGACAGTTTTATTAACTAAGTTTGCTCCGTGCTGTCTATAATTTCTCTATTTGGTTTTCCAGTTATGTATACAATAGTATTTTGTATTACAAGAACATTATTATTTGTAGCTACGTTTATATTATCGCATTTGGCCGAAAACTTTTTGCCAAGGGTAGGATTATCTATATCTAAGCTTAAATCTACGTTATATTTAAAATTACTACTAGTTACTATTTATAAAATTACTATAGTTACTCTTTGGTATTCCTTATCCTATAACTTTAACCTGACTAGTGCACACAATACCCCTCACCCCTCTTTCTCTTTCACTTTTCCACGTATTCCGTCTATTCTTGTTCTTCTCTCTGTACTTCCAAAATAATTAATAAATCATTGTTTTGAGCTAATAACGAAGATGCCAACTAATGATTATAAAAGTACTATACTTCTTATTTGGATATTATTTGAATTATAGTTTTTGCTTCTTTACTTATTGAATGATCCTCGTACATAATGCATGTATGTAATAAGCCATTATCGTCAAGTATTTTTCACTTTAATATTGTAGCAAAATTATACATTGGCCGGAAACTTTTGGCAAGTACTGTATGGACACGTGTAAGAGAAGAAAAGAAAGTTAGTGCGTTAACAGGGAAGAAAAACGATGCAACGAGAGATAAAAAGGGTAAAACGTTAGGGGAGCTTGTAAGGTGATTCTACGAAAATAATTTCCCGTTTCAATCGAAACGCCTTAGCTGTGAGGAAGAGTGGCTTGTTGGAAAGCCTCATTGTTTTCGAATTACGATTCACGGAACGAAGTACATAGTACGTAAGCTTGTGAAAAATTCTTTAATGTTGCAATAAAGAGGTACGAATATTAGCAGTTCAAACATTGTACTTGATAAAGAGGCACGTAGAGAATTTTCAAATTTATTTAAATCTGTGTTCGCATTTATGTGATCCGTGTTTTTAGAACGACCGAATTGTTGAATTTATGCACGTTTCAGGTTAATATTTGGATCAATTTATTTATGACAACAAAATGACCGTTGAGTTTGAACTTAGAATTAATTTCTCTTTGGATATTCGCAAAAATATAATTAAGGTAAACCAAACAGCGAATGACCGAATTATTAAATTTATGTACGTTTTTGTTTAATATTTGAAGCAATTTATTTATAAGAGCAAAAGGATCGTTGAAATTGAATATACAATTAATTTCTCCTTAGATATTCAGAAAAACGTAATTCCCTTTCTTTCCTGTATTATTTTAGAATTAATTGTAAAGTACAATATTAATAAATGACTAGGTAGTTGAAGCGTTACAATAAAAGTTATATACAACCAAATAATTACAATAATATTTTTAGATTGATGGAATAGATAATTCAATAAAATACATATTAATTGAATATTATATATTAATAAAAATACATTTCATTTAATATTACATATTTAATGATAATGTGCTTAACATAAAATTATATATTTGTTATAGGTATTTTTCTCTTTAACCTACTCTTATTATACTATTTTTTAGTAACACCTTTTTTAGTAAAAGCAACATTAGCATCATGATATTCTAATTTTAAAGATTCAGCTATCGTTTTCATAAATAATTCTATTTTACAGAAAATACTAATAATATTTGTTTAGAAATATTTTACATTTCATATTCTTTGCGTAATGTTCATTGACTGATATGTGGTGGTTAATTATTGAATAGTTTATGGTAATATAACTGTTTATTTTTAAGCTGAATAGAATCAAACTTCTTAGTTCTGTTTTACATATAGTGACGAATCAAAAGTAAGGACATACATATATACTTTACAAAAATGAAATTATACTATAATTTATACATTATATCGTACTTATATTACAAGTTTATCGATCGCAAGTAATACTATAATGTAATACTATTATACTCATTATAAATTGTATGAAATGTAGAATTATAGAAAGTATCGAAGTTACGGTGAAAACTAAAACTGGTATCCAATCTACAAAAGTAAGATTATGGTATAATTTATTTACCGTAAACTGTACCGCAAGTGTATTATAATGCATTTCCTATAAGCAATACCATAATTATATTATTATTACACAATACTTATTTATTTGCTATAAGTGATATTATATTCCGACTATAATTATCCTATCATTTCACTCAATATCATTTTTACGAGGTGTATACTTACTTTTGACTCTGACTGTAAATAGTAGTATACATATTCATGAACACAAATGATTATACAACTGTAAATTATGCTCGTATTTGTTCGCCTAATATATTACTATTTAAAAGTGCAAAGTGAACGAAACGAAGAAATGAATAATTGCATCGCTAATTGTAGTAGCTCACAATAACTAGATATTGTTTACCGAGTTTCCTTATTTATACACTCGCCACTGTATATACGGTACTTAAAATGCAGTGACTCGCATAATTAATCAAATGCAAATTTGAAGCTGTATCTCAGTTAATACTTCCTTCGGACAATTGTGAATTGTAAATTGCTGTGAACGAAATGTATACTATGTACGCTGTTGTATAGAATATTATTTATCGCAATAAAATATTTTATTCGGAAGTTCCTATTACACAAGAGTATTCCAAAAATCCGATGAATTACGCGAGTCACTGTAAAATTCATTGCGTCACGGCGCATCTTAGCAAGGAATCCGAAAAAAATGTAGGATAATAGCCACGTTGTTACTACAAAAATATAAATGTAGTTGCCGTACAACTTCAACAAGGAATCCGTATTTTTTAAGTATTTTTCAGGGTTTTTAATTTTACGACCAGGATTTGCAGCGAAAAAATCTGAAAAAAAAATTCCTTGACGTGCACTACCATGTCTGGAATGTGTCAGATTTTTCAGAACTTATGCATGGCATTAAATAGAGGAAATAGGACAAAAACGAACAATCCGATTTCTCTCCGCTTCTACAACGCCGCTCCACATGAAGGTTTAAAACCTGTTGTAAAGTATTGCCCTTGGTTAAGATATCGTGTGGTCCATCGCAAGTTTAATTTGGTTCCAAGACTCTTTTGTCACCCTTATTTGATTATACCTTTCACGTGGTATAATTTTTGTAACAATACGATTGATAAGATGATTTGTACTCAACGCACTATTGTATTTAAACAAAGATAATGAAATACGAATTACGTCGCCAAGAAAACCACAATAATATCACTCGTTTGCTGCAATAATGACATAATCCGACAATTAATATACTTCGAAGGATGAGTTTAAATGGTTTGAATCATTATAATTTTGCAAAAATATCATATTGAAATGACACGCTGGTATAATAAAATATTAACTAAACATGAAAATATCATATAATACATATATTTATTATATAATATCGTCATTTAGTGCCATAAACTCTCATTTACTGTTATTTCTGTATCGATCACTCGAACGTAGCAAATTAGGAGTTGCGATATTTTCCTAGAATTAATATTCTACTCCAATTTCGATATTAATAGATGTATAGGTAATAACACGTTTAATATTCACGCAATGTAATAAACATTTCTCAGTATTTCTAATTGGACACCTTTTATTTGAAAAAGAAATAACGAGAAACAATGAAGATGAACAACTATCTCAATGAAAATAGCAAATAAGATTATTCGAAAACAAAGATACATAGAAATAAATTCCAAAAAGTTATTTGGAAAAATACAGTTTTTCCAAATGACGTATTTTTCAAATATTTGACTACTATTTGACTATAATGGTAGACAATACAAAATAAAAAATAAATTGTTTCTCATATACAGAACGTTCTCTTTAATTTGAGAACTTTAAATATCATATTTGTTCTTTATCACGCCAAAGAATGTTTCCCACAAATGATAAATGCTTTTAAGAGGAACATAATGTAATGTGGTTAGATTTTTGTAGATGCACGTGCATAAAACTTATAGCGCTCAAATTTATTTTTTTAAATGGAATCATATATTTTTTATTGTATTCATTAATGCAACTGGTTTTGCTCTATAAAAAGGTGTTAATATACTTATGTCAAAAAATGTTAGTTTAGCAAATATTTCAGTTTCAATAATACAAAGTGATAGTATACACGTATTTACACTTATGATTTTTTAAAGGACTAGATACTTTTTTTTAATGAAATATTAAAGTCAAATAATAAATACTTGAGTATAAAGTAAAACAGCGGATATTAAGCTAATATATTTTCCAAATCATGATCATTCAAGTAACATTATTTAAAATAAGGTACAAAAGCAAATAAAAAACAAAATAAAAATTTTATGTAAATAATTATTCGAATAAAAGCTTATTTCGATAACGCCAAATTCCGTTTAGAAGAGGAATGTATCTTTCCTTGAATTTTCATAATTATAATTAAAATATACGATCAGTATAAAATTACACGAGGGCAATAGAAGAATTAATGAAATACGGTGAATATTTTTTAATTTTAATGTTTTAAAAGGAGAAGGAAAATAAAGTATAAATTAGAAATAGTGATAAAGTAGCTAGTAAGGATAGTTAATAAGGAAAATGATTAAGGAATAGTTATTATTATAAGACTTGGCTTCCGGGATGGAGCCGCGTTGGATGACGGTTTGTTGCCGACGTTTCGTAAACATTGCAGTTTACTTCATCAGGGCGAGAGACAACATTATACTAGAGTTATTATTATTATTAATACGTAATAGGTAGATACGATAAGATCAGTAGACACCAAAGTAAGAAAGACACCAAAGGAGGAACCGCAAAGTAGAAATAAGAGATAAAATGTAAATATAGAAAGTAACAGATTATATGGAATTGTAAAACCGGAGGTCCGTTCAAACTTGCAAGAGGTGAACTATGCTAATAAATAAAATAAATAATGTTTCTTTCATCGTAATTTCACTAAGTATATCTCTTTCACAATTTTTCTTCGTCAAAACGTGTGTATATAATCGGTGAGTAATTTTAGTGCATTATACTCCGTTACGTGTGTCCGTTAATTAAAATTCCGCCCAAAACTCGTCACTGAAATTCCAAACCCGAAAGACACGGGCAACAACAACTCGATAAATGAGTAAAACAAACCACGCCACGGGTTTTCAGTTGTGTTTCAGATTATATAGACGCTCGAAGTGTCTGCTCGAACGTACTCCACAAAGCGGTTGAAAATATCGCTCGTCGCGCGAGCAACTCGAAAGCCATTGTATATTATTTAATGACTTCGAAACCCATTCTGACCATTCTTCGTTGAAATCCGCGTGTGCACGCGGAACGATCAAACTCCGCTTTTTCAACTTTTCAAAGAGATTGCGCAAAAAAAAGCAAAAAACCTAAGAGACTCTCGAGAGACCGAGGGGACCACATTATACTACTTGCTTACCAAATCCATCATTTTCAGGGGACGCTATTGAAAAAACGTGCAATCCACGGTGCAAGTAAGTGTGACGAAGCACCGACACACACGGAACCCTTTGGTATCCGGGTGGCAAATTTTCCGACAGATTATTCTGAAAAATTGCCACGGCAGAAAAGCAAGATCATGGAAATCCATCTCCTATATATTTTCTGGCCACATATTAACAGGAAATTGGATGCTTCGCGTAACGCTGTTTGGATGCGCTCTAGATTCAGCTTTTTTTTTCGATGCCCCTTCCCTGATCTGTGCATTTTTTAAACGCATTTTTTGATGAGACTTCGTATGATTTACGAGGGACATACGCGTGTGCTTTAAATAAAAAAGTTTCCTAGCTGAAAGACATAAAAGAGATAAATCGGATCTATTTATATGCTTGATGGTGTTTGCGTAGATATTCGACTAGACGATTATACGAAATACATTGGCACCATCCACGTTTTTGGAATTAAAACAGTTTATTCAAAAGTTTGTTATACGATTGAAATTTATGACGTATCAGTATTCTACCATATTCATTGGTATTTATAATCTTGTTAAGGTTAAATACATTTTGTCAGTTTATTTAGAAATACATAATTTAGAAGTTGAGATAATAAAATCGTAAAGGAAACTTTTAAAAAAATGCGGTGTACAATAATTACGAGAAAAGAAGTTAGAATAATCTTTATAGGTGTTCGCTTTATAAAATTGTTGGCATATTTTATATAAGGTATTGTTCTGGTAAAATTAACATTTGGTAAAGTTAAACCTCTGTTTTACAACTTCAGTTACTCTTTTTGACATGGGTAATCCTATTATTGTTTTTAAATAATTTTTCAATGTTTTACCATACCCGTTTCAATTTACCTTGCAAATCAGTTCTATTTGTGTTAGAACGACTGCGTGTTTTAACATTTATCATACTTCACACCATGAAACTCTAAACCATGTATTTCTAAATAAAGAAAACTCAAAAAGTTATTTGTTGTTTTATTATTTTTCACACTTTTTATGCGAATAATTTGTCGACGCACTGTAAAATACGAAAAAGGTACAACATATTTATAAGAAAATACTGTCTTCCTCAGATTAATTGTGCCAACATTTTTGAACATCTAAAAAATTGGTATTAAATTATTAGCACCATCTATGAAACAGTTGGCACAAATAAATTAGACTGATTCTATAGGCGAACGAAGGACATAGAATACTCTGATTATGCATAAAAGGTAGAACTTGGCTTTTCAAAGTAGGACTAAAATATTCTGAAAATTGAAAAGGTATTACGGAGAACATTTTAATTAGAAAGAGAGAGCGGAATACACGTCATAATATTTGAAGAGCGACACTAATCTCTGTCTACATATCTATCATTTCATTAATCATATTCATAAAATACGGATCTGCATAAACATGCATTGTTTACTTAGGAAATAACTCGATATATTCTCAAATTCTTCATATAATTCGCAATAAAATCTGGATGGATCTACAATTAAAAATACCTGTAACATTTTCTCGCAGGCACCTTCGGTTACCTACGACCTACAACCCAGCAATAAAGGCCGCAGAGTTCGCCCACGAAGGGGACACCAGCCAACAGGTGTTACGTAACGAAATTTCATTAAAAAAACAACGGAGTTGGCATCGACCCTGTCGGAGTTTCAGAATAACCTACTTAAATCCAAGAAGACAATCTCCTCCAGTCACCCCACGGACTCCATCGAGCTGAGTAACTTCAAATCATCCGCGAATCGCAGAAAAGCATCGTCAGAAGGCATCCGTGCCGACGGAATCTCCAACAACGAAGACCTGGAGACCTCTTCTTCCTTTCTTTCTGCCCTCTTCCCTCTCCTTGAGTATCTCTCGGTAAAGGAATTGCCGGTATCGGTGGCCCGTAGTAGCTGTGTGACGAGAACAATAGAAGCGTGCACAAAGGGCAAGGATGCATCTCCGTGTCGAGAAGAAGGAAGCGTGTCGGCTACGAGTTTAGCGTTCCGCGTTACAAGGGCTGCGTTCGTCCTGTGTGAATACACGCCGACGAGACAGAGAGGGTTCCAATAAGCTAGCAAACGAGAGAGGAGGAGAGTTAACACATAAGAGAGGAAGAAGAGTTAACACACGAGAGAGAAGAAGCTACAGAAGGAGAAACACACAGGAAGGGGTGGTCGACGCGTGGGAGGGGGTTAGCCTATCGGCTCGGGGTTGCTCGGAATCTATCGGTGGGCCAGATTTCACTGACACAGTCTCCGGCTTACCGGCACACGCAAAACGATCCTCTGTCCCGTATCCCTTTGGCGAAGACCGTCGACTAGGAAGAGGAAGAAGAGAGATGATGCGTCGGGCGCTTGCGCGCGCACTCGCACTCGCACTCGCGCCGCTCCTCGACGTCGTTTTGCAAGGAAATTGATTCTGCGCGAAACGCGAAGCTACGAGGGAGCACCGCCAGAAGAGCCGGGCTCTGCAGACCGCGCACACACCGCACAGGGGGTTAGTTCGCATCGTGCTTCACGCCACTCTATCTCTACCCGTACGAGACCGACGCGACGGTCGTGTGTGCGACGTCGCTATTATGTAAGGGGACGTTGTCGTCGTCGCCGGCCAGACTAGCACTTAGTACCGTAGTACCGACGTGGACACGCACCAACAGGGGGTGAAAACACGCGTTGCAAGGGCGACATGCGAGACGCGTCGCGCCGGCCGCGATACACACAGCCGTGCCACGATTATCGCAAGGACGACGGATCGCAGGAGTAAGACGCGCGTGTATTCGAGGAATCGGACAGGTCCCACAGGCATCGATGGAACTGAAACTTCTGCTGCTTGTTCATGCCGTAGGTGAGTGATCGTTTATACATTTTATACATTTTTTGAATCATTCTTTTGGTGATTTTTAAACGGTAAAACTTTTACGACGATTGTATCGCATACTTTCTATTTTATATCGTTCGGCCTTTCTATTTCTGTGTCTTCTGTACATTTTGTACGCTTGACCCTCCTCGCGGGCCGTTGCCCCAATGTATCCTATATGGATTAGGTTCCCTGTACTCGCTTCCAAGACGAAGCTTTAGCAACTAAGAACTTCTATATTGGAGTTTACAATTTTAACAAGTGTTTTGTATGACCGAGGGTTGTCGGGTCTCCTGTCTATTTGAGTAATTTGTGTACCTTGGCGGGTGTATTGCTCCACTGATGTCCCTCCGTTTTGTTAGTGGTTTGCTCTTTGATAGCGCGAGATTGAAGCAAACTGGAGGGTGGAACACGAGCTTGCGGATGAGATCAGAGGCATGAATTTTAAGTATGATTTCATGCACCAGCGACAGAGTTGTTTGGTGAAAAGCGTGCGGCCGGCTCTTTGAGGGGATTGAAACACAGTTTAATTTCACTGTGCACAGTCGCGAGTTTCTTTCGAGTTGTTAGCGTAGTTTACTTCTCCTTTTTTTTGCTACTGAAAACAGGATTAAACACACAACAAGATGAAAGTTAATCGAAAGTTTCTATCAAGTTAAATACGGTGAATAATAGGAAGGCAGAATCGTTGGCGAATCCAAAGTCGAAGTGTATTGAAATGTTGACGAAATCGTCGCAATTGAAAATTTCGGCAGAGAGTTTCTATTGAATTACACGTAGCGAATGATAGGGAGGCACATCGTTGCCGCTGTACGTATCTAAAGTAGAAGTGTATTGAAATGTTAACGAAATTACTCCTATTCAATGTGTCTATCGAACAAAATCGAGCGAATGATACATCTTTGTCACCGGATCCAAAGCAGACACGTAGTAAATTATTGAGGAAATCATCGAGAACGGATTTCTAACGGGTCAATTAAAAATGAACGTATGAAATCAAGCCTTTAAGTTGCGAGCAGCGAGAGGGGAACTTGAATATCGACGCTTCCGTGAAATTTTGTAATTTCGCCTCGCTTCACGTGTCGCGACCGTGTGTATCGACCGACTCTTTGTTTAGGGGGAGAAAAAAAGGGAAACAAGCGGAAAAAAGCAAAAAAAAGAAACGAAAAAGGTGAACATACGCGTATGTATACATATACAAAATACGTAGGGGATGGAAAAAGAAGGGAAAACTGCGGACAAAAGTCAGATGTCGAGATCGTTTTCGACACAGAGAGAATAGATCGTCACTACGCGGTTAAAATATTTGTCCTGACAACTATTTATTCGGCGAACGCGAATTGAACAGCTCAATTGGCGAATACGTTTGCGAACGAATATCCCATCGACAAACAACGATATCGACCGACCGAGAAAAAAAATTACTTCACACAGGTCCGATATAAAAGAAAAAAGAAAAAATAAAATCGAAAAACGAAAGCTGAAAAGTAACGAGGAGAGATAGGGGTGGGATATAAAGGGAGTAAGAGGTAAAAGGGAAGGGATATATGAACACAGAACGTAGACAAAGACATAGAGAATAGGAATCGAGAAGGATTCTTATCCATCGGAGCATTGAACTCGCGAAGGGGGGTCGCGACGCCAAGACGCTGCTTCGAAAGGGTCACTGCTCTGAACAGACGTGTTTCCATGATAGAAATTGAATGAATTTGACGAATAATTGTGTCAATGAATAATTGCGTTAATGCCGTATGAACGAGCAACACCGATTCCAGGCCAGGACGTTACTGTTTCGTTGCAAATCGCAGCCCTTCCGTTAATTTGCCCCAGTTCTCGTTGCCGAGACCAGGCTTACTTCATTGCCACTTCATTGAATTCCTCCTTTTTTCTTCCGCCTGCTTCACCCTCGGCTTTTCCTTTTAACCGTTGGAGGAAACTCGACGCGGAAAAACCGTATCGACGCCGTAGCTAATCGAATGTATCCACCGGTTTTACGACTTCACGCCTTGGAGAAGCTCGAGCTGCACGAACTTCCATGTCGTGGGGTTCTCAGCCGCGGAACATCCCTTTCCTCGATCGCCGACGTGAAATACGATCACGCGGCGTCGAAGCGTCGATTCCATTGTAGCGATTCCATCGACATCGAGCGTTCCTGCCCCTTTTTTCCCTTTTCTCTCCTTTTTTATTCGCTACTACGAGATTGTTTTCCTTGCCTCTTTTTATTCTCTTCTACTGCCTTTCGCTGTGTGTGTGTGTTTTCTTCCAGGTCTTTTTCCGCGTTCACCCCTTTTTGCTATTTTTTTTTAATCATATCTGGTCAGGCCTCCCTCGATACACATGCACTTACACGAACGCATGAAAAATGCAAGCCGGTCCTCTGGAGTGTGTCACAACATCGTCGCCCAGCTTCTTTTATTTTTTCTTTTTTTATGTTTTTTTCTTTCTTTTTTTTCTTTATTCAATCCCACTCTCTCTCTCTCTCTCTCTCTCTCTGCACTTTTCTTCCCCTGTTCTTTCTTCGTACATGTTTCTCCTCCCGCTGTTAGGTAGCATTTCTTTCGCTAGCACGAAGTTATTCTTTTTCTACTCCTCCTGCGTCCCCACGAGGTTAACGAGTCACGACGATTATCATCTTTCACGCGACATCGCACGACGCCCAGCGTCGCCAGAGCCGGCCAGACTGAATAGCCTCGCCACTCCTGAAACCGTGGATCGTACCCTTTCCACTGTGGGGAGCAATTCTTCCGGAGAGCAAGCGACCCGATTTATTCAGACCCATCCGGTCGCCGCTTCTTATTCCGGTCTTACGCAACGATTCTTGGCATAGTCGCTTCGACCACGGGAATATAGTCCACGAGACTATGAGAGGCGAACGAAAGAATTCCTCTATTCAATCCATGGAATAACAGACAGAGCGTGATGCCTTTAATTACTTCTGGATCCACTCTGTTATTTGTGCTAACAATATACGTAGATGAGATTTATCGTGGTGTACAATATTGGTCAGAAGTTGGGGATCACACCCTTTAATTTTTTCACTCCTGTTGACGCCTACAGGCGATTGGAAGATTATTCATAGCGATGGTGCCTGATTAGGTTTGGTCATCCGCACCATTGACGCTTTTAAGGGCTCCGTAAGCGTCGCTTAACATTTTAACAACGGAACCATTGTGTTTCCGTTAACATATTCAATCTTGACCTTTTGACATACAAAAACATATAGGATACATCATTTGTCTATCATGTTATTGTAAAGATTGACGGCTCTCAGGCGACAAAAATTTTGTACGCATTATATTAGCTTGTTGTACGCTTTTTCAGTTAACATCTTAACACATAAAAGCCACGAGTGTCACCGGCTTACTTTGATTCTGTTTCTTTTTTCTATAATTGCACGCTATTATTATTAATAATTTATATTTTCTATCCCATATTTTTCTTAGCTTTCTCTATTTTGGTGATATCTATTAACACGTTCATTGTCCATATATTTAGTGTAATTGTCATTTGTACAATCAGCAAAGCAACAAAATGACCGTCACAAAAATCCTACTCTTTATTTACGATACAAATACAACTTATTGTAATTTCTTCAGTTATGGAACAGCAGTCAATAATAAGCTTTAACGAACTTTGTTTTAATAGAATTCATTTATCGTCAATTATGCTTCACATATGATCCATCGGACAGTGAACATGTTAAAATTGAAGTAAGCATGGTATAATAACCTAAAATTACAAATTCATGTCATAAAATTGATCACAGTATCCGGATTTGATTGAATTGAACAAAAATTTGACCGTTAAGGGGTTTAAGTTGTAAATATTAGTAAAAATCCTTGCAAGTTGTTTTTATACTCTACAAGAGTATTAAATTATTGTCCATCTTATAATATTTATCAATACAAATTTTCTATTCTTTTATAAAGTTAACGTAACTGTTACGTTGAGATATATTATATAGTATTTTTTGAACGTCTCGAGTTTCGTTTTATTTGTATGTTTAAGGGTTGATATTAATTTGCAATTGCTGCAAGTTAACACTAGAACTACCAGCGTGGCTATCACAGTCCATCTACAATTCTTTATAACAATTGTATAAATTTAGAAGAATGTATTTTTGAAGATTTTTGAAGACTTACTACAAATAATGCGAATAAAGATTTATTTCATCATAAAGAAGCCATCGTACACGATGACGATTCTTTGAACAACAAAACTATCACAAATTTATATACTAGCTTAGTCTATCTTCACTTATTCTCTATGCTAGTATTTATTACATTGAGTTGCTGTATATGAAGTGTCATTTTTCCGAAATTTGAAATTAACAGATGAATATTGTCTATTTAGTATTATAGAATCGTTAATTGTAATAAACTACATCAAGGGAATATTTCACTACAATTTGCAAACATCTTCACAGAAAAACCGTTATCTTTTACAATATATATACAACAACAAAAAATCTAAAGTGTTGAAATATTCATACAGAAATTGTTATTTACTTTGAAAATATCTATCTGCGATTCCACGTTTCAACCATTTTTTATTCGATTTAATCAATTCTACAAATCTGCAAACTTTCGAACCATTTTGATTCAAATTAATCAGTACTACACCCTGTACGTGATGTACAGAAAGAGATTTTTTATATACTCTGCACAGTTTCGCCCCCTTTTTCAACGCTTTTCGCTGAAAAATCCAATTGGTAGCAACATTTCCCTGTCGATGTTTTCGAATTTTAAACAATGAAACTACACAAAGCTTTTTAACTGCGGAAGAACCTCAATTGTATGAAATAACTATATGCAAAATGAGTACGTTTCATATGATAAATGATAATTTACTACACCTTATTACATATAATACGTTAACACGTTCCAATTAGTTTTTTTCTTTGCCCGCTAATTTGTTTTGTTAATCGTACAAGGGACATTATGTAACTTGCAAAGTCTGATTTTTTATGGATTTGTTGGGAGCATGTATTTGTTCTTATAATATTTTAAACTCCACATTATCATCCATGCTAGTTAAATTTGACAGTAAGGTTTAATCAAAATCATTGCGAAAAAAACATTAAAAACAAGACATTCAAAAGAATAAAAGATGTTATTTTGTATATGCTGATTAGATTATAGCACATAACATATAATATAGTTACAATAATAAGTATTGTACACTTTAATATACACGTACGTAAATTTTCAAGACGTTGTGTTGTCGATTTATGTATATTTCTTTTCATAAACAAGTGGAAAAGACATAATCATTTTTATAGAATTTACCCAATTTTAATTAATGGATAGATTAGTATTCTTGAAATGATAGAATTTCTTGTATTTATTGAAATATTTGAAATTTAGAATCGCACGTAGTCTGCAACTGACTGTACGTAGAAATATATAAAATAAAATAAGAATTCGAAACAGCATTTTGTTTGCTGTTTGAATTATTATTAATAATATAGAATATCAATTCTTAACCTATGGATCGCTTCAAAATGCTAAAACATGAAAAGAAAGCCAGGGTCACACTATTGGCACGTCACGTAAGACGCATGATTTCATCTGATTATCGTAGAGTGTAGGAAAGGGATGGCAAAAATAATTTGTGTTGCTAATTCTTTCTCTCACTGTATGATTCTCAAATGAAATTATGTGATTTCTCGTGACGTGGCAATAATATCCTTACTTTAAATGACACAACATTTATTAAATAACTTATACCTATTCAATTAGTCGAGTGCAATATTACTTCCTTTTAACTTTCGTTCGTTGCGGATCACGACGAAGGAATCTTCAAAGTAGACGGCATGCATTTCTCCAACCAAATGATTATTACATTAAAATTACCGTAATATTCTTTTCTTTGTATTTTCACCGATACTGAACGCTTCTTTAAATGATTTATAACGCGCCTTCTTTCACTAACGTGCGGAACAAATATTAATAGTGTAACACAAAATGAACGAAATCACTAAATGGCGGCAACGGATGCGTTGAAATATGCATTATTCTTTCAACGTCAACTTTCAAAATTGGATCGTGGGTTCAAAGAGTTTGGGATCCGTTAACATGGAAAATGAAAAGTCTTTTTATAGGCTTCCGGTCAATACGGGTTGTCGATAAAACGCGTATTAATCGGCTCTCGGTAAGTAATGTGTTAACATAAGTCAAACTTTCTGAGGAATACTCCATATTTCTTTTAAACCGTGAGGTTCTGGTTGTCATCTTTCATGCAATTAGTTACGTAGGTAGCTACATACATACTCTCGAAATAAAAATAATATTTTAGCTGATAATGGAAGTCATTATTCTTTCGTCCCATTTTCTAGATAATCGATTATTTTCTTTCGCATATTTCGTATCATACGCTAATTGGCATCCGAGCCTGTAAGTAGATTCTTTTTTTTTTTTTTATTGCGGCGTTCAAATCTCCGAAGAGATTTATTAGGTGTACCAGTTAATAATCCACTTCCTTCGTTAAATTCAGCATTTATTTTTAATGCAATAAAATACCTATCTCAAAAATTCATACTAAAATGGAAGCTTGATTATTTAATCAAATAAATTCGTTAATCTATTGTTATATCTGGGTAGCATATGTTAAAGTTAAACTATACTTACTTAAAAGATAGCGGATTACCTACTGGTACACCTAATATTTGCTGTACACTATACATACAAAAATATGAAGTGTTACAAGTTGATACATTCAGATAGGGAATAGGTATACTAGGGGCGATAGTTTATATTAGATTATATTATAGTACACTATATAATGATATTATTATATTTTATATCCGAAGATAAGTATAGAAAAAGATGAGCATATATTTATAAAATCGTTAAAGAGATGTACGTAGAACCGTATGTCAGCCGAAGGATTAAATAAATGAATAAAAATAATAAAATTTGTACATTCAGTTGACAATTTTTTAAGGAGGGGAAAATACGTTTAAGCGCCGCAACATTGGGATTAACAAGTAACGGAGTTATGCTTGGTAATATGATGCAATTGTTCAAGTTCTATTCTTTAAATATTATGAAATAGACAATACCAAATAATATGGTCAATATTTTGAACATCATTATCATATGAACAATTGGAGTCATTTATTAAATCAAACCCCTGCAAGGAAAGTGACAAGGTTATAATATAGATTCTATTTTATTTCATTCATGGGAAAACCATTCGTATAATACCATGTTATAGATTTTATTACTAGCAAATTTTCGATTCCAAATTAATCCAATTCATAGTTTCACATTTTTGTCTTTTGGTACCACAACCTTTTTTTGAGTTTTTCAATCTCAGAATTGGGTGCTATTTCAATCACGATTTTGTCATTTTCCAATCGGGTCACTGTTTCTTCGTCTGTTTTATTTATGCTTTGTTAAGGGGGTACGTTTGCATTTGGTTGACATGTTAGTAATTAAATTCAACTGAGAACGACAACATGATTGAATAATAAATGACTAGCAGACAAGGAACGTGACATACAGTCGGTCACAGAAATTTCTGGCCTCGTTTGGTATTCAGTAGCCTTTATTTAAAATTATATGTAAATAAGGAAAACAATAACTCCTTTGTTTGTCCGAAATTTCTAAAATTACTACACTATTAAAAGGTTAAAGAAGTTTGGAGTGCAAGTCGTTAATTATCAAAAAATGTAAGACTAACAATTTTAAACAAAACAAGCTAACTCATATAATTGAAAACTGTTATGTAAGCTATGAACAAAATAATACAAGATAATATTCAATAGTAGCTTCGAGCAACTATCATTTCCCAGGCCATTAAAAACTTAATGTAATCTAATATTGCGTCGCGGCCTGTAGGTTGAGAAACACGCTGATCTAGAATACTTGTTTTCCATTACTGCCCATATTGTTCGGATAATCGAATGTTTGAGTAAGCAATTCTTCGGATATTTCAGGTTGTACAGTATTACGATCATTGATATTCCTCTTTTATTGTACTATCTAGACTCTGAATGTTTATGCATTTATAGGAAACTTAACGCAAGAACTACCGAAATTAAAGTGTACTTATTTCTACCGAAGAAATTGTAACAATAGATACCTAAGGAAATATACAATACAATGGAAATAAATCTTGATTTATTTTTTCAGTAGAAAATGATGCAAATTTGCAAAAATGTGTCCATGTAAATTTATATATTTTTTATGAGAAATTACGAATGGGTTATTTTGACCACTTTGGTAATTCTAGTGTTAAATGTGCAAAAACGCACACAGTGCCTAAAATATTTAAAAATGTACTGAATATCTAAAGTAAGGAACCCACTGCAATATTGGGTTATACCAACCTAATATATTAGGTTGGTGCATACGGAATGTCGTTTTTCCGAAATTTACTGGATAACGGATAGATATTATTCATTTAATTATGTAAAATCGTTAATTGTAATGAACTACGTTAAAGAAGAATAAATAGACTGTGACGTCGATATGTGTGCTATAATAAGTTGTGAAAACTTCAGTGTTTGGCATTATGAATAATCGGACCATTTAAGCAATTCTTTAAGGAAGTCTAAATTTGGCAAATATACCATGAAATTCAATAAAGTTGGGATTTGGAAAAAATTGTATAAACGATAGAATAGTTCAATATTGATTAGCAAAACTTGAAACTGATAATTAATTACTGAACAGTAAGTTAGGAGGTAGTTTAAACAATCCTGCAGTTGGAGATCTTTATAAATATTTAATATAATGGAATTATTCATTGTTGACATAAATGTATAGAAGCATGTACACACTATTTTAATTAATATTAGAACTATCGGTGATTAAAATATACTTATTTGATCCAAACAAACGATTTAAAAAAATAAAATCATACAATTGAAATGAATCTTTATTTATATTTTATACAGGACGTTTTGGAATGTTCTCAAAAATATACCTCTGCAAAACAATTTTTCTGGTAAATTAGTGATCCGTTATTTTGGCGGCCTTAATAGTTCTAAAGTTAAATATGTAGGTATGTAATGTTTTGAAAAAGTTACTTACGTTTAACATTTTTACCTTGAAAAAAAGATTGATATCCCATATTTGCCAATCTAGTAAAGGATTTTTTAATAAGAGCGTTCGGATGTTTTTAGAATATATATGTCTTATGGTTATATGCTTCCAATGACTATGGTGACATTTCTTATGGGCACTTACAACTTTACGTAACGATATACCGTTACACCATGTTTCTACCGTTTATTACTAAAACTTATTATGAAACTGTAGATCTTTATGCTAATTTACATTTTTACTAGCAAAGTTAAAGAAACGCAACCCGAATAAAGACTTGCTTCACTCCAAAATACAATAATTTGTACTTTGTGCGAAACATTAATTTTATTTTTACATATTAGGTACATCGTGTGTGTTTTGCACATTTAAATTTCCCATAAATACCCAAGAATCTGCAGTTTATTTATCATGGAAATTTATGTTCTACAGAAGTTGTGTGTTGCAAAAAACGTAATTACTTCACATATACGCTGCCGATCATAAATATAAAAACACTTGACCGAAACGCTCACAATTTTTGAACTGCTGTAACTTCGTAAAAAGTAGTCGTACAACCTTTATGAGATCATTTTAAAGGTTGAATCCTATACTTTTGCGTCCTTAAATTAAATTTTCTCAAATATCTTTTTACGCTTGGAGAAGGTGAAAAAATGAAAATGTTTTTTTTTTCTCCAAAAATACGAAACCAATTCAAATAGTTCGACAAACTTCAAAACATTTTTTTCGCGATTACAACCACAATAATTTTGAAGATTGAAGTCTGCCTTTTCCGGTCATCTTTCTAAAAGTTAATATACGAACTTATTTCACTGCGTTATACTACTTTGAACGAGATGTCTACCATCAATATCGACAGAAAAAAACGTTCGATACTGTAGTATTATTCTTTCATAACAGATAAAATGTAAAATTCATTTAATAAAATTGAGTTTGACTATCAGCATGTAGGACTATTTCTTACGAAATTAGGCAGTTTATAAATTGTGTGCGCGTTTTTAGTCAAGTATTTCAATACTTACCATTGGTACTGTAATTGTAAAGAATCGTACTACAATGCACAATCAAAAATTGTCAAAGCTTCAAAATTTAAACGCATTTTATTTACGAAAAACTTTCGGAAGCTCTTGTTAAAATACCGTTTAATTTCATTCCTTTAATTGTGGTAACGTAAATATGAAATTACATAAAAATCTACAGTCCAGTAATAGCTTGTACTATATTTCTTTGAATTGTTTAAGTGGCGTGATTTATTTCAATTAGCTGAATCTCGCCTCGGATTTTCAACGCTACTGGGTTTCAACAGCAATGTAATAACCTTGTTGTCGTTAAGACGTCAGCCAGGATCCTTGTGATGTTGCTAATTTGTACCGGTGTTTATCATCCGGACAATCGGGAGAGAAGTCCCGAGGGTGCGTTTCGTGTTGGCGGTGCGACGAAAGGCGCGCGTTTCGAGTCAAGGCGAAATGTTTTCGTTGAACACACTAGCTTCCACGGTCCTAGGGATTTAATCGTCGCCGCTCCGTAATGAATTCGCCAGGGTTTTCTTAAACGACCGGCACACCCGCCGCCAATTGCATCGACGATTAAATTACGACCGCCCTGGCGAAGGTGAGCCGGTGTCGCGAATGAAATTCTGGCCAACCGACTACGCTAGAAATCTGGATTCTCTTGGATATTTGAGGTAGTTTAGTTTACTGGCTATTTAGGCGTTGATGGTTTCAAGAAGTATTCTGCGATGAAGATCTTATTTGGTATGCTGAAAATACTAAGTAGGCTAAGAGCCTTTTATGAGATTATTGGAGCACAAGTTGAATAAATTCGTTGATTCGCAAATTAGGTAAATTAGGTGTTTCTTATTCGGATAATAGAAACTAGTGAATCGATTCATTAACTGATCATATTTGATCTGCGAATCAGAATTCGAAAGGTATTACGTATACACGTGCATTAGATTTGATTGCTATGTTTGGACTAAACTCATATGTTTGTGATCAAATATTTATGTTAATAGATAATAGTTCGGTAAAGAGTGTACACAGTCAGATTACAGAATTGTGGAATAGAATACACAGTTCAGTTAAATAGATTTCAGGTATTTCTGGAATTTGATAATATCTGTAAATAACGTACTATTTTTGTATAAGCTTTATATCCATACTTCACAATGACTGTCTGAGAACGAGTAATAACATTTTTCATCTATTTGAGTTTCATCAAAGAAACATTTCGAACTAAGAAAAGGGTCAAAGCGGAAATTAAATTTAATTATACTTTTAATTCCCGAAAAATGAATCATTTCAGCACCGTTTCTTGGCAGTCGCAAGAGAAAAAAGGTTTCTTCCACTAAATCTGGAAAGCTGACTTCTGATTAGGTTTTTATAGACTCTCCCGTTTTTAACCGAACGTAATTATCAACGAACTATTTCCTATCTTATATGAACAGAAAACAGCGATTCACGAAATTAAACAAGTAATTTATATTGAATGTATTATAATATGTTGTATTAGAGTAAGTTACGGTACATGAAATTTTTTATTTAAAATTATTCTATTATTTTTTTATATGTCCACGTTGACAAATCCTTAAATTTTCGAACTTCAAAGTTTAGCATTTCTGAGTCTTCTATTTTCAAATCCTCACATTTCCGAATCGTCAATATTTTTAACTTTTAAATGTGTAAGTCCCACAATTTTCTAGTTTTCGAATTCCAAGCTACCAAATTTCTAAACTCTCGAATTTTAAATTGTTTTTCTAAGCTTTCAAATTTCTAAGCTATCGAATTCAGAGTCTTCGGATTTCCGAGTTGTAGAATTTTAAGTTAAATATTACATTTTTAAACCTTTAAACATTGAAGCCTAATTATTTCCTCTCTTTTGAAGCTCAAGCTTTCGAATTTCGTAGTCGATTTGTGATATTTTGTTACCGCCAATACAGTAAGGTTTCACATTCTAATTCAATTTATAATGCAATAACGATTCTTGATGCGCGTAGTTTAGTGTTCTTGGTATCAATTTTCGCAGTATAATTTGATTTCTTGAACATACATGTTTTTATCGTTTTATATAAAAAAAAAATGATAAAGAATGTTAAGCGTTGCTTTATATTATTATATTGACTGCACTTAGAATTCAATGTTAGATCTTTTCCATGTTAAACATTTTAGAGTTTCGTTGGTATTTTAGATAAAATAGCTTACAGTGACAGTAATTGGATCAATTACGCCATGTCTTTGAATAAGAAGCAATTCACGAAAGCTCAATTGAAATGTAAAAATATTCAAACTGAATTTTTACAGTCTACCAGACCATTAAGAATCTTATAAACAAAGAAGATGTTATAAAATATTCTCGCATGTTTTAACGTAGTTAAGTGAAAAAGAGATAGTTTATATGTAATAACATAACAAAATTACATTTTGGCTGGAAAATGTCGACAATCGGTTTAACTTTACACAATGGATCCTCCAAGTTAAATATTTCTCATAAACAGTATCCGATAGCAACCACCTCAACAATATTCCCCATTATCGCCATAACAATATCGCTAATTTCCTCAGACATACGACCTTCTAATTACTTCCAACAGCATGCCCCACCTCCATCAATTTCCGAACTTCCACGAAAAGCGGTGTTCCCCGTATCTACGTCTCCACAGTTCCTCCAAAAACATTTTCACGATCAGAGCGGATTCAAACGTTCATCAAGGATCTTCTTTAAACAGTCGTGGCCCACGAGTCGACGATTAAATTACGAGGGCTGGGAGCAAATGTGAAGTCGCAAATGAAATTCCGGCGAACGGAATCCGCCAGAAATCTTAACGATTCTCGCTATCTTCTACGGACAACGTGGCAGGGTGACTCAGGGAAGACGTTGCAATTTAAATCTGGACCCCCCGCTACGCCCATCCCCTATCACGCGGGGAACGGTACGCCTAAAATACCTCTGTGTCCGATTAAATCTTAACAACCTAATTTCCCGAGTCCCGCGCGTTCACCTCGATTCGATGTTCCGGCCTTCGATCTCACTCCCTAACCTCTCTATTTTTCATTCTTCTCTCCATTCTTCTCTTTATCCGCTACCAATTCCTTTCTTGGTTCCTCCTTTCTACGTAGTTTTCTTTTGATTTTGTTGAATCGAGGGCTGAATTGGAACGAATAGGTTCTGGAAGAAGGCTGTGGTTGTTGTACTTCATTCAGTATGTTGAAAATCGACCCCTTTGAGAGTTGAATTGGATCGCCTATGGACACCTGTGGGCTTCGTTTCATTGGGATAATGGGGATGTTCTTTTGATCTTCTGATTTGATGCTTCGAGGTGGAGACGATGTGTATAATCTTTATATGAAAGGATTGTCTTGTAAGGTTTCGTGAATAATAATCGTATCATCGTTGACTAAAAGTACGGGATTGACTATCCATTTATAGGAGACATCATAAATTTCAAACTGAAATTCGGATTTTGTAAAAAAGCAGGGTTTCTTTACGCCCCTTGCGATTTAGAATGGCTATCTTAAGAATTATATTTAATCCGACTATCAAAGTTGCGAAAGTTAACACTTTATCCATGTATCAAATATAATTATACGTGTGTTCATATTATAAAAGTAAATGAAATTCGGTTTGTAGAAGATTAAATGATAGAAGTCCAATACATATGAAGATATACTTCTGTACACGTTATTATAAATCTGGCTTTTATAGATCGATTATATCGGAAACAATTAATTCGCGCAGTATTTATTTATAATTCCCATCGTTTTAAAAACGCTGTTGTTTTATTTTCTTAAAGGGTCCAGGTATAATATAGATCTTGTTAGTTTAATTCTACACATGAGAGATAGAGTAGCCTAAATCCTTTTTTGTCATTCCTGTGGTTCTGAAACAAAACGACGTACAACCCGCTATGAAAGTCTATAAACACGTTTTAAATTTCAAGTATTTACATATTTTAGGACATGCTTTAGAATAAAAATAACGTGAGAATCGATTAAATATAAACTTACAATTGAGAAGGTTTCCTAAAAGACTTCCTTTTAGGAAGTTCCTTTCCTTGCTCCCAAAATTGATTTAACATTACTTTATTTATCTTACACAAATTATAGAACGTCTCAGATACACTAGCAAGTTTTAACAAAGTATAAATATGGTTGTAATAATAACTTTTGTGTATTTTAATACTCGTACAACTAGAATTATCTTGAAATCGTGTTTCCAATTCACGTATATTCTGTTATGAACGAATAAAAGAAAGATCACCACTTTTTAACAATCTTCCTAGCTTTAGTTAATAAATAAATTAATATCCTCGAAATAATCGGAGCTCTTATATTTATTTAAATATATCTAATTTAATAGCGTATATAGACTTTTACGACTGACTGACTTTATGTCACAAGTTCGAGATTTTACCACAGATTTTGAATACAATGCACGGGTATGAGAATGTTCTTTTTCTTGCTCGATAAATTGTTATATATGTAATAGTTCTTTACAATAAAGTAGTAACCTTATTTCAAGCAGAAGGAATTATATTTAATTCGTAAAAATATGAAAAGAGCAATCGATTCCTGGAACCTTTCCCATGTAATAGAGGGAATATTTTTCACCCGTGCACTGGAGGGTTAATCAATTGTCAATGAGCCGTTTTGATCGATGACCTTTTCCTATCACTCCGATAGCTGAACAATTCTTCGTTTGTAAAATTCCTGAAACTTCAAAAACGATCTGGGAAAACGGAACAAATAGAGGAAGTGCAGCATATTTCAAATACCGGTTTGCTTAAGGTGAATAAAAATGGCAGAGGATGAGAACAAATAAAACTGCATAACACCATAGGGAAACTGACAAACTTTTACATTGTAAACTTTCAGTAATAATAAAAAACAGAAAGTCTCTGAAACTTTGGTTGAAAAATGAACATGATTGAAAAATGACATGAAGTAACGAGCTTGTTACGGCACAGGCAATTTCAATTTATCTTCATTTTATAAAATTCAAAAACGAATAGACGGTGAAATTATTTCCTTTTGTAATCCAGTCAAACACAAAAATCACAATAAAACAAAAGCATATTTACGCTTCGTTATTTTTGTTATTTCGAATTAATTACACGGTATTAAAACCTAAGACATCATACGACATTTTGTACTCGCGAAGTGATCACGAAATTGATACGAAACCATAGAACTGATGTACAAACGAGTATGTACTCTTAATGCTGAAATTATTCTTCAATTTATCGATCAAAAAGGACGAAATTTTATTGCACAAATTCGCGTCCATCAAAATAGAACAGAAATACAAATTATTAATTCTAATACAGTCATCCTTCGACTTACGCCCTCTAGACTTCCATCATTTCGCACGTACGTCGTTTCAATTAGGAACATGACTGTAATTCGTTTTAACAGTCAGGGTCGTGCCAGCGTTCTTTTATGCTTAACCCTTTACGTTATTTTGTCGAAAATACGTTGCATCTTCAAAGTATGTAGCATTTTCAATATTTAAAAAATCTACGTTTGAATAAAATGCACTCAAGTATGCATATATGAAGATACTCGTATAGTGAAAGTGTTAACGTATAATTAGTCACAAAAGTATCCGTCCGCCTTACAAAATTGAAGAAACTATGTCCATTTTTTATTCATGTTATTTGTTGAATCACTTTAGAGCGCGATACAACAGCTTTAGAAATTCCAAATAACTGTTCAAGTCCCCGCACTCAGCCCATAAAAACCAGGTTCGGAATTTCTAAATTTGTAAGGCAATAGCCAGAGAAATTCGAACCGATTCGCAGCAGCAATAAGTTTATGGAACCATTGACCATTTTTCTTAGACAAAATACCCTCGTGACGACAATTCAAGTTTATTACTTTGGGACCAACACATTAATCTTAGAATCCGTTAATTTCAACCATCTGTAGTCAGGGTCAGAGTGTTCCTTCAGCTTGTTACCTGCTGCGGATTTTCCCAAAACACGCGAAAACCCTTGCGCGTCACTACTTGGTCGCGGCTACTTTCAAGGGTGACCATCACGGGTACGAGGGCGGTTACTTTCTAAAAATCGTGGCCAATCACGCTTCTCACCCCCTTCCGGATCGTCTCTTCCGAGGCGAGGTGGATGGACATCTTGCCTCAAACAAACAGAAACAAACAGAACTCCAAAGCGACTACAACACGAACTTAGTGACACAACACAAACGGGAGAATCATTGTAAAACACGAACGAAGTTAGAATATTAAGAACGCGAATACAGTTAACTACGATTTGTAACGCGATCATTCATAACACGGACAATCAGTCGATTGAACATCGTCTAAAAACTAGGCTTAGACTCATTAAATTGTGGCTAAGTCAGAATTAGCGTTGGGTGCTCGAATCCACGCAATTCACGCAACATTATTTATATTACATGTTTGAAGGCAACGTTTCATAAATTTATTAAATTGACATTTCATCGGCATTAATAATAAATTTGGAATTATTTTTTCTATGTTAACACATGTGTATAATTTTAAGAAGAAGTTACCGCATGTCTAACACAGCCAAATACATTGGTGACCAACTGTATGTTTATAAACCATAATAAATTTTCGATATCATCGGAGAAGTTGTACCAACTTTTGCATCGCGATCATTTGAGTATTTTGAATACGACATATCGCTTTATATTTTTTTACAAATTCTTATCTTTTAACCAAGAACGATCCGCGTAATATTTTCATAGCTTTTTGTTAAAATATTCTCCGTAACGCTGCAAGATCTTCTCAGATTTAATAAATAGAGATTAGTCTTATCCTTTAAACTCTAAATAGTTGCTCCTTGCGTCTTGCTGTGAATATTCCGTATATTTTTGCATATCCAGTACATTCAGTACCTTTTTGGTATGTACATTTAAATTTCTCATAAATGCATAAACATTCGCAGTTTAATTATTCCTGTCCCATGGAAAAGTTGTGTTTCCTGAGATACGGTGCAATGGTATTAAAAGAAAAAGAGTAATCTACTTTTTATTTAGGGATGAGTGTTAGAAGTAATTGTGGAGTTTAAATAATCAACAACGTAATTGCCGAAAAGATTAAAAATCGTTTTTTCCTTGAAAATGGAATGGAATACGATGCGAAATACTGTAAATACCAGGGTAATTAAAAATTAGTTTATATTGGAGGTTTTTATTTTTGACACTTACAGTGGCTGACAAAAATATTCGAACCATATTACAAGGAAATTCTCCTAACCTGTGAGTCTGATTTTAATAAAAGTTTGTGTACATGGAGAGCATAATAGTGCATACATAAAGCAATTTATTTGCCCACCGGACATTTCTTTAAGAAGCTGAAATCAAGTCTCGAAAGTTTCAACGTTTTTTTCATTTTTTTAATGCAATTTTAAAAATGATAAAGTACTAGAAGCTGAACATTTTTTATGTGAGAAGTTTCGCTCTATTTCGCACCATTATAAAGTTGTATTTGAAAAGGCGAACAGAAAATGGCACTGTAAAAGCTGATTTCAGCTAATTTCATACGATTAGGGAACTTACAACGACTTTAATTCTCTTTATAACTTCGCAATGGTGCGAGATAGAGAAAAGAAGTTCCTTCAAAAAATGTTTAGTTTTTACTGCTCTATCACAGTACTGTAAAAAAGTCTGAGGAAGAATTATATTTAAAAAATAAAAGCACGTTAAAATTCTTGAAACTCGATTTCACCTTCTTAAAGAAATTTCCGATGGGCAAAACAATTTTCTTCATACATACACTATTCTACTCTACGTGCACACAAGCTTTCATTAAAATCGGACTTACGGATTAGAAGAATTTCCTTATAATGAAGTGTCCGAAGACTTTTGTTAGTAGGGTAGGATATTTAACGATTTTAGAAATTATTTAACCTAAACATCGTTCCAGTTTGGAGCATAACATTGTTCAACATATCTTTTATTTATGAACATTTTTTTATATGTTAAATATAATGAATTAATGACTATGTAATTGAAAATGTACAACAAAGTCTATCACTTGAAAAGTTGTCATTTAAATAGAAACAATTTTTACATATATTAGCACGTCAATTTGCGTAAGAAATGTAAGATGTAAAGTAAACGTACCGCCTTCACTGAATTATGACGCGTTTCATACTTTATAATTTCATTGGTCACGTTTTAATGTTCAACAGCACATTTACTTGCTAATGTTTATTTTGAAATATTATGTGTAAACGACACATACACAATGTCTATGTGTTGTTACGTAAACTGAAGTCCAAATTTAATATGAAAATTTGTTTACTTAGGATTCTTCATACATTATATTGCTAGTAAATAAAATAATTCAAGTGTCGGTTATAGCAACACTGGCAGTCATTGGGACGTCTACCTTATATATTGCTTACCTTTTGTACTTTACGATTGCTGTGTAGCAACATTTTTGTATTGATAGAATGTGATAATGGAGAAAATTGATTATCCTCGAACAATTGCGGTTCGGAGTACGGCTTAAGTACTTTAGGCAATCAATGCGAATCTTCGTTTATAGAAACTTTAATATCAGATGTCTTCGTAAATAATGCATATTCATCCAAATGCACGAGTATGGGTTTGCTCTAGATTTACCCAGTTTCGCTCTAGATTCCACGTACTAGACAAAATTTACTTGAAATCGATGGTCCCGCTACTGTAACGTTTCCTTGGCGGGGGATTTACTTCAAGTACCCACTTACACTAAAACAGTTAACTTATACGGGATACTAACTTGTCAAACTAATTTCCAAGGTTCTAAAAAATCTTAAATATTCTCCTTCGCGATAAAGAGATGCGGAGAAATCGGGAAAAACTTTGATTTTAGAATACGCAGTAGCCCGTAAAGCGCTTTAACATTTGAAATTTAAATAACCCTTTTCCTATGATATGCGGTGACTCACGAAATTGACCAAATGGTAACGTTGCTATAAGATTACTTTTTATAGAGGAATGTGAACGAAATCGGATTTCTCTCCTAATATCGAACTCCCTATTTATTTCTTAGAATATGTATTTTATTAAAGCGGTAGGACGTGTAACTAATTCAAAATAGTCTCATAATACGGTAGAATCGCAGACTCTTATTGTTTCTTCGATATTGACGAGTGACGTGTTGATTTCTACTTTTGTATCAAATCGTTTACATTATAGGGTAGACGTACCAATTACTGCCACTTTAAAGTTATCGCGTAACTTTATTCAACTATCATAGAACGCATTTAACATAAAGATCGTTCCAGTTTGGAGCATAATATTGTTTAACACCTTTTTTATTTATGAACATTTTCTTTATATGTTCAATACAATAAATTCATTACTACGTAATTGAAAATGTACAACAAAGTCCAATGTCACCTATTACTGTCACTTGAAAACTTTCCGTTTAAATAGAAACACGCTTTACATATATTAACACGTCAGTTTGTGTAACAGATACAAGATATATAGTAAACGTGTCACCTTACTGAATTATCACACGTTCCATACTTTATAATTATATTGGTCGCGTTTTAATGTTGAACGGCACATTTACCTCCCAATATTTATTTATAAATATTAAGTGTAAACGAATATACAACGTCTATGTGTTGTTACGTAAACCGAAGTCCAAATTTAGTATAAAAATTTGTTTACTTGCAATTCTTTGTACGTTACTTTGCTATTAAATAAACGAATTAAAGTGGCTGTTATAGGAACAGTGACAGTACGTGGGTCATTTGCCCTACATACATTATATACATATCAATGTATTTAAATACAAATGTAAATCGTTTCATTGTATAGTTTCATCATCATAATAATTCGGTTTTGAACTTGATACATATTAGTATCATAATAAGTTGTGAAAACTTCAGTCTTTTACATTAAATTACATAAACAGTAAAATAGTTCAACATTGATTAGCAAAATCTCAAACTGATAATTAATTACTGGACAATAAATTAAGAAGAAGATTAAGCAATCTTGAAATTGATGATTTTTATAAATATATAATATAATGAAACTAGTTAATTGTTAGGAAAAGTGTGTATAAGCATGTACAAATTACTTTAATTAACACTAGAACTATCGATAACTAAAATGTACTTGTTAGTACCAAAGAACTAAAAGTGACAGAAGAATAAAAATGTATGTAATGTTTTGAAGAAGTTACTTATGTCTAACATTTTTACTTTGAAATAGAAAAACAGGATATTTCGTATGCACCAACCTAATATTTATATATCCCATGTTACCTATTATCCGCACCAACTTCTTCCGGAATTTATTTCATGTATAAATAAGTTCTCGCGAATTTTTTAAAACTGTTTATCGGCAATTGTCTTTTAAGATAACGCGCTTTATAAAATATGTATACTCTTTAATTTATATTATACTCCATTTAAAAAAAAAAGATGTAACATTTACAAATAAAAGCCATTAAACTATTAGGTGTACCAATAAGTAATCCACTATTTTCTAATGGATTGACGAAATTGTTTTATCAAACGATCATATCTTCATTCACGCACGACTCCATAATAAAAACACGTTAAAATTTTTAAGACTTGATTTCACCTTGTTGAAGAAATTTCTGGTGTACAAAAATATTGTTCCACATATACATTATCATGTTGTAAAAATAAACAGAGACTTTAATCAAAATTTGTATTAAAATCGAACTTTTGGGTTAGAAGAATTTTCTTATAATATAGCATTCGACCACTTTCGTGAGACACTATAAGTACTTGCAATTGATCCCGCTTACGTATTTATACACCTCAAAATATAATCCCACTATTTTAAACACAACCACCGGATTTCAAACCATTAGCAACAGATTTGGCAAAAATAGAGTACATTAGCCGTAGAAGAAAACACAATTACGAGATCGCTCAGCGGATGAGCTATTTTCAATTGGAGGTTTAAATATCTACAGAAGATTGCGTCTAACTAGCCTGTAGGATATTAAGTTCTGTCGTCCGTAATCAGCGAAATTCATTTCGCTCAGTTCATGCGGTATTTGTCTGTTGTGCTTTAAACTGCATTCAAAGTGGTGAATCTGTTCCGGACAGGTCGATTGAAGTGCCTCAAACCCTTTCACGATTTCCACTGATGACAAACATCGATCTTCCTTTAGTGTTGCACGCGAAACGCTGTTCTTGCTCCTCTATGATCCTCTTTATGGACCTCGGTTATCGTTATGTCAGCTTTTATTGCCGCATTCACCGAACCATCTTTGAAGTAATAATCTACAGCAGATACAACAATATATTACAATTTTTTCGTTCAGTTCAATTGTTAAGCCTTTAATTAGAAAATACGAAGAAAATATTGAAAAATATTTTCGATTCAAAATCAACCGGGTGAAGTGCAGGGTCATTCAGATGGTATTCGAAAAGATACAGAAGCACGCGTTGAAATATGTACGAATGAATGCACATTTTTTCAAATGAAATATTTACATAGGGATTTTCATTATTGAGAAGCATCGCTGCGGAAATCGCAATTATCCATGGAGAAATGCGATGTATCTTCAAGAATGTAAAATGAGTGTGTTTGCAAAATTGCAAGCACGAAAGGGAACAAAAACTTCCGCATTTTCAACCGTATAACTCAATAATACATGCAATTCGCTCGTGCGTACAGTGGCCGTAAGAATTTTCCAACCGAAGTTTAATTTTACTACAGGTATTATTAAGATGAATAAGAATACTTAAAAATAAAGCGCAAATTTTCGTGGGTGCAAAAGTTGTGATAAGTTTTACAATACATAAGTAAACTATGTTAATTCATACGAAATAATTTATTTGATCAATCAGATAGTTTTCGTGATTTCCATGCGGTTGATCTACAAAGATTTAGAGAAATTATAATCCCTTCAGACTAAATTTGAAAATTTGCATTCACTAAATTATACGAAATATTGATTATTATCGTGTAATTCAAACTCATCCAAACTTTTGCACTCCTCCACTATTTGAGTCGATTATTGAACAATAATAAGATTGCTACCGTTTTTAGTATTTTTCTTTATATTTTGTACACAACGTGTTTATCTCTATTACTATTTTTTTACTGAAAGAAATTGAGAAACGAAACCATTTATAGGATAGGTAGTCCAACAACCGATAAAATTCTCACTCATTTCACAATTTTAGAAATAGTGTATTAACCTGTTTGAAGGAAATTAAAGTAACTATTAGGTGCGTAAATTAATTCAGTGCTGTTTCCATCAACTCCAAATTTTATTTACGAATAAGACAATATAAAGTTTCTACGACTTTGAAGATATATTTATCTTTGCATAAAACCGTCAAATATTTGAATATAAAATACTTTTTTTTAGAAACGATTGAATCCAAAGACACCCAATTAATTTACACGTCTAAGATTATACTTTAATCGAGAACGTTTTAGCATCAGTACATAAAAGAAAGCTTACCCTCCAATTTACTTCAAATAATTCGTCCTGCAGACGTCGTGGCTGCTCGCAGGCACTTGAACCCGACGATAAAATTCCCAAAACACCTTCAACCTGAATTTCCTATCGTTAAACGCATGGCCGTGGTATATACAGCTATGAACCACCTTCTTCTTCTTCTTCTTCTTCTTCTTTTTCTTCTTCCTCCACTACTTTTTTCTTCTAACCAAGAAAGTTCTCGAATACTATTCCAACTCGAACCCGTCTGGAGCTCATTAATTCCCGCTCGAGAGGTCCAACACCTTCTCGAATCGATCCTCGTAAGAAATAGAGAGGTCGAACACACGGCTTCACAGGCTGTGCACGTATAATATGAAATACAAACGACACGTACACACCGACGTCTGTTGCAGGAATTTGCTCCGGTTTGCGAGAGGTGCGCATCCAGATACCGACGGCCGTGAAGAAAGGTGACTCGGCGATACTGAACTGCTGGTATGACACCGAAGGGGATCCTTTATACGCCGTCAAGTGGTACAAAGGGGGTCGAGAGTTTTATCGCTATGCCCCGAAAGAGTCCCCGGTCGTCAAGATTTTCCCCATCGGGAACCTGACGGTGAAGGTGAGCATCCCACCCCTGTTTCCTTCTTTCGCACGACCTCGGAACCCACGAATCTTCCTTGCAACCCTCCAAGCAAGGAAAAAAATGCTGGAGGGTGAAGGGAAAGCGAAGTTATTCGAGAATTTATTGTAGGCCGGAAATGTTGGAAATTGGTGGTGTGCAGAGTGTTGGAAACACGAGTCAGAATTGTTGGAAACAGCCACAGTCATGCACGTTCTGAAATTCAAATATTTATGTATTTTAGGGCATATTGTATTAGTAGCGAACTCTTCTTAAATTCATTCAACAAATATTTGCCCCGCATGAGGAGGCACTGATATTAAAGTTGTATTAATTGTAGCCCATCGAAACGGCAGAACAGCGATGGGCAACTTTTATTATTTCATGGGCCAATATTGAGAACCTAATATTCCATATGAACGGCAATGAACGCAATATTAAATATTTAAAGGTGTGGAAATTAATTCGGTACTGTTACATTGAATTAACCAACTCAAAACTTCTATTGTATTTCAAAATAGAAGATCTTCAGTTGGCCGGGATGTTCGGGGTTTATAGTCATTCAACAGTAAAATCGTGTTTAATTTTTACGCGTATAAGCATCGAATTTTGTGGAAAAGGGCACCGAATTTACTCCTACACCTAATATATTAATCAAAACATTTTAATTTATGCAGTCAAATCTGCTATTTTCGATGTATCATATTTACATTTGCTTATCACTGTCGTAGAAGAATAAAAATGATGTGAAAATTCATTTAAAGTTGCAAGTGAGAAAGATTTTTAGAACAGCGCTTCTTAACTCGTAACTATTGGCACTAAATTTTTTAGACACTAATGCAGACTTGAACTCTATTACTATTAGTTATCTATGGAACTAATGCGACATTAATTGTTATATGCAAAGGAGAAATAAAATGTATTACAGATTTGTATTGAAAAATATTTTATAATTACATAACGAGAATTTGAACCTTGCATGAACCATGTGGGACTAAATTAACCCTGACGATTTCAAACCTGCTACAATATTTTCAAAGTGTTCGCTAACAGTCTGAATTTTCGTGTGTCTAGAGTTGAGATGTTGCCGCTTCGTATTAAATGATATATTTGTAGATAGATAATAAAATTCATAACGTAATAGAACATTTCCATCAATCAGTCCCCTATTACAATATAAATAGAAAAGAACAGGCTATAATAGTCAGACTGAGGCCTAGACACACGAGAATCACTCACGAATACGTTTTAATGAAAACCAAACCACCCTTATGCGAACGATGTCAAAATTAAATACCTCTAACAATTGATCACATATTATACGAATGTATAATACTACACTACAACACGTAAAATGGAAATATAACATCACTCAAACCACAGCTTTAATACAAACGGATCAGGTGAAAGATACAATAAATTGCCTAAAGGAAATCAACATGTACCATTAAATATAAAACATCGCGATGCGATGTCGTCGCTAATGGCCTAGCTGTCGATGCGACAAAAAAATTTCAAGCAAGAAAAAAATGTTCAGAATAAAATTAACCCGATACAGTTCATTGCGTGACTTTTATTCAGCTGTTTCACGGAAGGTTAAAATTCAAAGAAAAAAAGAAGAAATTGCCTCCACAATGTATGGAAATGTATCGCACGTAGTCTATGAGAATGAACATTGTGTCGCATTAAGTTCTCAATGAGTCGCGAAACGATAATTACTTGAAGTAGCCACTGAATATTATCTTGCATTATTTTGTTCACGTCTTATACTTCTTATTTGTAAGCAGAGTTTTTAATAAGTATAATACAAGCTATTTTATTGATTTTTATCATTTTTAAGCAGTCGTATTTAAAGTCATTAGTCTTACATTTTTCTATAGTTAAGTATGAAATTTGAGTATTTGTCACAAATCGAAATTCGTCTCAACCGCTTTCAATAGAAATGTACTGAATGTAATTTTTCACGTGTAAAAATTACTGTTAAATATGTATAATGTTAATTGGGTTTTCATAATTTTTATATTATAAACATTTGGGACGCGATATCATTACAAACAGAAATATGTTGAGTCACGCAAGAAAAAGGTTGAAAAACGCTGGTCTAAAAGATGTTTTATAAGGGATCGATTATGAAGTATACGAATAAAAGTTCTTGCAAAAGAAGCGTTTATTTATTATGAAACGTTTATTATTCTATATATACTAAACCAAAAGTAGAACGCCACAAATTGTACAAGGTATATCAAAAGATATAACGAGGTATAGACATAGTTGTAACAATAAATTTTTTTGTATTTTAATACACGTACTACGTAGATTTTCATAAAATCGTGTTTTCAGTTTATATATATTTTTTTTGTACACAAATGGAAAAGAACATCGTCACTTTTAACGATCTACGTAACTTCAATTAGTAGATAAATTAATATTCGTAAAATGGTCGAAGCTCATGTATTGTTTTAAATCTTTCAAACTTACAAATGTATGTAGACCTTTGTGATAGATTGTATAAGAGTTCGAAAAAATGTATTAACATGTCCAGTGACTAAAAAGAAGTATTCGTACACGTCGATTTTTTTAATTCTGTCGTCGATATCGTTTTCTGCGCAGCAACGAATTAAAACCTTGATAAATCTTGAATAACATTTTAATTCAACGCTGAATTCTTACAGATTATCATGTTATAAACAAGTTTTAATTAACTACCGCTCTGAGAAAAATATTTTCAACAGGTTTGCTGCGGCTCACGTGTTTATTGTTAGTGTGTGAGTTGAATTTTCCTTGGACATGGCTCACACACCTAACGCGTCAAATTTCATCGTGTGAATATGTTTCGCACTCGGGAAAAGTCCACAATTTGCTAGCCGCAGTGAGCATTTTAATACAGCTCAAGAATTGGTGGTATATAAATACTTACTTCACTTAACGTACGAAAATGTAACGCAACGCTTACGAAAGTTTTCGTACATCCTTCAAAATTCAAATATTTAAAAGAATACATACACTCGTACTGAATTTTAATGGCAGTTTATGATCATTAATATTCATTTATCGGTTAAAATTATAAGGATTTTCAAACAATGACAACGTTTCTACCATTTATTGGTAGATTCCATTAGAACAAATTTCTTTATCGAAATAACTCTTAAGAATGATTTGTTGTTTGTTTGTAATTTTGTATATAATCATCTTTCAACCATTTCATACAAAATATCTTCCATAGTCCATATAACTAATAAGTGCAAAAATTAAATCAACTGATATCATGCATTTTAGAGGTATTGGTTTTTTTTAATACTAGTACTACCAAAATGGACAAAATAATCCATTCAAAATCCATTCATTGTTACATAAATTTACATTTTCAGAATGTTCGGATTACCTAAATGTTGTACTGTAAATACGTGTACGAATATTTTATGGTTCTTAAAACGTGCAACCTAAATATACAAGACATCGCGTAACTAGTAGTACAACAAGATAATTCTACATAAAAAAAAGAACAAATAGTAAACGTAGGACAACATGTTTTCGTTTGAGACTTCGCTTTGGAGAAAACCAGTTTGAAAATACGGATACATTATATACATACATTTGATTTTTCCTAATTGATCAATTTAACCACGCGATAGCTTTTGCAATAATTCGTAATTTAATTAAATAAATGACCCAAATAGTGTGTCTACATTTGGTCTACTGTGTACTCTCAATTATCAAATACAGTGAACGAGAATAGCCTGTAGTGAAATTCATCAAATAGAAACGTGCCCAATGCATACTCATCCCATGAAACTTGAAATTCGATTATCTCGAGAACGAAGCATCAAATGGAAAAATTTTGTTCTACATTTTCCACTTGTTTTTTCACGCAGAATTTTTATCTTGTTACTTGTAGCTCTTATTACACCCTGCATATTCATTTCATTCCCATTATATTTTAGATATTCTGTACAAAGATCCAAGGAGGAGTATCAAATGCCCTCGATATTTTATACTCTTTATAAGAATCAATGTATTTTAATGAATGAAAAGTAAAAGATGATGGTTGTAGTTTACAGTTTTCCTTTGAACAAAATTTGAAATATTTCTAAAACACTTTCCAATATTTTCTATAACGTTGATACACGATTTTGCCAATTACCACATTTTATCGCATAGTTAACAAAATTAGTTACTAAAGAGAAGTAAATCTAACAGCGCGCAATTAAACACACATAATATTTACGATATTTACTTTTACATATATTAGGCTGAGAAGTAAGTTCATTCGCGTTTCTCTATTGTAAGACAGTGTCAAGTATTATTACTAGACAATGGATAATTATGCATTTATGAGGAATTTAAATACACAAAAAGGGTACATAATGCACGTAATATGTAAAAACGACATTGAAATGTTGTAAACGATGTAATACACGATATTCAAAGTAAAGTAGAAATTATTGTATTTTAAGGATGAAACAACCCTCCATTCAGATTCCATTTCATTAATCTTCGAAGACTCGAAATTAAGTCCTCCTTTATTTCTCACAATTTTTTGTTTTAAAAATGAATTTCAGGAAAGGAGAACCAAATACAGTCTGCAATTTTTTCTCAATAAATCCCGGCATTATATCCTGTTTATTTATCATTTTTAGAATCCATCATTTAATGTATTTTTGAATATAAGAATACATTACTGTGCAATTCTGTGTACTTCTTGAAATTCTGGCAGTTTTTTCCAATTTATAATATTCACGATATTAATAATATAGAATATAGAAATATTCTAACATTTATATTAAGAATAAATATGTATATAAATTATTGTATATATATATATGTATATTATAATATTCCTTCTTTCTTAATCATCCACGGAACGTAACATCACCGTAAGACGAACAAATTTATTACTCAACCTAATAATACATAGACGTAGTTCTTCGCGTCATATATTTCTCGCAACGATGGGCAAGTTTTCGAAAGCCGTCATAAAAGAACTGATCACCTTGAAACTTCAGACACTTCCTCGCAATTCTTTCTAACAATAACTTTTCATTGGTCAATTCTTTCCTCTCGGCTTTCAAAAACTTGTCCATCGTTTGCGAATGTATCTCGGTCTGCACTCCACTGAACAATAAGCGATCGTTCCAAAATTCATTCTAAAGCAGATATCGACCTCCATTGTGAAATTTTCTCCTTCTGGTTCCTTTAATGAGAACAAGGGGTGGTGCTGGCATCAATTCAGCTGGAGAATTATTAGAAGGCTCGTTTTTATGAGCGTGTTTTTAGGGGAGGGAAAGTTTGAGGGTTCTTAGGGAATCGATGTATTATCGTGATGCCTCGCGATTATCCTTGAGGATATCGTAAACATCGCTCGTTTTCGCGCGTAACAAGGGTGACAAGGATAAAATGGAGGTTGCGCTAATATTAGGGGTGAAGAATGTGATTTCCCAGACTTGCTTCTCGTATATCATTGAAATATTCTTGGGATTTTGTTGCGTGGCCGGCAAGTATAATTATACTAAAGTGATTACCGAAAGATTTTTGTTGTGAGGTACAGTGACTTACAACTTGATAAAATGCAAATTTAAAGCCTACAGCGGCATGCAAAAGATTTCAGTCACGGCTTTTTATTGCGGTATATTTTAAGCTTGAAGTTGTACAACAAATTTATATAATTTGAAGGGAACGGTTAATATTAAGGCATGAGTGTAGAGCGGTAATAAATTTCTAACAAGAACATATTAACTGATTTTCATTACTATTAAATGTTTGTGTGTATTATGGCACGACACTTTTGCACGCTACTGTACAGTTTGGTTTATTCATGTTCAATTATAAATGCTAAATTATTATGAATTAATAGTATAGCATGTGTGCTATCAACTGCAAGCTTATCCACTGTAAATAAAACTTTATTTTGAGAATACACAACGTATACTACTATGGGAACGTATACTTATATACATACGGATAATATTATATATTATTATTTATATGTTCATTTATTATAATTTGTTTATTTAATGTCACGTCGGTTTAACTCTCAATTATTTTATTTCCTACGTTTACCAGTGTTAACCAATCACTGGTTTCATATCAATTCGTTTCAAATTATTTCAATATTATACGCAATTTTTATTTACATTATCTAATATTTCTACGACTATCTATAATTGTTTTGGCGTGCTACATGATTGATACTATAAGATTTTCGTAGTTCGTAAGTGGAATTTTTTTCCGCAATGATATTACTACTTCTCGAAATTCATATTTATTTTTAGACTCGTTTTCATTCATTAATTCTGCTTCTTATTGTCTACAAATTCTCCACTAAATTCTACATTTATTTAAATGCAGCACTTCGTATGTATATTGGCATGCGTGTGAATAGAGAAACTTGCTTTTGTAATATGACATACGAAAGTACTTATTTTATAGATTAAAAACTGCAGATATTATTGTTACTCGTTACCTACATATGTAAATACAATTAAATTTCGTGTATTGCTTTTCTTTACTTATATACATCGCTACTCTGCTTTGAAAACCTCAACGTTTTTAGTTTCCTTCATATCATCATGTCTAACCGAAAACTTTTCGCCAGAGGCAGCACTTTCGCTACGGCGGACTTTAATTAAAGAAAACGCAGAAGTCGTCAAAATACTGAATTGCGTTGCGTTAAATTCATATTCTTCTTCCAAGCCTGTCCTATTCTTCGGGTAGCAAAGAATTTCGAATATTCCAAAACGCCAGCAGTGTTTTTAATTATCAAAATTAATCGGCAGAAGTCATCAATAACGCGTTACGTGAGAATTTCTTAAGCGCCTATAGTAATGAAAGGGTTAAAGGAAACAATATTTAGCCAGTCTGGAAGTGAAAAATAGTAAAAGTTATAACTGGCGAAATTACCATACGCGGTGTACTAAACTTCGCCGTAAGTAACAAAATTGCATACAAGATTCCCTGCAAACAGGTGAAAATAATTAATAACGGTTCCAGATGTAACAGATAACATGAAATTCGTTGGAATATTAATATTAATGTTAACGTTGCGGGTTTATAAATTACGAAACGTTTTCACCGAGTAAAAAGTAAGATCAATCACGTTACTTCTAACAAGAATATGTTTACTGTTTAACGCGTTAGAATTTTTCTATTGAACTGCTGCGAGGCAAAGTTCTTTTTCTCCGTACATTCTACGCTAATCCTATTTCACAATTCTAATTTCTGCTGTATGAATTTTTTATGCACGGCGAATTTGAAAGCACCGGCGAAATTGTGCACGTCTATCGTAAAACAAGATAGAAAGTTACTGTTATCGGCGATTTTGTGGCCGCTATAGTGATATCAAAGTGAATAGTGGTGAACTGTTTCATATAGGAAAATGGGAAGTAATTATTCAGTAGTAATTTCGCTGACACTAGAAAGTTCTCTAGTATATGGGGGATTAAAGAACATTCAGTATGGATTTCAATAGCTTAGAATATTCGACGATAAAGGGGCTGTTTTATGGGGTAGCGCGTTAAACAGCACCCAGCTGGAACTCCTTTGGAAAGGAATAGCAGCTTAATAGCAGCAGTCGTGGTCTTATAATCGTACGACCCGAATTTTAATCCCACCGGGATATATTTTTTTTCTTTTTCGACGGAGTCTGCTCTTTTCTTTTGGCAAGACTGATTAGATCTCGCTCTTTTTCAACGCGCAGAAAAGTACGTTTTCGAATATAAAACTAATAAAAGAGGGAATATAAATGTCACTTTAATCGTTCTTTTAACTACCGAAACATTAATAACCGTCAATTTGCCAAAAATTAGAAGCTCCTTTTTAACACCTTATTTTACACCTAAAGGTATACCTTTTATGAACTTTAATAAAGTTTCTAATTAGTCTTGCAGTAGTTAAAGAACAAGTCGTAAGTTTCACGGTACTCCTATGAGATTTTTATCGTGCAATAATTCGTTTAAAAGCTATTATTTAACGTCAATCCTATATCAGTCCTACATAAGTGTTGTTACGAATTTTCGCCTTGAAATTTTATAGAGCTTATATTAACCCTTTGAATACTATGGATGCACATACGAGGTTCGATCAAACAGTTCGTGCAACTTTTGTTTATTTGAAAAAGTACGTCTTCGTTCATCGATATTTGTGTTGCCTTGCCAAAACAATCTCCATTCAAGTAAACATACTTGTTCCAAACTTTTTTCCAACTTTCGAATAATTTTTGGAATGCATTTTTTAGCACAATCGTCAGTTCACACGGCGGTTTCATTTTATATTTTCAGTGATCGCAAAACATTCGTTTTTAACTCTCGCATGACGAATGCAGGATCACATTAAACAATCAGTGGTGAATTTTGGATTTCCACGCCTTGAAATTATCAAGTATTTGGATTTCCAAATGTTTGGAATTCCAAGTCATCGAAATTATATACTAGGTTTTTAAATTATGAAAGTTTTAGATTTCTACGCCTTTGAATTGTTAAATATTTGGATTTCCAAGCGTTTTGATTTTCAGATCTTCGAAATTACCAAACTTGTGAATTTTAAAACTTTTGGACTTCTATGCTTTTGAATTGTCAAGTTCTTGGATTTCCAAACGCTTCAATTTTCAAGCTATCGAATTTTTCAAGCCATCAAATTTTCAAGCCTTTCTATTAATTTCCATTCATTTTTTACATCGTTCGAATAATTATAAGCGGTTCTATACATATAATTCCCTCCCAAAATTAGTTTGCAATAGAAATTCAGCTACGGGTCAAAGTGACCCCGCATTCGTTTTCCGAGGGTTAATGAGCTTTTCATTCATAACGAAAGGAAAAAAAGTACAATTATTTATGTATAATGAACACGATAGTTGTGGTATTACTATGGTGTCATTTTTTTCGACAAAAATTCTCGATTAAGAGTGAAGTAATTTACAGAATCGCCGAATACATTGAAGCATACTTTACTCAATTAAACGTCAAATCAAGACTACCCATCCAATATGGTTACAGATTAGGCAGATGTCGTGGACAGTTACGACAAGATACCAAAGTAAGCATTTGTTGACCTAAATAGGAACAGTATTTGCCCGGACTGAGAATATTGTTATTTAACTGAAGCTCGTAAAAAAGAATCCTCTTTCAGTTTACCAATAACGCAACAAAAGTGAATCATATCAAAGACGCTACGAACTTTCCGAACAATCTAATAGAAAGGAATTATAGTATGAAATATATTCATTATTCTGCATTGGCTTTGGATTCCTCAAATATCGCTGCGAACTTTCGGAACAATCTAATAAAAGGAACTGTATTTAATTAATAAAAATATTTCGAGAACAGTGAATCCCTAGGTCTCTCTACTCGTGCAATAGAGGGGGGATATTTTTCACTCGTGCACAGGAGAGTTAAACGATATGTGGGAACATTCTGGAGCATCGTGTGCAACTGAAATTAATGGAAGTTTTCCAAATACGAAAAAAGGCTATGCTATAAGCCAGCATAAATCTTGAGTGAATGCATTAAATAAATTAAGGTTTAAGCTGTACAAAGATTGAACATTTAGCTACATTTACCTATTGAAACCAGCACTCAAATTTGTAATGCTTAAAGATAACTTCAAATGTACACTTTATCGAGCGTGTGAGTTACTTTACCTTCGAGTATTTGGTGAATCAGAATTCTTCGGCGATACGAATAAAAATTATATTTTCTATTAGACCAAATCGTAACAATTCTAACAACTATATACATTGCGGCAGGAAAGTAATGAGTAGATTGTGAATTTTCATGCATTTTTGGAAAGTTGAAACATGCAAAACGGCACACATTGCACATGAGGTAAATGTAGATAATACGGAATAGCATGTAATATGGAACATTGTAAAATCTCGATAATTAAATAATGAATGTTACCGACAGCCATGTTTATGAATTCCTTATAATAATAATGGATCATACCGACAATTAAGCGTCAGTCGAACGTCCATTACTGTAAAGAAAATGCTTTTCTGTTCCGCGATGTGCAAAAATTTTTGAAATACGAGCCAAATAGTTCAATATTTTAGTAAAGGTAAATTAAAGAGTATTGGTTTTTTATGATTCATCATTAACACTAGGTTTACGGACGTTAATTGTATAATTCGACAGGCTTCCGGAAAAATACGTATACTGCATGTAAATATTCGAAATTAGAAGCGTGAGGATAAAGAGAATCAATTAGAATACATATTCATACCATTGTATTAATTAAAGTTAACATAAAGTACTGAAAAATAATATTTATGGTCTCTATAATTTTAGGTATGAAATCTGAAATGCGTCAACGTGACGCGTTCCGTAAAACCTAGTGTTAACTATGTCTATTCAAAACTAATTTAAATAAATATCCATTTTTCATAACGCAAACATAGTTTATTGAGCTTTCTTTAGAAAATTAGATATCTCTTTACCATACTGTCGAATTTCAAGTTTACTAGTTTTTTCACTATAATTTCAAATCGTTTGAATTGTTTCACACTTAACTAATTAAATATGATTGTATATTACTTTCCATGTTTCAACGCCTTGATGTTATTAAAACGGATAAATTCCTCAATTCTTATCAAGATTTTAAAATGAAGTATCTATATTACAACGTTTGCCTTATAGTAGTCTCTGCTTTAGTGTTCGCAGTCAGAATTGAGTCTGAACGTTTATGTTTGGGTAGTACAAAAGATCAGAAAAATCCTAACGATACAATATGTGAATAATAAGATCAGTTATAAACTGTATGATGAACAACTTCGAACGTGAATTTTAACTATATCACTTCGTAAAAACGTCTGAACACGTCTCCGATCAATAACGTGTGGGTAACAAAAGACGTGGTGAGGCATCTTCAGTCAATAATGTGTTAATTCCTATTTTGATCACGTTGCTTCACTTATGGTTGTAAAACTATGAATTTGTATAAACATCCGCAGTCTAGTAACGAGGCTGAACTTTTTTCCGGCATACTTAACTGCAACAATGTTCCGTGAATAATTATAGCAGATACGTTAAAGTGTAATTTAAACATTAGCATACGTTAAATAATACATTCTGTTTGGATCGCAGAAAAATATCTTTGGAACGAGGAGCTTTCTGAAAAAAGGTCCATAAGATAAAATGGTGAATTGAGTAAATTGCGTCAGAAATTCACGTGTTATTCGGGTAAACGATAAATACTGTTCTAAACTTAATTGAAATTGAAATGAAATTTTGAGTGAATGTTGGTTATGGAGGTATAGCGCTTAATTAGAGATAATTCGCCGAAAGAGGATTTGTAGATTCGCGGATCCGTTTTCCAGAAATCTCCTCCAATCTTGTTTTTACATGCCTATTTTTATATAGAAGGATACTTTTATGCTTAACCACTCCTTTTACTCGAACGCTTGACCTCAAATGGCTGCTCTTTTTCGAAATTGAGAGTAAAATGAAATGTTTAACATTTCCCATTCAATTATTGATACTCAAGGAAATGTTACAAGGAATTTAAACATAATTAAATTAGAGGGATTTCCGAAGCCTTTTGTGTTACTACATGAATGTTATGAACATTATATTAAATACTTTGAAAATTATTTTAAAAGAATTAAATAAAAAGGATATCTATTCTTCGCACCCATGTTTTATTTTTACTGGTCTCATTACTTTCTTGCTGTACTGATAGCGAGTCATAGCAGGGTTTGCATTCTCTCGATCATTGAATTCAAATGATTAATATTTTTTAACAACATACACTAGAAACGCTTAAAAATACATAGGATAATAATTGTGGTTTTTAATTATGTATCCTTCAATGAAAGATAATAATTTGTCGTAATTAAACTGAATAATGAAGTGCAAACTAAATAGAAGGTAGTTTCATCCTCCATGTATTAAAATCTCTTCTCTAATTTAATGGTTTCATATATTTTTATACGCTGCGTATATTCTGTACTTGTTTACCTATTTAATTTTCCCATAGACGCATAAAAATTCCCAGTCTAGTTACAATATAAACATAATTATTGCACATTTAATCATGCAAAAATTATTCGTATGTCTACAATTTATGTTAAATACGGTAAATACATTAGCATTTAATTTTACTGAACTTTAATTGAACTTGATAATCTTGTTTCACCAATTTAACATGTTGTGAACTAATATATTTAAATCTTTCTACTATTTTCTGCCTTCGTATCTTGAGTTTTATATTCGGGGTCGCCGTCGTTTTAAAAATAAAATTTACTTAACTAATTATAACATAGCGGTACTTTGTTAAACAATACTCAAGCATGTGAAGTCGATAAAACTCTGATTTACTTTGCGTCATACTGTAGCACGCTGTACAAATGACTAACAAAATAAATGTTTGTGCAAACCAATTAAGGTAATTGTTGGATCTACTGTTTAATGAATTTCGCGAAATTCCCCAGGGAATTTGAGTGCAAAATTTCGTATGGATTCATTCTTGAAACTAAAATAGCATTTAACACAGCGTTCTATGTTTCTTGATAATAATAGGTTATCAGGTGCTAATGCGTTCGCATTGAAAGCAGGGTACTTAATTTAATTTGCAGCGTTAAATAGCCGCCATTTTCCACAAAGAGGGAAATAATCGTTTGTTTAACATGCAAAGTTTAGCCTTCGACCGAAACAATCCAATTACACTTACGTATTTAAAACCGACAAAGAAAAAGAAACGAATTATACGAGCATAACACGTCATTAAAATAATGTAGCAGAAAAAGCTGCAGGAATAATTTCGTTGGCACTCGTACATTCGAAGATTAAATTAACCCATATTCAATCTATCTACTTCATCAATAAACAGAATCAATGTTACATGCTCCAAAATTAAATAAGAGCAACCGGAAATTTAATCTTTCAACCTGTCAGCCTTGCATAAATCGAAAATCGAATATTACTAATTTCCACTTTCATTACAATTTTCGGATAAATTATATGGTTCATTAATGGAGCAAATACAGGATGAGAGAACAAGTGAAAATACATAAAAACTGTTCAAGCAAACAAGCTAAACTAAACTGAAAGCTGAAAACCGAAAAGCACAATTAACTGAAGGCAAATCGGTTCAGAGATAATGAATTTTAAATTCATTTGAATGACCGAAATAAATGGATCTAAAATACTTTATTATACTGGTTCTAACTCATTCGTGTACATATTTCCGTACATTTTTTTCGCTCGCCCCTTCAAATCTTTGTGTAAAATTGATCAAAGAAACGCACTGGAAGATTCATCCAAATGAATATTCATCGCTTTGTGCATCGGTTATAAAAAGTGTATTATGTTACATTCACAATGTGTGTAATCGAATAAAGCTTCTCCTGCGAACTGAAAATCAAATTATCTGTGAAACGATTAATATCCGAACGTATGTGGTCGCAAACACAATGAAATTAGTATTCCTTGATATTAGTATTTTTAATTCTATTTCGTATTTTAGTATGTAGATTCATTCTATCTAATATTTAAAATCAGCTTTTATGATTTAAACTAAAATATAAATAACTCAAGGAACAATGGTAGAAAATGATTCATTTTTGGCTTAATTTCGCTTTCAATGTTCATTTTTTTTAATCGCGTATTCTGTTAATTTTTTCAATAATTTAAGTATAGAATAAGAGATACAGTAGCAATTAATTGACGATAAAAAAGTGAGATCAATTATTTTAATAGAGCAATTTATACTAGTGTGGCGGCTCTCCTGCATCTACCACCAGAGGGACATACGAAATAGAATTTTCTCGAAAGCATATATATACCGCCTTTAACCTTCCTTCCAATATCACAACGACTAAAGCAGGGCCTCCTAGGTAGCCTTACTGATGAGTCCACTAGCAGGCCCAGGACGAAACTCAACACCCTTCCTTTTTCCTATCCTATCCCCTCGCCACAGCTCCACACTAGTAATAGTATCTATACAAAATTTACGTGATTTATAGGAAAATCGAGGCTCTTTGAATAATTACAAGATATTGTATTTAATTAAAACCAGTTAAGATATTTTAGTACATCCATTTATGTGCATCAGGCTGTATTATCACTTGTTTTTATAAATATGTATTTGAATATTATTTTCCAAATGCACACTTAGTGTTGAGCTTTTCAAAAATGAATTTAGTTCAAAAATTAGCTACATTACCTTTACATAGTTTGCATGAAAAGCTGACGTACGTGATGAATTGATAGCAAAAGTCAGAAAGGTTGCTTTTACCTTCAATAATAATCTTGCTAATATTAATTGAACTACTTGCATGCATAGAGACAACAGATGAACAATTTGTTTAAATCAATTTAAACCAGTATAAATCAGCGTAAAATATCGTTTCGTAAAATGATTGTCATTAAAAGTTAGTTGCTTATATAATTTATAAAATTATATAAAATGTCCAAAATATAGTAGAAATTATGATACTTATAGGGTAAAGCAACCCCTTTAGCTCCTACTTCTTCAAACTTATCTATGAAAATATGAATTATACTCGATGAATGGAACTCGACAGGGAACAAGTAGTTCAGAACAGGAGTCCACCGATTTCCCCTACTTTTTGCAACTTTTCATTCGAACAACCGGAGTTCACGTTCAAATTAGTGGATTCAATCAAACATCTAGCTTAGCGTTTCATTTTATTAGCGTATTAGCGTTCTTCGAACCATAGCAATATTTCAGTGCTTTGTCAATCTCTTACTTCAATCTCTTTAATTTTTCCGAAAGTGTAAGCACAATTCTCTTACCATCTAAGCTATTCCTGAACATTATATTCTTAACATATTGTAAATGGAGTATAATTATTACACAATGCAATTGAGCAGACTGTTTCTTCACGAAATACAAATATTAAACGACTCCTTCATTGAAACGCCGCTTCGTGATTGAAACGTAGATCAACTAAAAATCATAATTGAGTGTTACATTGCAGTATATTAATCTATGCATTACGTTTGTTTTCGTTCGCAACAGACGTTCATGTAACTGGAATAACGCTCAGCACTGGTTCAGATAATAGGATTTCAATAAGTGGAGTACGGATAAAAGAAGTGCTATTGTATTACCGATTGTTTTAACTTTTATCAAGACAATAGCCTGAAACATCAAGGAGCTATACAATTTAACGTAAATAAATTCTGCTTTTATTATGAATTTGCACGCTCCTAAATAAAGCTGAGTAAAAATAACTTTATATTTTATTTAAACTCTTTGCTTACATTATTAATGGCATTATAAAGCATGTACGTGTTCGAGTTTTACGTCGAGCCATTGTACGTAACATCCGCGGTCTATTCATTACTTTCGAAACAAACACGAGCATACACCAATTCCTCTTTGTTTCCTTCAATGAGCTCTGCCAAGCCGCACAATTCTCTCCGCATGTGTACTTTAATCGCTTGGAAAGTTTTTCTAAAAGCCGCAACAAATGTCTCCAACTAAAATTCTGCACCTCGGCGCGGCGCCATAAACACACGGGCAAACCAGCGCCGGCTTTTTTATCAGCCGCACTAAATCCGCCCGGAAACCGCGTGTTCGCCCTCGTCGCTATTTATCCGCGAATTCCCGCCGCGGGGACGAGCCTATGCGCGAATAAATCGCGAGGTGCCGCGAATTTCCGCGTAACCGGCCGACGGAGCGCCGTTACGGAGCGTAATGTCGCTCGTAAACTGTGTGAAAAGCCGGCGGCGTGCGGTTCGCGGGCTTCGGCTAGTGACATAGAGTGGTGGCAATCGATATCGCAAGGAGATGTGTCAACGGTCCAATAGTTAGACTCGTCTTCCAACGAAGGTTGCTCGTTTGTCCGCCGACGAAACAATGCGTCGAGCTGACCGCTGCCCTTTGTCTTCCGGTCGATTGATCAATGCTCTCGCGGCCCTTCCTCGTTGTTCACTTTTTTTTCGATCGTTTTTTTAGTACGTGGCGCAGGTTAGTTGTAGGGACAGGTAGAGTCATAAATTCTCGGCTGCCAGAGTCGATTCGATAGAATCGAAGACGATGCAGTGAACGTGACAAAAAGCCAGTCGCGCGTTACCGTTCTTCCTCCGGTGAAGAATTGTACGATGCATGTATGTATGTATGTATCTGTACATGATTTTCTGTATACAGTTTCCCTGCTGGTAATCACATCGTATAGAGAGGAAACCGAAAACCGTTCGCCACCTTATAACATTTAATACTAGAACTACGAAGACAGTCAAAATGGTTGGTTACAAACATAAAAATTGTATAAGTTTGTGATGGTGCATTTTTTTTAGGATATTCCGAGTTTCCTGTACAAGATATAAATGGAGATTCATTTCAATTGTATGAATTTCTTTTTTTCAATCGTTTATTTGGTTCAAATAAGTATATTTTAATCGCCGATCTTTATAGTATTATATTATATGTTTATAAAGATCACCAACCGCAGGATTGTTTAATCTTCCTTCTAACTTACTGTCCAGTAATTAATTATTTGTTTCAAGTTTTGCTAATCAATATTGAACTATTCTATCGTTTATACAATTTTTATACAAAGAGCATAGCCGGATAAGGTGGTCAAAAGTGCCCTTAAACCAAATTAGACTTGTGATGCACCATTCGATAGGGTATCCAAAAAAAACCCCTTCACACAAAGTTTCAACCCTCTAGCTCGATCTGGGGGGTAGTAATGGCGAAAAAACGAAATATCAGTTTTTGGCATATTTCTCCCACTTAGTGGCGAGTAAAAATTCTAAAAAAAATCTGGCATATTAAGTATATTGTGCCACATGTTCGAGAATTTTTTCGTATTTTTTTTATGTAAAGCTTGGGTACGAAAGATGAAAAACCCCCAAAAAATCAGAAAAATGCAGATTTCATAGTGAACTAGGAAGAGCACCACTTTTATATTTTGACCGTAACAACATTATAACATAACTATTATCCTCAAAAAGTTTCATACTTTTTTGAAATCAGCAACATACTCGGAAAAATGAAAAACCGATTCTGTCGACGTATTTTGCACGAAAAACTAGTTTTTACATTGAATATTTGTATCCTCTTTATTCAGTATGTATATTAAATGTTTCTAAACATTTCTGCATTCGTCCAAATGGTGTACAATGGAAAGAAATTGAATTAATTCAATTAATTGATTTTTTACCGTGTCCGAGATCATGTGGAACAGGTAAAGAATTTCCAAGTTCGGTGGCGGAGTGGTCTAGGGCGCAGTTTTAGTTGTGGAACCGCTGCGTACTTTTTTGGTGTCAGTTCGAATCTCGCCTAAGATAATTATTTTTTATTACATTAACGATTTTTTTTTATCCTAACTGTATAATATATGTAAATAGTATGTATCGTAAAACATTTTACAAACATCTCAACAATATTTTAACTCCAAACATACATATAAATAATTAAGTAACAATTGTGAGGCACTTTCAATTGCTACATTTATCAATTTTGTATTAAAGATACTTATCTTTACTAAATGTGTGTGATTTGCAGCAAAGACGATACATCCTAAGCACTTCTTCTTTTCACCATTTCTGTTTTCGCATGTTCTGTTGGTTAATAAATTGCTTATCCTTTTCTGCTTGTATATAATCGGTTTTGTATTAAAGATAATTATCTCTATTTTTTCGCAGTTTGGAACAAGAACCGCATGTAGTATCTTCAGTCTTCGTCATTATTGTCATTAATCACTGGTATTATATTTCCTTTGTTAAATATTTTACATAATATTTCAGTAGGTCTGACAATTGTGGATAGGTACCGTGCGTGCGATAAGTAATAAATTATTGTTGCTACGTGTAAGCAGCATCCTATGGTACGATTACTATTTGCACATTCACAACAGTAGCGTTCTATTGCCTAAAATCCAATTGAATTTGATTTATAATGAATAAAGCACTGGTAAGATTTGCTATTAATGTAGCGCGATCTGACTTCATATGGAACAATATTGTTTGTATCCTTCAAACAAAGGACATTGTTGTCTTCGTCCATTATTTCTTAAATGGTTCCAATTATCCGCGTCATAAACATCACCTTCATAACATTATTAATAATATACGATGGCAAATACTTATATTCTTTCGACGCATTGCCTGTTAGTAAGTCTTGTGTATTGAAAAGGTGATAGGAAATGCAAAAAATAAATCTTTGAATGAGGAAGAATTTCTTTCCCTTCACTTATTGTTGTTACAGAGATTTTTAAAGCTTACCTAAGTTTAACTCAGAGAATACGAGGTTAGATAAACAATGGAATTAAAAGTGCCTCGCAATTATTATTTAATTATTTATATGTATATTTAGAGTTAAAATATTGTTGAGTTGTTTGTAAAATGTTTTACGATACATACTATTTACATATATTATACAGTTAGGATAAAAAAAAATCGTTAATGTAATAAAAAATAATTATCTTAGGCGAGATTCGAACTGACACCAAAAAAGTACGCAGCGGTTCCACAACTAAAACTGCGCCCTAGACCACTCCGCCACCGAACTTGGAAATTCTTTACCTGTTCCACATGATCTCGGACACGGTAAAAAATCAATTAATTGAATTAATTCAATTTCTTTCCATTGTACACCATTTGGACGAATGCAGAAATGTTTAGAAACATTTAATATACATACTGAATAAAGAGGATACAAATATTCAATGTAAAAACTAGTTTTTCGTGCAAAATACGTCGACAGAATCGGTTTTTCATTTTTCCGAGTATGTTGCTGATTTCAAAAAAGTATGAAACTTTTTGAGGATAATAGTTATGTTATAATGTTGTTACGGTCAAAATATAAAAGTGGTGCTCTTCCTAGTTCACTATGAAATCTGCATTTTTCTGATTTTTTGGGGTTTTTCATCTTTCGTACCCAAGCTTTACATAAAAAAAATACGAAAAAATTCTCGAACATGTGGCACAATATACTTAATATGCCAGATTTTTTTTAGAATTTTTACTCGCCACTAAGTGGGAGAAATATGCCAAAAACTGATATTTCGTTTTTTCGCCATTACTACCCCCCAGATCGAGCTAGAGGGTTGAAACTTTGTGTGAAGGGGTTTTTTTGGATACCCTATCGAATGGTGCATCACAAGTCTAATTTGGTTTAAGGGCACTTTTGACCACCTTATCCGGCTATGCCCTTCACCATAAAAATTGTACAAGTTTGTGATGGTGCATTTTTTTAGGATATCCCGGGTTTTCTGTACTAAGTAAGATTTATTATACTTCAATTACATGCACTTTGCAAATGTCTACCATTTTTATTTCTTTGATACAAATAAGTATACTTTAGTCGTTGGTAGTTGTAGTGTTAATTACTGTAGACGTTGGAACTTACGTAACTATTATAAGCGGTCTCACAGACTGCTAATCTTTATTACATTACAGTAGAATCTCCGTTATATGAATTAATTAGAAGACAAAAGTGTTCGTAGGAGACAATTTTTCATGTAACAGAACAACAAGCGTTTATCACTCAACTTGGTTAAATAATCAAGATAAAATTAAAAAAAAAAAGTGAATACAAATTGTAAAATTAAAAAAAAATATTTTTGAATCTTCCTTCTTTTAGTAACAAAATCAAAGAAATCAAATTAGTGGATCCCAAATTTTGTTGACAACCTAACTACATAATTTCTTTAATATAAGTAAGTCTGCAGTATTATATTTCTATTGAGCCTTAAACCATTTAAGGTCTGTTTCCGTGGCTTAAAGTGTTTCGAAGTGAATTGATAAATCTTCGTCACTGTTATCGCTGATTTTGTTTTGGCTACCCACCACTTGGCTATAATTTAAAACATTTTTAAAACGTATATCACTTTCAAACTGAATTGTTCTCATAAATTTCGTCCTACAAAGGCAAGTAATTAGCACTATTTATACACAGTACCGTAGTAGGAATACCGTTCGTATAATAGAACGTTCAAATAATAGAGGATCATATAATGGAGATTCTACCGTATTACGTACATACATACAAGTGATGAATAAAGATCAAATCCAATTTTTCTTGTTTTATACATTAACAATGAAGAGATCCAAGTCCGATTGAATAATAGCAAATGGATTAAAGACATTTTTTTAGAATTATTTATTATCACCATTTATATGTCCTTTTAACGAAGACTTTTAAAAATGGTCTCACTGACGTGTCGTAGTAGTTAAGAGTTAATTTTATATATAAAATGTAGTATACAGTAGGTACAAAAAGTAATTTGTACAGCGTTGTATTTACTTTAATATTAAAGTACAGTGAAATCCGTTTATTATATTAATGGAAATTTTATCAATCGGCTATTATTATCGTTAGACTGCGGATTTTTATGCATTTATGGGAAATTTGAGTATACAAAAAATCAGAGAATCCACATAATATGTAAAATTTTACAACTTTTTTTCTTCTTTTTGCTTTGGATTTTTGCTGTATCTGTGAGCAAAACGTTCCATTATTGGCCATAAATGACGCCATTAAGTGAGTATTACCAACCTAAATAAATAAAAACCAAAGAAATTATTTATGTATGTACAAAAAATTTACAAAAAGCCCCAGTGGAATATGTAAAATTATACGAGATATCGTAAGTAAAATACATTTTATTTAATGGGTGAAGCAATCCTCCACACAGATTCCATTTCCGTTAATTCGTTATTAAAAATAGGAATTTGCATAAAAATCCGCAGTTCAGTTACCATAATTAGTCAGCTCCGAAACATTCTGTATAAAATTAGTTAATAACAATTCACCTATTATAGGAAAACTTCGGTTATTGGTATCAATTGTGATAATTACACTTAAGGACAAACGATAAAAATTCTTGGCATTTAAAACTTTCGTACTAAATGGACTTTTCCTTTAAAACTTTGAACTGAAACATACCTCCTATCTTTTATCCGAGTGTAGGGTAAGAATTTTTCATAGTATGAAAGAAAGGCTAGAAATGGTAACTTATGACAATTTGTATGCCTGACTTCAACTATGCAAGTCGGCAAATGTAAATAACAAAGATAGTATACCCATTAAACTATGTAGAAATGTTATAATTGTCTGCAATAAATTCAGTTCAATAATAGAAATTTCTTATCCTTTGATTAATGTTATTAGTCGGTTATTCTTATCAAAAATTGTAAGTCCCAAAGTGATCATAATCGAATCTAGGAAATTAATTGCCGATATCATATTTCTTTTTAAATTGATTAACGGTAGAACTTATTGTGCATATCTCCTTGAATTAATGAACTTACACGCTCCTTCACGGCCAGTTAGATATTTTCACGTTTCTCTTTTCCAGCTGCTACTAAAACTAAGATGGAAGATATTGATCCGATAAACTGTTTGTGTGAAAATGCGAATTCTATTTATACAGTTTTAGACCCTTTTACGGGCTCTACTGCCTCGTTCAAAAATTGCATTGTTGAGTTTTTTTTAATTGCATATGCTGTTTGTGTACGTTGTTTACTATTATTAATTTCTGATGTTTGTGGACAGATTTTGTACTCGAAATTTACCCTTCTGCAGACTACATTCACCATTTTGCAAATCAAATTCATCGTTTCAAATCTTGAAAAACATTGTAACGCCAATTATTTATTGAAGTTTTCACATGACTGTGTTTATATTTTTATAGTTAGTTTTATAGTTATAATAGAAGCATTTTGCTGCCCCAACGGTCTTTCTTAAATTGAACTTGAGCAGCCAAATTAAGGTACATTCAGATCTAATCGTTGGATATTTAAAAAACATGGTAAAATACAATATAAATATAATGCGGCACGAACTTTCCGTTCAACCCAATATCTTGGCTGATTCTTCGAAACCCGAACATTTGATGGATGTTACTAATCAGTTTGTTGCAAGCACTAGCTCCACAGATTGTCATAATTATTATACAAATATGTATATGAAATTACTATGAGCAGCGACGGAAAAAACATTACAAATGAAGCAATATTGTTAAATAAGTATTTTATGTTCATTTTTACGTGCAATGAAATTTTAGATATCGTAATAATAATTTTACATTGGATCTTATTTTTATTACAATAGTTTAAGAAAACAAATTGGTCAATAGCCAAAAACGAATAGGGTCAATCGAAGAATGAATTTGAAGTGCAAAACTTGTATCAATTGGTTATTCGGTAGATATAGAGAAGTAAATAATAAACGAATTCCACCGTATTAATTAATTCGAACCTATTTTGTCATGTTTCCGATAATCTAACGGTGCTCTTATGTAATTATAAAAATTTAGTGTCATGGAATTGAAATGTTGAACGCGATTAAAAAACATCTGTTTAAAAAATTCAAGTACACGTAAATACCTTGTGTGCAGAATCATTTAATTTGTGTCCGTATTTGATTCAATAACGTACATTTTTTTTAAAGTAACGAATGCAAAATCGATTTAGTGGCATTTATAGAAAGTAGATCACGCTGAATATCGTCGACTTGTAATATTTGGGGATTTCCTGAATTAAAAAATATGTTGTTAATTGTTTTTTGATATTTTTTATTTTTAGTTTGTCAGCATGATATTATTTCATTGGACTGCATGTGTAAATTTTTGTTAGTAAAATGAAAGATCAAAGCAAGTGAACCTTGACAAGAGAACTAAGCTCGTCTTTCATTTTAATTAGGAAAATTTTCAAAAGAGATTCATAAAAATGAAAAATAGAAACTACAAAGCAGTATGTACATCATATTATATTATGAAAAATGTATGAGACGGATGAAAACATAGAAGTCGGCAACATTATACTGCAAACAAAAACGATTTATAAAACATCTTACTGACAAAATAAACTAAAAGTTATTAGCGAATATATGGAAAGAGTGGACTTTAATAGAAATTTGTTTGATCCTCTAAATGTTGTAATTTGTATTCTATTTTAAATACTTTGTATATTTTTATGCATCATATGGAGTCCGTTCTTTTTTTGTAAATTTAAATTTGCCATAAGTGCATAAAGATCAGCAGTCTAGTCATATGTAATAGTTCCAATAAAATGAGTTCGACAGTGAACATTTTTTACGTAAACCTCCACATAATGTCATCAGCCGGTTATTTTTATCAAAAATTGCAAGTACCAAAGTGATCATCACATGCAGATTACACTTATTGTTTTATTCATTGTTTTAGTTTCATTTATGAATCTCGGTAGATCATAAAGATCATCTTCCACGTTATCTTTAAGAAGAGATTTCAGTTTGTACTTGTTGTGAAGTGCGTTATATTTCAAGCACATTAAAATTTGGAGGTCTATTGTAATAGTTAAGTAAGTTACGCTCTCTCCACCGTGAAGTTAGTTTCTTTTGACAGCAGATAAGAGTGAGATATTTTTGAGTGAATTATTTTAGTACGAGTTGTGGCGACTTGAGACCAAGCGATCTTCTTTCACAATACACAGTGACTCATAGTGAAAATCACCCATTGTCCTCGCTTATTAATATGCCTTTATGCCATGCAGTAGAAATATTAAGCAAATATGTTTACGACCGATATGATCGAAACATTAAATCTTTTACTGTTATAAAATACCTATGAAACAGCTGAAGTTTCATGGAGCAATAGTGAAACACATCATTATAAGCACATACAGCAAAAATATTGTCCATCTATTCTTGTTTAGCAAACTCAAACATTAATTTGAAAAATATATAAATTCAACATTTCATAGATTTCCCTTTACTATTTTCATTGTTACAGTTTTCAGCCAATTGCATGCTGATTTTATTAGATTTTCCATTTGTTCACTAGCAACTTTTAGTTTATTCTATTGCAGTCTAGTCATCACATTCGCACATAGTTTAATTGATATACTATCTTTTTTAAGAACATTCAACGTTTCTTAAGCTTGCCTCTCTAGTTTCATCTGTATTTTATTTACGTATTTTATAATAATTCTTGCATTGGGCACACATAAAAAATAGAAGGTATGCTTTGGTTAAAAGTAAGCTTTAAAGAAAAGGTTCGTTTGGTATGAATTTGTTACGAATTCTTATTTATCTCCAAACGTAATTATCACACATGATAGCAATAACTGAAGTTTAATTATAATAGGCGGATTATTCTTAACAATTTTGTATAGCGCGTTTTGGGACCGATTGATTATGATAACAATAGCCAATTGATAACAATTGATAACATTATCCGCGATTATAATAACTGAATTCCACTCTGTACATCAAATTCATCAAATACACCGAAAGACACAGGAAAATTTGCAACGTTCCTGAAGGGTTAAATAGAAAAGAAAAGTCTACATTCATTTCTTCCTCTTTCGTTCTTACTTCTGACCCACCCTGTATGGTTTAGGATTATAGACTATAGTCAGTCATAAAACGGAGGAGACAATTCCTTCTTTCATGGGCGTCAGTGTCTCCGTAAAAACAGAAATAGAAGACAAAGAAAACCGAATTTCTCCGCAATACTCTGACAGACAGAATTGGGCTATAGACTCGGTGTATAGCTGTGAGAATGAAGGACATTTGTCGCCACTGTTCGTGTCTGCTCCGTACCTGTTATCAGATTTATCCAAACGGACGAATCCAAATGGACTGAAATTAGACGCTGATAAATTTCAGTCTTGATAGTCTTCCGTACAGTGTTAGCTTTGCACGATGTGCTAGTCGGATAGATACGTTCGGATAATTTTCCACATTTTTCACATTTATACTAGCTCTAGTTACAGATATAGTATCGCTCATAATCATTTAAACCGCTTTAGAAATTGATGAACGCTCCTACTAATTCAATGGGATGAAAATTTAAGAGCATGGAATTAATTTGGAAGATTGGATATTGAAACACCTGTAAATTTCAAGGTTTAGACATTAATAGCTTAGAATTCGAAAGCTTGGAAATTGAAATAGTTGGAAGTTTAGTAGCTTAAAATTTGAAAGTTTGGAAATTGAAACGCTTAGAAATTCCAAGGTTTGGAAATTTAATAACATCGAATTGAAAAACTTAGAAATTCCAAGGATCGAAAATTTAATAGCTTAGAATTCGAAGGTTCGTAAACTTAAATGCTTGGCAATTCCAAGATTTGGAAATTTAATAGCTTTGTGTTCAAAAGCTTAAAAATTCTAAAGTTTGGAAATTAATAGCTTATAATACGAATGTTTGGAAATTCAATGGTTCGGAAGTTTCACAGCTTAGAATTGCAAAGCTTGGAAATTTCAAGGTTCGGAAATTTAATAGAATTACTTAGAATTTGAAGATTTGTAAACTCATATGTTTGGAAATTCCAAGGATTGGAAATTTAATAGCTTTGAATTCGACGGCTTAAAGATTCCAAGGTTTGGAAATTTAATAGCTTAGAATCCAAAGGTTTGAGCATTCAAACGCTTGAAAATTTAAAAATCTAGAAATTTAGTAGATTAGAATTAGAAAGCTTGGAAATTACAATGTTTAGAAATTTGATAATTTGAATTTCAAAACTTTAGAAATTGAAGCTTTTAGAAATCCAAAACATAAACAATTCGAAAATATAAAAATTCAAATGCTTGAAAATCCAAAGGCTCTACAAATTCGAATGCATGAGAATCCAAAACCAAAATTCAAACGTTTGGAAGTCAACAATAATTTAAATTTAAGATATGGAAAACTAAAATAAACTAACAATAAGAAAACAATGTTAACTATTGTAATAAGAAATAATTTGTGCTAAAACTGACCAAGAAGATTTACTTATCATTTATAATGTCATAGATTAATGATGTTTCAGTGCTTTTTATTTTAAATTCCTGATAGAACCAAAATAATTGTATTTAAGCAGTCGCCGTTTTATCTTGAGTAATATTTGATGAATTCTTACCCAAACATCCGATGAAAATGAATATTACGATCGTATATCCATCCTTGTTTTTCTAGTTGAAGACAACAAAAATAAGCATATGACATTTCAATTAGTTTCAACCGGGTAACGAAAACCGGATGGTGTCCGGACAGTGTGAAAACGTTGTTACAGCTCGTTTACACGACGCAGTTTTTCGACCGATTCAATTACTTTACCAAATCGATAATGGCTGAAAGCAGCGTTCACAACTTTCTGCATTTTTACCACTTACTCATTGTCAGCTGTCAAACATATGAATTAACCGATTCACTGCGGTGTGCACAAACTATTACATTCACGTTACAACAAATCGATCATTTACTGAATCGATTGTTTCACTGCCTTACGTAATACAACATATGTATATTTCGCATGTGCGTGTACATGATAAAATAGCCCAATCAATCACTTTTGACATTCGGTTTTGTCAATGATCGAAACAGTAACTGTATCATATACAGTATGAAGTGCAATTAAATTCGGTAATAACGAAATCATACTGGTACTCAAATAACATACCTATATGGGGTAAACCATGAAATGGATGATCGAATTGTTGAATTTATGTGCGTTTTAGGTTAATGTTTGAATATAGTTATCTATAATGATACATGATATATATTTTTTTTTAGATATTCATAAAAATATACGGCGGAATTCGCTTGTTATGATTACTTTGGGACTTGCATTTATTGATAAGTATAACCTGACTGATAACATTACGCAGAGGATAAAATATGTTCATTATTAAATTAATTTTATTGCAAATAGTTATGATTAGACTACAGATTCTTATACGCTTACGGCAAATTTAAATTTGCAGAAAGGAACAGATTCCATATGATACATAAAAATATACAGAATATTTAAAGTAAAGTACAATTTACAACATTTAGAGGATCAAACAAATCTCTATTAAAGTCCACTCTTTCAATTTTACTTAGGGAGATACGAATTTGCATATACATTCGTAGTCTAGTTATCACATTTGTACATAGTTCAATAATAGGTATACTATCTTTTTTAAGAACATGCAACGTGTCATAAGTTTGTCTCTCTAGCTCTCCTTCATTGTATTTACGTATCTTTTAATAATTCTTGCATTGCACTCAAATAAAAGATATAAGGTATGCTTTGGTTGAAAGTAAGTTTTAAAGAAAAGGTTCATTTAGTACGAATTTGTTAAGAATTCTTGTCGTCTGTCCTCAAGTGTAGTTATCACACGTGATACTAATAACCGAAGTTTGATTATAATAGACGAATCATTTTTAACTAATTTTATGTAGAGTGTTTTGGGACTAACCGATTATAATAACAATAGTTGACCGATAACGTTATCCGTGATGTCCGTTATTATAGTAACCAGATTCCACTGTAATTACGTTCTCTTTATATATTATTATTTAATTAATTCTGAAGTGCAATACGCATAAAAACCTAATAAATGACCTTTTTTTACAATCATGATTCAAGATTCCACTAAGATTCAACCTTTGTTTTCAAAAACAATTCCATTTTATCGAAAATGTGAATAATGTTCATTTATAACCATTTTATAATTTTTGAGCTTATAGTTTACACTTCTTTGTCTAATGGCCATTCACTGGTATGCGGTTAATTATTCTTTGAAATCTCGTCGAATGCATTAAAGAAATTGAGTCAGGAATTTTAATTAGTCTCGTGCAACTATATATAGGATAAATCATTAAATGTATATAAAGATAAAACTGTAAAAGAGCCAGCATTGCAACAAATTGAATAGGCATATGTATATACGCATGTAAATTAAATTTTTGGTAGACATATTGAACTGTGTGAACGCTGCTTTCGGTTATTACCGATTTGGAAAAATGACCGAATCGGTCGAAAAACCGTATCGTGTGAACGAACTGTTAGGCCCTTTACACACGGTCGACCACACGAAGTTCATGAAAATATATGAATGATTACACACTGGTCGTCGACTGGTCTCGACGATCATCGAGTCGATAGCGACCACGAAAATGCGTGCGACACATAGGCGACTTGCTGGTCACTGCGACCACTCAAATCCATTTGAACAAATGCATGTCATTTGTCGAGAAATTATTTGATAAACACAAAGACGGGGCACAGATAAGAAATGCAATACGATGAATGTCAAAAAAACATTTAAGGATTTATCTTGTTCAGATTATTCTAATCGTGATAATAAAAAGGTACAACGGGAAAAAATTGTAATAACGGATGAACGTAGTAGATGCTTTCTTTCCGTCTTCCTTTTTTCCTTCGAAAGTAATTTCTTAATTATGCCGTTAAGCCAAGACTAAAACTTTTGCATAGTCCTAACAGAATTCCATGTAAATCAATGTGGTTACCAATGATTTCTCTGGATCGACGTGAGTGCTTCAAAACAGAAAGAGCTACCACTATGCGGTTAGCCAAACTAGGTACTGTTTTATCCTGAATGACTTTTATTCTACCAAATCCATCTTGTTACATAATATAGCAGTTTTAAGAATGAATCAAGGAACTCAAACCTTTCATATTTCTTACGTACTACACGTAAGTTGTTGAAGAAGCTAATGCCCTATGTTTCCTTTCTCGGAGACTATTTGTTCAAAATGTATGTGAAATTCACGCACAGTAGTCTTGCTCTGGTGCCCTCCAATTTTCATCTTTTTAAGCTACTAAAGAGTGCGCTGCACGGGCACAGTTTGAAGATTCATGGAGAGAGGATACGGCTACGTGAACAGGAAACAAGATTCCGCAGGAAAGACATGCATGCACTTGTTTGGCGTTCGCGTAAGGCTGTAGAAGTGAATGGATATTGTGCAAAAGAACACCACACGTAAAGGAAACATCTAGTTCTATTTTGCGTGAATTTCATATGCATATTTTGTGAGTACTTAAACAGTTGCTTAGAAAAAGAATGCAGGGTATTACTTTTTCAGCAAGCCTCTTATTCTATTAACCGTCTATCCCCCCCTCCCCCAAAAAAGAGGATATTCTCATACTCACTTTGACGAACTCTACAATTGGATTAAAAAAAATGATAACAAAGCGACCTAAAACTTTTTTTGTACAATCTTGCGTAGTATCGAATTGTTTAGTATTTAGTAATAAACTAATATTTCTATTTAAAATATTTTAATAATTATTTAAAAATCGTGGATCTTTTCAAACGCTTTAAAAAAACTATTTCATTGATTAAACTACGTGTGATGCCACAATTATACAACATACAGAGTGGTATAGCGTGATTTGCCGTTTTAGGGTGCAAAGGGCAGTGTATTGGTCAACAGATCTATTTTATAATGCTTTGTAAATCTTTTGCAAAGTATCGTTTATATTTTTAGGTTTTCTAGAGAGAGTTATGGAGACTATTATAGGTTATGCCTCTATTCAGAGAGACAGACCAGTTTCTATTTAAGATATGTCCTAACGTTTGCCTATATGAGTGTGACGTCACGAACACGTCGGTGCCAATTTCAAAATGTGTAACCTTTTAAATAAACCATTTTTTTCCTTTTAAATAAAAATATATTTTTCAGACGTAGGAGAAGAAATTACTGTAAAAGTCATATATGTACCTATAAACTACCAAATCCTAGTGTTAGTTAAAAATGCTTTTTTTATCAATTCAGCAAAGATCCACTGAAAACGGAGGGTAACCCCTTGCAAGAACCCCCATAAAAGGAACAATCGAACAGCCGACTAACCCAGGAATGTTCTCTCTGTTACAGAAAAATGAAAGCAACGCAACTCAGGTCGCCCTGACGAACCTGGAGCTAGACGCAGCGGGGATGTACAGTTGCGAAGTATCCGCGGACGCGCCATCCTTCCACACGGCCATCGTCTACGCCACCATGAACATCGTCGGTAAGGGACTATGTTTATTAACCCCAGGTAACCCAAGACGGGGGCCAGCTTTACTCGAACTGCTGGCTACGTAGTACATAAAACGGAAGATCGCTGTGTACATGTGTATACGAGCACGTATCCATAGACGTTTGGCCGTGTTGGCTCGCGCGCGCACTTTCGAACTGCGAATTAATGCCAGCCGCCGGCTCGGTGGACTTAAGGGCTTACGCGAATCGCTGTGGACCGAGCCGAAGATAATACTGCGGGTACACGCGGTGGAATGAACGGGAATTAGGTGTCTTAGATGCTCCGGGAATGAAGCTACCCACGGTTAGGTTTTGTTTCTCTTCTTTGAGCCCCTAACCTTTCCCATCGGAACCCTACGAAATTGGGCGCACTCGAAGAAATTTATATCGACCTTCTATTTCCTCTCGGTTCTGTTTATTTTTTTTTCTTTTTTTTTGAGGATTAAGGATTTGAGAAATAGGGAGGATTTGATAAGATAAGGGAAACGGAGAACGTTTGTCAACACTTTGCAGTTCGTCGAGCGACAAATTGAAGAGAGTAACGGGGTAACGAAGTTTTAGTTCGCAGGGGGTTATCCCCTTTGTGCGCGCTTGTGTAATGGCAAATTTAAGGACATTTCGTTTGACGATGCATTCTGTGTTATCGAAGTGAGCAAAGGGACGATTGCAGTTATCATTTTGCTGTGTGACGACCCAAAACTTGTTAAGCGGTGTAATTAAGGGGCTAACAGGGGAACGTCTACGATATTTTACAACTCTAGAACCAGATAACAAACTGAAATCTGCCTGAATTAAAGGAAATTCTCTGTTGATTAAAGTCAATATTCAGTGCTTTCGGTATCGTAGGATGTCAGCGAACTAAAAATTCCTTTTCCGATCGTATTTCATGTAAAGTCAAGGCAAACAAATTGTTATTTCTATGCACTTATTTATCCGATATTTTAAAATGCACGGATGAAATAACGAAACTGGAAATTATGAATCCTTTTGTTAACTATGAAACACTATGAAATAAGAAAAATTTCTTATTTTTATCATCTTGTAGCGTCTTGCAACGTAACGAAATTTGTTGACTGGTGACCGTCGAACGACCTACGCGTTGCTAGGGAGTAGATCGCCCGCGATTCGCCCGCGACTCGCCTGATCACAGTCAGGCGATGGATACGCAAAATTATTTATCCGCCGCTAAGGTGCGATTCCCGCGCAATTCGCGGAACTGTGGTCAGGCGATGTGTAAACAGCTATCGCGTTGCCAGGAAACGCGCTACCCATAAATAGAGGTGGCAAACCCGAGACGCGGACACTTGCAAAAGATCGAGAAAACGATTCAGTACGCGTCAACCGGCGAATGATAAATAAACGTTACAAACATACAAAGTTGTGTTCATTAACACATCTACCTTTCCCCCTCAATCTCGTATATAAAATTAAAGCAGACGAATTGTCACTTGGATGAAGTCATTTATATAATACAGTGGAACCCGATAATTATAATCAGAGATAATACTATCAATCGGTTACTGTTATAATGATCAATTGGTTCCAAAATACTGCAGAAAATTAGTTAAAAATAATCGATTATAATCAAATTTCGATTATTGGTATCAATTTTGATAATTACACTTGCGTATGAACGATAAAGGTTCTTCGCAAATTCATGCTGTGGCGGCTCTCCTGCACCTACCACTAGAGGGACATACGAAATAGGACTTTCTCGAAAGCACTCGCTCCAACTACCTCGTCCATATACAGTACTGCCTTGGATATTAGCCGAGGTTTTGCCTTGGATATTGGCCGGTCGCTATCCCCACCAGTTCTTGGAACTGGCTTTGGAACTGTCCCGGTGGCCAAGTACATATGTTTTTACACCTACCGTGAACTGTCGATGCGCCCTGCTGTGTATCTCTATCTCACTCGCTCTCCGATGAACAAGGAGACACTCAAGCTTTCTTGAAAGATCTACCTCCCTTCAACTTTGGCCAGATTCGGTCCCGAACCTCGGCCAATATCCAAGGCAACACTGTATATACCGCCTTTAACCTTCCTTCCAATATCCCAACGTCTAAGGCAGGACCTGCTAGGTAGTCTTATTGATGAGTCCACTAGCAGGTCCAGGACGAAACGCAACACCCTTCCTTTTTCCTATCCTATCCCCTCTCCACAGCTCCACACATACTAAATGAACCTTTTCTTCAAAACTTACCTTTAACGGAAGCGCATCTTATATTTTTTTCGCGAGTGTATAACAAGAGTTAATAGAGAATACGCAAATAAGTAACAACAATGAACTGTGTAGAAATGTCATAATTATTTATAGTAAATTGAGTTCAGTAATAAAAATTTGTTATCCTCTGTATAATGCTATCAATCAATTATTTGTATCAAATAAATGCGAGTGATCATAATAAGCGAATTTCACTGTATATCAAAACACGAGTTACAAGTAAGAAAATACAAAATCGGAATTCAAAGAAATTTGCTATAAATTGAAGCGTTGGGTGCTACCAGGTTTCACCAGTTTGGAAAGGAAAAAAGACAAATTAATCGTTTATTTATTAATTTTATGTCACGTATATATTTTATGTCAAGTATTTGTATCATTTAACGATGAATTACGACTAAAATTCAATTGAGATAGTAATATTCGTTAAATCACAGAACATACGAAAACAGATTTAAGCTATTTCTGTGATTATCGAATATTTTTGTGAAAAAATTATATAAAGTTTAAATAAAAGAAACATTATGTACATATAGTATTTTATGCGTGACAAATAACATAAGAACACTTTAATAATAACACGAATAACACGGAAAAGATGCGTTGAGTTGCGGGGGGTGCAACACTGTTCATTAGACATTGAAAATTAACGATCAAACCTTAACCCTTTCATTACTATTGGCGCATTATTGATGACTATACTGCGAATGTTTTCTTCAAATTCAAACGGTTACAGACATCTAATTGTTCTAATAATTTAAGTAGAAATGAGCTTTACCGCCAGAATATTATAACATATATTTGACTGTGGATACTTTACATATTTTTGCGTATGATATGCATTCAAAAATTTTGTACACATTTCAATTTCGCATAAATGCATAAACATCCGTAATCTATCAATGGCTTTTACCGATCAATTTTGCTAATTAAAAACACTAATAGCGTCTTGAAACACTTCAAATTCTTTGTTGTCTTGGAACAAATTGGAAGAATACGAATTTAACGCAACGAAATTCGGTATTTTGATGAATTTTGCATATTCTTTGATTAAGATCCGCCGTAGCAAAGGAGTTGAACGCATATTCTAGAAATCCATTTTACACATAAGAAGTCGAAGAATACGATTATAACGAAACTCACAGAAACAACTTAACTCGTGTTAAGATGTTTGGGTACCTAACGCTTCAATTATAAAATGTTAATATTTATACTTTTAGTCATAGACAAATTATTAGGTCATTTCATAAGTAGCAAAAATATTTTTTTCTTAAAAAAAAAATCGGTGAAACGAAGTATTAAATGTATAATCGCAGCGACCGATATTTCTCCATTTACTTGCTAATCTTTCAGTTACTCTTTTGATATCATTCATTTATTTCGCTATCGAAATTTTTGCTCGCTTGCATTACTTATGGAGTGACCTAATAAAGGTTCCTTTTTCATCGCGCTTTACGTAGGATCGAAATTACTTTCTTAATTTTGATGCTTTCATTTATACATAATTGCCATTTGTTCGGATAGAATTAGGGTTTAACGAGCGCTTTACGACGTCGTTAAATTTCTCGTCTGCGTTAAGCAATGCGCGACAAGAGCAGAAATTTCCAAATTGTAAGAAGTAGTACAGCTGTGTTGACGGCTTATCAGAAAATATGATTAAAACACCATTGGAGAGAAAAGTAAGGCAGAGACTGTTACGCAGTGATACATCCACAGGCAGAGTTGGTTAAAGCGGAATTAGGCTAATGAACTGCAACATTCTCCAGCGAGCTTAATAAGAACGTTCAAACTTCCCGGGGAAAAGCTTCAGCGTGCAAATTATTGAATTTTCATAAAGCAATCTTGTTTTTGATTCATTAACGTGGGATGGTTTGAAATTCATGATCCGGTGGTATACATTACGCCGTATCTAAATTTCATCTTGTTATGAATCGTCGAATCCCTCTTTATATAAATATTCACTTTCGACGTCGCTTTTCAAACGATTTATTTATTTATTTTATATTCGCTTGTGTGTCCGCGCTAACAAACAGATAGAATTGTCAGCGCTCTGTTTTTTCAGACACGACACGTTGTTGGAATTATAAACATACAGATACAGTGCGCGATAAAGAGATAGAACACTTTAGATATTTCCACAGCGGCGTGCATATATGGATAGAGACAATTAATATTCAAAATTTATAGGACGTTTATAGAGAATTTGCAATGAACCAATAAAATTTAAGAGCAAATGTTTCCATATTTAATCGTACGATTTGAAAATTATGTTTCCGTATATGTTCACCGCTGTATACACTTTCTACAATTAAAAGAACAAATTATACATTTTTTTAAGAGATATTTTGTAATTAAAATAAACCAAAAAATGTACTAGTAAATTGTGTAATGTATTGAAAGAGAGGAGAATTAAGAAATTCTATAAAATGATTTTGAAATAATTGCAGTGGAATTCGTTTATGTTAATCGCAGATAACGTTATCAATCGGCTGTTGATATCGTAATAAATCAGTTCCAAAATACTATGTTAAATTGGTTAAAAATAATCTGTCTTCTATCATCAAATCTCCACCAATATATAAAATAAATAATGCATACGAACAGACAACAACAATATATATATATATATATATATATATATATATATGTATATGTATATGACAGTATAAACAATTATTATACAAAATTTGTAGGGACACAATTTGCAATGAATCAGTAAAATTTAATAGCAAATGTTGCCATATTTAACTCTTTTCAACACCATATATTTTAAAAAGTACGTATCCGTATGAAAGAATGGAATGAAAAGTATTGCCTTCAAATTTATAATTTCAACAAAAATCAATGCATTTTAATCCATTGAAAATAAAAATGATGTTTGAAACTTACTGTTTAACGTTACAATTACCAACGACTAAACTATATTTATCTGTACCAAAGAAAGAAAAATGATAGATGATTGAGAAAATATAATGATGCAGCTGAAACGAATCTTTGTTCGTATTTTCTGCAGAAAATCACGGAATGTTCTGAAAAATAAGTGTAGTAACGTGATAATAAAAGTATCATGTAATACGTGTTTTGAATTCGTCTCGATGTCCTCTAGAATATATTGAAAAGATCACGTGCTCTTGTTTGTTTAATTCAAGGTAACCTTGACTTCGCTATGAAAACAAACTGTGTTCGACATTCTTTTTATCGACATCTATTGTGCATCCTACATTGTTCAACTTTTGTTTTAATCTCTTTTTGTCAGACGATTGTACAGTCTATAAAAAAAAAAATAATGCGTGGGTGCAATATCTACGAAACTTGGCATCTAAGAAGCGGAAGATTGCATTAATATAAACATATATAGTCATATCCGATACGCGTTTGCCTAAAGTTTCTTAGTATCGTTTGGATTATTGAGAAATATGAACCTTTTCAATATGAGTACTGCATACGCCAAACAATTTGAAGTATTGTCAATGCGTTGAACTGATCGCCTCAATCATCCAATGCCAATCCGATCGGAAATATTTTATCCGTTATGAAAAAGCTTCAAGAAAGATGTGTTGCAACATTAAAGACCCTAGTCCTTCGCATTCGAAAAATATAAGATTCCTTTTCGGTTTCGTACACTGAAATGGTGGTCGAAAGTATGCCTAAATGTTGTGAAGCAATAATTGATAACGATGGAGATTCGGCCCACTATTAACTAAGTGTGTATTAATTTTTTAACGGTACTTTTGATCTGCATCAAATTTTTTACAAACGAGTTAATTTTTATAAAGATATATCATGCGTCGCGTTAGAGATAACACCCTGAATACTAAAGAATATTTCGGATTTAGTTCTTCGTCGGAACGATAGTTCGTCGGAATACGCACCCAGTGTAACCAACGTTTAGTCACGTTCGTCCGATGAATATTTCGGATTTATTCGTCAGAACGATAGTTTGTCAGAAAACACATCCATTGTAACCGTAGTCTAACGCAACGATTTCATCATCACACATTGGAAAATTTCATTTTCCACATATTTCACATATGTGACACACTGGAAAACTGTTCCATTATATTCTATCGTGTTCATATTTCTTATATTTCAATCACATATAAGTATAAATCTGCAGAACGTTTTATAAAAATTCGCAAAATGAGGCCTGTGGTAGTGTTTTCTCCGCGGCGTAGTAGCGAACGTGTGAAAGTACCTTGACTCTTGTACAAGTTATAAGCTCGAAGGCATTTCATTCAATCCACGTATCTGTATTTTCTAAAAACATTATACAGTTATTGTATTATATTGGGTTGGTAAGAAAGTTTTGTCATACCTTAAACATGTATAAAAGTAAAATCTTATTTAAACAATGTACTTCCTATTTTTTTCTACCTAGTTTCTTCATTCCATTCTTGAATAATTTTACATTATTTTTAACCAAGAGCTCGCTTAAACGAAATTTTCTGCTTCCAAATTTTCGTATTTCCTTTTAGTAAAAGAATTTCGTAAGGGCTCAGAAATGATAATAACTTTCCAATATTAGCTTAGTCTACTATTCGTAATATTTTCCCCTAGTTTATAATGAATTCTTACATTTACACTGATAATACATAGTAGTGTTTAAAAAATGCATCTTATTTTTTTCCATTTCAAGCCTGTGTTAAACATATTGCATAAACGTATTGCAATCAACTGCCACATTGTAGGAAAACGATAAAAGCCTTTTCACATTGTTCGGTTCGTGTCGTTCAGTTTACAAAAATAAATGAAATGTCATATACCTGCCTTCGCTGTTTCTAACTAAAAGGTAAAGGATCGCAATATTCACTTTTAACCGGACGGCGAATACCGGGCAATGTGAAAAGATTCTTCGACCAATATAATAATAGACAGTGGATCATCATGCAAATTTATATTTTTATAAACGCAAATATAGAAGTGAAAGTTTAATACTGATTAGTTTCACCCTCTAAACGTTACAAAGTACACAAAGAATTGTATGCATTGTATATCTTTTTGCACTTTTAAATTTTCCAGAAATGCATAAAAATCCGCAGTCTATATATTATATCAATATATCATTAAACGGACAGAAGATATTTTCATTTTTATTTACAGCAATTTTATATTTTTCAGATCAGAATAACAGAATTGCAATTATTTAGCACCTCCTATTTCAATGCAAACAAAATTCCGGTCATAAAGGGTTAAATGTCTGTTGCTATGCAGAGCGTATAAAATATAAATTTTCTCGTTTGAATTATAGAAATATATTATGAATATCTAAAGTCCGCGAAAAAACTGGACGAGAAATACAAGCGAACATTGTTTCGAATTTTCGTGTATGAACGAATCAAAACTTCGAGAGAAACTTTCCTGGGATACTTTATTTCCAGTGATCCCGAGTATAGAGGTTGGAAAATTTTTCTGCCAAAGTAATATCGCAAGTAAGTTCGTGGGAACGAATTGGGGAGGAATTTTTCGATATAAAACTGCTCCCAATATTTATATTCCGAATGTTTTTATTATAGAAAAATATCGAAAGGTTCCACGGAATGAGGCGTGAAGGCTTCACTCATAAATTATTCCTTCGCTCGTTCTTTTTTTATTTTCGTTACCGTCAAAAATTACCTTGCCGTCGAAAAAAATTCGCAGGTGCATATGAAATTTTGTTTACAGCAAAGAAGGCGCATACTTTGATAGGAATATCTCTCCCTATCTCGAAATGTCTAACGCAGAGGAAATATTTACAACTACGACGCACTTCGCTTGTTCCCCATTTTTTCAACTTTTAATAAGTCCCAAATTTCGAGGCAAACAATAATAAAACAGCGCGTGTACGCGTGCACACGGTAAAGGAAAACTTTTTTATCAGCGCAACCGAGGGAAGTTTCCCTATCCTTTTCACATGTTTCGTTCCTCCACGCAAGACCGTTCACTTGAATTCTCCCTTACAAAAAAGAAAAAAGAAAAGCAAAACAAAACAAACCACAAGAAAAAAAACAGGACTCTCGCAAATCACGAAAACGATACCAAACAAAGAAAGGGAAGATAAGGGGGGGGGGGGGAAGAAGAGGAACACGCGAATCCGTTGCTGCTTAAACGCTCTGTATATCCCCCGCATGTAAAAGCGAAACTCGGATTGCTCGCGCGCGAATCTCCTTGCTTTAACGTTCCACCACACGTATGTACACGAACATATTTGTATACGCGTACCAAATGCGAAAAATATCAAACGCACGATGTTTGGAAACACTTTGCCGGAAATATTTGGCACGCTCGAAAGAGGGATCGGGACAATGCTGTCTCTCTTACGAATGCATTATTCCGATATCGAAATGCGAGCGTGAATTGCCAGGCATAAAAGAAGAATTTTTCATCAGCCGTGCTCTGGTGCAGCTCTGGTACAGGGATCTATCGGCCCGGTTCCATACACAAACACATACAGCATTGGTTTGGTTGGTTGCATCCGGGATTCTTGAAAAGTTTCTCCCCCCGGATACCGCGAATGCACTGTACACACGCATACACATCCATACGTAGGAACGGTCGAACGTCAAAGCAGCGTTTCGAACATGCTTCGCATACTTCCGGCCCCCGTGTGTACCTGACGTCTCTTGTTCCGCAGAATTACCCTCTCAAGGGCCGTCGATACACGGGTTAAGGAGGAAATACCGGATCGACGATATACTACGTTTGAACTGCACATCCGAACGGAGTAAACCCGCGGCCAATCTCACCTGGTACATCAACGACCAACAAGTACGGTTTGGTATACGATCTTCTGAATAGCAACTACGAATTCCTACCCTACTCTCTATCTCCCTGCTTCCTATAAGAAGCTCCTTTTGCGTTCGAAGCTCAGCCTTTCCATCATCCCCTTTTCCCTTCTCCGTTTCACTGAATGAAAATTCTACACTACTACCGTACCACTTGTAGGGAACAATTAGGGAATTGTGTCTGAGATTTCGGAGATTGAGTTAATTGTTAGAGAGGTGGTGGAAACGGCGCAGTTGCAGAGTTCGATAGCTTAACACGTTCTCCGGAAGCTCCACGGTCAAGTTACTGGTCGCGATACTCGAACACAGCTAGCTATTGATTGCGTTGAATTTCTCCTTGTTCGCTCCTCGTCTCTGGTTTTATCTTTCTCATCTGAAATAGAATGGAATTGAATTAAGAAATTGAAAGAAATATACGCGGAAGGAGAAGATGGGTCGGATCGCTTGTTCACGCTTCGCTCGGCTATTTCGCGCGACTCGATATAGGAAGATGTTGATCACGTTGAATACCGGCTCTCGTTTCCCCCGTCTGATTCGTTTCATCGCAGTCGGGGTATTATTGAACAAGGAAATTGAATTTCTACAAGTCAAATACGCAAGGAGAAATAGCTGAATTAGATGAAACATATATGTTTCACTAGGATGCTATGCGCAGTCATGTGTAATAAATTTAATCCTGAATAAAGGCGGATTAAATTAAAACCGAGGAAATTTTTGTTTATCGCGCTTTATTTATAAAACGTACAAAATTACAATATCGAAGTTTTTTTAATCTAGAAGAAGGAAATCTAACGAAATATGCAGTGGATACGTACAGTTAGTCGCAAAAGTCTACGTACAGGCTTTAAATTTAAACTGTTGACATATTTTAGAACATATTTTGGAATAACAAGAATGGTGCGAAAATGTATGATATATTTGTAAGAAAGATTCTTAGATGAGATTTTATAAAGTAAGCCTCATTGATTACACGAATGAGGTTGTTTTATTTAACCATGCTAAACAAACTATAGCATGTTAGAGATATATTAATAAGAGTAAAAATTTATAAACGTATTATAGTTATAACAATAAGTTTTGTATACTTTAATTCAGGTACGTAGATTTTCTTTAGATAGAATTGATGGAAAAAATAAAACCATTTTTGTGGAATACATCCAATTTTGATTAATACACAAGTTAATGGCCTTGAAATGTTCGAAACTCCTGCAACTTTTTAAATATTTGAAATTTGTAGGTTTATGTAGACTTTTGCGTCTGACTGTAATGCACCAGCGCATATAATGCTCATAAATTGCTTCTTATTTTCTTTTCATGTAGATCTTTTTAAAATCAACGATAATTGGCATTAATTAAATATCTTGCGTACAAGTTTAAACAATCCGAGGAATTGCGATTTCCTATTTGACTCGATATTTTAAAATCAACTATGATTGCCATTAATTAAATACATTATTTAAAAATTTAAGCGATCCGAATGCAGTACACATTGTAAATTATGTTTGACTTCTCTCTCTGTTCATTCTCTTATGTTTCATAATTTATCCAGCTGTCTACGCTTTTTCAGGTCACTTTGAAGTTTCAGATTTTCCGTGAGACTAAGAATGGTCATGTTTGTTCAGCTGGCCAAACCGTAGGCTATAGAATATTAAACCTAGGGGAAAGGATCTATCGTTAATTCCTGTCTCCATTGACAGATCTCGTTCATCGTAATATTAAATTGTAATACTTCAACATATTTATAATGCATAAAACTAACTGCCGTCGTTTCGATCCTCCATTCCTTAATTATTTCGAGTAATTTATAAAATTTTATGCCAAAGAGAGCAGGAATGTAATATGCTGCTAATAAAATGTGAAATATTTTGCACGACTTTTCGATATCTGCACTGAAGATGAATACGTGCATTCTGATTGCAAATCCAGAGATTTGATTTTGTAATGAAATGTTACGTAACGAAGCTTTATAAATGAGTTTCTGCGCTGTCTGTTCTTTTCTCATGAATGATATGCTTCAAAAAGGTAACGCTGCGAGCGTAGCAGCGTTGTGACGGAAAAAATAGAGGGAATAAATGGTGCTCTTTGGACGTGTAATAACACCGTTATCAAATATTACCCTGTCAAATCGGTTGTCAATCAATCGCATCACTTTCCACCGATAAAATTGCATCGCTGTTCGAAATTCCAACACTTTTGGCGTACATCGATACTCTTCATTAACGTTTGAAAGGAAATTGTTTGTTCGTCTTCTGCTCTTTCGAAACTTTGCCGATCTTCTTGAAATCAGATTGCTAGGATTAAAAGGAAATATTGAACTTCTCTCGACAGTTATGAAATACAAAGAGATAAGTTGTTTCAATGTTCTTGTAGTGGTACAACATTTTTCTCGATAATTGAGAAGATTGTAGTTAACAAGGGGTCTATTAATTGTTACCAGTTCAAGTGTATTCAGGAAGCACATCAAAGTTCAGGCAAACAGTAACTGTAAATGTTGTTATCCTTCGCAACTCAAGCAGCTGCTAACATAAGATGAGAAAGCACGTGTACTCATACAACCGTGGCTTTTAGGCAAAGTTTCATGTAATGTTGCATCTTCATCTCTTGCACTGGCCGTTTTATTATTATCCTTCACGTTTAATTGCTTTCCATTCGAAATCGATTAGGTTGGATCGTGTCAAATATCGTTTTTGCGATACAAAACATTTTGTAGTGTTTCCATAATATATATATGATGCGAGACGTATAGATATTAGAACTTTATAGCTATGAAAATTTTACGAATTTCACTTTAATACTTAACCCTCATCCGTTCCACGTGTCAGTTTTACACATTTTCTATGTACGGTAGATAATTACATTATTCTACCATTTCTAAAACAGTATATCTGATACATCACTTCATTCTATGTGAAAAATGAGAACGAGCTACAGTGTAAATATTAATTTCTTTATTTCTGATAAAATTTTGTACCGGTGATTGTGAAAGTGGTATAAGTCAAGAATTTAAAGAAATTTAATTTATCACTTATTTTATATTACGAAAATATAGTAAGTAGCTATCTTCTTCTTTATGTTTTAATTTGCACCACTTTCTTAGTCGCTAACAGAATTAGCAAAATTAATGGCTTATCTTTTTATTTCGTTGATGTTTTATCATTGTGTGAATTTGACACACGAGAGATACATTAAGTTGCGAAAATGGGGGACGGATGAGAGTTGGTAAATACAGTTTCAAGTAGATTTTGTATAATGCAACATAGATTAATTTCCTGACTTATTATTACATAACAATATCTGGAGATTAAAGATCATTTTAACAGGTATCTAACATTTTATTATTTTAAACTCCAGATTAATTTATTCACAAGTAACTATTTCGCGTACGTAAACTATGTGCGTATCTTTAATTATCGATGCTCCGCATGCGAATATCGCACTATAGTCAAAAGGTTAACGCCCTTAAGTTTAGTGCCTAAACTATAAAAAAAGTACTATAATAAAAAAATATATCGTTTTTCTAGAGCGTCACACTAAGAAATTGCATCAAACTTGCTTTTCAATGTGATTTATAATGATTGGCGATGAAGTGGAATTTAAAGAATAGGTAGTACCTATTAATTTAAAACATTAGAAAAATGACATTTTATCTAAATCAATTTAATATTGCTAAATTAATCATTTTGAAGGTGTACAAAATTTTGAGTAACCCTGAAAATTCTTTGAAATTTCTTGTAGTCTTCCCAAACAGAATTCATTGTCACCATCCTATTTTACACTAATCCTCAAACACCATACTTTACACCCTTTTATTAACTGAACTTATTAGTAGACTGCGGATCTTTATCCAAATTTATTTTGATTTATCTGTAAACAGAAATAAAGGAATGTTATATAAACCACTTAACTGCTTACCTTACTATAATTGTGCTCTGAATTATGTCAAATTTTAAACAAGAATGCATAGTTTTGGGGATGAAATTTAACTTGAAGCCTAATTTTGGCTTTAGGTTGTACGATTCAAGGTTGTTAAATAAATATTGCCTATAATATTCAAATGATTTGTGCATTCAGTGATTAGCTAATACTAGCATAAGTAAATAATAAAATAACTATAGGACTTGGTGTATTTCACTTTAGATGCAGCTATACTTCAAACTTGCTTACTAATAGTTTTCAAAGTAGCCGACGTATGCCGAGAAGGACGTAAGTCGGGATAGATTTTATGCACTTACTACTTACGTACTATGCGTCTCACAAGAATTCTCACGGGACGCCACAAGGATATGAGAGATGTGTGCTTCGATGTGTCTCCGTCCCTTCTTCGCTTCCCATTGTTTCGGACAATGATACAAACGCAGTCAGACACGAAAGTCTGCATACACGTTCCAAATTTCAAATATTTACATACTTTAGGACGAATATTAGACGAATAAAAATGATGGGAAAATTCATAAAATATAACTTTGCAAGTAAGGAAGATTTCTACAACGTGTTTCATAAGAGAATGATCATTGAGAATATGAATAAAAGTGTTTGCAAAAGCGTAAGTGTTATTTTATTTATACGTAATAAATAATAAACCGTTACAAATGTATCAGAAGATATAACAATGTACAAACATGATTACATCGATAAGTTTTGTGTATTTTAGTATATACATACGTACGTAGATTTTGTTGTAATCATATTTTCAGTTTATTCATATTTTTTTAGTAAACAAATGGAAAAAATATCGCCGCTTTTTAAACCTCTATTTAACTTTGATCAACAAATAAACTGATATTTGTAAACTGATCAAAACTCCCGGTATCTTTCTAAATATTTGAAATTTAGGAATGTATGTAATCTTTTGTGACTGACTGTAACCTATGTATACTTAGAAGTAGACTACGGATTTTTATGCAAATTCGTATTTTTAAAAGCATAATTAAAGAAGTAGAGCTTTAGTAGAAATTTATTTCATTCTCTAAATCTAACAATGTATGAATACTTTTGCTATTTTATATATTTATTGCATGCTACGTGCATTACACAATTTTTTGGCAAACTTAAATTTCCCATAAATGTATAAAAATCCGCAGCCTATTTGTAATTGTGTCGCAGAAGGTGACATGTACTTTTCATATTGTACATACTTACACGTGTACTTTTCTAACACAGTTTTTATAAGATTTACCAGTTCATTGATCTTAAATGTTTTCAATCCATCATTAAAGAATTTTACGGCATAAAATTATATTTATAAATTTATGTATTTATATAATTTGTTTATTTAATAGGATAATTTATTCTTCATTGATGTATACAATGTTATTTTGCAGCTATTTTTAATTCGAAACTATATCAGAATATAAGGGATACATAGAAATTAGCAAATAAATACTTTTCTTTAATTTTCGCCACTAAATGTACATGTTCAGTATCTCGACAAGACTTGAATATGAAACTAACAATAAATTTTGCAATCAATGCGCAAGTTTGAAAGGACGTAAGTCGAATTATAACTGTATTTTGTATACTTTTCCACATATATGCACAGCGTACTTTTCTGAATACTCAAATGTTCTATGACCGCATAAAGATCGGCAGTCTAGTCGTTAGCAATCCATTACTCACCACCACAAAAGACCAACCCCGAAACGTCGTGGAAACCTTATTACCCGGAACATTCCAGTCGATTGGCGAATTCCTGTATGCGATGAAGCCGATTAATCGACCAAAATTTGTCCTTAAACCGACACCGTGACATCCCAATTAGTTATCAGCCATCCCCGTGGGAGGCAGAACATTTTAAGGTATATTCCCCCTACGTTTAACCTGTTCAATTGTCACGCAGCCGTTGAAGCCGCACGTCCGCACATACAGTCCCTTGGACACGAACGAGTCCGAGTGGCAGATTTCCCAGATCGGCCTTCAGTTTCTCGTTACGCACAACCATTTCGCTGGCGGCAAGCTGAAGATACGATGCAGTGCCTCGATATATGACATTTACTGGCAGAGTACCGAGGTCAGCACCGAAGAGGACAGGCCCAAGGTGATCCACTATGAACCTGCAGCCACGATCGTAGGAATCAACTATTTGCAACCGCCACCAAACTTTCAGACCGGCCAGAAGAAACCTGATGGCCACGCAGGAGTGAAAGGTAACTTTGCATATTTGTTTTCAAAGGGTTTCAGTGGTTCTCGTGTTTGTTTTCAAAGAGAGTTCAAAGGGGAGTTGGAGAGGTTAAGTCTGATAATAGACTTAGCTAGTTTGGAAGATCGCAGTTTTTGATGTCTTTAGCTTGGGGTGCTTTCAAGGAGGGTGGGAGGGTTCAGAAGGGAGCACTTGTGTCACTGATTGAACCTTTGATAGCGATACTGTTGAGGGTTGTCTCGCGGAGATCCTGGGGTTGATTTCTTCCGTATCTTTTCTTGTGCACTTGAACTTTTTATTGGTTATTTGGAGGAGGATTATTGTGGTATCGTACAGGGTGAAGTATCTACGTGTCGGAGTAACCATGATAGATACGAACATTTCCTTGAGATTGGGATACGATGAGGTTGCTGTTTTTAAATAGAAATAGTGGACAGTGGATGCTTATGCAAATTTAGATTTTTATCGCAAGAGACTAAGAAATGGGATCTAAATATTTTTGTTCTGCTTCACAGGTATCGGTTAATGAATGCAATTCGAAGATTTTGTTAAATTGTTAGAATCTGTTTAAAGATATATTTTGTGTTATGAGTTCATATATTCATCAGTAATAATTAAAACGATATATAGATTTTACAGATTTTGCAAATTCATCCTTTTGCAAATCATTGACATCTTTTTGTTAATCAAATTCACCCTTTCGAATTTTTTTGCAAGAAACAATTTGGCTGATTCATCAAACCAAACACATTATCGTGTTTGATCGAAGAATTGTGCAACAATAATACGCATAAAAATATTTTACTTACTGTTTGCATATTTCAGTGTAAACTATGTTTATATAAGTCTCCACAGTCTGGCAAATCATATTTTAATGATTAAACTAGTACCTACTCTACAAAGAGCGAACTTGAAAAGAAAGCAATTTGTTTTTGCCAAAAAAAAACCACTTTGCGTATGGCAGCTTGTATCTCCAACCGAGATACTTGTGCTCACATTTGCATCAAAAGTATCGTCATGTTCCCCTTTACATACCGTATGCGCTTCCAGTTCTCAATTTCTTGCAACCAATTACTTATGACCAGCATTCCGTGGCGTTATGTTCAAAGGTTGAGATGCAACAAATTCAAACGATGCCATTTCAACAAAGGTTAAAAGCGTGTTTAAAAGTAGCAAACTCTCCATAAACGTAGTTAAAATAAAACATGGAAAAAGAGGGATGATTTTCATTAAAAGCCTCGCGTCATTGATCGTCCGCAAACGCAGTTTGCGTTACGATTCTCGGAGGTTTAAAATTTCCTGCCTGAACAGCGGTGGCACTTTAACCGGTGCTCTTCATTTCGTGACGAATCTTTCGAACGAAAAGCTATCCATGTTAACGAGCCAACACCATAGGCTATCCAGACTCAGATTAAAACCAATCGAAATTTTTATTTATCTAGAGGAGCATTTTCCGTTTCGTCCGCTAAATGGTACCTCGTGTATTTCTCTGTAATTAATAAATATAAACTGAAGACCTAATAAAAGATATATAAAAAATAAGCAGTAATGGATGAGATAATCAAAAGGGAAACATTTAGGGTAATCACGATGACCTAGGGTAAATGATTCACGTACCGTCACTGTTCCTATATCTGCCACGCTAATTGTATTATTTAACAGCAATGTACACTTAACCGTACACTTAAATGTACAAAGAATCGTAAGTAAACAAATTTTCATACTAAACTTAGACTTCGGTTTACGTAACAACACATAGACATCGTATATTCGTGTACACTTGATATTTACAAATAAATATTAGGAGGTAAATGTGCTGTTGAACATTAAAACGTGACCAATATAATTATAAAGTATGGAACGTGTGATAATTCAGTAAGGCGCGACGTTTACTATGTATCTTATATCTGTTACATAAACTGACGTGTTAATATATGTAAAACGTGTTTCTATTTAAATGAAAAATGTTCAAGTGACAGTACGAAGGGTATTGGACTTTCTCGTGCATTTTCAGTTACGTAGTATTGAATTTATTATATTGAACATATAAAAGAGGCGTTCATAAATAAAACAAATGTTGAACAATATTGTGCTCCAAACTGGAGCGATCTTTTCGTTAAATACGTTCTAAAATAGTTAAATAAAGTTGGGCGATAACATTTAAGTGGCAGTAATTGGTACATCTACCATATCGCCATATTTTAAAACAGAGATTCTTTTCCCTTAACAAATTTTAATTCAATTAAAAAGAAGACTTCGCATACCTAATTTATTTAACCTATTAGCTGATATACGCTACTGCAATAGCTATCCATTAGGTCATTTTTTGGAACAATACGCTATTATAGTGTCTCACTTGTTTACTTTGCTTTAGGCTACGGTTACAGTGGATGAGTAAGAACTAAATACACGTTCACGCTTGTCGCTCTTGTCTGATAAAACGAATCAAACGTATTCACCAGAACGTAATTCGTACGAACACGCAGCCACCGTAACCGTAGCATAAGTCGAAATCTTTGTTGAATCTTAAACACGCAAATTTTTAAAAATATACAGTTGGACGCAATAGTATTCGGTCATGGCAGACATTTAGTAACTTCTTCCCAAAATTGAGTGTTAACAAAGAAAAGAATAATTCGAAATCTATTATTAATACCTATGACAAGTCAATTTAATAAAATTATGATAGATGTTACCTTTAAACATATAACATAAATAACGCGTATAATAAATTGATATAGCTTTCTCAATTTCGTAAAGGGGCCGGATACTTTTGTGACCGACTGTACATCTATTAGATTATCAAAATTTGTCGCCCTCGTCGGGAACTATTGATTTAGAATTTTTACCACGCGTGCAGTTTTCAGTATCGATTGAACAATTGAATCTATAATCTGGTTATGTTCTTTTGAATTTTTCTAGATTTATACAAGGTATTTCGGGAATAGATGACCAAACTTTAGTACCAATTTTACCATTTCTAAGGATAGAAAAATCTATACAAAAAGCGTTGACACTCCGATCCAAGATAATTCGTTATCTATCGTCTTCATAAAAAGCAGTTCCGTAATATCTTAGAAAATTTGGAACGTGAAAAATCGAAATACAGGATGATCCATGCAATTGTATCCGTTTATAACTCCGTTACTAAAGTACATACAAAAAAATGTCAGAGGACAAAGATAAATGAAATACAGTAATTATAATTTTTCAAGTATCCTCTTAGGTTTCGTACTCATATTACGACGTGTAAATTACTAATGAACGATGAAATGCTCACGCGTATATTAGGAATGGGATCAAGTTCAATGTGTACTTACGAATACGAATCAACTTCACTATGTTTCGTTCCACGAACTTCGAATACTACTCAGAAGTACCTAATGACGTTTCAATGGAAGTACTTGAAATGTATTCATTCTATACAAACAAGTATCGAACCCTAGAATGAATACTTGTAGATTTCGAAAATGTATTCATAAATACTTCGATGTTACAGAGAATCAACCCTTTTCTAACCAGTACTCGGATCTTGAAAATTAGAATTCTGTAAAAGGTTTTAAATAACATATTCAATATAATCCTTGTAATTGAATTTTATTCCCATAAAACATTTAAACATCTTTTTCAGTATTTTGAGAACTAATAATTTTTTTGTAATCGTACCCTTATAACTTTTTACGTAGATTGGACAGAGGAATAGTTTTCTGTAGCAAAGAATACACATCTGCATTTAAATAAAAAATTATGCAATTGTTAATTGCACATGCCACATGGCACTTATAAAGAGAACAAGAACCTTGAAAATGTAGTACTCATTGAACCATTTTTTTGCCCTCTAGCACTATTTTGTAACTGTGTTAGTAATGGTATTATGAGTTAGTACATTTATGTGAACCATCCGGTATATTCATTCAAAGAGCTTCATCGAATATATATATATATATATATATATATATATATAACGTAGTTCGCATAAATTTTTCCATTAAAATAATAAATAGCGAGTTATTTGAGGTAACAGTTCTTGTTAACTCAGCCTGTATAAATATAGTTCAAGAATCTCAAAAAGAGATGTAAATACCTTTTACTTGGATAATTGTCCGGAACATTTATAATCGCATCTCTTACACGATGGTACAAAAACGCTTATAACAAATTGATATGTTGTTAGAAAAATGTTAAGTATGGAGTAATACATGTCTTAAACATCAATTTACAATATCGAATAATAATTCGAGACCAAATTAATGTACCAAATAACAAACACATTATAAAAAATATCTATTCTTATCCCTCCGTAATCCGAATTTTATTTACTTCTACGATGAAAGAATTTATAATTAATAGTAGACCGCTAGCCATCAGTATTTTAATAAATAAATAAATAAGTTTTCCAGATAAAGAGATAGGCAATGTCAATAAATCAAATTAGCGATATTTATCATTGCCAAATTTCTCCAGCTTTCGCGAGCAATTGTTCAAATTGATAGCAGCAGATTGACTACTAATCGGTATTTCTTGTCTATTGGCCTTCTTTATGATTTAATTCTTTCATCAGTATTGGCACCTATAGGCGTTCAAAAAATTAGTTTATAGTGTACTGTTGCCACCTTGTAATGGTTAAGTTTGTTTATCCTACATTATTAGTATCTTCGAGTGCTTAAAAATTGCTACTGGAAGTTGAAAGAATTTCGACAAAGATTGATATGTTCGCCTTCTCGAAAAACTACCTACTGAAGGAAAGTTTCGCAACTTACGGAGTCACGCGTTTATTTCAATGTTCCGCAGTGAATCGGTTGAACAACACTTGCCTATTTATTTTTTTCTTTTCCTATTCCCTGGTAAACGAACCGTCATAGCGGCCAAGCTTCCGCTTGTTTGTCCATCACGCGGTTCGGATAATCTGGCCAGCCGAATTATCCTGGTTAACGTCAAATAGCTCGGCACACCATCAAATAATTCGTTTCACGCCAGCTAATCCGAAGCTGCGGCAAAGATAATTCCCGGAGCATTCCAGGATTATTTGCTGCGGCTTTGGATTATTTGGCGTCAAGTGAGCCGCACTTCAGCGACGCGAAACACGTCGGTCCACTCGAAAACAGAAACGACAACGGCGACGACAACAGGAACAACAACAATTGCTACTATTGTCGCTGAATGACAACGAATAACAGAAAACAAACGAATAGAGAGGAAAAAGGGAACGAGGCAACGATATACATACGTATATCGGTTTGCTAGATCCACACACGAGTGCGAGTTATATAATAACCGCGCCGGTCACAATTCAATCGAAATCATATCATCGAGGCAAAAAAGACACGGTTGAATTCATCGATCGTGGCTTGCAAAAACTTCGTTTCGTTATTTGAGTTAGCTGTTTGCCTCGTTATACAACGGCCCCTCTAGTTTCCATTCCGTCGGACTTTCTGTTCACCCTTCCCATCGTTTCTTTGCCTGATCGTGCCAAAGTAAGTTATCTAATAAATGAAATATTTGCTCGTTAGATCGCGCTATTCGTGAATCGATTTCGCGGATCAAAGTGTACCTGTGTTCACAGTTTCAAAGCACATAAAGAGCCGGTAGTCAGATTTGCGGACGAATTAACCGCGCCGCCATTGTGCGTGTAATTGCGATGACAAATAGCATTAATATATATGTATATATATGCCAGCGCTGTGACGCTTCTAACAAAATGTAACTGTAATATAATATAATAGTAAAAGCGATGATTGTTAACGATAATTAATGCAGGCGCATGGAAACCCCTCGCCATGTTATTTATCCGCATAAATCGTGCGTGTGTGTGTGTGTGTGCGAGCGCGCGCGCGTATGTCTGTTTGCGCAGTTTGCATTCAGTACTTTCGAACCCATTCAGCTTTAAATTTGCTAAATTAACCAGGGATAAACGAGCATTGTAAAACGTGTGGTAATACGCACGATTAACCGGTGTCATAATTAGTCGTCGTTTATGCGAGAGAAACGGATGGAATAGGGAAATAGGGAGAGGGTGAATGAGAGAGAGAGAGATAAAAGAGAACGTGGTTGCGTTACGGTTACGGTTCACTCGCAGTTCGTTCAAATGTTATTCGAAGCCTCGAAGCGTGACTGGAGCGAGAGAGTCAGGTTAGTTAATTCACTCGAAGAGCATTGAATAATATTTGATCGAGGTCCGTGACTGGATCGAGACTGTCGGTGTAAATCAAGCGGGCCAGTGAGGGGTTAATTAGTGGGTCGACGAAGTCACCGGTGATCGAGCGCCGAAAGGCCGAAAATCATTTCTGCCGTCGCGTTATTTATCGCATTTCACCGTGTCCCGTATCTCATCGAATTGGTGAACAGCGGAGGAGGGACGAACGAAAAAAAAAAAAGAAAAAAAAGGAACGGAGAAATTTTTGTTCATTCGCGGAATAGTGTAGTAGTGTAGGAAATCCGTCATCCATCATCGTTCGAAAGGCGCGATCGAAATTCTATGGCCTACATCCGGGAGAGGCTATTAAAGCATAAGCGTTCCCTCAATTTGAATTTTTTGCGTTATTATGCTCGGGAAAGCGTGGTTTTATTACTTTCAATTCCCGCGCTCAGCACCGACATCGCTGACTACACGGGGATATATTAGCATGGAGAATGGCGCGAATTAATTCGGAAAGTTTCGCGCCTCTGCGCAAGGAGATCTTCGGTAACAGGGTACGCTAGCGTTTTGCAGCTTTCGTTGCATCGTTACGTGAAAAGAGAGAAAAGTCGTTTAACAAAAAGTATCAATTAGTAATCCAATCCACTGCTACTGATTTCGACACTTCTTCTTTGTTAAACTTTGAAGAATTTTCGCTAAGATAAATGTCGCTGATCCAATCTATCGAACGAATTCCACCACTTTACTCGATGAACACAAAATTCTTTTCCGATAGAGTCAGTTTGGAACAGCTGTACCATAAATAGATATTTATAATATTATAGACATTATTTATTACATTAAGGTAAAATGAATCCTTTGCGGTCCGAATTACTTTCGCCGATTCATTTCAGCTAATCCATAATCCATAATTGTTTAGCTACTGTTGAATTCGTATCACATAGTTTGCGTTCATTTCAATATTTCAGCATGTTATTAATAGAACAAGATATTTACGTTAATGTATCTTTATTAAATGCAACATTACTATTCAGCTGCCCTCAAAATAGGATTATTATGTAACTGGAAAGATGTGCAATGGCAAGTTAGGCTCGATATAGGACTGCAAAGGGTTAATAGGAGAGAGTTGTTTAAATTTCTTTAAGAGAAGATGCAAAAGAGCAAGTATATATCTGTATTATGTAAGTTTCTCTTAAATATCGTAGAAAATATTGAACCCATATTTTAACACATATTCTTTACAAATAAACACAATTGATATTTAGATTTTGTTGTATTTCGTTTCATTCATTAACAACGTGTTTTAGTTGAAAAATGAAAAACAAAAATTTAGTATTGTTTGAGAAACAATGTTTCCTTATTACAAGTAAAGAGAGAAAGTTGGATAAAACAGGGTATTTTTACGAAACAGAATATCCAATGCTATGTATAACTTTTGCATGTGCTTCTGCTTTTTAGTAGAAACGTTAGTAGAAACGTAGAAAAGGCCTTTGCTTTTAAAAATAATTACATGTAAATGAAAATGCGAATAAAATTTAGTTAGAAATATTTATTAGTTTTTAAGCTTATGATTTACATTTCTTTGCCGAATGGTCATTCACTGGTTTGCAGCTAATTACTGGGCGGTTTACCCTACTGCTATCAACAAGATAACAGCACATTCAGAAACTACAGCATTGAATACCTACTCCGGTTTATTCATCTTTTCCCTTTTGCTTGAAATAAAACACATAATTTCTGTTTTTCATTTTTCATTCCATTCTGTGATTATGGGTAGGAAGAATGAAAAAATATGTGGTTAAAATTTGGTTTGAATATCATTCATTGAATCTGAGAAAGGAGAATATAAAATTTGCAAAATTAACTTTGATAAGATAGACTTTTCCGTCCTCCCTTGAAACTCGGTGCTATATTTTCCATTTGGCGTCAATTTCGTTACAAATTATTATTGGATATCGTAGATTGATATATAACACAGTTAACCTTTTTCCAAGAACAAATCAATTTATTATAAGCCTTTCTATAACGTTATGTAAATCCTATCGCTTATGAAAATCGTACCTCTATATATACTTCGTAAATATAATATTCAGGGTGTCCCAGAAATCGTGCTACAACTGAAAAGAGAATAAATGCACGTGGAAAAGTAAACCGAAAATGTAGAATAATTTTCATTTATAAGAAGCTTACTTTTCGAGGGAATTTAATTTAAAGATTTTTTAACTTAAACGAGCAATAAATTATAATAAATATAAAGATTTTACATTTTTGTTACATTGAAACTATACTACAACACAACATAATACGTCCCTTACTATACTGTACATTTGTTTAAAGAAGTGTCTGAATATTCTAGTAACCGACTGAACATCGTAGAATATTTTACAATAATTGATAAAATATAAAATTGCATGGTTAAATAATTATCAATTAAAGTAAATTGGATACAAGTTACCTAATCAGGTATATCTAACTTTAAAATAATTGGAGCTCGTACAAATCAATTACAAGCTGGAAATCTCTTATTTATACGTACTTCTCATTACTTATTTATTTAACAGTTTTACCATTAGATCTGTAGCTTGTGTTTATTAATTACCAATAAATCGATAGGATGCACTTTAGGAGATCAGTACGATATCGATAGATATACCTTCTATTTAAAATTTTATGTCGATTCAAGAAAGATAGAAATCGTTTCCTCTAAATCAATATTTACTGAAAATCAGAATAAAAACTGAAGTGCTGACGTAGTTTTAAAACAAATGTTTGGCACTATTTTTTTTTTTTACGTTCTAATATTCACGTTGAGGGGGTGAAAACGTCCCCCGAAGCAATTTATATGTTTCAACTATTTTTCTAAACTCAACAGTTTGTGTGCGAGATACAACGTGAAAAGTATTTTCTACCTCTCCCATGCCTCGACGGTTTTCACCCCATCAACTTGAATATTGACATGTAAAAACATAATATATTTTATAAACTTTTTTTTTAAATTAGTTTCGTGAAAGTCGTCGAGTTATTAGGAGTGTTAATCAATGCGGTGCTCTTGAATTTTGCTATTCTTAATGAATACGTGGTTTCATCAAAAAATTTGTGCAACTTTCGCTTATTTTAGGAAGTATGTCTTTATTCATCGATTGTCCTATTCAAAATAATTTCCATCAACCAAAATACGCTTGTTTATAAGTTTTTCGCAGTTTTCAAAACATTTATGTAATGCATTTTTTGGTACAGTCTTCAGTTCGCTCAGCGATTTTTGTTTTGTGCCTTCTATGATTGTAAAACATTGTTCTTTAATGATTTCGTTTTATTCTTGAGAAAAGAAAATCAAAAGAAGTTATACCTGATGAGTACAGTGGTTACGGTATCATTGCGGTGTTATATTTGGGCAAAAACTCTCGAATAAACAATAACAGGTGAACTATTAAAGAAATCGGTCCAAAATATGGGCTAGTTAAAGTACAAGGCTCATTAACTGCTGCCCTGTTACAGGAATGGTGCAAAACTGCAACTAAAGAACAAATAAAGTTGTACAGAAGAAATAGTGACTATCGTTTGTTGTATTAACGCGTTCGGTTGCAAACAGTGTCATCGTTACGAATTTCGTTATCGTAAAGGTTTCCAAAGGTGTGCATGTTTCATTGTTCTAATAATTATCTGTTGAAGTAAGAATTCATTTGCTAAGAGTGCAATATTACTAACATTGATTCGTTTTAATTATTCTAACATTCTAAACAACTGTAACACTCCAGTTACTGTCGACCACTCGGGCTGGAACGAATAACCGGATAATGACGTCACGGATTATTCGTAAACCGGATTTCAATATTCGAATTTTTCGACAAAAATTCCTGATATCCAAATATCGATTGGATTTGTATAATTAGATCTTTAAGCAAAGATGTTACTATGCACATTTTATTCAACAACATAAACACACTCCGACTTTCAATCATGCACAAATTTACCGTCTGCTTTAAAAGAAGTGTCTTTTTTAATTATATTTGAACATAACAAAACATACTTTCTTTTACAATGATATTATTTTAAGAATTTTAATATTGAAATAGATTTAAACGAAAGCCGTGGTTCTGCGTATTTTGTTTTTCTTCTTATTATTATCCGAACTATCCGAATTATCCGGATATTTTTAACAACCCGGATTATTCTGTTACTATAATAAAAAAATCCAGACTATATGCCCAGCCCTAATCACCATCATGGTTCCTACCGACAATGAAATATGAATATGATAATGACCAACATGGTAGTAAACGTGTTAAACAGTATAATACGCTCTTTCTAAGTTTCCTGAGTGATTATCCTCTTTAATTATCTCATCTATTCTGCAAACAATGGTAAAACCATGCTCTTACACCTCTAATTCCGCACATCTATTGTTAGGCGAAGTAGCTTGCTATTTTGGACATAAACACACAGATCAGGCCATAAAATATGCAACTTAACCCATTACCTCTGTCACCGGGGGCAAAAACTCATAACGTTCTCTACTGAAACGCCGAAAACGCGTCCAACTCCACTTAACCCATTTCAGTACATCTGAAATCTACTTTTCCAAGGGGTATTCCAGTATAAATTCACTTATTCATTCATCCTGTTCCGGGCGAATGATCGCCGCGAGCAACCGACACAGAACTTTCAGTGTAGAAGCCCGTGTGTTCTCTGTTTCCAGTTCTTGGATCGTCCAGGTCGGAGGCAAGGCTGCCATCGACGAGACTGGTCCTGGGACTTTTCGCGTCCCTTCTGATTGCCATTCGTTAACCGTACCGCATTCAACTACGCGCGCTTTGGAGCTGTTTATATAAATCGACGTGCTTGTAAGAAAGTCCAGGCCGCTTTGTGTGACGTGATCATCCTTCGGCTGACGTGCACGTGTCGCAGCCTTTTCCACAGTGAGAATGGAAGAGGAACCGCGGCTGAATGGGATGAAACGAGCGAAACAAGTGAGAGGGATATTCAGTCCTGAATAAATTTGGAAACGCGAAGAAACAGCGAGGAACCAGAGAAAGAGAGGCAATGGACAAAATTTCGCGAGTGAATCGCGAGAAAATACGGCCATTGTACTAATTTGTCCACGGTGATGATCAACGAAAGAAAAGAAATAGGAAGGGAGAAAAATCGTGGTGAAAGATCGCAGAAAAACGAGACGAAACGACGAGAATATCCGAGGAATATTTTATTATTATACTGTATGTACTTGCTTCCTTTCGGCGGAGATCATGTGTTTGCAATGTGTAGGAATAATACGAAGTAGCACGTTTATGGCGCATCGTTTCCGGAGGTGAAAATGATAGGTTTCTTTTTCGTACTTTTATAAAACTCGAGAAAAGACTAAAGTAACGTGGATATATATATATATACATGTATATTCTACATATATATATATGTGTGTGTGTGTGTATTATCTGTTTCTATCACTCTCATTGCCTCTTACTCCCTGTCTCTTCCGTGTCTCGATTCTAATTAATGGTTCGACATCACACGATTCGCCTAAATGAAAAAAGAAGACAAACAGTGTGTGAGGAGATGTACCTGATGAATCGGATATTCGACGAATCACTTTGCGTTGCCACCTGCTAATGTGTATCTAATATTCTTGTAAGGACAATGAACAGTATCGACGGAAAGGCGCTGGCACGTTCCAGTGTTCTTTTCCCGCGTGGAGGTTTGCCGTTTGAAAAAGTTCGTGCGTGAAAAGTACACGAGAACGGAAACAAAGGGGAGAATTTAAAAAATAAATAGGAAGAATGGGGAAAAGAATCGTTTATGCGTGTTTATGCGCAAAAAAAAAAAGATCGTTCGTTACTGCAACAGTTTTATTCTATTCGCAATCTGTATAGTCCACGCAATTCCATTTGTAGGCTTGTTACGCATTTGGTTTATTAAATTAATACCATTTGCCGTTCGATTTAATGCGTTTCCCTCCGATGCATTTGTCAACCACGTTTGACATGCTTATGAACGTAACGAATAATAAAAGCGATTTACACAGTCACGTTCTGTTTACAATGAATATCGAGCTTACTGTTCTCCCCCGGTCTGCTTCCGGTTGGAACGTTGTTTCCTGTTGCTCACGCCAGAGTATAGTTCGCCTCGAATCGGCGCACAAATTGTATTCTTATGACATATAAGTGGAAGATGTATTTATTTATTTTTTCATTTATTTATTTTGCAACAACGGGCGAGGCGTAATGAAAAAAAGAAGAAAAGAAAGAGAAACGAAAGAAGTCGTATATATATATATGTATATGTATATTATGTATTAACGAGCGATGTGTGCTAGTATTAGTTACGAATTATTGATTAAGGATCGCAACGACTGAATAATACTCTACATGATTTTCTAATTGTAATAAGTATTTTTGAAACCGTCATCGTTTCTACGTAGCTAACACGGGCGAATAGGGAACGTGTTTCATTCGAGAATTAGCCAAAGAAAAAAATAAAATATGAAGAAAGAGAGAGAGAGAGAGAGAGAGAGAGAGAGAGTGAGAGAGAGAGAAAGAGAGGGAGAGAAAACGTGTATGAGAATACGGTGTAATATTTTCGAACGGAACAATATAATGAAGAATGTTTAAAAATGAAGAAAGAAGAATAAAATAAAAGAAGTGTAAAAGTGTCAGAAATCTCGCGTGTCCGCAGCATAGTTTCACGATTCTTTGTGTAATAGAAATGATGCTAGTCAAATTTTTGCCAATTTTTTGGTATCGATGCTCATTATGTTCCTCAGCTTGTCACGATACGAAAGAATATTTATGATAATAATAATGATATGACCACAATTTCGTTTCATTTCATATCACCACCAAAAACACGTCATTATTTCATTTCTCCTTTAATCAGCTTCCAACTTTTTTCTAATAATTTATTTTCTCAACAATTTTTTGTCTTTTAATGCATCATTGTACTTGTACGAGTACATTTTGTACATTGTACCAATACATTTTCAGTAATTCAAACCTTCCCAACTAAAATGAATTCCTCTCCATTAATTTTTAATTTAAAATAATTTTCATAAAAAAAATAGCACTCAAAATATAAATTAAAAAAAAATAAAAAAACACCTGGTCTGTTGGAAGTACTTAACTCTTTTAACCCCTTTGTATTCGGTATACTTTTTCCTTAAAAATTCTTGTTGCATCTATAGATTATTATAATCTCTAATAGATATTAATTTCAATTTAATTTTTGAGTGCTTATATGGAATATATATGCCTCACTTATCAGAAAAGGGTTAAAAGCATTTATATTGTTCGATTTCCCTGTTCTATACGAAATCGATTACGCGTTTAAAATTTAGAACAAAGTGCTCCTTCATTCACTCAGTACTATTTAACCTTTCTTTCCAAATCATTTTAATCAGAATAATGTAATATTGTTCTCAACATGCCATCACGAGACCTCATCACCGAAAGCAAATACTGGGTGCTCAAATTAATCGCAACTTTACAGATCGATTCAGCGGAACAAGAGTAGCAGAAATAGTTATTTCTAAGGAGCAATTTCTATCGGATGACAGGGAGCCGTTGCAGCTATTAAGGCGCCCTTAACTAATCGCCCTTAGCGGATGTTCATGAAAGCCTGCATTAAAGCGTGGCAAACGTTTCGGTAATAAATATTATTTTATCAAACGCTGGCCGATTGAATCGTGTTACCGGCGTTATTACTCTATTTGTTTCCGCATCACTGGCAATAATGCTGATGAAATAATTCAATTATCCGTTTCGCATGCGATACGATCATCATCGTGTGCGTGCACACGGCCTCTCTACTCTTAACTTCGCCCCCTATTAATCCTCGAAGATGCGCTATTCACAACCGACTAATCCGTTTATTCTTTTAAATCCGAAATCCGATATCCCGTTTGAAAGGGCACGCTCCAACGCGTCACGCTTTTACTTACACGAGAGAGAGGCTTAAACCCTTGTAGCCTTTTTTTGGGGGATTGTCCTACGTTTAAAAAAAGCCGGTTCGAAAAAAACTTGTTTAGTTTACAAGTGGATAGTGTTCTCTGTTTAGTGAAAAATAGGAAAAATGAAAGAGTTATTGGTCATACATATTCAGCTTTAAAATACATTATTCATAAGCATTTAATCGTCAGTTTGTGTTTTACTTCGATACGTGACAAATTTAAAAAAATTTCTATTCCTTTCCGCAATAATTAAAAAAACGGTGGGAAAATCGACGAAGGTCTGATTTATGCTATTTTTTCTTTAATTGTTAGCATATTTTTGAGACGGATTAGCGCGGTTAGTGCAAAATTAATCGAAATTAGACTCTTATCGTTTTCTCCATTGATCCTTCAATTATGTAAACAGTGGCTAAAAAGTACTATTTCGAGCTAGCGGAGAAATTAAGTAGTACCTAAATGCAAAAATACAGTGGTGTGTCAACACCTTTTATAGCTACTGTATTTACGTCCACAATGAATAAAATATTTTCTTTTTATTAGCGCATCATAATGGTAAAAATATCTTTCATGTGAGATCAAATACTTATCAGCGTCCATTAGTGGAAAATAAAACAAGATTCATGTCTTTTTTTATCTACAGAAAATGGGAACGAATAGTCACTATAAATCATGGGAAAAATTGGATAATATTGTGTTCTTTATTATTGGTGTTCTGTCTAAATTAACGAGGTCGAGGCTCCTGTGATTTGAATTAAAATTAACAGACAAAATTAAAATGGGAAAAGTTTTCCTTTCAAACTGTTTTTAAATGCTAAAATAATTGATCAGCTTGAAATTTTCAGTATTCCATTTTAGGTTTATCAATGCAGGTGAAGCGTGAGAAGCGAAATAATCCAGGATTTTTGCATTTATTTTGATATTTGTGTGGCCAGTTCCGTGACTAGTCCAATATTGAGGAAAATATCGCTGTATATTTAGTTCCATGAAATACATAGTCTATCTCGTTTTTTTTATCAGTATCAAATTGACCTGTAGATATTACGTAACGTATACTCTATCCAACTATGTGAAATTTTGTCGGTGACGAATCACTTTTTATGATTGATTACCACCAAAATGGACTCTGTTACCTACTAATTACAGAAAAAGAAACTTTAGTGAAAGTCATCTACTTTCAATGATATCCATTTTGTTGTAACATAATATAACGCACAATATCATAATTTAATTGTTAGAATCTTTCGTATTATGTATCCTTTTTGTATTTAATGGTATTCATGTATTTATCTCTTCTAAAATCTTTAGAACTGCTCCTTAAAATAGTTATACCTACCTTTTTTATTATAAAATTCAATGAAACCAAGTTTCTACACTGCATCTATACTTATACATATTTTAGAATGTGTAAAGCAATATTTACGTTTGTCAAAATAGATAGTAATTATCGTAGAATCGGTATAAGATTTTATACCGAACAGTATAAAAAGGTTTCATTGGTACAATTTTCAAAACATCGGACGACGGAAGGTAATTTTAAATGTCACTAGTAAGTAAATTAGACAAAATCGATGTATTTGCATTTTACAAAACATTTCAAAAGTGTAATTGCTAATTTATTCATTGAGGATTATTTTCAATCTATATCTGGAAAATCTTCGAATAATCTACACGCATACATAATACATAACACAGCATCTAAATCTGAATGATACGTCGAGATTGTTTAGAATCCGTTTTCGTGGATAATCATCAGTATTTACGTTTGCATTCGCAGCAAACGATTGCGCAACATAGTGGAATGCGTTTGAAAGCATACCAGCGGCACTGAATGGATGAATAAACAGCATTTGAAGTTTCTTGTTCACTAACCATAACACAAGTCGAATGATTCGTCGTTTCCCATCGAGTTGTAACCGGTGGTTGATTTTTCAGGTTAAAATAAAAATAGATCCTATCCGTTTGACGAGACACCATTTTTTTCTGTTTTTTGTCATTCGATGCTGTCAAAGATTTGGGAATTTTTTTTTAAATTTTTCGTAACTTTTAGCAATCGCGTTCAAAGTATTGATAAGAGTACCTATATATTTTTTTACTATTGTTTATCTACAACTATACTAAACAATGCATTGTTTCTTTCAATTAAATCAATTCTACGTAGATATATAGCGTGTTCTTTTGAAGCGAAAACAGTGACAGAAATATAAATTACCTTTAAGTACGGCGTAGATTGTAATTTAATAAAAGTTTGTTCGAATCAATAAAAGACTTAAACATTTACATTTGGTAAAATACAACATGGACAAAATAATTACAAGATTTACAGCAGGGCCGATATAAATTTTGCAAACACAATTCATTAAATAACGATCCAGTTGCACAACTGCAACTCAAACAATAAAAGACTGGTGCATGCCATTAAAAAAACAAAAGGAATAATCATAAATTTCAATATTCCAGACATTATTGTGGATATACAATTTTAAATGTACTCCCAGTTTGTCCAATAACTCTGCAACTTTTATGCTACCTTATTTCACACATGTGAAACCGTCTAGTACGCTTTCAACTGATTTTCACTATGTTACACAGTCGTTTGTTACTAATGCACGAAATGGCTCAAAAAATGACACGGAATAAATAAATGAAGTAGATTAACACGTCGATTCCCGCTTTTAAAATTCATGGAACTTTACATATATTTATACTGCATGGATCACCAGTGCAGTGGCTCACGTTACTGCATTTATTATATACTAACATATTAATATATACTAATTGCGAGACACAAAAACATTTGCACCTCACCAATTGTTAATTTGAAACGATCGCTATTTTTTAAGATACACGATTTGAACTTCATCCTCGCTAAATCGACTTAATTTTCGTTCATTGTTTTTGTTGTCTTCATGAACGTGAAAAAGTGAGCGAAAGTTATAAAAAATAATGGATACTATTTTGATAATTCCATCAAAAAATTAAATTTTATTTAAATAGTACTGAATTAAATTATATATTTAATATCATTAAACATAAAAGTTAAGCCCAAAACATTAATTATTAGGCTGTGAATGTTTATGCATATGCATATTTGTATAGGTAACGGATAGAGCAATAGGACTTGGACAAAAATATATTTTATGTTATAGGATTCTAACAACATATTTCTTATTTTATAATTTTTGCATAATACATATACTTTTATGTTTTATGTGTAAAAACATATGTAATATATTATTGCATATGTTATTTGCTCTGCATATACATATATTTACATATATATACAAAACATACTTGGTGATTGCAGAGCAAAAATTAAGAAGAAAGTAACTGCTGTTGTACCAAAAAATACAGGATTAACGAAATTAATAAAAATTTAAAATGCCTTAAGGGGTTACATACAAGCGACAGGAAAAGTTGGGTACACATTTAACAATTTTTTTTTTTTTTGTGAAAAAAATATTTGACTGAAAAATCTCCAACTGCATCTTATAGTATACAGTTTAGCGTATATTTCCAGTACATTTCATTTGAAAATGTTCAATAATGCAGCTGGTACTAGTTGTCTTGTAGAGGCTGTTTTGTGGTAGAAGCTTTTACGGTGCCCATGATATCTCATGAAGTTTTCATCTAAAACAAGAAATGAACAAATTTTCTTAAAGTGTATAAAAAAAGGAAGTTTTTGTCGTAGCCGATTTTTCATATATCGATTTTTCATGAAATGGCAACCATTTCAATGTGGATATATGATTTTTTACTACAAAATTCGTGTTTTTTTGTTTGTAAAAAAAACTATACTTTAAAAAAAAATCCTAGGACAACTACTAGATAATTATATACAGAAACTCTGTGCAAAATTTTAACGAGATTGGTCTATGTATTCTCGAGATATTTTGAGCACCGTCTTGGAAAACATGATTTTGAGAAAAACGCGTTTAAGTTGATTGAAGCGCGAAGTGTCCGATGAGGTACCTGTCTATGATAGGCTCTAACTTCGTCACGTTTACGAATTTGTAAATAAAATTTCAACTGTATATAGCTTAATTATCATATAATTAAATAAGCATATTTTTGAAAAATCGATTTTTTTTACCTATCTAGGTGTATGTAACCTCTTAAACAAAGAATTTGTACAAAATTCAATAGATGCGTCGGAAACACGCTGGAATAAATAGTAAATACAAACATCGCTTACATCGTGATTAACGTCGTCGACAGTATCCACTTTGGAGGAAATCCTTATCACAATAATTGCAAAATGTATTGTTAATGTTATAAATACATTTTCCCTACATATTAACATATTTTTCGTGCATAAGTGGCGTATGTTTTTTGCATATTTATCGCATAAACATCCGGAGTGTATTAATTATATTTGATACCAATTCTATAAGAATAAATACTTTCGAAATATTCATTCGACCACAAATCCCTATTTTTATTAGCAAGCAATTGCACCAGTTTTAAAATTAAGTTTATATAAATTGAATTTATCTCCATTGGTAAGGCTTTTAAAACTTATGATTTAAATGGAATATTATTCGTCTGAAGTCAATAACTAAAAGGGAACAAATATTTCTGTGACTTACTGTAAGTACATCTTTCAGTATTAATAAAACTATAAAAGTAAATATTACAAATAGGGTAACAAAAAATTAAGGCGGAAATTCAAATCAGCACACCGACGCGACGATCCAAGCGAAACTTGACGTGCTAACAATAAATTTATCTCTTTTTCCATCTCAATATCTCACTTCCGCTGGGCACCATAGTTCGAAGGATATCAATCCTAATCGCCTGGTCGCGAAATCGAACGTTTTTAGTTGTTCAGCTCGATGTTCCGATTTTACAATCAAATTAAGCGTTAATGGAACATATCATCAAGCGTGGACGAGTCGGTTGGGATTGGTGAACAGATAATACGGGTCCATGCGCTCGCTGCCTAAAAGGCAATCGATGCTGTTTCTCTGCGTATACGTGTCTGTATACAGGGTGGTCCGCCTATATCGATGGTACACTCGTCAACGGGGTAATTCTTCACGAAAAAAACACCAAAGTCCAGAATAAACTTTTGCAAAAAAAAGTCTTCCTTAAAAACAAACAAATTGAAAGATTTCTTGGGTATACATGCATTTAACTTACAAATAATATAATAGTAAACGTTGCTGTATGTCACATCTCATTTATGCATATTAATAAATTAGGTTTGGATAGGACTCTAAAGTAATTATTACTTTTCATAAATATTTAAAGACCCAAACTAACAATGAATTTAACATATTCGCTGTTGCTAAAATGCGGGTCGGTAATCTTTTTCAAGGGCACCATACTTTTGTACCAGAAATATCTTTGCGTTTATTAATAATGTTTATAACATGTAGCAGTTTGGTTTCCCGTAAACAACAACTCTAAACAACTTTTTGTACTGCATAATACTTTTTGTTTCAACCATGATGATATGACAGTAAATGGTATTGGATAAAAATAAAAATGTGACTGTTGTGTCAGCAGTATTACTTAACCCTTTCGCTACAAAGAATGTAAGTATATAAGCCACCACACAAGTTTGATGATTATGTATTAAAAGCATAAGCACGTTTATTTTCTTCATAACAATATTATCATTCCTACATATTTAAATTTAATTAATGATACAGCTTATTTAAATATTTATACCTATACTGTTTTCTATATTAATAAAAACAGTTTTTTTTATGCATCGAGAATTCTTTTATTTATAAGCTGCCATATCGACAGGGTTAAAAAATAAATGAATGCAACGTATGCGTCACCAGCGGCGAATGTAAAATATATTCAGCAACCTTCCCAATTAATAGAAACTGTGACAGAATTTAACAGATTCCACCTAAACTATTTTATTTGAAAATAATCCTAATTCTTTTTAAGCTTACAGTAATTTTATTATTCAGAATTGATCAGTAAAAATACATATGACATAATATAATGTAATCTATATAATATAATACCATAATATAACCGGAAAACCAATTACAGTTAGTTACAAAAATATTCAGCCACTTTACATGTTCGATAAATTTTATGTATACTTATATGTCAGTGAAGGAAAGGGTAACACAAAATTTATTTTAAAAATCGATAAAGAGACTATTTTAATGAGATTGTGAAATATTATTGTTAAACTCACAGTATAAAATAAAGGAATAACAAATGGATGATGATTCTTAAATATGAGGTTGAATACTTCTGTGAGCAACTGTACATCTCTATTTTTTTCAAAAGCAAAAGCAAGATAACATAAAACCTATATTGAAAGATACCCTAAAAGACTATAGATAAATCGATCCAAAACCTACAGTACCTAAAACTCACCAAATTATGCAATCAACCGTAAACCATTGCTTTTGGGTCACTAATAATCCTACTAGCGGTGAATGCGACCATAAACAATCGATATAAAAAGAACTTTTGTTTGTAAAAAATTTTATTCTAGAGTTTGGATTTACTTTTGTTATCCGAAGATTGCACCACCAAGTAACGGAGCACAGTGTATATGTCAGGCGCGTGTGCACTCGCACTAACGACCAAGTTCATCGATGTGTGAGACACATACACACTTCTGCACACGAACGATCGCCAGCCTCGGTTGCCTGGAGACGGGAAACACGGAGGAGCACTGCAAAGGACAGAAATTGGGCTACAGTCATGGTTCCATTTGGACGGCACGCGGATTACGTCGAGAAACTTTTCATCTTCGATGATTAACAACGCGAAATTTATCGAGATCTGCAACTTTATTCTTCATCCGTACCTCTTTTTTTTGCCTTTCATTAAGGATGCTGCAGTCGTACGTGCTGCAGCACTTCTCTCGCTCGAATGGAGTGCGTCATAACCTGTATTCGTGAATTTTCGCGAGTAATCGATGTGCACCGCCGTCGAGTATCGTGTTCGATCCGTATAGAGCGATTGGCAACGTCCACCGAGCCGTGAGTTAAATTTTCTCCGTCGCTTCTAGAAGACATCGGCCTAATTAGCGACTTTAGAAGCTGAACACAGGTGGACTTGGTTCACGGAATCATTGGCGAGCGATTTTTCCAATGGAAACGATCTTGCAGACCATTTGCATTGGGGATGATTCTTTTTTATTCAGACGTGTCACGTGGACAGTTCGGGTGAGCTGTGTTTCATATGTAGCAGCTGTATAGCCACTGATAAAACCCGCGTCATTCTTTCGTTCATTGTTCCACGCTATTTCTTTTTTTTCCCTTCCGTTCCTTTGTTTACCGGTATATCTTTACGTGCTTGGGCAGGACTGTGTAATTGCACGCGGTTCACGTTGTTGTTAATTCCACCGTGATGCAGTCCGGTTCCTTCCGTAATTATGATTGTGGCGTTTATTATTGATATCACCATAACGCGAAGCTGCATATTGCAACCGTGCGCGACGCATGTCGACGACAGAGGATTGTTTTCGATAATTATTTATCTCACCTTCAGTACGACGGAATTCTGTGTACACATGCGAACCAATTTTACAGTCAACTCAGAGACCGTGACCAATGCAAGTAATTATTCTCTTTATGAAATTATTATTTGCAACGAAAATATTTCTCCCGGGTCGTTATATTATTTATTTGGTGGTTAATTTTACTTCGGTGTTCCTGCGTTGCTATATTAAAATTGTAATCTAATTAAATGATAATTCTGTGATTTAAATTATGAGATTATTCAAGCGTTTACGTTAATCTATGAATTAGATAATTATTATTTAATTGCTATTGATTGTATGAGTCTACGATATGTTAGATACTGTAGTGTAGAAATATTATTTGAAATTTCGTGGAAAAATGCACATCTCGTTGCATAGTGATTAGATGCACAAAAAAAGTACACCTCGTTTGAAGTAGATGCGCATAAACGACCACAAAACAATTTGGCCGCGATCCAATCGAATCGGTGACATGCCGTACACTGTTGGTGTTGTACGGATTTGAAAATTTGACTACGAGATTTTTGGACGGTTGCCTGAACAACCATGGAGATGATATTGGTAGAAAGTGAGTTCCAGCAAGAAATCTGACTTTATTCTCGTCTCCATAATTTTTAGAAGCTCTATATATAAATAAACAGATACACACGTGAGCAACTGAGCTCATATCAGCAGCATTTCAAATTAACGTCAGTAGTGAAAATGTTGTAGTAGTGTGCATTACAGGCCTGTATATTACACCTAATTTAAAATTATGCACAGCATTTGCCGCTAAAATATTGTTCCGACAAATGGTTAAATGTTTCCAAGTGGTTACATATTTTCTTTTAGTAAAAATAGAACTTAATGAAATGTAATACGCTTTCTGACCTAATATAATTAAACTGCGAATGTTTATGCAAATTCATGTCTTTATTAACAAAATTAGGGAAATGGTAGCTGCATGGTAGCACATTTTACTCACCAATCAGAGTTGGTTGTACTTTACGTTGAATATTTTATACATTTTTGTATGTAACGTGTATTCTGTGCCTTTTTGCACATTTAAGTTTCTTATAAATGCATAAACATCCGCAGTCTAGTTACATTTATAATCCATTTAGTTAACTTTTTTCATCATTCATTTACGTCTCCATAATTATGAATTATTATTTATAAATTACGATTGAATGTTGCTGTGCGTTACAACGGTGAAGCATCTATGATTTTCGTAGTAAGTACTTAAAATCCCGTCAAAATTATACAAATTTCTCTATGTTTTTCAGAAGCATTCACTTTCATTTTGTTCATTATTACAAATAATTGGTCGCAGGCCAAGCAATTACGTTTGTTACGCATCGATATAAACTGCAACATTTATTTTGAGGATCATTTTTGTTAAACGTGATATTGAAATTTTTCGCTGAGTACATCATAATGTATATTAATCAATCCTGCAGTAAATGGCATTGTTAACAAAATTAAATTTACTTTCGTGTTGGTGGAAACCTTGAAATTGAGTTGTAAAGTGTGTGTTCAAGTTTTCCAAAGATCAATATTTATATCATCAGTTATTCCGTAAGCATCCTGCGTTTATATGTATACGGCTTTGATATACACACAAAATGCACGGAGTTCTTCGCACATCCCCAAATACGCATTTAGACATGGTTAAACAAATGTTTTTTCAAACTGGAAACGATAACTGTAGAAGAATTTGGTTTGAGCTTTCAAGTACGATGGATAGTATCGTATTTTTGAAATGGAACAGTTGAAGCACGAAGTACAGTATTTTTTAACCACCGAAGCTATTCTTCAGTTTATCGGTAAAAATGACCAAATTTCATTACACAGATTCATAATTTGAAAATATTGGGTTATATTTTCTTCATTCTTAATTCGCCACATTCATAAAAATAGGGATTGACGAGCGCAAAATAGAACAGGAAGATATAGTTTAATTTACCGCGTATCAAATTTAGCTCAACGATACTTACTTTTTTAACACTAATCGTACCGATATTTTACATACATACATATGTACATGTTACGTGCGGATCCTCCACGGCACCGAAACTGGCAGTTATGGATCACAACGAATTATTCGTAGGATTGCACGTTTATGATTAGTATCTAATTTTTGTGGTCGACCTGTACGTTGTAGATTTTGAATAGATTTAGTTGTTACGTATTTCTCAAGAATATATTGTACTGAAGAATGTGTCCTTTTTACTATTTGACCTATTTTTCTAATGGATAATCCATCTTCTTTTAATTTTATAATTAAATCTCTGGTCGCAAGTGGTATTTCCATTTCGGAGAAATTATTTCGCGAAAACGTCTTTTATCTTTACTAACAGCCAAGCAAGTAAATTATACTTGACCATTCAGTGTTTCCTTGAGAGTTATTTGTAAACATTCAGTTGAACCGTTAACAAAGCAAATAAATATACATGATCACAGTCTCTGTACGGAGACTTTTTTAACCACATTTTTATTATGCTCGTTCTTTTCGTTTATTTGTTAACAAATGCATATAACATCTTTTTCTTAGCACTAATAATTAATGTTATATATCTGAACATAATAACGACAGAATTATTTATTTATTACCATTTCCTTTAAAATTATGCAACATTAAATAAATTCTTCTACGGTGTACGGAGACTTTTTTGACTAACTGTATGTACATGTTACGCATGGATCCTCCGCGTCACCGAAACTGGCAGCGTTCAGCACAGCGTACAGAGTTGCGTAAGGCTCTCCCATGCGATAAGGAGCAGCTGCTCCTAGCTGAGGAATATTCCCACTACCCATTCCCTAAAAAATCTACGGATTTTTGGCGTATGTAAGGAGCCAAATCACAAAGCTCTGGGGTTCAGTAGTAACTTAGTACGTCGTCACGCTGAAGCTCAGGGCGAGATCGGGATAAAGTCCCCTTCAAGCAAACTATACATTACTACGTGAGTTTTCAAGCCGGATCGTCTAAGACTGCCTCCGCGCTCGTGCTGCGTTAATGCTGAGAAGGACATTCTTGCCGTCGAGAGTAGACGATTGTAACGTAAACTTCATATACATAACATATTTGTAACTTCTACTATCGAAATTATACTCGTCATTGTTTATTCGTCTCTTCATTGAAACCTATCCTGAATGATATTAACGTTAGACTAACGGGTAAGAAGACCAGCTCGATATAACTTTGCCGCTCGAGTGTATATCAACCTGTTTTGAGATCCACAACCCTAATATACCTGTGGCTCTCGGTGTTAGTCATACACCAATTCGCGCACGAAAAGCTCCCCCGCGTAGCTCCCGGCGTTAGCCATACGTCGCGTCGGTTCGTCTACCAGCTCCATCTAATTCCTAACCGAGCCTTGTCCGGGACCCAGCGAATACCACTCGGCCCACTACCTGGACTCTCGAAGCAAACCCATTACGGACACGCGAAAACTGCCTCGCGTGTCCCGTAACATATATCTGTTCAATAAATCTTTCTGAGTGAAAAATGAAGCAAAAAGAAGAACAAAATGCGAGAAGCTGATTAATCGAACAATATAAGAATTGTCATAAAGTTAAGTGAACGAAGGAAATAACAATGAATGTAGAATTTTAATTCAAGTACTTTAAAATGGGTCACTTGACCGGGCGTGGTACGGTTAGTGTTAATGAAAATGTTGCCTTATTGAACGCTAAATCTGTACGGTACCGAAAACCTATAACCATGAAACATCTTGCAGCCAACCGCTTCCTTAGTGAACATTACAAATCCCTACAACACATCTAGACACGTAGCAGCAGTAATCTCATAAAGTCAACAGATGTAGCATCAGTTTAAAAACATTTCAATAGACACCTTTAACTTTTACTTTCGAGACAGCATGACCCATAAATCTACTGACTTTATGACTGTATTGCCTACGCTACCCATGAACTCACCACCCTCGTCCGCAGACTTTTACCCCTACTCAATGATTCATTGACACCTTCATTGCCTCCAAGTGACAGAATGCTGCAACTCGACCAATGAATTTCCAAGCCAAAAACGCCTTTCAAACTCACCCTGTGCTTATCCGAATAAATAGGCTCATCGCGACCAATGTAAAAACAGTCAACAGGCAGATGTATATACCAACTCCAGAATACCAGCAAATATTGTGTATTAAAGTATTATATATTAAAGTATACGTTGTTACGTTAAACATGTGTCATTAATCATTAATTAAGCTTTCATCTTAATCGGTGTAAGCTATAACATAGTACTACCCACCTACCGAGGAAGATTCAATTAGAAGAGTGTTGAATTTTAAAAACGGTACGAACAAGATCTACCAACAACTAAAGTATACTTATTTGTACCAAAGAAATAAAAGTGGTAGACATTTGCAAAGCTCGCGCAATTGAACTGCAATAAATTTTGTACAGAAAAGCATGGGATATCTTGAAAAATGCACCGTTGCAAATTTATATAATTTTTATGGTAAATTTGTAACCAGTGATTTTGGCTGCTTTAGTAGCTCTAACGTTAAATATAATTGTTTAGGAAACATCGAATGGTATTGTACTGTTTATGATATGATAATGGTGATTCGCGCTAATTTCGGCAAGGTACCAGCAGAAAGGGAAAACCTTTACTAGTCTGTTAGAAAGATAGGACAAGATGGTAGCGGCATTGGCGAAGCATAGGACAGACTATCCATTCTCGTATAAAATTATCAGGGGTCTACCTGACCCCCTTACTAAAATAAAACAACAGCGTTTTTAAAACGATGGGAATTGTAAATAAACATAACCAATCTATAATAGCTAGATTTATAATAACGTGTATATAAGTATATCTTCATATGTATTGGACTTCTATAATTTAATCTTCTAGAACCCGAATTTTGTTTAATTTTATGATATGAGCAAACGTATAATTATATTTAATACACGGATAGAGGGTTAACTTTATCAACTTTGATGGTCGGATTGAATACAATTCTTAAAATAACCATTCTAAATTGCAAAGTGCGTAAAATATCTCTGCTCTTTTACACGATCCGAATTTCAGTTTGAAATTTATGTTTCCTATAAATGGATAGTCTGTCCTGTACTTGTTAGTCAGTGGTAGCGGTATCTGAAGGATCTGACCAGGCGCGACAATCAATAACGTATAGCGAGTCATAAACATCATGTGGCAGGCACTCATCGGAGAAATTAATTTTTCTCGCGCGAAAGGAGACTCTGCGTTTAATTTTCCAGGCGTCGGAAGTCCCGTCTTCCCGCCTAATTTTCGCCCCCGCTTTTGACTAAGCGCTTTCGCAAGCATCCAAGGGTCGGCACTTTCCAACCGCTTGTAACTGAAGGGAAGCACTTTGACTGTCAAAGGGTTAAGACGTTCGTGGTCTGACTGCCGGACATGAACGTGCAAATTATAGCCAAGAGGAGACAGTTCCTTAATAGTCAAGCGTCTTAACAAATACAGTCCATTAATTCATACAGTTAAATCCTTTATATTACATTGCACTCGTAAACGTATTAACCAGCCAGACGCGAACAGTAATCTTTACCGAATACTGACTCAATCTAATCGTTCTCCGAGAGAATTGTTGTGTCTCTCGTCTTTCTAACGATAAGAAAGAAATTAATATTTATTAAGTTGATGTAGATGAAATGTCGTTTCCGTAATGTTTTAGATTGACGGGTAAATACCGTTCTTTTGGTTTTATCTAATTGTTAATTGTAACAAATCGCATTACAGAAGAAAAAGTTTACTGTAATATGCGTGTGCAAATATTAAGAGTAACTATAGCAAACTTGTGAAAATTGATATTTGACATCATGAATTTCCGTAATTCCTTACAGAAGTTTAAATTTGTAAAACAGACAATAAAAGCTATTGAAAATATGAATTTGGCATTTAAAGAAGCTGATATAAATATTAAAATAGTTGAATGTTGATTTGTAAAATTTAAGACTTATCATTTTTCATTTTCAAACAGTAAACTAAGAGGAAAATTAAAAATTCTAAACGTGGCAATTTTTATGAATATAGAATAATGAACTAATTAATTGATACAAAAACTATGTAGAATTGTGGAAATATTATTTGAATTTAGTACATATTGTGTCGAAACATCTACTTGCACTGTTTTACTACTTACTACTTACACAAGTTTTACTGTTAAAAGCAACGGTTTATATGCATGAACGTAGTAAAATGGTCAAAACTCGTGCCATACGGAACGTTGCACTTATGTATATATAATGTTGTTATACGTAATAAGCATCCAAAATTTAGTAGGTATAGGAAGACTTTCGTAAGTAACTATGCGTTCCTATAAAAAGACTCCCTTGTGCCCCATTTTTAGATAGTGTTGTTACCTCTATGGAACGCTTGGTCTTCATCTGCTCAGATTGTCCCACTACGGAACGTTTAGAACATTAGAAAGACACGTCAGTGAAGTTCGCGAAACAAATATAGCGAAGTCATTAAGTGTACTCTTAACTACCGAATTACCATGCACAGGGCATACCCGGAGCCTTATGCATTTGAGGTCCCTCATCGTATTAAATTAAAGCAGTCTCAAAAGAAGAACACGTTGAATTTCAACCCACGCATCTTACAAATGTAGAACCAAGCCCAGGCTTACATTGTGCAGTCCTTATGGAGGTCGAGCCTTTATTTCGCCTAAAATCTTCTCAAGTTACTCCAAAAAACCTGTACCTTGGCCTCTTACAATTTTTACCACCCCACTATACTTCATCAACTATACGCATGCTTTAGTTGCCCGTGTTTTGTATTTTTTATATATTTTTCTTAGGGTTGTCAACACTCGAGACCCCAAGGTTCTGGGAGTTCGAACGGTTCCCGAACGACTAAGTATTTCCAATTTGATTAATAAAAAAAAAAGAAGAAAACTAATAGTTATATAAAAAGACGATAGTAATAACAAAGTACTAACAGCAATATCGGCAGCAGGCATAACAAAGTAATAGCATTTAATGAAATCTTGGGAATACATTAAGGCAACACGTGTACTACAGCTACAGTTGTCCCTCGAAGTACGCGGAGGTACAGGACATTGACGTACCGCGTAATTGAAAATCTGCGTAACTTTGAAACTCCCCCTTCCATTCCTACCACACATTTGAAGTACATATATAATTACTAGACTGCTGGTCTTTATACAAATTCGTATTTTCATTAACAAGATTGAAGACACAAAATTGAAGCAAAAGGATGTTTTACTATTTAATTATTCGAATTTCTACTGTATTTTAAACATCTTGTGCATTTTTGCATATTCCATGTGTTATGTGCATTTTTGTATATTTAAGTACCCATAAGTGCATAAACATTCGCAGTCTAATAATTATATAGTGTTATCCGGAAAGGTTAACTATATATGCTGGGCATGTACTACAATATAATAGGAATATATATTATATTTTGGAACAAAATATATATGATAAGAAAATAGAAATGTTATTCAGGAACTTCGAAAAGGTCTTTAAACGTTGAATTTTACAATATATTTCAATTTCATAAAAATCGAATAACTAATTCCAAGGTAAATAAATATCCAAATATAGTCTAAATAGATTTTTTTCATCTTTTAAACATTATAAAGTATACTCCACTTTGAATAGTTGATATATTTTTGCATATTACGTGTCGCCTCTATTTTTTCAAACAGCTAAATTTCAATATTTATTCACTAGTATCTATTGTATATTGTGTGCATTTATTATTTACATTTTATGAAAGTAGATTATAATTTTTATAATTCTCCAATGTAGCCGCTACTTCAAAGGCCGGAGCAAACCACATATATCGAAGAACAACTGTATTATAATTCTAAATAGAATAAAGACTAAACGACAAGCATTCGAATTAATCCCGAGCATATTATAATTGTCGATAAGTGTCACCACATTACACAAGCTAGACGTGCGTTGATCCTGGGGAAAAAATCGACCCTTCCGGGGAGACGGGAGAGAAATAGAAATTAGTGGCTATCCTAGTTTTTCTATAGCGTTTTAACTCTGCTTTTCTCCTCACTTAACTCTCACATTTATGCTTCTACGATTTACAGTGAAATGATGAATGAATATACGACACTTCAAGAATATTCTTGTTTGTATGAAGGTTATACAAATTTGCAATACATTGAATATCAAGAAGAAGTATTCCAAATAAAACATAATCTTCATATTGGGTCATATAGATCCGAGGAGAACAAGCGGAGTTAAATGTGCTCAAGTAAGCAACGATTGTGAAACAAAAATGGAGAGACTGTATCATAAATGTTTCAATGAAAATCTTCATGCGTCAGATAATATTGTTAAACACTGTATGTTTGTAATATCGCATTTTGGAACTGGTTGATACTTGAGATAATGGTGCCTTTAAATGCAGAATTTTGGTTACTCTATTATACGCAAACTTTGAAGACACCGCTTGCGCGGCTGGTAACGCTAACTCTGGCAAACTATCCAAGCAGAAATACGTAATGAGACTACATGTCAATGGATGGCACCACCGATGTATAAACTTGAGTAGTAGTCTCTTATAAGCGTACGCTGCTCTCTTGCAAACGTTGCAAACAGCCGCTGCTTACTTTGCTCAAAAACGTTACGCGTTCATGCATAATGTGTTCATATCGGGGTAAAATATTTCCCATATATCGGATAGTTTGTCAGGAACATTTCAAAAATAATCTGTCGCTTTTTATCGAAATATTGAATTATTTACCGCGTTTCATCGTCGATTCAGCCCGCGTTAGAAACCGCACACGGCCTAGCGAAACATTTTTGTTTGATATTTTCGCAGTTATGTATACCAGACAGTGCATACGCAGTCAATAACTTTTCTGATGTATTGATAATCTTCGTCGAAACAGGTAATTCGCGTAGTCGTGCGAAAGCGAGATATACCGAGCATATCGTGGATGTATGTAGATACTAGGGAGCAGATAGAAACGTGAATCAATAAATGCGTCTGGCCGCTTCGTGTTCAATTTTTCAAACGTCCACCTTCCCAAAGAATTCGCGTTGTTATTCGATGTTATGAAATGAGTCCTCTTCATGAATCGGACCTGATGGATTCCCAGAGTGGAATTTTAATTCGATAACGTTTGCTTTCACGAATATTTACAATGCATATTAATTCCTACATACATCCTTCAGTCGTGCAAAAACCATATGCATTATGCGTCTCATGTTGTCGTTTCAACGTCATGGATCGTCGATGTAACGACACGCTATCAGTATTCTCGCTACGATCGTTCTTCTGTCGAAATATTTTTCTTTAATGCTATATACAATCACTCATAAGTTTTCGTACAGTGGATCTCAATGATTCTGACCGCGGTAACGTAAATGCATAGGAACTCGACGTGAAGAGGCATCTGTTATGTTAGACAATTCGCAACGAAACGATTGCAGCACTTGTTTAGTGTCTTAATGTTTTGTACAGTCAGTCACGACACTCTACATACACATTTTAAATTTTAAATATTTACATATCTTAGAACACATTTTGAAATAACGAAAATAACATGAAAATCGATAAAATGTAAAATTACATGCGAGGAAGATTCCTAGAAGACATTTCATAAAGGGAGCATCATTGATTACATGAATGAAATTGCTTCTAAGAATACATTAGATGTCATTTTCTTTATAGGTAGAGCAAGGGGTTAATCTATTTCTTAGTTGAAATGAATTACGTTTTGATAAAAATGACAATGTTTCTTCCATTTGTTTACAAGAAATCATGCCGAAATTACAAGCGCGTTCTCATGAAAGCCTTTGTACATTTGATGTGAACATATAAAGCTGTGCGAAACGTGTTATTATCATTATGTTCTTTTACTTTACTAGACACTCTGAACCATCTGGAACGTTATTTAATTTATTTGATATAAACATAGTAACATCTCTAATGATATTCTTATTATTATATTTAATGAATTTGCAAGCTATTTCTTGTAAAATTTCTTCAACAACTCCCAGAATTGGCAAGTGCAACAAATAAAACAATTGATATACTTCGTTATAAAGGATTTATTCTTGAAATAATATGCTTAATGTATGCTGCTTAAAATCATACGCATTTTGAAATTTTCATCCATTTTTACGTTTCACATAGTCAGTTTCCGATTACGAAATATTCATAGTTGTTCATAATATATTAACTCCTTAAAACTGGAATTATCTTGCAAAAATCGGTAAAGAATTTCCGAATTTTTTTATTACCGATTTATTAAGTAATTATTATTGTCAGTAATACGTCACGATTAAATTACAAAAAAAAATGTAGTTTAGAAAATATCATCCTTCTCCAAGTTACAAAATCGCACAACCGTATTAACCCCTTGCACTGTGAATTTTTCAGTAGCTGCATGTGGTAGCAAAAGCTATTACCTGCTTCAACACTGTGCCGGATACGAAATATTAAATTCTACAGTATTTGTATTTGCTATAGTAATTATATAAATTCTAAAGGAAATTAAAGGGGGCAAATTGAATTTTGTTAGAAATATCGCATGTATTTATTCGGTTTTGTCCATAATCCGTGCCACGAGTGTGGCGCGTGGTTTTATGGCAAGAAGTTAATCATAAAACAGGGAATTGTGAAACAAATATCCAATGTTTATTGCAAGGTGATATCTTTTTATACAATTTATTACATAGTTCCATATTTCCAATTACTTTGTTTATATCTCTTATTCAGGTATGGTACAAAATAGACTTATTGTCTTATGGAACTTCAAGTCGCATAGTCTGAAATACCAACATTTAAAGAAACCATATCTTCAGAAGAATGTCTTCCTTTTTATTACCTGATAAGGAACGTAAACAATTCTAAAGTATTAGGTTGTTGCATATGAAATGTCGTTTTTCTGAAATTTGAGATTAGCATGCAGTTATTATACTTTTAATGTCGTTTATTCGTCGCTTGTAATAGACCACGTTAAAGAAACAGAAAATCGTTGTAATGTACCTATGCTTGTAGAATATGAAAAATAATAATAATAATAAACTTGAGAAAACATCAGTTCTTGGCGTCATAAATTAAATCGGAATATTTCTGTAATTTCTGATAGAGATATAAATTTGCAGAATATTAATAAAAATTACCGAAAATATGAATCTGGTATTTGAAGCAGCCTATACAAGTATTAGAACAATTTATCACTGATTTGTAAAATTCAATACTGATCGTTTTTTATTGAATAATAAACCAAATAAGAGATTAGACAATTCTGAAACTGGCGACTTTTATAAATTTAGAATAGTGAAATTAGATAATTGCTGGAAAACTGTAGATATCATTTCAATTAAGTGTTTGTTTTAATACTTGTGTTTAATATTTTACTTTTAGAAAACGACATTTCACGTACATCACCCTGATATTTTAATATGCAAAATGTAAGGACAAACATAAGAACTACAAATTTTATAAGGCTCATGAGGCCTAAATATAGGTGACTGAAAGTAGTATTGGATGAGCGGTCTATTCTATATCTCGTCTATGATAAAACTATACTCTGTTTTGCGTAAATTAGACCAATAAAGTAGGGGACCGTGTAAACACGAAATAAAAGAAATCTGACAGATAATTGAAACCATGTTAACACGGGCACTGTACTTCGTATCCCAACTGTTTCATTTGATCCACGAAAAATACGATACTTCCGTTTGGAAGTGTTTGGAAGTTCGAACCAAATTCTTCAGCAGTTATGGTTTCCTCTCTGGAGAACATTTATCTAGTCATGTTTGAATGTGTGTTTAGGAATGAAGTCTTCCGCAAATGATTGTACGTATGTATATATATCAAAACCATATATCAGGGAAGATTAACATGTGGATAGTGCGCTTACGGAATAGCTGATGATATAAATGTTGATCTTTGGAAAACTTGAATACAAACTTGACAACCCAATTTCAAGATTTGCACAAACTCGAAAATGAATTTAGTTCTGTTACGTACTCCATTTATAGTATGATTAATTAGTTTGTAATATGCCGTAGTCGACTATACATTTCAGTAAAACTACTGTTAGTGCAAATGAAATGTCGTGTTTTCAAAATTTAATATTTGTGGATGGATCGATTTAATATTTGTGGACGATTAACGAACTACATTAACCCTTTGATTGCGATGCGATATTTTTGTGATCGTCACATAATTTGCGTGTGCGACATAGTTACTTACGGATAAATTAACGTGAAGTATGAAATAATAAGATGTTACATTCTTGTACAATGAAACATAGGACTCCAAATATCACTATAATTAATATATGATGTACAGTGAAATTCGGTTATTATAATTACGGATAATGTTATAAATCGGTTATTGTTGTCATAATCAGTCGGTCCCAAAACACTCTATATAAAGTTGATTAAAAATAATCCGCCTATTATAATCAAACTTTGATTATTGCTATTACGTGTGATAATTACGTTTGGAGCCAAGCAATAAGAATTCTTAGCAAAATTTTCTGTAAAATTTACTTGTAACCTATTCATACCTTTTATCTTTCATATGAGAGCATTGCAAGAATTATTAGAAGATATTTCTGGAATTCTTTATGGAAGTATAAATTTGGCAAGTATACCATAAACTCTATTGAAACTGAAATTTGAAAAAGATTAGATAAATAAAATATTACGTAAGTAGAACGGTTAAATACTAACACTACAATTACCAGCGACCAAAATGTAAATACTTATTTGCACCAAAGAAATAAAAATGACGGACGATTGAAAAAAAATATATGATACAATTAAAGCGAATCTTTATTCATATATTCTACAGAAAATCACGGAATGTTTTCAAAAATGTACTGCTGCAAAATTTTTATGGTAAACTCGTAATTTTAGCGGTCTTACTAGTTCTAGTGTTAATTTGCAAAAATGAAGACAGATCATTTTTCAGAAGAGTAGAGAATCCTATAATAAGGAAACTAGGTAATTGTTGGAGAAAAATGTATAAAATCATGTAGGAACTATTTCAACTAAATTCTTATATGTATAGCATTTTGAAGAATCTACTTGTGTTTAATATTTTTATTTCATAAAACTACATTTCATATACACCAACCTGATATAACAATATAACATATAAAACAAAAACAAAACTGTTCTTCAGAATAAACATTACGATTTATATTGGGAAATTTATAATAAAAGTGATTGTTATGTTCGGCTGCATATACAGTCAGTCACGAAATTTATCCTTATTATTAGGGTAGTTATAGGTGGAAACGTAATTTACAGTTCAATCTCCATTCTCTTTGATTTATCGCATAAAATGTCGCAAGAAAAATCGGAGATACTTTATCCGATGACATATACATCTTAAAATATTTCCAGATTTTTTAACCGCAGAATCGAATTTAAAAAATTTCGGAAAGCCAATTCCTTATTGAAGTTTTTACGTGACTATTTCAAGTTATTACGTTTATATTTCTATAGTTAGTTTTATAGTTATAATAGAAGCATTTTGCTACCTCAAAGGCCTTTCTTAAACTGAACTTGAACAGCTAAATTAAGATACATTCAGATCTAATCGTTGAATAATTAAAAAACTTTGTGAAGTACAATATTAAATATAATGCGATACGAACTTTCCGTTCAAACCAATATATAAGATGAAACTTTATTTATGCTAAACAAATTATAGGATGTAACAAATGAGAGATGCATCAGAAAATTTTTGTACACTTTGATCCATCTATATTCCTGTTCTTAAGTATTACGACACTTGCTAGATGTATACAAATCATGGTAGTTGATCTAGGTTATACAATTTTAACTAGTTTTACGATATCGTGATACAAACATATGTATTACTGTATTTCCTGTTTATATAAAAAGTTAAAAGTTTGTAGAAATTATTAGCAAGAATTGCAAGAAAATAATGAAGCAGTTAAGAGGATTGAAAACTGCGAAATTTTTGCTTAGAGTCTGAATTTTTCTTGTGGGACCATTTGCAACGTGCATAGAAAAATAATAGTATCAAATGGAATATGAAAGCTAACGTTACGATTGCCAAAATTAATTAAAGCCACGATTGACAAATTGAATGTACCAAATTTGAACAGCCATTTGTTAAAACTGAATTCATATTCGATGAAATTGAATATACGAATTCTTTATTATCAAAAATTCTGAAATAGATAATAATTCTTAAAGGCTTCAGTAATTTCTTAATAATTTTCGGATTTCCTTAATTTTCTAGAAGTGTCATAATACTTACTATAAATACATACTATATATATATATACTAATTTTAATTAATTAATAAATTACTATTATTGAAGTAATTGAAATTCCTGTATTTTTTCCAATATTTTAAGCTTAGAGATGTATGTAGACTTTTGCGACTGACTGTACATTGAAGCGAACAATAATTTGCGATAATGAAAAAGATAACAGTAATATCATGGATCTCTGCATTTCTGTTAACTATGGTTAAAAGTATATTTAGGTGATATACAAAGATTTCCTGAGCGCGTGGGCATAAAAATCACGTGTGCTTTTCATCCCGAGGATGTTAAATGCTCGTGATTTAAAGTGTGTTTCCTTTCCTTTTTTTCTCTCTTTGTGCAAATAAAAGCAGGTTGGACGCGTGTTTGAAACTCGCGAAACTCGCTGTTTGAAAACTTCCATAGAACTTTCGATCGCATTAATGGTGACGCTTACGTCGTAATTAATCTTGACCTAGTGCAATATAAGGTTAGTATGTTACAGAGTTGACGGGAGTACAAGTCACTAAAAGCATTGCACCGTTGCATAGAGCTTTATGTAGTGTCGGGAACTAAATTTCCCTACGGAATTATATTTTTTCACGGCAACTTCTCTCTGTTTGCTCGACATAATTCTCATAGACCGTCTGGCTGCCAGCCACGTTGCGCAGGTGACAACGTGCTTCAACCTAAAATTTATATTTAACTTGAAGATTGGATTAAAAAAATTTCCATGACGATTACATTGCTAGCGTTACTTTATTGTGAGGTTCGCGATAGAATTTTGTGGTTGAAAATGTGTTTTAACTTATCGAGTTAGAGGTTCCGTTGACGCATCTGTGATAAAAATTCCTAATACCGAAGTGAATATCAACAAGCAGGCGGATATAAGGCTTTCTTCGTGTAAAATTGATCTCGAAAAGCATATCCAGAGTGTTCACACTAAACACGACTTTCCAGCTCCTTATCATTAGACTGCGAACTTTTATGCATTTATAATACGCGAAAATATACAAAATATACGATGTGTAGTGCATTTTAAGGTAATTTAATGGTGAAACGAATATTACTTGTATTAAATACGCAGTTTACTTGTAATAAAAGAAATGAACCAAAATTTAAACGTGTTAAGTAGACAACGTATAATGATAATAAACTTCTTTTCGTAATGAAACCAAGGTCACTTCGTGTTCTCTAAATAAACGCACTTATAGAAGTTAAAAGAACATTAAAAATTAAGTAGGTAAGTATTAAAGCATAACAGGTGTAAAACAGTTATTTATAATGAAACTTTAGATATTTACAATGAAACTTCGAGTTAAAAAATTTAAAGTGATCTTGAATTCATTATAAGAATGGTGTATTTTTAAAATGTTTGGTACTATTATATGTTGCTATTTAACCCTTTCACAGTTAAATCCGTACGTCGTACGGGCATACAGAAAAATGTGAACTGTTAAACTGGCCACGACGTCCGGGTAACAAAAACTAAACAGATCTTAACACTAGAACTTTCAGCGATTAAAGTATACTTATTTGCACTACTGCTGGGATTATCAGCATAATCGAATATTCAAATATCCGGTTAACGACATCGCGGATTATTCGTAATTCGGATTTCGAATATCTGAATTTTTTCTTAAAAAATCTGAATATTCGAGTATTAGTTGGATTTACATAATTACGCCATTAAGAAAATATATGACTGCGTAAATTCTATTCAACAATGTGAATTGCATGGTTTCACACTACGACTTACAGCCGTGCATAAATTTACGATCTGCGTCTTTTTCTGTTTTTAAAGAGGTGACATATGTATATAATATTAGCCATATTAGTTACACTAATTACATAATTAGTCAAACCTATGCTATTTGTATTGTATTACAATAGCTGTAGGCTTATTAACATATTTTATACAAGGTGTCCCAGGTTTTAATGTTCAAACTTTGTCGGTATATTCTATGGCACTAAATAAGAAAAGAATGTTATGTGAACATAGGTCACATAGAGCTTTATTAAAAAGTTATAACAAAAATACGGAATAGTAACCAACTTGCTGTTACTGCTTGCACTGACTCGAATAGATCAGCAATATTTACAAACAAAGTTTGAGCATTAAAACCTGGGACACCCTGTATAATATAAATAGATTTAAACTAAATATTCTGCGTATTTACTATTACTACATTATTATTATTATTATTCCGAATATTCGAATATCCGTATTCTCCGGATAGTCAAAAAAGAATTATACGCATTCGAACACTTTCGTGTATGAGTGTATATTGACTCATTTGGTATAGAATGCGTACTACTCGCCGAATTTTTTTTTCTTAATATTCGGTCATAGCAATCTGTAGTCAATGATCCGAGGAACGCTTGATATACTTTTGGCACTCAAAGTATTAACAAGGAGTCACAAATTGGCCGTTTTAATCATCACGACTGTTCTAGTGTTAAGACTTCTGGTTTTTCACTTATAGTGGAAAAGCACAAAATTAATAAATGTTGTTTCAAGTTTTATGCTACTTAGAACCGTATAGAACTGTATCGTATCGTCATTTTATTCGACACTGAAAGGGTTAACGCGTGCGGTACGTCAGAGTGAATACTCTGTGGACTTATGTTCACACAATATGGTTGCGTTCGAAGAAATGTCTCTATTTCAGAGATATCGTATTACCGGCATACGATTACGTAATTTTATACACAAGCGTACGCGAACGTGGTTCGAGTAATTTCAGTAGTCGACCATTTTTTGTTCCTGGCTCTACAAAATGCGTATCATTTTGCAGAATGCATTTCATTGAAGCATCGACATTGTGCTCGTGACCATGTCCCGGTGGCGAATAAAAAATTCATTGCGGAACGATCGGAGTGTCTGTTAATTGACCCGCGTGTAAACAAGACGCACACGAGGGATCGTTAACCTTGTGAAACCTTACAATTTCTCCATTACGGAAGCAAGTATGGTGTAAACGTGTAACGTGCCAGAGCTTTCGCAAGCAAGTGCAGGAGGAAACGCATTATTTTACATGTGAATAATCTGTAATACATTATATGCAAATACAGCATTGTATTTTACTAATTAAAGCCATTGTTTTTATTATTCGTTATTTAAAACATTATCCCATTATTTCCTATCGTGACAAGTCAGAATTAATCGAATGAACTGTTTATGGCGGAAGAAAGGTTATGAAAAGCCATAATATATCGCAACGGGTTCCTGTTTTTATGAATTGTATCACCCCGTTCGACTTCTGGACTAAATGAAATACGACGACATATTTTTGCCATTAAATTGGATAGAATAACGCGAGGTGGGTGTTCCAGAAAATATTTGTTTTACAAATTTTTCTCCTAAGATAAAGTTATTTTATGCTTCTGCCTGAAAGCATTCTACGTGAACAATACCTATTGTTTAATTGTCGAAAAATATGTATAGTTGATTACAAAAGTATCCAACCATATGAAGCATTCATTAATATTTTTAAAAATTGTAGAATGTTTTAGTAAAGAAGACAATATCTCGAAAAGTACATCGCTGAAAATAATTAAAGAGCCGCAACTTTGAACGATTCTATTGCGACAAATATGCAAAAAGCAAGGAAATACGGTATAGGCTTGCTAAATTGACATGTTATTCGTACAATATTACGAAGAATAATAGAAGAGTAGGTATAAAAGTGCACTATGAATTTCGCAAAAGATTTTCAGAAATTATGTACCCACGAGGTACTGACGGATTTCAATTGTTCATCATTTTTTATTAGGACTTCATCTTTAGGAGTTTGTTAGAAGAAGCTTTAATGTTTTTTTTACTCAGTTGTGTTTTGTTTAAATTGTAAACATGTTGCAATATCCGATCGAAGTAAATGTTTTCTTCGTTTAGAATTAATAAAATCGGGTTGTCCTTGGATAAAGTACCGTACAAAAAATACATCGTTAAGCAACATGCTAAAGAGGTAATATTAATTGGTTAGGTTTTAATTGACAATAGATTAGAGATAATTAAAGGATCATTTCGAAATTCTTCTTCACACTTTCTCGATGTTTCGTTCTTTTCTTTTGTGTAGTCAGTAATTTTAAAGATAATAACCACTTATATATATATATATATATATATATATATATATATATATATATATAAAATATTTTGAACAATAGAAGCGAAATATGATCTTTAATTGTTTTTTGCAGTGTATTTATAACATCGATAAAAAAGCTGTTTTAATAAAATATTTACAATACAGTGAACCTAGGTGAATCGGATCACAGGGTGAATCGGATTAAAATAGAATTCAGTTGATAAAAGAATTGAGAGACTATTAGGTAAAATGCATGAGAGAGGTATGAGGTAATATGGACGATTAAAATATTCGTTTTTATGGCGATATAAAAACTACGAACTGAATTCTTGGTTTGATTCGATACGTCTCGGTGTATTCTACGTTATCTTGAGTTGATGGATAAATAATGTCGAGAAATTAAGGACATATTCGAAGACATGTCTTACGCCTTCCTTTCCATATAGCGCACGTATCTTTTCTTGAGTTTGTATCGCGTTTTTTTCCTTTCAGTAGTAAGGAACATTAAGCATCGAAAACATTGCTTATTTTGTTCCATTTCATAAATAACGCCATAAAGCTACTACTCAATTAATTTCAACCAGTAATGACTTAAAATAAGAGTTAAACTGTCAACTTTCACGATACTATAATTTTGTTTTGTTTAAGGCAATGTTAGAAATGATCACTGACACTTAAGAACCTTTTCATATCGTCCAGATTTCGCCGTTCGATTTTCGTCGTCAGGTTGAAAATGAATATATGCATTGCGATATATTTTCTTTTAGTTAAAAACAACGAATGCAAGTATATGACATTTCACATTTATTTTGGAAAATCGGACGGTGAAATCCAAGCAATGTGAAACGACTCTAATACCATTCGTCGAAAAAAAACCAACATTATTTATGCATCAAGCCAATACTTTGAACACATACTACAACACAAACAAACGATAAGTGGTTGAAGTTTCTCGATTACATAAAGCTACCGGATACTTTTATGATCAACTTTTGTGATCGTACACAAAACCCATCGGTTGTCCGATACTCGATTGAAATATATAAAAACAATTGAGTAAATGAAAGATGACGATCCTCTTACAAGGAACGATAAAGAGAAATTTACAGAAAATCACCAGGTAATATAATAGCTGCATTCGTGCGATCGACAAATTTCTCACAATCAGCTGCAGTTGCAACGACAAACACAATGCAGACGAGAACAGTCTAGCTCTCTTTAGAATTAATTCAATGCAACTGCGATCAAAGGGGAGTGAAAACCAAGAAGGTTTCAAGAGGCATGGAAGACATCATTAATTCCTTCGGACCGTACGAAATGCAAGACGTACGAATCTCTTGTTGCTGGAGCACCTTTTTCACTTGGCGAAACGCTGAGCTTGTTCTATCGGTCCTCGAAAATGAAGTAGTTCCGGATTACGTAGGCCAGACGCTATTCGACATCTTACAATTAGTATCCCTAAGTTCCTCGATATCTCGTATCTATTTCACGAGACGGGACTCGGCTTAAGTGCACTCGTCCGTTATCCAGGCGATTTTTCTGTTTTTCTTTTTTTAAAGTTCCCATCGGTCTACGGTTGTGTAATTAAAGTAGACCGTGACCCGAACAAAGCGGAATTTTTAACGAGTTATTTTTACGAGATAACTCCGAGCCACTCCACTTTTCAACGGAGTGAACTTCCCTTTAATGCATTATTTCACGGTTCGAATTCGTATGAATCAAAAGCGAGTTCAACGATACGAAATATGCTGCTTTTATTAATTAACAGGCTATAAAACGGTAATCGTGGACTAGAATGGAGGAATATGAGAAAGGGATGAAGGTATAATGAGTGTATGAAAGTTGAATAAAAGTACAGAAATTAATTTTGCACCATATATTCTTGGCCGAAATTGCGAGACTCAAATTTATATTAATTTGCGGCCGTGAATGCGTGCTTCCCCTTCTATATATAATCTGCGTTAAGTGTATGTAGTTTGTACCTGTAGCGCCTGCAGCTATGCAACCCTCATTACACGATATACTAATATGATTTAAAGTATTTCATGCGGGGACAGTTATATTCACAGTATATATATTTTCTCTCTGAACTGTGTAATTATTCCTCCTTTTATTTGTATTTAACGTCGCTATTTTATAAAAACTTTTAAACTGAAGAATCACTTTATAAAAATATAGTTAAACCTTGTCCATGTGTTCATTTCAATTATAAAGAAGCGTATGCATATTGTGAACACCGTGAATAATTTCATGTGTAAGTACACATTTTTTTTTACGACAATACAATTTAATATTTCTATTTTCGATAAAAGATTTAAATTAGCTGTTCACATTTTTATCATAACTATGATCACCATGTTATCAAAATACATTGGTTTCCGATGACTATATCATAGATAATATTATCAATTGATTATAGTTATCGTATTCAATCGAGCCCAAAGTACTCTAAATAACATTTTTGAAAAATTCGTACTAAATTATCGTTTTCCTTGAAACTTATTTTTAACCGAAGTATATCTTTCATCTTTTATATAAATGCATTACAAGGATTATTGGAGAATAATTAATACAATAGAGGAGAAGCTAGAAAGATAAGTTTATGACAGTTTGAATGTTCTTAATAAAGATAGTATACCTATTAAACTATGTACATACATATGTGATAACTAGTTTGCAAATCTTTATGCAAATTCATACCTCGCTTCAAGGAGAATTGAAACAGCGGATTTTAAACAGAAATCTGTTTGATCCTCCAAATGTGATAATTTGTATTTCACTTTAAATACTTTGTATATGTTTATATATCACATATAGAATCATCACTGTTTTGCAAATATAATTTGCTATAAATGCATAATGATCCACAGTCTAGTCATAACTGTTTGTAATAAAATGAATTCAAAAAATGAAATAAAAATCTGTTATTCCCTGAGAATGTTATCAGCTGGTTATTCTAATAAAAAAATCTAAGTTCGAAAGTGATCATAGTAAGCGGATTTCGGTGTATTACAAAGGAGTAAGTCAAACAGCAACGAAAGTATAAGTAGAAAAGATCAATATATACAAAATTTAGTTATTATAATTTAATATTACTTAGTCATTCGTGTGTAGATGTTTTCGTTTAATTTATCTTATACTTTCAAATGATAAGAGAAATATATATATATATATATATATATATATATATATATTCCTATTATCATGATAATAATTATCTATAATTATCTATAATAATAATCAGTTACACTTAATTATGTTTTCCTATCTATGTATATCTTCGTCACTGTAAGTAATATTCTAGAAATTTCATGCGATAGTTATCTTTTATTCTGAAACATTATCGAAGCGGGTTAAATAACAAACACGTAACTGGCCACTAGTTATTGTCTGACAATTTCACGAGACGATTACGCAACGGTCACAGTTCCCCCGTTTGATTCTATTTATTTCTATTTGAAGATTACAGAGGAAGAACTTGATAAGTCCATTTCCTTTTCGATTCGATGTTTTCGATGTCACGTGGTAATTGAAATAGAGTATTTTAATTATTGAAAACGAAAGAGGAAAATTCTTGGTAGATTTCGAGATATAAGCATTTTTGTAATACATATACAGAGAAATAACTTGCCAAGTTCGTGTGACACAAGTGAATAATATGTTAAATCGACAAGGAATTTTAACGTTTAAAAATTTTAGTCATAATAATAAAATTAGTAATCATCACTTTCATTATTATTAATGTTACTATGTAATTTCAAATCTTTATTCTTATAATATTAACTTTATTTATATGATTCTTTCTGTTCTTGTTTTATTTTCACTGTATTTTAAGTATAACTTTATGTTCTTGTATGAATTGCTTGAATGAAATATTATTAAAGTACCTATTGCAATAAGTCATTGTGTAAAGTTTGTAACATAACAAAAACCTTTGTACAAACTGGAAACCGCAATTTTACAAATATGGGACTGATTGAAAACGGTTTGAATTTTTAAATCGCTTTCGTCTATTACGGAAATGTGACTTTTCAAGTGCCTTCTGTGTGCTTTTCATTAATCAAATTTTCAAATCCTTCATCTGGAATCAACGAATCTTGACCACAATTTCCTGCCAAGGTCCACTGGTTCAAGATACATACAATGACTACGGAAGCAGTTTGTGCTTATCTACATTTTACAAACAAATGTATCTTAGTAAAGCTTCCATGATACTAAATTTTTATAATCACTGGATTGCGGAAGTTTATGTAATTACGATATATGAATAGTAATTATATTATAGTGAATATATAAATTATATGTAGGATAGATTTGGTAAATATGCACATACGTAGGAATTATAAAATTCGTACACGTGTGTTTAATCAATGTATTTAATATCGTATACAATGTGTGTAATACATAAAAATGTATTTAATATTCCATAAACTACGCAAAACAAAAATAATTATGTTACACGTATCATATTATATATCATTAAATTATTAGACTTTGTAACAAGAAAAGCAAAATGCAACATCAATGTTGCAAACTTTTTAACATGTTTACAACCATATTACTGAACTCTGTTAATTTTTTAATTTAACCTTTCAACTATTTTACTATATGTATGTGTATATATAATACTACTTTGTATTAGGTTTCATGTATAATTTAAGTTACAATAAACAGTAATCATTTATTCTAAATTGTGAATTGAAAATTTATTCCTTTTTTCGAAAAAAAAATAAGTACTTTTTGTGTAGAATATATAAGATATATCCAATATGCTAACGAAAGAAAATGTATTATTGAAATTCTTTAATGATCAAAAACATATTTCTGTCAAAGTCTCATTAGTCTAATTCGTTTCTCTAAAATATGTATGGATTTACATAAACTTCCGCAATCTAATAATCACATGAAAGTATCATTAAATTGTAGGGAGCTTGATATGTGTATATAATTGGGCTTAATTAATTGGTACCTAAATACAAAATTAAATACAATGGTGTACAATTGTTAATGTATGACGAGTAACGAAGATATTCGGACATCGTGTTTAGCTTAATAAATCGATTCATATCTTAATAATTTTCCAAGGCAGCAAAGTCATTTTCCTCTTCTATTGAGACATTTGTTATAGATAACAAAAATAAAAAAATTTATTGCGCTAATGTATATCCATCACATTTATACAAACACTAAATAAAATTATATAATAATAATACAAAAATATTCATACAGTTAAACAACATGTAATTTTAAATTCAATATTTTACATCTTTCTATGATTCTTCCCAAAATTTTAATATTTATCTATGCAACTTTTTTCGTTTAACACACATCTCAAATGTTTTGACATGCTACGAATTATCTTTTTTAAGTATTTTGTATTTGTGCATCGCTATTCCTTTCTTACTCCCTTTTTCTACTTTTTCTACGTGAAATATTATATATTAGTATTTATATCTCTATATATTTTAAATCTGTGTTATTTCATTATTCCTGTACTATCGTACAACCTGAAACTATTTATTTATAACAATTATTATCACTGTCCTGTTTTAGATCGAAATGAAAAAAAATTGTAATCGATTATAATTTTTTTCTGCCCAGCAAAAAAAATTCTATTTATAGTGGATTAATTGTTCTTTTGTATGAATGCATGTGTGCTGTAATTCTGCGATCCAATTTATCCGATAAATTCTCCATTGAATTCAATTCTGGTGATATAAAATTTTAACAAAAGGAATAAATCTGTTAAAAGTATGTAAAATACAAGTTAGGTTTGGTTAGGTTTTTCATTAATATAATAATTCTTTATTTTCGGCTTAACAGTCATGAAAAGGACTTGGATTTACAATTAATATCTACTTCTCTCATTCTATCACATTCACTGATAAATGTGTGTGTTAAGCCTGGTGAACGAGATAACAAACCAAAATGTGCAGCCTGTAGTGAAGCAGCCGCAAAGAGAAATTTTAAATTGTAACCACTTTTTGAAAAACCATCTAATGTAAACCTAAACTGGGAACTAGTCGAATCCAACTTAAATTGAACTCGAATATCCAGTATATACGTTTTGTATTACCCGTGGCATATTTTTAATACGCCAAAACACTTTGTGACTGTTTTAGGCTAGACGCAACGAGCGGTGCGTCGCCGTTCCATTTGTATGTTTTTCTTTATTTTCAATTGGAAACAACGAAGACAGATAAAACAGGCGTTCGTATGTTCATCTTCGGTTTCAATTGAAAACAAGAAAAAACATACAAACGCAACAGCGACACACTGCTCGTGTGCGTCTAGCCTAAAAGCAAACAAAACACGTACTTACATTGACTGTATAGTAAGATTTACTGTAATACATATCGCTTATTTATTGCAATAATGACATATCTAAAAAAAAGTCGTAATTTTCGGGATGGAATGTTTAAAACATTTAAAACATTTTTTTAAATCCTTTGAATCGTTATAATTTTGTACTAATTGTAAGTGTGAATTTAAATTTGTACTAAGTGTGAATTTAAATATGTAAAAAGATACAGAATGCACATAGTATTCAAAAGTACAGAAAGTATTGAAAGTCAAATACGAATTATTATGTTCAGAGGGTGAGATAAACCCTTATTTAGAACTTGTGGTTTTAGTTTTATTTCTAAAAATCCGAATTTGCATAAAGATTCGCAGTCTAGTTGTGTGATTTTTGCAACAAATAAGCGATATATAAAAATACCACGAACAAACTGTAAGTGGAGAAAAGAGAATAGGGGTTGTAGTAAATGAGCCGTCCACAGGCCAAAGCGATTATCTCCACGTTTCTAATTTTTTAAAATTTTAGTACCAAAACACTTGATTGATGCTTAACTTTTCATATTTAAAATAAACGTCTTTAACAATCGATCTTAACACCACGAAACGAAAATAATGTGTTTGGTCACAGAGTAATAAACAATTTATAAAAATAATAACAATTATTCGAACGGTATATTATTCTACGCATTTTATATATCGTTAGATGAACGCTATTCCAGTAATAATACATTCTAATATATTTATTTAAACTCAGATTGTACAAGAAATTTTGGAAAAGGCTGTGCATTTATTTTGTCAATTTCCCTACTTTTTTGTCTTATGCGGTTAATCAATTTGACAAACGGGTGGCTCAAATTGTAGAACGTGGATTACGAGCATGTGTACACGATAACGAATACTTACGTTGGACAGTGAGGAGAAAAGTAGGGATGGCCGCACCGAGTATCGTGAACCGGTACGTAAAAGAGTCCGTTCTCCAGCGTGCAAAAGGCACGAGTTAGTATCGCGAGCGGACTCGGTCGACACGCAAGCAGCCGCGTCCTATATGAATCGTTGGTCAGTGATCGTCTACGGCGGGAAAAGTTTCATGGAACGATTCAAAGAGTAGTTACTACGTCGATGCTGACATCGGATCCACGGTTCTATTTCCGTGCTCAGTGTGGCTAGTGACCAAGTCAGTGTTTGGAACGGAAGGCTGAAAGAGTAAGCCACGCAAGAGAGATCCACGGTAGATCGGCCCGTTAGTCGGCAGGAATCTAGGTGTACCAGAGAGAGGTACGTCGTGCTCGGCGGAGTTTCCAGGGAACTCGTTACCCGAACGAGTTTCTCCATCGGCCAGAGAATTTCCAAGTCCCCAGAAACTTCGCCGGCAGAGTTTGCAACAACGTTAATCGCGACGATGCGAAGTAACGTGACCGGGCCACCGTGACTCGAGCCCCATAGTGTCTAACGATTCTCGTGGCTGTCAGTGAAGTGATATCGTTCTTGTCAGTGATATCCTTCAAGGATTATCTCGATCGAAGTACGGCGGAATGGCACCTTTTCTTTTATTGCAGTACCATTGCTCTGGCCCTGGTATATACCTCTCTTGCCGGTAATTCGCGGAGATAGAGGAGTTTGTCTGTCGGCTGTGTATACACACACGATTATTGACAGATCGCGCGTTGTTCTCCTCCAGGTTTTCGAAGGGGGGAGATCTAGATGTTATCTTCAAATTGAACTCGGCGATCTTCGTAGACGATAAACCACTTTAGCGAAAAATATCGACAGGCATGCTCGATTTCCCCGCTTCATTGTTTGCACCGGATACAGCTTGCTATCTCGATTGACGTTGTTTATCGGTGAGGAAAGCTCGCACGTGCTTTTCGCACGTGCGATCCATCCAACGAATTTATCCGATCGATTGGGAATACCTACTAGACACTTTACCGAGGTTCTCTTCGTAGAAACGTGGCTTGCTTTGTACTTAACGGAAAACATCAACGGAATATACGCAATAGAATGTATCCGTTGGTACACAGGTGTTGCCCTTGAACAAAAGAAGCTACGAATTACTGTTTAGTCCGGATTATGGTTTGGAGCATAGTTCAGTGGTACTCTTTGAATCGCTAACAAGTACTGGCAAGAAACATCGAGTTGGTGCAAGAACGTTGACACACTGTGTTAGTGACTCACGATGCCTGTTTTTATTGTGTCTGCCCTCTTTGTGGCTTCGCTCGTGAACGGTGACTTGGATCTGCGTAGGAATTGCTAATTCGCTGGATCACCGTCCAAGGTTTGCGTTGCCAGAGATCTTATAAATGTTTAAAGTATCGTTCTCTTTGTTAATTAATAATTACCCCTTGTAGTTACATTTAATGAATGCAGTCATACCTCGCACTTGCGCACTAATTGGTTCCAAAGTAGCTAGTATAAATCGGGAGAGATGTAATTCAGCGTAAACTTCACGTACGCACGTAGACGTGTGCTTTTTCTGTTGCAGTTTATGCAGAATCGACCCTTCTACTAATTCGGGAAACTTTGTGACATTCAATTTTAATTTTAAATCGGCAATATTTGGTTTTTATCGATTGGAATATAAGCAACTGCGGTTTTCGTTCCTGGTGACTGCGGATTTCGATAAAAATTCATATTTTGATTAATAAAGCTGAAAAAATGAAATCTAAGTAAAAGTTATTTCACCTTGCAAATATGGACCGTTTATTTTGAAAGTGATGTAAGTCTATTTTCTTCTGTTTTGAGGCATAAAAGGGTTTGCGTTTGCCTCTACTGAAAAATCGTGATAGGGTTTATGTAGCTTGTGGACGTATTTATTAGCTGAAATACGCGTAAGTTAATTAATCAAATCGTTTTTTTTCTTTTTTGACAATTAACTAGGCCAATATTTGTTTCAGAAACCTTAATGGGCTTACACCACTTTCAAAATAAATGTTTAGGCCATTTTATTCATAAACGAAGTTTTAATTAATAAAAGTATCCGAACATTCTAATACACAAATATAAAGAGTTGATAAATAAATAGTTCGCATTATAAAATGTATACATTTTCTGTCCTTTCAATTTTTCTCAAAAATAGAATTACACCACTTTTAAAATGAACGATCCATATGATAATACTTATTTTTCTTTGGATATGTTGTATATTTCCGCGCATGATGCGCGTTCTCTAATTATTTTGCATACTTAAATTTCTCATAAATGCATATGAATTCGCAGTCTACGGATGAATATATGAATGCATCTTTTTTAAATTAATTACACTATTAATTTTAAATTTAAATATACAGAAATAGCGTTGCATTTATATATGTTTAATATCTTGACGAAATTATACTTTTGAATATGAAACTAAGTTTTTGAACCAAGATTTGGCGTCACTGATAGAAATAACGTAAGTGCGGAACGAAGCAAGTTGAGAAGATATAAGTCGAGGTATTACTGTACTAAACATAACAGGTTACGGATATAACCCACTTTTATCATTCTGATTTATCTCTTGCACAATTGACGTGTAGAATAAACGTTGATAATTCGGAACACCTGATTTTAAAACCTTCTTAAGAATAGAGAAATTGGACTGTTTCGATAAAACTAACACGGCTGGACAATGAAACTAATACATAATCATATCTAGATTGTTAAGTGGGAAGCAATTCAAATCATTTGTATAACAAAGAAAAAAACTAACAGAAGTGAAATTCGGCAATTTGAAAAAAGGTATCTAATATGGAAGACTTAGAAAGTTTCTGAAGGGAACTAAAAGAACTGTATGTTTATTATGAAAAATGAATGTATGTTTAAACAAAAGATAAAAATAAACGAATATCTTTCAGGTACTCCATATTCTTTTAATGCAGCTTACCTTCACTAAAATATTTAGCTAGTTGACTTACCTTTCGGAAATTTTTACACACCGTGAAAGAGAAAAACGTTTCTTTTTCGATAATGGTTATTCTACTGACGCTTAATTGTCAGCTTGTTTCATTATTATTTATAGGGAATTCAAATACACGGTCACTGGTAATATTTACCATTAGTTATCAAAGTTTTACAAAGTTTCATGTTACGCAGTGCTCCACATTACCTACGTTTACCCTACTCACAATGGCTACAGAGAGTATTTATACACAATCACATCTTTCAAGTACATGATTTTTAATCAGGTTTTACGTTTCGGTTTTATGACACCAAGCTTTTGTAGTCTAACGAAGTTACTATTAAATTACAGGAAATTTAATATAATTGAGTCTAACTAATCGGTATTTAATTATTAAAATAAATGCAATATTGCATTAATACTTTTCGTAGTCAATGACGAATATTCGTTTAAATAAAATAAAATTCTAAGAATAATAAACGACAAGCAAGTGTTATATTGTCAGGTATCCCGAAAAGCAAAAAGAGATACCTTTTCCTCCTTCTAAAACAAATTACGCTGACTGTACTGCGGATTTTTATGCATTTATGGAAAATTTAACTCTTTGAGGTACAATATTTTTTTTTATTTTAAAATTTGTAAAAGAGTTTAGAAAATCCCACCATGCATGTTGGGCATAAAAAAGATGGGCTATTTTCCGTAGTTTTATTTCAGAGTTTAATATGTAAAAAGATACGGAATGCAAGTTGTATTAAAGACACCAACAAATATTGAAAATACAATAGAAATTATAGGATTTCTAGGGAGAAACTTCTTTTCTTTAAAAATAATCCGTAATTTAATGATTACTATTTAAATAGCATAAAAATTTAACAGAATGCTGTTTTGGTTGCAAGTATTGAGTAACGGCTATTAGCTATCCAATTCTGCATATTGAACATCAAGTATTTACTACCGATTATTGAATACTGAATTCTTTATTTTCAATACCAGGAAGCAGGTTTAAATAAATCGGATTAAACGTCACGTTTACTGATCCAACCCCTTTCCGGGAAAAGGTTTCTATGATAAACTTAGGATGTACATTGAAGTGAGAAATTTAGGAGGAGATAACGAACGATATAGCAACGAAATAAAAAACGTCATTTTCTAATAATTAATAATTGCAACTATCTCTAATGTATTAAAACTTAACCCTTTGTGAACCTTTATGTTGACGAAAATGTGAATTTGTATAAAGATCTGCAATTTTCTGATGACATCATTTCATATAAACTGAGAAATCAATGAATTTCAAATTTTATGCATATACACACTTTTCATGGTCCTTATCAGAGTTATACAAATATCAACGATATTTACTTGCTTTGCAACAGATTAAACTAACAGAATTATGCTTAAAACGAAACTGTTCCTTTCAATTGACTGCCGTTTCTTCTCTTTCCCAGTTCAATGGATGCCTAACTAAGCTGGGAATTATAAAAGCAGATTCTCTGATTAAGATAGGAGCGTTTATTTTTATTTCTGGTAATTCAATCTGGATGGAAGCTTTTCGCAAGTGATCAAACGTTAATACATATATGTATATACTGACAGTCAGGGAAGTCCAGTTACAAATTCTAAGCTTTAAACGTTTATACATTTTAAAACATATTTTAAAAGAATAAAAATGATGTAACAATTCACAAAATATAAAGTTGCAAATGAAAAATGTGGGAAAGGAGGTGAGAGATATGACAAATTTTATTGATCGTCGCTCACCGTTGTCGCATGCTAGCTTTGGGATCGACTGACTCGATTTTCCGTCTTCGCCTCCGTCGCGTATCCTGTTCCCTACGCATCGCCAAAACTCAACGGCTACACGACGGTCAGGCGGGGACTTATCACGCCAGGGCAGAATGCGCCACGAAATATGCGACTTGATCTAAAATCGCTCTGCCCGCGCGTGAAAAGATAATGTATCGATCGGCGGCCCGTGGTTCGTCTTGGCGACGCCGGCGATCGCCACAAAAAATATTTTTGGTTTACTGATTACATCGATAAAGATGCTTCCAAAGCTGTAAATGTTATTTTATTTATGCTAAATAAATTATAAAACGTTGTAAATGTAGCAGGAGATACAACAAAGTACTTACACATATAGTTGTAGCAATAAGTTTGGTGTACTTTAGTATATGCATATACGTAGATTTTGGTGAATTCGCTTTTTTCAAGTATACAACAAAACGAATACTGAAATGGCCTTCGGATTCTTTTTTCGGAATTATCGAGAATCCTGGATATTTTCGGAAGTTCCGAAATTTTCGGGATCTCGTCCGATCCTGAGAAAAATTTGCATCCCGATCAGGATCTTTAGCTGTCAGCTTTCTAAATTCGAAAGCGGCGAGATTGCTAAACTTAAGTCCACAATTACGATCACATCGATTCCATTTTGTAATAATAAATTAATAGGTTGTGTTTCTTATTGTGCATTGATTATAAAACGCGACCATATTTTAACCATTCCGGTGTCGATTAAACTAACGATGCTCTGCAATTGTAAACGATTCTAGGTAGCATAAAATTTAAAAAATGGATATATAAATTCTGTTTTTTTTTTATTATAAATCAAAAAAGTGTAAGCAATCTATTTCATAGCATCTAAAAAGCTTTCGTTACTCTTGTATTGTCGCTGATTTAACAATTTATACTTCGCAACGTGCCCGTTTAATGTACGGACTTAACACTGAAAGGGTTAATACTCTGGTGCAAGTTAAGAACATCCTTGTATTTCAAAAATTTACCAAAAATCAAAATAAATACTTACCAACTTAATAATTGCTAGAGGAAGTGGTCCAAATATGGGCTACCAGTTTTATTTTAGTGTTTATTGCCTGACCTGTTGAAAATACCTAATCGTTTGCATCTCAATGTATATCTATAACATGTATACTTTCTAAAATATATTGAACAAAAGTAATGTTTGCTACGAATTACAAACTTAAAGTAACAGTGAAAAATTTCATTTTCGGAAGTGTGGTCCAAATATGGGTCACTCGTAAAATAATCAAAAATAAAAATGAAAACTATTGTATTTTTGTCAAAAAACTGTTCTTTTTATTGAAAGTGAGTAAAAAAGCTCTCGTTGTTAGTAACATAGTGCTCTTAGCAAATTAATTCTTACTTCAGCAAATAATTATTAGAACAATGAAACAAGCATACCTGTGAAAACCTTTACGATCACGAAGTTCATAACAGTGACACTGTTTGCAACGGAACACGTGAATACAACAAACGATGGTCACTATTTCTTTGGTACAACTTCATTTGTTCTCTAGTCGTTCTTTTGCACCGTTCCTAACACAGAATAGCACTTAATAAGTTCTATACTTTAACTAGCCCATATTTGGACCACTTCCTCTACTGACAGATTTATATTTTTTTCAATTACTGTTTTCTTTTTAATGTTGAATGTAGAGTTGCCCCCCTCTTTCCGCAAGGTCCTCAATTTATTATTACGTTTTTGATGTGTGCTAACCCGTGTTTAGTTTTCGAGCATTTAAGCGAAACATATGCGTCACATTAGTCACGGAAGGATTGAGAAGACTATTCGTTTTACATAAGAAATTATTCCAGACGGATTTCTTTCTTTTGCACATGAGTAGATTCACACGGTGGCTACAAAAATATTTATACATACTCACACTTTTCTGTTAGAACTTTGATTAGATAATTTAACGAATTTCTCGAAAAGTGGATCCATTATATACAAATACACGAACTTAAAAACTCAGAAACGGGACGGAATGAGTTACGATATGTATTTATATCGTGGTAACAATTAAAGTCAACATAAATTGCTAAAATGTTTAAGTTCACTTTAAGAAATCCTTTGGGGTAGCAAAATGCTTCTATTATAACTATAAAACTAACTATGAAGATATAAACACAGTCACGTGAAGACTTCGATAAGGAATTGGCTTTTCAAAATGTTTTAAAATTCGGTTCTGTGGTTAAAAAATCTGAAAAAAATATCCAGATGTATATGTCACTGGATAACACATCTCCGATTTTTCCTGCAACTTTTTATGCGATAGATCAAAAGAAATGCAGCTTAAACTGTAAATTATGTTTCCGCCTGTGTAACTACTCTAATAATAGACATAAGGGGTTGAAACTTACCTGAAAGGATTTTATTTAGAACACCTATTTATTAACATGTCACAAATTGAATTTCATTTAGTGATACTTTTACTATGCTTATTCAGCTACACACTTTCAAATATAAGTTTCAGCACGAACTTTCCGTTCAACCCATTATTTCCGATTTCTGTAATCTCAAGCATAAAATTTGAAATCCGCCAAATTTATGGATTCTGTATACTACTTCCATCACAATAAATTCCGTCGAAACATTGGTGGACAAGTACTTTTTCCAGCTAATGTAGGTGCGTCATCGATTTCCAACATTAGCTTTTTTTATTGACGCTTAAGAAGAGAATGGCAAGCGGGTTAAGGAACGCATTTGGCAACGAGCTTTAGAGGCTATAATTTTTAGTTGAAAACGTCACCAACAGCATAAAATCGCAAAAAAATCAAACTCTCCGGTGATGTGATTTTGTACATTTTCAATTTTTTAACTCATCGCCGGCATGACGGATCAGAATTTCTACGTCTATTTTCTCCAAAACGAGGAAGTTAGATTTACGTGGGCCCTCTGTGTAAAAAACCTTGTACTTGCTGGTATATCAAAGGAGAAGTCTTAGTACGTGTCTCAGAATGTTCTTGGACTTTTTGAATGCCTAAATCAATACAAAATTAGGCTTAATAAACATCATGCTGACCAAAAGTTAATACAACTTTTACACTATTTTCTGGCTTTCATAGAACTTAACAATGCAAAAATTACAATATTTTAATTAGCTATCGTCAAATTTTAACGGGAAAAACCTCAACCTTTAAATAGTTTAAATCATATTTTGGAAACATTTTTCGTTTTCTAGTTATAACATTAATCCCATTGTTGCGGCAAATTTAAATACCAAAGGTAATAAAACCTTCCATTCTCTCACTGAAAGAGTATAAGGAAGTCATTCAAATATGAAAATGTATTGCGTCGAAGAAATACTTCTGAATGTATTTACTGTTTGTAGGAATAAATAGGACAAAGATCAAACTAGACTTTTTATAGAACTCGATTGAATTTATATTACAAATCATAATTTTAACTTTTCCATATTCACGTCAATCGCTTGCTTTTCATTCGATCGATTTTCGCTTCTCGATTCATATACGTTACAAACATGTTCGCATCCATTCATCGAATATTGTTGTTGTTTACTATTGATTTTCCACGCACGCATACATATGAACTTTCGAAATTCGAATTTCTCTAAACTTTTGAATTTTCACGCATTTGAATTTCCAAATCTTTCGATTCTTATGCGTCCAAATTTCCAAGCGTTTCGATTCCTAAGCTTCTAAATAGTGAAGCGTTCAAATGTCCAAGATTATATATTTTTAAGCATTTGAATTTCCAAACTTTTGCATTTCCATGCATTTGGATTGCTAAGCCTTTGTATTTCCATGCTTCTGAATTCTCTAACATTTTAATTTCCAAGCCTTTGGACTTGAAAACTTTTCAACTTCAAGCTTTTGTATTAACGGGAGTGTCCATCAACTTTTCAAGTCGTTCGAATAATTATGATCGGCACTGTAAATATCCGAGTTCTACTTTGCGCCACTGTAACTGATTTCTTAGTGTATCTAAAGCGCAAACATCAATGAAAAGGGTGAAAACCTATCCATTGTTGATCGAAAAGTAATTTCGAACCTGTATTTGAACGAAAGTTTTTATTTCTCCCCTAGAATATCTTATGATGGCGCAGAAAGCTAGAAACTATATTCTCTGTGTAAATGCTAGCAGCTTTCTCGATATTACGTATGAAACAGGAAGAAAGCAGGCAAGGGTGCAGCAAGAATACGCTGTTTCTGGTGCGTCGACAACTTTTGCCGGCCAATTGAGCTGACATAAAAGCTCGGAGGAATTGCAGCCGCGGGTCAACGAATCGTCCACTTGCACGAACACAAAGGAACGAGCCGAGCACATGGCCGACTGCCTTTTCCCTTCTTCATTTCTCTGTCGTGCTCAATTCTTCTTCCTTTCGACCTCTTACTCGTTCTACTCGTCGTATTTTCTTCGTAACGCGTTATTTCCCCGTTTTTCACGAAGTCAATTGTTTCTTGCTCTGTCCTGACAGAGACCCCAAGACTTCAATGCAGTTCCGTTTACGATCGATTGCGTGCAATCAAATGGGCTCGTAAACAGTATTACCTTCGCGCCACGGATACTTCAATTTGACGGAATGACGTTTAACAGCGGCGAAGTTATTGTTTTATTGGTTACGTTGCTTTTTTTTCTCTCTCTCCGTAAGATAAAATATAATATGTGATCACAGTGGATTACGTTACTTCCTCCGGCTTGTATCGATGATGGAATCGTATCAACCGTGGGATGGAGTGCTTGGTAAACTACGGGGTATAGAGTATTACGCGATAAGGTGGAACTGGTGCGATGGATATTCGTAGAATTTAATATATTATTTCGTTCTGTACATTAGCTGTTTTATTACTTATTATTAGACTGCGGATCCTTATGCAAATTAATTTCTTTATAAATGTTAACCCTTTGCCCTATAATGACGAGTTACACTCGTTCTATGAATTATGACACAGGTTAAAGAAAAATGCCCATTACTAAGGATAAAATTTAGTTTGAACGCTAATTTTAATTTTGTATTATAAGATTGGATATTATTAAAGAAAAATTGTGTACAATATTCAAACGATTTGCATGCGACATGATACAAAAATAGTAGTCAATTAATGGTAGCCTAAATAGGTAATAAAATAATAGTAGGGCAAGGGGTTAATAAAGAAATTTAACAAGTACGGATTCGTTTCACCTTCCAAATATTATAAAATGCATTACACTTCGGATATTTTGTATAGCTTTATATATCGTGTACATTCTGTACGTTTTTGCACATTTAAATTGTCTATAATTGCATAAAGATCCACGGTCTACTTATTACTTTAAATGTGTAACTTTGTTAGAGAAGTAGAGGGTCAGGGGAAGAAACTGGACATAGGGTAGATGTACCACGTACTGCCACTTTAAGGTTCACGCATATCTTTATTTAACTATTTTAGAACGTCGTTAACATAAAGATCGTTCCATTTTGGAGCATAATATTGTTCAACCGCTCTTTTATCTATGAACATTTTTTTATACGTGCAATATAATAAATTCATTACTATGTAATTGGAAATGTACAACAAAGTCCAATGTCCTTTGTACTGTCACTTGAAAACTTTTCATTTAAATAGAAACACATTTTTACATATATTAACAATCCAAACTATAATAATCGGCAATTCCAACACACTCTTCTGGCTGCTGTGAGACTTTAAAGTGTTACGTTTTTCGAGAAGGGGAAAAGTTGCCTTTAATTTGCTTTGTTTTGAAATTATGAAAATTGAATGGACGAAATGTAAGCAAAAACCTTAAATTTTAACATTTGAGAACATTTACGCGCGTCGCCATAGCAGCGGGAACGGAGCGCAAAGTGCTAAACTTTATACTTTGGATCTGCATCGCGGATAACGATCGGACGATTCATCCATAATGAACGTGAAACATGAAAGCTGGAGTATATATGTACACGAATTCAATAGTTGAATTCATTTCACTCGTTTTCGAAATGTCAGCAGCGAAATAGTGAAAGCAAGACAAGCTGACAATGAAATCTGAATGGCTAGCTGTCGCTGTTCACTTGTTTTTGGACACGTTTACTATTTTACTGTTGGATGCAAGAACTGCTTCAAGACATCCTGGCCCTTTTTACGTGAAATGTATAAATAGAATTTCCATACTATTTTAAATATGTATACCCTCCAAATTTCATTGTATTGCCTTCGAAATTGAAGAATTTTGTGTCGGAACAGAATATTTTCAATAGATTGCATCGCACACTCCAATTGTACCAAAACAATGTACGAAATCAGAGAAACTACAAGATGTTAAAAATCTGCACGATATGAGGCTTGTTTAAAAGAGAAAAATTAGTTTGAAGGGCGGTTCAAACAGGATAATGAACTGAAGTGAAATTATGCTTTTTTAATCTTCAATCATTATTTAAATATCGTAAACAATAAAAGAGTATTAATGAACATCATCTTTTACTCTATCTTTGTATTTTATGCAAGAAAGGCCTGAACTGACCACGATTAAAATTAATGTTGCTTATTCATTTATTATGTAATTCATATCATACTAACGAAAATGCAACGAAGAAATATTGAATTTTTAAGCGTTTCCGAGAGTTTGAAAACGACTTCGCTACGTATAAGTAATATTTAACTGTAAAATGTTTAAAGACACCTTTCTTGAAATTCAATTTCATCACTGAGGCCCTTCTTGTATTCAACAGCACAATTGTCATTATCGCTTCACTACGAATGAATTATCCATGCAATTCATCGAAAGTAGGGCAAGGATTTACTTTATTCACTCTTCATTTTGGATGTTCGCTTTGGATGAAATGTAGACGAAAACAATTATACCTACCTTCCATTGTAGATGAATCATCCGCGATGCACGTCCAAAATGTAAAGTCTAAATTCGCTTTAAGGCTGACTAATAGTTGCCCGCCACTAAGCGCTCCTCGCATACTAAAGATGACTATAGTCGGCTACTGAAATTTCGCATTACTTAAAAATTTTGGTTGAATGGTTTGTAGTATAATTTCATATTACCAGATTAACAGTTAGTTTAGTTTTCATTGAATATTAATTGATTAAAAAACTACTAATTTGCAAAGTTCTAGATATTACACTTTCAATTAAATATCGACGCCCAACTTCGCCGCCGTAGTAATGATGCAAACCAATTGTTTGTATTGCTGTTTTCTTTTCTCATGACTAATTAGTAAATTACAGATATTTAATATACTGTACGAAAATCTTAGGCCAACTACCGAAAAGCATATTACACTATTTCTGAAATGTGTTTAAAGTAAAAGCAAATTTTAATTGCTTTGTTGTTTTTTTAAGAAGAATTTGATTCAAGAATTGTCAATTATGTTAAAATATACTGATTAATTTAAAATAATAAATATTGTATTTTTTACAATACTAATTTACAGATAAATGGTTACAAGCTCTTTAATTGTATTTAAGTAATTCTCCTGATAATAGAGTTTTGTAATTTAGATAATGGCCGAATTCTGTCAGAAACACAACAGAATTTACAATAATACAGATACAAATTTTTTGAACAACCCAATAAAATACTTTTACAATGTTGTTACTTATTGCATTTAACAATTAGAAGGTGAAATGAATTTACATTTTCGTTTCATTTGTTGAATGGGGTTCATAAAAATATGAATTTGCATGAACATTCGCAATCTACTAATTAGAGTAAATTTCATATTGTGAACAATATATTTAAATTCATTGGATTGTATTTTTTTTGCTGAAACATTGGACTGAATTATCAAAAATTAATTATCCCAATAACAATGTTTTGTAACATTTTTTGCCTTTCCTTTTATTCTCCAAACGTGTTCTATGAATTCATTTGTAACCATTATGTCACTCGCTCGTGATCCTAAAGTAGAAAAAACTTGATCATTTATTCTCGCACTGACGGAATCAGACTTTTCTCGTTCGGTTCCCTTAAATACGTACTTTTCATACTTACAACGAATTCATTAAAAATAAACGAAATATTAGTGACTATTATTCCATATAAAAAAAATTATTTACAAATAATATATTCATGTTCTTTTAGACTCAGGCAATTGCGAACAATCATAAATATTTATAACAAAAACAGTAATTGTTGCAATTCAATAATAATTTATTGTTGGTCTTCCTAGTCTATTAAATATAAATCTATGGGCTTTATATTTTTTAGCGAACTATTTTCTGTTGGAGTTATCTGATATTGATAAAATGTGAATTGATATTTTTGTGTCTCGGTCATGATTTAGTTCTGAAATTTTTTTTAATTTTCTGCTCGTAGCTATTTTCACTCTGCCTTTTTTTCAATTTTCTATACCATTTCCCTTGGGGAAAAGCGATTTTCCGGGGAACGCGCTGTTTGATTTTCATTTGTACAATAATTAAATATAACGGAGTCCCGGAATTGAACATTCAAGATTCAATCGATACATTAATAATGTACAAAACATCTATACTACTACAAACATGAGATGTGTGTTTAATCTTGTAACTATATTTCCATTATTTATATTTTTCGATATGAAATTTATAAATTGACACGAATGTCAACCCTATTATGTCACAGCAGGTGTAATTTTGCGGCTCCCTGTCAAATGCAAATATGTATGCTATTTTCAGTTCTGACGCGTAAATGTGCCTCCAATTGTTTTGCTAAATAATAATGGGTCTAATGGAGAGCCAATATTATTCAAGTTTCAAGAGAAGTTATAATTATATTAGGCATATGAATTACTGTGCTGCCTTTCTTTACAAAATTCAATATTTATTGTTGATTAAACATTAAATTGTATGCACTTTCATTATATTCAACGTAATATATGATATCAATTATATTCGATACTCGAAGCAATTTCCATTATTTGGCATGACTTTTTCTCGCTATCGACCAATACATGATTTTCCCCTTTTAAAAAAGATAACAGTTTTTATCTTTTGTTGGTAAAGCCTTTACGAATTCAAAAACAAAAAATGTATTAATTTATATGTACCTATTTATATTATTTTATAAGGTTCAATCTATCTATAAATTATTAAACAATTATTATCTTTTAATAAGATAAAATTCAAATACAAATTATAAAATAGAATATAAAACTATCAAACAAAACTGAACGATACAAAAGAAAATACAAAATTACATCATAGGATTTTAATTTTTTTCGGCTAACATAAACAATTAGCAGGGAATACATACAGTAGCTGTTGAAAGTTTTCATCTAAAGGATAATTTTGTTATATTACTAGGATAAAAAACACGCGAGAATAAAAAATCCTTACGGCAAACGCATTATATATTACAACTTATGAAATATAATCTTAATAAGTTTATGAAATTTAAATTGATATTGAGTTATAATTTGCCCGAAAACTTTTGACAACCACTTTGTATCTCACATCAATAAAATAAATTTGCCTTTATGTTAAAATTCACAAAATCCCCAATTCTTCGCGTTCTCCTTATTATACTAAAATGCAGGCGAAAATGAGCCCAGAAAAATGCTTTTTGTTTCATCCTCATCGTACTACTCGTTCCAGAGATATGAGTCTTTAAAGTCTTTCAAACTTTCTTTAAAGTAAAAAGATGAACGAGGTGTCAAAGGAGCACACGTGTTATGATTAGATTGCGTTTTTTTATGCAAATACATATTTTTATAAATATTACGTTGTAGCACGTGAAACTGCCGATAGCTATAATAAGCTAGCCGATTTCCAACTGCCAAATTTCATTTCTATCAAATCTTTTACTTTAATAACAAATCATTTTGTTTCACATTTAACAATTTAAATATGATTATGTATTAGTTTGTTTCATTCAGTCGGGCTAGTTTTATTAAAAACGACAAAGTTCTTTATTTTTGGCACGCTTTTAAAACCAGGTGTTCCATATTACCAGCGTTTACTTTAAACCAGAGCTTCTTAAACTTTTTTATTCGCGACACACATTTGCCAACGAAAATTTCTCGCGACCTCGAATAAATGTTTATATGGTTACATAAAACAAACAAACAAATAAAACATTGACTGTTTGAAATCAAACCCATTTTTATAATTATCTCCGCTTTCTAATGCTTGAGGATTTGTCAGATAAACATTACAAATCGAAACTCTTTGTGGACAATTGCCAAAGTCTTCGCGACCCACCTAAATTTTTTATGCGACCCCCTTTGAGGTTGCGACCTACGGTTTAAGATCTGCCTTAAACCATTAGCTGTGCGGTTCAACTTGTGGCTGTAAATCCAAATTTTGGCAGTATGTTTTGGCTTCTTTAAGCGAGGTTTACAATCTCTCGATACAAAACTTAATTAGTATCAAGAATGTTACAATCTTATGAATATACCCCTTTCAAAAGGTTCAAGCAAAAAATGTTTCTCTGCAATTTTTTCCTCGGATTGAATATTTCTTAATTGTAATCTTTGGATAGACAAAGTAAAGCAGTGGGAGAATGTAGTTTATTGAAAAGAATGTACTACATATAAATTGAATAGATAGAATGGGGTGCAGGTTAATCTCCAGTTTGAAGATCACAATTGTGGATTTGGGGGAAGTGCAAGGAAATGGATACAAGGTATTGCAACTTAATTTGGAACTGTAATTTCATTAGACGGAGCTGAAAGTTTCCAACTGAGTTCAGAATAAGAATATCCTATAAATTCTATGTACTATATTTTAAGTTTAGAATAATATAATAGGGTATTGCATTTTTCGTTGACTTTTATATTAACTATAAATTCAAGTCTCATAATGTATCTTTATGTGCTGGTGCTTAATAGACTATAATGTAAAAGACTATCTGAATTATTCAGTATTTAATTGACGATAATTCCATGTTAATAAAAGTAGATAAATTCATTAGAGTATAATATCAGATTCAACCCAAAGTAAAAATTGTTATTTTTTGTATCATATATAATGATTTTTATATCATTTGATAGTTAAAATGGAGTATTTTAATTGTCCAAAACGATAGAAAAGAATTTTTGATAAATTCCGAGATGTAAGTATTGTTATAATACGTGTACAGGGAAATAACTTGATAAGTCTGTATGAAACAAGTCAGTAATATAAATCTACAAGGAATTTTAATGTATAAGAATTTTACTGAAGTATGTTGGCCGCACTGAACATACGATTCGCTGTTGCTATTTGTATAATACGATTTCCTATAACGCGATTTCGTATAACCCGTAACGTAGGCACTCAGGGATATTCGATTCTGAATCGATTTTCTGAAGAATCGATCTTTTTGGAGCGATTTTTCATTTTTTTAATCGATTCTTGCATGTCTGATTCTGACACGAATTAATTTTTTTTAATCACGAATCGATCTTTGATTCATGGAGTATCTTGAAATGATTCAACCATTAACTGCAACCAGTCATATGTTTTCAACTTAGAATAAAGAACATTCCAGTTAAATTAACCTTAAGACGAAGAACGAAAAAAATTTGTAGGTTTAAACAAGGAAATTTGTTAAGAAGTGTAATCAGACTAGATTAGTTAGGATTGGTTAGCCTGATTCTGGCTCATTTTTTCCTTTGTCATGTCTTAAATATAAATACCGTAGATGCAATCTAAATATTCCAAAGTTTATATGAAATACCATTAGTATCTCGAAAGTAATAAGTTGATCGCGGATTTGTATACATTTATGGCTACCTTACGTGTGCAAAAAGACACATAACGCGTGGGATATGCAAAAATATAAAAATTATTCAAGGTAACTAGAACACCTAAATAGTGAAACAACCCTCTATCTCAGTTTCGCTTCCTTAATCTTGTTAATAAAAGTATGAATTTGCATAAAGATGCATAGTCTAGTAATAAGCAGTTAGCATTGAAATAGTATAATATCTTCAGATTTTTTTTAATCGACTTTCAAGAAATCGATTTTATGGCGTCCGATTTTTTAGCACATCGATTCTAGTTGTTTCGATTCAGGTTCGGTTCACGAATCGATTTTTCTTGCAAGGATCGAACATTCCAACTAAACCTGACTGTGTTATACGGGAGTTTATCGTAGTTTATATGTGTGGCGCGAAATAAGAGAAGGTTGAAAGTCACTGCTGTATACGATCAGTTCTTATCCATGTGCTTATCTATGTAAACATCGCTGCGAGTACCTAGAAATCAAAGCAAGATAGACTTCACTGTCAGGCAAGGGTTAAAGGGAACACAATCACGATCCAGCTCGGAGTCGCATAAATAATCTGTAGCGCATGAATGATCCCCTTCTGTGGCGACGCTTGTGTAGGATTACAAGAGCTCGCGTTACGTGCCGCGTAAAAGTAGTTAGTCCAGATTCGTGTAACGATCGTGGCCGAAAAAGTCGAGCATTCTGAAAGTTCTGTGCTTCCAGAGAGTGGAGATTTTCAAGGTAAACAACCGACGAAATTTAGCTTCGACCGTGTAGAGATTCGTGAATAAGCCGAGCACGCGTCGCTGTGGCGCTATTGTAACGCAAAAGCGTTAATATTATTGCGAAACCTTTGACGCGTTCAACCCGCGACCTACATTCTCTTTCATCGCTGCTGTGTTTGTGCACGCTGCGTTTTTTCACGCCCGATTTTTCTGCCTTTCGGAGTATTTCAGATACCGATCTTATCGTGATTTCGTGGACGAACTGTGTCAAGTGCGTTGACCTTTTAAACTATAAAATTCAATGGATTCTGCGCGTATTTCTGTGAACTTGAGTCTTCTCTGAGTCTTTTTGCGAATCTTTCTTTACCCCAAAGAGATAGAATTCGTTTTGCATGCGATATTTTTGGTTACCTTACTTTTATGGATGCGTTAAGTACGATAAATGTGATAAATAGATACAGATGTTAAAACTTTGCAATTTATTGCTTTTACACGTGTATTGCGTTTATTCGCGCACTGCATTTGAATATTTACTTATCTGTTGTTAGGATTTATGTTTTGGAAATTTGGACGCTGTAATTGTATTTCGTTGCCGTAGGAGAAATTTATGCGACGCTCTTACGCTGTTCCTGCAGCTGTGCGTTTTTTATTTGTAGTCGAGTTATCGAACCTGATAACTTCTACTTGCGGATTTCTCATTGTGATTGAGGTCGCAATGTTAAACCGACACGCCAATTACATAAATTGTGTTTGCAAATTGTCGATAGCAGCTTGTTATATTAGATTGGTACTTTTCTATTTTTTCTTGTTCCTTCCTTGATTGCACGTTCTCCTCGATCTTTAAATGAGTAATATTAATTTGCTCGTAGCGATAAGGACAAGGCTCACAAAGAATCAGTTGTGCAATTAATTGAATGCCTCTTTCGAAGGACAAACAGCTTTTTACCATTATTAAATACCAAATATTAACTCTTTAAGATTTTATTCAATTTAATTACATTCCTTTGTGTTTTAGAAAAGATTTATAATTGCGAGCAAAGGAATCTTCACCATAGAAATTGAAACATAAATTTACGAATATTTATAACAATTGGGAGACTAGTGAACTAGGAAATGTTTTTAAAAAACGTCACGTTTTATGATCTGAGAGACACAGCAAGGTTAAACGCCAAATTAAGGTTTAGTAAACGATATTGAATTACGAATGGGGGAGACTGGGAATAAAAGTAATACAGGGCAATTGTAACGTGTTAAATAATTTAAAATCCAGCGAATTGATTATTGCAAATTATTGTAAACTGTTGAGTTCAGAATACCAATTGGGTACTTAATAATTAATACCGGATAGTAGATAGCAAAATTCAATTATCAAATATTGAATTTCAAGTTTTAAATTGTCCTTATACTTCGATGGAAAATATGAAATTCTGTATATGGTAGAACCTCGATTATCCGAATTCTCTATTATCTGAAACCTGAAAAAGTCCTGTAAGCGAGTTTTTCGATAAAGAAAATGAAAAACTTTTCAAAGAAGTAATTAAGAAGTTGTATAATGTGGCAAAAAATTGTTGATTAGGGTTTTGTTTCTATCTGTCTGTAAAATACGAAATGATTTGTTGGCGAACCCAAAGTAGTTCTGCGTAAATTGGAGTTTATTAATCTATTGTATTTGCATTATATATACACTTTCATTTTTAAAGAACCGTAGAAATTTATCAAATAACACGTGTTCTATCACATTACGCGTTCAACTGTTCCATGTGACTCAATTCTAAGGATTAGCACTTTGCTTCATGAATCAGTAACGTGAGCAAAGTAGAGATTGGTACATGATTTCGCGGTTAGCGCTAATTTTCCGGGCAGAATACGAGGTCGTACGCAATACAAAGCCTGAATCTCTTTGCAGCTACGCGTGAAACGTAGGCGGAAATTACTAAAATTCCACTGCAAAATGTAGCTTCAAAGCCTCTGTGAAAAATGCCACACAGTATTGCGTTAAAAGACGTCGGTTTCCACAATATTCGATCCGTAAATTTCTTCCCAGCCCCCTGAAAAAATGAACTGCTTCCCTGAGAAACAAAAAGGGTCTATTAATTACAATTTGTATCATCATTAAACCGGCAACAGTTCTGTAATCCACCATAATTAAATATATTCCGAGCGAATGTATGTCGATTTGATCAAATTAAGTCATTTCAATCACGCTTCCCCGGTAGCGGAATCGTAACGAACTACTCGAAATAATTAGCGTCGTTCCATTTGATTAGTAGCCACTCACCCTCGAGCTTTTTCATCGAGACCTCTTTGTCGTTTTAAATTTACGTCGACCAGAGAAAAAGAGAGTGAGTCCGTTACCGAGTGTTCTATCATTTGGAGATAAGCCGTAGTTACCTGTGATATCGCTGCCTCGTAATTGAAAGATAATGTTAAGCCGGTTACACAACGAGCTATCATCTTCGGTGCAGAGCAACTGCAGCGTAAAAAACACGCGTTCCTACGTATTACACGTGCCTCGCGAAGAACTCGTTGTCTGTAGTTCAAATGTATGTCTGTGACAAGTATGTTGTTATGAAATATTTATTACGTAGGTACAAACGGCCTCGTATTTTTGCCATGGTTCTTTTTCTCGTGGAACAGTGGTTCTTAACCTTTTCGAAGTCACGGAACACTTTGATTGTACGAAAATGTTGCGGAACACTAGAATCGCTAAGTCCAGAAATTTCACTAAAAAAATAAGCATCTTCTAAGCACAATGTAAAGCAATAACAAATTGTACCTATTTACATTCTTTCCATGGAATTCTTATGACTTTTTATAATTTCGCGGGATCCGTATAATTGGACTGCCGACCTTTATGCAAATTCAGCGATTTATAATCGAAAATAAAGAAATTGAATTTAAGTGGGAGGAATTTGCTTATTACCGGACACTTAAGATTTCCTTTAAATAAATGAAGAAAAATGATGTTTTATTCCTTTCATTTTGTTTTAATTTCAAGTTAACGTTATTAAAATTAGAAATAAAGAATCGAAAGAGCAACATTATCGTGATATGATCTTAAATTAATATTAAATTTTGGTATACATTGTTAAAGAAATTTTGAGTGGCCCCTATTACCGGATACAACAATGATGTCTGACATAACTTAGTAGGAGAAATAGAGAATAATTTGCAATGCTTGCATGTATAATCATCTGAACATTCTGGAGTATCGATACATGCATCACAAGGCCATTCTTTGCAATTTGATTCAATCTTCGTTATAAGTTTCTAAGCAAATCACAAAAACCGTTTTGTCGTTTGCGTTCTTCGGCATCAGTGCTCTAGCTTTATTTATTTTTTCTAGGCCATTTATCATTGAAAATTAATCGTAAGCCGAAAATGAAAAACTTGTATTCCTTATTTGTTTATAAAGAATCACCTCCCGCATGTTTGTACATGTTATTCGAGTACACTCTGTATGTTAAGTAATCTAATCATTGCTTGCATATTGTATCACGCGTAAAATATTAACCATTTGCGGACGATGAATAATAACACTTGAGGGAGTATTTTGGTCTTGAATTCGAAGCCTTTAAATTTTCAAGCTTTCGAATTCCAGGCCGTCAAATTCCCAAAACTTTGAAGAGTTTATTAATGATATTAATTTAAACATTTTGCTTTAAAAGGCGACGTGCAAATAATGATAATTTTATTAAAAAGAAGATAAAAAAGATGAGCTTAATTATTTAGATAGAGTTTGTAATCTTCATACAGATTGATTTATGAAGTTTCAACGATATTGTCCTTTTTGTTATCACAATATTAGAAATTTTACATTTAGTAAATTGTGCAAAACATTAATAGCGCCCGTACGCTGTGAATTTATCGGAACTTTTGCACTTAATAGTCTTTATTTATAAATCCGCCATTTTATGAGTAGTCAGCTAATAGATGACGAGCGACAGTATTGATTTTAGTAATTGTAAGAGTTTATTAAGAAGCGCCGCAGCATCTGGCGTTACTATTGAATAAAATATCACTCTAAAGAAATTCTATTTGTTTCCGTGTTGCTTGTTTTAATGAATTAATCCAGCGACTCTACCGCGAATACTTCTCCTTGGACTGTGACATCTCGGGTATTCTTGTGCTTTGTAAATTTCTCCGGCAATTTGGCCGCGAACAAATGTAAGAAATTAACCTAAATTCTGTACCCATCTACCTAGTTTAATCACGAGTAACTCCTGTTACAAATAGCGAAGTGAAACGGTTTTACAACAATTACAAACTGTATTGGGTTCTACCGGTATTCTTCCAGTGAGACATTTCTTGTTCAAGATTTACATATATTACGTTCCTACGAGAACAAACTTTTGCAGATGAAGGTACTATTAAATAATAAAAAAATTAACATACTTGAAATTAATTAAGTAATATGTAAAGACTAAAATACATAGAGTCCGATCTGAGAATAATGAAACTGGTAAAAATGAAAATGATCTCATGAAAATGAGATTTCTCTGCTGATTTCTTTTGAAATAATCGAAAAGGGAATTCACCGTACGATTGATAACCGTCATTGATTTTATAACTGTTCAAAAGACTTAACCCCGGATTACGAAAGCATCGTAAAAATTATGATCTCAAAATATAAAATACAAAATTGTTGTGAACATAATGTTAACCCATTAAGGACTAACGTTGCGTTAATGCAATATTTTATTTATAGTTTTCCGAAACTTTATAAAATTATGCAACCGATATAGAAAATAAAATAGTAACGAAGAAGTTATTTTTACAAATTTTTAGGATGCTTTTTGATAGATCCATTGCAAAAAAACAAAGTTCAGCTATATGAATTAGCTGGAAAATATTACAAATAAAATACTGTTTCAAAATTTATTTATTTATTTATTTGTAAACGGGTTAAAACCCTTTGACAAAAAAAAACAAATGAGATAAATTATACAGTGCTGTCTGAAACGGCCAACAGTCGCATAACATTACTTCTAAAGTAACAGAGGAAGCAAAAAAGTTTAGAGAAAACCGCTAAATGTATTAACATTAGTAATAATTCTATTAAGGCTATTGAACTATGAAAATGTGTTGAGCCTTAATGGGTTTGTCTTGGCCGTGCTTATTAATTGTTTCAATTTTTTAAACTGCAACTCTTCCAAAGTATAATTGTTCCAAGGATTTGGTACGAAAACGTCAATAAGAGTATTACTTCTTTAAGTTACACAAGGTTTGCTTTGAGATTTTACTAAAGTTTCATAATAACGTAATTCACGGCGAAGTATCGTAATCTAGTGTTAAACTTGTGATTTAGTATAAAGGAGTATGACATTTGAAACAGGCTACCTGAATAAATCATTTGCTTTTAACAAGAGAAAACAATGTCAAACTAAAGTTGCTTAAAGTTCCCCATAATCTGATATTAATAGTTTTTTTTTACCAATGGAGACGTAAGAAACACGTAAATGTCAAACCTGTTTTTTAAATGGAATAATATATATTCTTTTTATTTCTGTTCTTTTAGACCAGTGTGAGCAATCTTTATTCTTGAGTGAGACAACATCGACAACAATATTTTATACGTACCGCAATGAAGGCAATATAAAATACATTAAATATTAAATATAGAAATTAATTTGATGCTTTCACATTGAATTAGCTAACTCAAAACCTTTATCCTACTTCGAAATAGAAGTTTCTCAGCTTGTTTCGGGCCAATTTTGTAGGAGGTTTATGGCAAGGTTTAGGAAGTTACCGCGTATTTTTGAAGATTCGTTAATTTAGTTTTTCTGCCATTTGGACGACACTCGCCAGATGGTACGATTTCCGGATTTTTACTCTTTGGTCATAGCATTTGTATAGCTCTTAGTTTCATTCGCATATTTTTCGTTAGCCTCAATAGCTATTATGCTGTCGTAAACCTTCACAGCCTGAGCAGTCTTCGAGAACCATCGTCACCCAACGGTTTCCGCGGCCTATGCAAGGGAAACCGCCTCAGGGTGTTGACCAGATGTGTCGCCCACCCCCATCAAATTCTAACGTTTCGCCCCCTTGGAGAAATCCGCGACCCCTTCGTCAGGGAAACACGCCGAGAGCGTAAGGGAAGGTGTGTCTTTCCAAACTAGGCTCGCTGATTGGAACTGCCCAAAAATTGGAAGGAACCAATCAGTGGGAAATTGCAAACTCCAAGAGTGGAGCTCAGACAGTCTCATAGTTACACTAAAACAGTCGTCTAGAACAGTCACACGAAAGGAGTCATACAAAATAGTCATACAGAAACAGTCGTACCGAATGAATTGCATAGAAACTGTCGCAACGAAACATACATTAATAGTTAATTGTAACCGCTGCTCGTACTTTGAACACATTTAAATACAGTCCACTTTTCTTGTTAAGTCGCGAGCTCCGAACCCATTGAGAGACGGACCGCGACCCAACACAGCTGTCCTGTAAATGCAAAACCGCCATCTAAAGTTCAGTGGCCATTCAACATTAAAATTGAGGATCTTGCAGCAGGAGGCAAGTCCATTTTCGATAGTTCTTTTTAGTTATCACATGTAATATATGTAAAAAAATGTTCTACATCGTTTGGTGCAAGCACATTCTATCAGTTGAGTTCCAGAATATAGTGTACGCTGCTCTTTTACCACTGCAAAGGGCAAAATATAAGGACGTAATGCAATTACCTACCAACTACGTATCACACAACAAACAGCTCTTTTATAAGGCTCTCATATGTGTATCGACTGGGGTTAATATTTTTACAGACAATGTTAATTTGACTAATGTTATTTCTTGGCATCTACAAAAAATTCCAACATATTTTTCCAACATTTGATTAATAAAGCAACAGTAAATCAATAGGATGTGTTGTTTAATGTGTATATTTTTGCAACTCGCAACCGCTTATTGCGTACTTCGGTGCACGTCGGAAAAATTCACTAAAACATATAAACGAAAACTTATTAACTCAATAACTCTTATTTGTTGTGTAATATGAGCCATTCAGACGCCAAATTGATCAAATACCTAAAATGAATTCAATTGATTTGTGTAAAGTTCAATAATAATTATGTATTACATTTACTTGGGTAATCAAATTTGGATAGTTAAGAAAACTGGAATTAATCAGATTTGCTTTTGGGAGGCTCATATGTAAGTTTAAATTAGTTTTCGTTTTTCCATGTTACGTCGAAGCAATAATTTCATAAATAATTTCACCTAATTTACTCGAAGTTGGTAGAAATGAACTTGCAACCCTCTTACTGCAAGTTCCCCAATTGTGTTTGATTTTGCTGTAAATAAGGATTGAATTTTGTGGGGAAGGGCGCCTAATTAACTTCTACGGGCCATTCCACGCCAAATTGATCACTTTTGTACTCGATGTTTGCCATTCTGTTCAAATTGAAATATATTATAGTCTATGCGAAAATAAGGAGGTTTTAAGTCATCATTTTACTTGTTTCGAAATTGTTTAAAAAATAAAGACCCTTAAAGTTGGCAATTTTTGTCCATTTTTACGAGAACTACTTTCACAAAAGAATATTTCTCTCTGAAACTATTAATGGTGCGAACTTCATTTTTTTCCATTTTAATCGCAAAAGATTGCTCTTTTCAATGTAGACACGTAACCTATTAACACTTATGTGAGCATCCGAATACCCGTGTGCTCATTTCTATATCTTTGCATAATAATTCTTTTACGTCGCTGCGAAAATATGTAAAAATCATTCTGGGTCCCCATCTTTTGAATACTTTTATGTCGATTAACGTTTTGTAAATAAAAATTGATGTAACAAATTTTGAATATCGAAGCTTCAAACAATTGTGACTATTTTAGTTGACCACACATGGGTTAATAGAAAAATTTTAATTTACGCGGTCGAATTTGTTATTTTCGATATATATTATTATCACTTTTGCAATTCAGTTAAATGAAATGCAACGTTTCGATCAGTCGCAGATAAATAGTTGAAGGGCCGCTGGTTGCTCATCGCTAGACTGCGCGGATCTTTATGCAAATTTACATTCTTATAAATGACACTGGAGTAATGGAATCCGAATTCAGGGTTGATTCACTGTTTGATTATTCTAACTTGTGCTTTGCTTTGAATATTTTATGTATTTTTGCATATTATATGCATCTTGTATATGTTCCACATTTAAATTTCCCATAAATGCATAACAACATCCGCAATCTACTCATCCCTTTTATAAGATGTTTCCAGACGAGAAGGATGACCTATCATGAAAGATCATTCAAGATCATTACTGTAATGAAGCTGTACTGTAAACACAACTGTAATGAAAAATAAATTATTTCATGACAGTTTTAGAATACCTTGTGTTTTTTCTCGTTGTTGGTATATCGCTCCTGTTATCGCTAATAAATATGGGTCACAGAACATAAACATAAACACATTCAGTCATATTATATGCTTATTTGTATCCACGAATCCTATTATTAGTTTCACTCTCAACTGGAGTACGACTCGGTAGTATTAAATTTTCGAAAATGCGTTATACAAAAACGCGGAAGGTAGATACGGTTTTCATTTATGGTGAATAACGTAAAATTATGAGTGAAGCAGTAGCGTAAACGTTGAGAATGACTGCGGACATTTATGCAAAATTTATATGTCAAAATATGCAAAATATAGACAAAATTAATGCAAAAGATAATATGAAAAATATAATGCAAATCGTTTTATTACTTTTGCTTATTACTTATTGTAATTTGCATTACAATACGTTACAATACTTTTTTTTCTATATTCTCGACTGTCGATTGGTGCGTTTTATCAGATAAAATTAATTTGCAAGCCGAAAATTTTCTTTCGATATCACAGGATGCGATATGAGCAAATCTATATTTTTCCAATATGTATTGTGCATTTGTTTTATTTATAGCTTCAGTAGTTTCAACACTTCAAATGTTATTAACAATAAGTCTAGATAATATTTTGAATCCTGAATCCTGAATAACCTTTATCTATGATCATTATATTTATTGTCAATAACAAGGGCAACTTTAATTAATACGATACAATTGTGAAGGCGATATTTCCAACATTTGATTTGGAACGAGGAAGTGTATTGGATATACACGAAATATGTAGAAAGGGAATAATACGTATACACGTAAAAAAATATGTAATATGCAAACCATAAGCAATATGCAAAACTTGCAAAATAGAAATTGTATTGTAAGAATCCCCTAATAAAAAAACCAAGTGTTGCATAAACATTCGCAGTCTAGTAACATGGAACGCTTACACGCTTCCTAATTTAGAAGCTTATAAATCCAAACGCTTGGAAATGAAAAATCTTCAAAATTCAGACGCTTGTGAATCGAAAAGTATTGGAATCCAAAAGCTTGGAAATTTAAACGCCTGGAAATTCGAATGGTTAGAATTTTAAAGTCTTGGAAATTCGAATGGTTAGAATTCTAAAGTCTTGGAAATTCGAACGTTTGGGAATTCAAATGGTTGGAAATTCAAACGCTTATCAATCGCTTCTTAAAGCATGGAAACGTGAGTGTCCGAGTTTTACTTTGTGCCGCTCTATCTCTTCCTCGCCTTCGCGTTTAAAAAAGTTATTCACATCAGATTATGGGTCCCTTGAAACCGACTTCAGTCTGACACGTTTTCTTCTATTGCTAAAAGTGAATGAGTTATTCAGGTGACCTGTTTTAAATGTCCCACCCTGTATAGAAGAAGGTAGGGTGAGATGGAACGAGTGGGTAAGACGGAACACTAATGTTTTTCCTATACAAGAGGGTGAAACGAGTTGAGATCGTACAATATGGATCCAAGCAATCGTTGAATCAATTCGTGATCGACGGTAAGTGTACGTGGACATGTTTTCTTTCATTAACCCCTTGACGACGACTTTAGTATTTTGTACTGACATTTCTTGGCTTGTCGAGCTACTAAAATATTTTAGATGTTCTTTCATTTATACTATTAACCTCTTGCCTTACGAATAATCCGAAAATTATTCATTGGAATGCTAACTATTTTCTGCTATAACACCGTGTCGAATGCAAAACACGAAGATATTATACACGTAATTTGTACTTAGTAATCTTCAATCTCACGATTTTACAAATTGAAATAAAGTGAATTAACGTTTATTAAAAAATACAGCATGTTTTATTGTAATAAACTCACAGGTTAAACCGCGAGTGTGACTCGTTGTTATAAAGCAAGGGGTTAAGGAAGCAAATTCTTGTTTTTTGTCGTTTTTTGTCGTGCTGTGAAATTTGCTGATGTCGAAGTTTCAATGTTGCCGAAGTTTTAAGACCATTTTTCAGAAGTTATATTCAAATTATTCATAATGGTAAGTACCGTAATTCATTCTGCAAACCTTACATTACATGTTTCTGTTTGGTTCGATTTTTTATCTTACGTTAAAGTAAAATTAATAAATATTTATTTTCACTCATATGCGTGGGCAAGATGGAACATTTTAGCGTGGACTCAATGCACCGAAAGTGCATTGTTTATAAGCAGTATCTCATCATGAGATACTACTAATATCTCGATAATGTTGTAAATGTTATACATTTAGTATTGAGTTATTTTTTTTTATTGAAGAACTTGATTTTGTAAATCGGCTCTAAAGTGTCATAAGAATTAAAGTATTGCATTTGGGGTCCGATTTGCAAAATTGGGCTCCGCGATAAAGCAATAAGCCATACAGTATGCATATGGATATAAATAGTATTTCGATCGATTTTATTTTAAATCGATTTTCAAAGAATCTATTTTCTGGTGAATCGATGTTTGTCGCTGCGATTCAAAATTGATACAAGAACCGATTTTTTTTTTTTTTACAAGAATTGCCCATCCCAATATATACAGTGAGAGTAAAAATTGAATGTATACTCTATCAAAATAAAATTACACTGTAATTTATTAATGTTGGATTTATACATTCCATATGTATAAA